>OZ018376.1:55000000-56250000 GCA_963969555.1 Polydrusus pterygomalis
GCTTTCCTACTCGAAGACAACGAAAATTGCTAGACCGCTGTGTAATGATAATAGCACGGTAATTTTGAAAATGGGAAAAATAGGAGTTAATGCTACAATAGAATGGTTTATATATGAATACTTACAGTAATTATCAAATTCTATTGGGATGTAATCTGGTTTTATAATATACAGTATTAGTTTTGAATGACAGTTGTTATTTGTAATGAAACTTGGTATTATTCATAATAATATTTGCTTGCTACGGTTAATAAAGCATATTATATTATTTACTACTAAAAATCAGTACTGTTGTTTTCAAAAATTTAAATAGCTTCTAGTGTAATATTGTTCTTGTTCTCTAACATTGCATATGATTATCTATTATGCAACATGGGTTACTGAGATAGTTAAACTCGTCCATAGATTATAAAGTCCAATGCTAATGATGGGTTGTGCGAAATAAGAATCTTCTATCTGACATGCAAAGTTTAAAAAGACTTAAAGACAAAGTAAAAATAACTTAATTGAAACAGGTATTAGTACTATTTAGTACTATCAATAAAGTTCAAATTCAGACAGAACAGCTAAAAGACCCCGAACAAAGATGTGACCTGCGCAACAAATACGTTAAAACTAATACTGTGGAGCGCGGCGATTGCCGATTGCTACCAACCCCCCACCATTGTCTTGTGGATTAAGGATGTGGATAGATTCAAAATTGTAGAGAAAGCGCTTTACTGGGAACAAAATGCGTCGCATTGAGAAGATACAAATTATTTCTTAACAAAATTGCTGTATTAAAAGTAGTTCATTATTCAACAGGACTGTGCAGCTAATGAAACTGATTATTACCAATAAAAACACTTTTCTAGCAAATCTGGAATTGATATGACACCAAAGGGAGTTTGATACAATATTAATTTATTTAATATGGATTAATAAAAAATACATCAATACAGACTATGTCTTAGCAAACTTGTTATATTGGATCATTTTCCTTAGTGCAGATGCAATTCACAAAGAAAAAACTGTCCTTGATTAGTCGATTATTCCACGTGTACGATTTGAGTTTTTTTCGTATGATAATAGTAATTTACGTTACAAGTCCGGAAAATACTGTTTTTTTGGACGAGTCGGCAAAATTCTAGGACGAGCCGTAGGCGAGTCCTGGAAGTCTGCGAGTCCAAAAAAACTGTTTTCGGACGTGTTGCGTACACTTCTTTTTCGGCAACCGTGTAGAATAACAAATCAATGAGAAACATTTCTTTATTATATTTTTTTGTAGAACAAAATTTCGAACATTTTAAATCTTATTTGTATTAAATATTGAAATTCGAACAGAATATAGGTACTAACAGAAACATTCTAATTCTTATTTATAGATATTAATATTTATATTAAAATTCGAGCAATTGCTAATATTGATGTGATTCTTCCCGGCCTAGTCCGGGAAGTACGTACTTCCCGGACTAGGCACGTACTTCCCGGGCTAGGCAGGAGAAATGCTACTTTCTCAAAGGAAAAGCGTCCGGGGTACTTCCCGGACGGTTGCCGAGAAATAGTAATTTTTGTTACAAGACCGGAAAGTAGTGGTTTTCAGGTCGAGACAAGCATTTCCAGGGCGAACCGTATAGGCGAGTCCTGAAAGCTTGGAGAGACCTGGAAAACACTAATTTTCGGTTGCGTGACGCACAATCTTTTTTTTAAGACCGACACTGCGATATACTTACATTTAATTATTTTATATTATTTTTAAATGGGTCGTATGACTTCTCGTAACGGGCTTTTGATTTTACTGGCAACATATCGTAAGTCGCTTTCCGTGCTGCTTCCAAAATTTCTTCTGAAATCTCATTTTCCATGTCGGATAATTCAAAATCTGAATTCATATTGATAAACTCGCGAAACAAGTTTGACATAAACAACAAATTAAAAATCAACGAACTGTCACTGGACAATATATCCAAATGTTGTTGTCATAGTAACGAAATCAAGGTAGCTTGTATTATCAAAGAGCGATTGGAAAAACAAAAAACAGGGACCGGAAAAATCTTTTCCAGTCTCTAACGTCACTTTTCCGGTCTTGCGATCGGAAAAAGGTTATTTTCTAGACGAAAAATTGTCCAGAAAGTGTATATTTTCTGGTCGGTTTTAAAAAAAGGACTTTTTGTCCATACTATTCTTCATCAGAATACAGAAAGCATACGCACGCACGCGTTAGTTATTAACGATATTTAACCACCACGTTGCCATTTATCTGAGGAAAATTTAATCATCGTATAGATTTTCCAGCTGGACTCCTACATCTGATAGCGAGAATTGACCAAAAGCTCATTTCACACCCCGAAGCCCTTTGTGTCAGAGTGATTCACCCCGCGTTGATCCCTTTTTCTTAATTCGGATCTTCTTTATGTGATAAACTTAACATCTTTTTATTTAGTAACAGACACGCAAAATACGCTTCTTTTATAAGGATTTTTAATAGTATTTTTTATAGTATTGTTTATCAGTCGTAGTAAAATTATTTTTTCTACTCCCCGCGGTAAGGATTCCTTACCGACACCGATTTGGGGAGGTAATTAAGTTTTTTGTACGATTTGTATATACAGTGTCACCAGTAAAGTCCGCATCATATTATGGTATTTTTTTTTATTAATAGCTTTATTCAAAATTTGACTTTGGCATCAAGTTCTGCTTCGATCGAGATGAAAATTTAGCAAAAAATAGTAGTCACGTGATTCGCATTATCTGTCAAATTTTAATTTTTTCCAAAAAATAATTCAAAAGTGGGGTTATTTCTGAAAATATCGAAAAAAGTTATTAGAAAAAGTTTTTTTAAATGCAGTTTCTAGCCCACATGCAAAATTTCAGCTGTATAAGATAATTTTGTAAATTGTACCACTTTTGCAAAATAAGACTCAACGCAACCTACATAAAACTTCTTAGTTTTGACAATGCTTTATTTCAGATACATTTTCTTTAAAGTAGCGCCATATTAAATGTGTGTTTTTCTACAAAATCAAAATTGGGCTATTAAAATTTGGTCGCATGTGATGAAATGTTTACTTGTTTTTGACCCTGTATAAGGTAACTTCATAAAACAAGTATTTTTGAAAACGTAGTTTGTGTCTGAAAGTAATACACCTTAATATTAAGACAAAAAAGAACACAATGTCATCAGTAAAGTGTTCCTTAAGTGGAAAATAAATTTTAGTTTAATTTAACGTAAAGTTTATCTATCTATTTTCAACGATTTTATTTAAAACCCCTTTAATTTATTTTTTATTTTTTTATTTTCAGGCACAAACTACGTTTTCAAAAATACTTGTTTTATGAAGTTACCTTATACAGGGTCAAAAACAAATAAACTTTGCATCACATGCGACCAAATTTTAATAGCCCAATTTTGATTTTGTAGAAAAACACACATTTAATATGGCGCTACTTTAAAGAAAATGTATCTGAAATAAAGCATTGTCAAAACTAAGAAGTTTTATGTAGGTTGCGTTGAGTCTTATTTTGCAAAAGTGGTGCAATTTACAAAATATAGATAAAAAATCAAAATTATCTTATGCAGCTGAAATTTTGAATGTGGGCTAGAAACTGCATTAAACAAAAACCTTTTTTAAAATAACTTTTTTTCGATATTTTCAGAAATAACCCCACTTTTGAATTATTTTTTGTAAAAAATTAAAATTTGACAGATAATGCGAATCACGTGACTACTGTTTTTTGCTTAATTTTCATCTCGATCGAAGCAGAACTTGATGCCATAGTCAAATTTTGAATAAAGCTATTAATAAAAAAAATCCCATATGATGCGGACTTTACTGGTGACACTGTATTTTTGTTTGTTTACCGAATCTGGTTTTACGTAGGTATGTTGTATTTACTGAATGCTAAGGCTAAGATGACGATAAGTAAATTACTTACCGTTTAGTGAACGAAAAATGAAATTGGATATTATACTCGGCATCACGACAGGTAGGGATTTACTGATCTCAGACAATATTGGAGATATTGGGTCCCCCTCCCTTGTCTCAAGGACCTAGTATTGGATCATTTAAAACGTCCTTTCGCCATGATCAGGTGTAGCTCTCCATGTTTAAATTGAGCCGTTAAAAAGGGCCTTGATTTTCGCCACCGACAAGGTAGATTTTAAAATGTAAAAATATTGGCTCAAAGCTGAACAAAATTTTAGAAAAATTTAGATAAATGGATAATTCTGTTATAAAGAACTGACGGTTACCAATAATACAAGAAAATTGGGAAAGCCTTTTTGTTATACTCTAAAAGGTGCTGAAAAAATGCTACCACAAATTCCTGAGGCTTATACCGTATACGAGCAAAAATTATTTAAATCAAAGAGGGCCTTGCATCTAAGGACGTAATGCTTAGCCGTAGAGCTTAATACCTGTTGGGTGTCAGTAACTACCTGAATTAACGATCAATCAGTTAATCCGTCATCTTTGACAGTCGTTACAAGTAATTTGATTCATCGCTAATTTTTCCAATTTCTTGAACAATTCACACAATGGGCTTTACGGAACAGCAATACAACTCTGCGGCTGCATTAACATCCATTCTTTACCGTTTTTCTGGCAAAACTCTGACAATGACAAAGTGTTTAAACAAATAAATTAATAATTACATAGCAACCAGTCATGTCAATGATCTAATTTTTTTGAAAATAGGACAACCGTAGTAGAAAAAATATAATACACAACTCGGGAGGACGTACTCTTGACCAGTCTCCGACTTTTTTGCCAACCTTAGCTGTCTCTCGGGCGGGAACGCCGATAAAAGTGTTAAAAAAAGAACGATTATAACTTGGCTAGAAAGTGCCACAATACCGTGCGAGCAAATAGTAATTTACGTTACAAGACCGGAAGGTAGTGTTTTTCAGGTCGAGACAAGCATTTCCAGGGCGAGCCATAGGCGAGTCCTGGAAGCTTGGAGAGACCTGGCAAAACACTAATTTTCGGTTGCGTGACGTACAATATTTTTTTTAAAACCGACACTTCGATATATTTTATAATCTACGCGAAACAAGTTTGACATAAAGAACAAAATTAAAAATCAACGAACTGTCACTCGACAATACATCGAAATGTTGTTGTCATAATAACGAAATCAAGGTATTATCAAAGAGCGATTGGAAAAACAAAAAACTGGGTGACAGTGGCATTAGAGACCGGAAAAGTGACATTACAGTCCGAAAAATATTTTTCCGGTCTCTAATGTCACTTTTCCGGTCTTGCGATCGGAAAAACGTTATTTTCTAGACGAAACATTGTCCAGAAAGTGTAAATTTTCTGGTCGGTTTTAAAAAAAATTATTTGCATCAAAGAGGGCCTTGCATCTAAGGACGTAATGCTTAGCCGTAGAGCTTAATACCTGTTGGGTGTCAGTAACTACCTGAATTAACAATCAATCAGTTATTCCGTCATCTTTGACAGTCGTTTAAAGTAATTTGATTCATCGCTAATTTTTCCAATTTCTTGAACAATTCACAAATGGGCTTTACGGAACAGCACAAAACATTCATGGTTAAATCGTATTTTTAAAACGGGGTTAGCGTAAATGGTGAGTGGCAATACAATCCGGGTTTGTGCATGGACGATTTTCACGAACATTTTCCTAACGTTGCTTTTATTTATTGCTGGGGATTTTTATCATTGCCTGAAAAGAACCGTGGCTGTGTTTAGGAAAACAAGTTCTATACAACACAAAAAAGAAGCAGGAAAACTATCTATAAGAACAGAAGAACTTGTTGCAAACGTTCGTGAAATAATGCAAAATACGCCAACAACTTATATAAGTCGCCTATCCCAAGAAGTGGGAAGATCTTATGGAACATGCAGAACTATTCTTAAGAAGCAGCTAAATTTATTTCCTTATAAAGTGCAAGTATTCCAAGAAATACAAGCCGCAGATTTTGAGAGACGCAAGAATTACTCCCAATGGTTTACCCAAAATTTATTGGAAATAAATGATTTATTAGACCTGACATTTTTTTCGGATGAAGCCTGGTTCCACTTCCCCAGTTATGTGAATTCTCAGAATACACGCATGTGGAGTAGTGAAAATTCCCATTTTTTTGTAGAGTCCACATTGCACCCTCAAAAAATTGGTGTCTTGTTAGCTGTTTCCCGAAGAAGAATTGTTGGTTCTATTTTTTTCCATGACACAGGTACAGCACAGCGGTATAGAGACAATATATTATGTTTAATCCATTTATGGAGCAATTACTTGACGACGAACTACGTTTTGGATATTTTCAATAGGACGGTGCAACCGCCCTTACAGCCGCCGAAACTATTAACTACTTACGCAATTTTTTCGACGACAGATTGATCAGTTTTCGATCAGACATTGAATTCCCATATCATCAGATCACCTTGTTTAACGGTTATGGATTACTTCGTTTTTCCCCATTTAGAGAACACTATTAGTTGCAAATTTAGAACAATTACAAGAAAGGATTATCCAAGAATGTGGTAACATTTCTCCAGATATGCTGTTCAACACTTTCGAAAATATGAAGAGACGTGTAAATTTATGCTTGGGAGCATGGCGGTGGCAAATTTCAGCAATTTATGTAATTATTTTTCTTTTTCTTTCTGTATATTCTTACTTTGTTAATTTTGTAAACAACAAAAGTAAATTTGTATTTGTCTACTTATTTTATTACTCATTAGTTTGGCATATTATCATGTCATAATATGAATTTGACGAAATTTTAACCTAGATTTGGTTAGATATATCGTCCCCACATCATTGTGATCTAAACCAAGCCCTACGTTTTTTAATCCAAGCCCTCTTTGATGCAAATAATTTTTGCTCGCACGGTAGAGTAATTGTCCAGTAGAATATGCCGGAAAGTAATGCGATTTGAATCTTGCTAATTTGCATAATTGGATTTTCAGAAACGCTCTCTTCCAACCATTACAGTGGTCATTTCGGTTATACCCGAAGTTGTCTTAAACTTGCTTATTTTAAATGGAGCACTCTGTATATCTTACGTGTAACTATGAAATCGTTACAAAGCTGTTTCTAGAACCCACAAACTGATCCAATATAGGCAACATTCCCCTATATGTTGAAAAATAAAAAGTGTGTTATTTTATTGTTAAGTTGAAAATTTATTTAGTGTCTATCGTGCTTCAAAAAACTTAGTAGTAATAAATAATGTCATGCTTTATTGCATTTTACCCCTATTTAATTTTTTATTACCCCCATATGTAATTCGAAATTATGTAGAAATTAAAAACCCCAATAAATACAATCTAAAGCAAAACCGGGGCAAAGAAGTGCCGTGCCATTTCGTCATTAGAAAGTAAATAGAGAGTCAGCTCCTCAGATTTTACCACAAATTAACTTTTGATACTGTTCTCGGTGGAGATATAAAAACTCGGAGTAATTCCACTTCCAGCTACGGACCTCGAATACATTTAAATGGAAATGTAAAGATATTGCCAATGACATACAGTTTCCACTTCTGGAATTAAAACTTTGTTACATTTACATTCATCATTTAGAACAGGGCCGTTGCAGCATCTTAACAAATTTTATTTTATTTTAGAAATTTTCTGTATATACAATAATAGTTTAGTAGATACCAAAGGATGTATGTATAAAATAGTGGAAGTAGAAAATGTAGAGATTTTATATACGACGAGTACATATCTAAATAAAACTATAAAGATATTGAAAATAACATGCAGTTCCCACTTCTGAAATTACAAATTTGTTATAGTTATTACTTACTAGCAGGGCTTCGCCTGCCGCTCTTTTACGTACCATCAACTGGAGACGATTTTCGTGCTGCCGATCAGCCTTTGGCAATTCCATCCTCATTTTGTGGGGAAATATATTGTATTTTCTAACTTCTACAACTCTATAACTAATTTCAGATTTTTTACTACATATTGGAAGCATTATTTAGATAGGTGAAAATTTTGAACTTCCCGCCTCATCTTCATCACACATCTAGGTGGGAAGTTCGATTATTTTTCGTGAATCAATTATTTTAATTCATTCAGTTAAAAAGATTCGCTCAGAAAGATTCCTTCTCAAATTATTCTTTTCCTTTTAAAATAAATCGAAAATGCTGAATCGGTCGATGAATGAACACAATGTATAAGATCGTACTATGTTAATTAAGGAATTGATGTTTAATCCGTCTCTGATCGTACTGTAAAATCATATTTTTTATCCTCTATCTTATCCTATATATTTGTCTCTTTTCCTTTAATTGTACTTCGTGTACCTTTTTTTTTTCGTACTCGGTGACGTAATTAAACTGTGATTTACTGAACTGAAATTACTTTAATCGGGTTTTGGGTACCAGTGAACGAGTGAACGAAATGAACGAGTGAACGAAATGAACGAAAGGAACGAAATGAACAAAATGAACGAAATGAACGAAATGAACGAAATGAACGAAATGAACGAAATGAACGAAATAAATCAAATGAACGAAATGAACGAGTGAACGAAATGCTGATTCTACTTTGAATATAAAATTTAGTTAGTTGGGAGGGAGGGGGTAAAAAATGAAGACAGTAAAGTACTCTTTAGTTTAATTTCCAATTTCGTACTTCTTTAAGGGTCTATAATCGCTTTTCGGGTTCGGGTTGCAGCCTCTTGTGGGTTGAAAAATAGTAAAACATACTCAAACTCATACACACAGAGAGCTTATAAATATCATCCACATATTACCTTTGTAGTTGGTCTCTTATTTTAAGTAATCCACAAAAGTAACAGTTTTCACTTTATATAATAATTTTTTTAACCTACCGCGTTTCGACCATAATGGTCGTCATCAGGAGAAGATATTTTGTAAAAGAGGAAAAGAAGTCAAGTAAAACTATCTAAAATAAGACCCCAATGGCTGCTTTTCGTTGGTGTGGCCTTAACATTTATAAAAATTTATATTTTTTAATTATTAATAATATACCATTTTTAAAATATTTGCTAAACAATAATTGTACTACTAAATTAAATTATTTTATTTTATTCGTTCTTTCGTATATGTCAATAACTCATTAATCAAAAAATTAATCAAAACTATTCGAATATTAGAATACCTATATAGAAAAGGAAAATTAAACGAAAAAATTAAAATGAATCTATAATGTCGAAAACCTAATAATATGTAATTTATAATAAATGCAGAAATATTTCCTTAATATATCTTAACATAGTATAAAACAAAGTCGCTATCGCCCGTCCTGCCCCTACATGTGCTTAAATCTTTAAAACTACGCAACGGATTTTGAAGCGGTTTTTTTTTAATAGATAGAGTGATTCAAGAGGAAGGTTTTTATGTATAATACATGCATAATATTATAGAGAAACACTGATAAACTAGAGTAGGGAGAACGAACGACCCAACCTAACCGGTCCCCGGCCCGTTCAACGATCGATCCGAAGCACCAAAGCCGGATTAGACGAAGACAGACTATGTTATGCATGGATGTGAATTGTGGACGGGCCGGCAAACGGTTAAGTTTGAGGTTTGTTCGGGTTTGTTTGCCTTATTATCTCACGTCGTATATTGCCGGGCTGCAACGCAGGCCGGGTACACGCTAGTGGATATATAAATGAATGTTTGTTTGTTTTTAGTCTCATATGCGTTCCTATACCATTCACCCGATTGCAATAAACGTTTGGTGAGTTGTTTTGTGCACACCTAAGAACGTTTATATATAAAAAGTGACATTGCAACGTTTGCCGGGTTCTAATAAATGGAATAATTCTGTAAAATATTTATTGACACGATGGTGAACCCGTCGTATTATTATGACATCTCAGAGGAAGCGACCATGCAGATGCGTATACCGGGTTTGTTCGTGGTCACTTTATCTTACACAAATCCGAGTTTTAACCCCCTCCCCCCAAAAAATCAATGACCTAACTACATCTATGCAGTTCTTTAATATTTAAAAAAAAATTGTGAATCAAGAATAGAAATTAAAATAAAAAGAGTGCTTACATCAATTAAATATTTAGATATGCCACAACCATACTATGAATAATTTAAAAGCCGGAAAAGGAAAATAAAGGTTAGTTGTTTTAAATTCAAATAATTAAATAAAACTGTAAAAAAAATATTTTAAATTAATAATTTTGGTTAATTAATTTTGCGCCAAAAAAAAAAGCCCAATTTTATGGAAAAGGCTTCTTGTAGAAAATATTGTATGTTGCATATATATATTTTTTATAATTTCATAACTTTTGCTGCAAATCGTTAAAACGTCTTGCCTGTTCCGAATGGTTTATATAGTCTCATATAATAGTATATTAACGTACACGTTTTATAAAGCATCATTGTATAGCACGCGTCCATGTTAAAAAACGAGCCCCTTGCGGCGAGTTTTATAACGGGATAAGTGCTTAAAACTGCTTTATATAACACGTACGTTATACTATTTTTTCTAATTTGTAGTTTTCTCAATAAAAAACACATATTTAAAAAGAAAATAAATCCTTCAAATTTTGTAAATTTTTATGTCTAAATTTTATGTTGGTAATACTATTTTTTATCATAGTAGCCTCTGGACAACAAAAATTATTTTGCGAACTGTCATTTTTTGATTTATTGACCCATTTTCACCACGAGATTCTAAAGTTATTTTAGCGATATGAGATTTGAAATTGGACGGAATACGTTGTGTGATCCTTGTACATTCGGTACATATACAGAGCGTTCGGAAATTCGGGCGATTTTGCTACTTTTTTTCGAATTTCAAAAGACGTGATTTTACGTCACGGCATTGCAATTTAGTATAGGGAAAATGGAAAATTCAAATAAAGTTGAAGTTAAAATCGACATTGGAAGGTTAGTAGATTGATTTTGAATAGGATTTGGCAGAAAATGATAGCTTGAAGCATCTACAAAAGATTAATTTATAGATTTATGCCACCAACATACATGACTGTTATCCACACAAAATAAAAAAGTAGGTTATCAAGCTATTTTTCCTCTGCGAAAAATGGGTTTTCTCGTAAATCACAAAGGCCACGCAAGTCAATGAAATAAAACATTTAAATGTTACCAACATCAAATAAAGAAAAAACGCGTATCGAAATAGCTTTATTGCGATACGCAAATACGTATCGTAATAGATTTGCTATGATACAAAATTAGAAAAAACATATTTTGTACACAAAAAAAATTACCCATTAGCCAGTTTTTTAAACAAAAATATACTCAGTAAGATAATTGACTCAATTGCAGTTACTGACGGCCCTGGACTTTTATAATGCTATTCCGCCTCTACTTCGAGAATTAAAACTTTTGTAACATTAAAATCCGTCATTTCCATGAATGATTGAGTATTTCGAAGACACAAAGTAAACTTTGAGAAAATAATTTCGTTTTTAGAAGTCGAGATTGCTCGTGATTTTGCATTTTGCCCGGAGAAAATTAATTTCAGAATTGGAAATGTGATCGGCAGAGATGGGATGTAAATATTTTAATTGTAAAATGCTGGGGATTCTTATGTTAAAGTTAAAGCTTCGTTTCATTGTTCTGACGATGCTCAGCGTCTACAGTAATAGGTCAATGAGCAAAAATAGAAAACGTGATTACAAAAAATATCAATAAAAGTTTTAATAACGGTATTTTATTTTCTACAGTTGTTTCATTTAATTACATTGGTTATTTTTATTTTTACACTCCTAATATTTACCCTTTATTTTAATTTTAAATAATCACAGACATGTAATAGAAAGAGACAAGACATTTTACTCATCAAAAACCATTTGTTTACAGTCAGACATACTTAAGTTTCAGATAAGTTACAAGAAGATGGCTTGAAAAATTGCAACACTGTAAGCTATAAAAACTCGCTGTTATCCTTACAGTCCATTGGCATGTGGTTATTTTAGGACCAAAACCAATCCAGATATTTTACAATATTTATCTCAATTTTACGACATTCATAGATATCGATCGGCAATCGCGGCGCGCCGTAGTATTGGTTTTAACGTACCTATTTGTTGCGCAGGCCACATCGTTGTTCGGAGTCTTCTTCTTCCTGTTTCAATTAATTTATTTTTACTTCGTATTTAGGTTTTTTTAAACTTTGCGTGTCAGATAAAGCAAGAGAAGATTCTTATTTCGCACAACCCATCATTAGTATTGGACTTTATAATCTATGGACGAATTTTACCATCTCAGTAAACCATGTTACATAATAGAAAATCATATGCAATATTAAACAACAAGAACAATAGCACATAGAGGGTCTTTAAAATTTTGAGAACTATAGTACTCATTTTTAGTGGTTAAGTATATGATTTATTAACCGTACCGAGCAATTATTATTATGATTAATGTCAAGTTTCATTACAACTGCCAGTTGGAACTAATACAGTATATAAAACCAGATTACACCCTCATTAAAAATTGATAATTACTGTCAGTATTCACAGTGGCGTATTTAGAATATTGCCACGGGGGGGGGGGTCTATACCTTTCGTTTTATCTTTCTTTCTTTCTTTCTTTCTTTAAAAAAGCGCCGCAGGCGAAATTTTTTTCGGTGCCACGCCCTATTTTGAACTATCAAAATTTATAATTTCTATGTTTTGATAGCTGAACCCAAAAAAGGAAGAAATTAAGAAATTTTTAAATATAAACGCAATAATGGGAACATATATTTTTTTAAATATTTATGTTTAAAAATATATATTTCTACATAATATGACCGATTCCGAAAATGATTGGTTTTCAAGTTATTTTTACCATTTTTTTTGTCAAGTTTGGCCATGTTGTTTTGTTATCTGTGACACAGTTACTTAATTATTTGTAAAAACAAAGTATTGCTAATAGTTCTAGTTTGCAAAAAAAATACAAAACTAAGTGAACATCATTTCAATTTTTTTAAATTAAATAAATTAGACACGCAGGTAAAAAACAAGAAAAAAATTGAAATAACTCGAAAACCAAGCATTTTCGGAATAGGTCATATTTAAGAAAAAATCACAAATTACCTCCTGCGAGCAATTAATCGAATTATCAATCACCATGTATATATTATTTTACTCACTTAAATTAGAAATTAAATGCAACAAGGCATCTGATCTGTTCTGAGCTTTTTTTAATGTTGATCCCACGGGGGGGGGTCCAGACCCCTCGGACCCCCCCCCCTAAATACGCCACTGAGTATTCAGATCAATAATACCTATCAACCATTCTATGGTAGCACTAACTCCTATTTTCTATTAGCTAAATTACCGTGATACTATCACTACACGCTAGCAATTTTCGTTGTCTTACAGTAGGAAAGCGCGTTACGGTATTATACATTATTAACAGTTGTATAAAGAGTATGTGAATGCTTATATGGAATATAAGGCTTTTATCTAAGTGAAATACCTACGTTTTTTCCATTTAATTTTTGTCACATCAGCGCACTCTTGAACATACACCATGGTACTACCGAAGACTGTTTAGCACTAATTATTGCGTCGACGTTGGGTTTTTAAAACTACGAAAAAATCACGGTGCGTACTCTTAAAGACTCTTAGGTGTTCCTACCCTACACTGATTTCCTTTAATTTTTGCTAATTAAAAAAAGCAACATTATTTAAATTAAAAAGTGAATTTTGTGTAGAGGTGTGTCGTTCGCGAACGATTCGTTTAAAACGAAAGAATCACTTCACTGAATTGAAATAATTAAGATTCGCGTTCACTCGTTCATTTCGTTCACTGGTAGAGGGAAGTAGCCTAATATTGGGATAGCTCCTAATATTGGACACCATTGTATTTGCCAAACCAGATAAATATGGGGCGCCATCCAATAACAAGTAGTTCACTTAAACCTCAAAATGCATGGCCGAAGGTTTTCAACCTGCTAGTACAGTCCATCAAAGTGATATTGGCAATTTGTTAGTTTTCACGCTTGATAATATTTTACCGCGACCTGTTTGAGCGTCGAAATATCGAAAATCAGGTAAATAATTTGAGTAGTTGTATGTCAGTGTTGAAGCTACTGTGGTAGGCATTGTATTTATTTAGGTTTTGCGGTATAATTGTTGTTAGTTTTTCCGTAGAAAAATATAACCTAATAATATGATGGGGTGCCTAATATTGGACATAAGCGGTGTGCCCAATATTGGATATCCAATAGTAGGATTGGAATCAAACGGTTAGGAAATTATTATCTATATTATTTATTTTCAGAATGCCAACGAACAAAAGATAATTGTGGGACATACGAAACATGGAAAATGCAATCGTTTTTTTTTGTTTAAATACATTCATAATATTGTATACATATTATGTATATCCAATATTAGGACACCATTTTTTAAAATCAATAAAATGACATTTTAGCCTAAGTCGCCTGTTTCTTTTAAAAATAGTACACAAAAGGTATGTCAATGCGTCTAGCAGGTAGTACATTAATGTCAACACATAAAAAAAAAATTGTTTAATTTTTCCCTAAAATATGACAGTTTAACAAAAGGTATCCCATATTAGGCCACTTTCCTCTACCCAAAACTCGATTAAAGCACTTTCAGTTCAGTAAATCACAGTTTAACAGTTTAATTATGCACGGAGTACCAAAGAAAGGTCGACAGTTGAAGAAAAACAAAACAGGGTGAGATCGATTCAGCATTTTCGATCGTTCAATGTTGTTCATTGTTGGAAAAAAATCATTTGAGAACTAGTCTTACTAAACGATTCTTTTTAACGGAAGGAATCAAAAGGATTGATTCACCAAAAGAATCGAACTTCCCACCTCTAATTCAGCTCGATATTACCAGTGTGACTGCGACATCGACATCCGAAGGGACACTTTCGGATTCAGAATCTCCCATATTTAAATTATTTTTGGGCAACACTTTGCATACAATAGAAAATTAGATGGCAATAATGACGTTGTCAAAATCGAAATTGAAACAATCAAAAATGCGGTTACCATGATATCGACTAATATGGACACTTGAAAACTTTAAAAATTACGAAAACGTTATCTGATATCAATGAAATTTAGACGAATAAAATCTATTTGCACTGTTGTAGATTAAATTTTAAATGATACACGTTCGATATGAACTGTGTTAATGAAACTTGTGCAATTAAACCACTCGGCTAACGCCTCGTGGTTGAACGTTGCACACGTTTCGTTATAGTGTTTATATCGAACCAGTATCATTAATAACTATTACCGCCGTTGTGTAATTGCTTGGGTTATGGCTGCCCGTAGAGTCCTAACAAGGAGGAAACTGCCGTCGTGGTCTATCCGCCCTAAGGTATCCATTGTGCTTGGCTACCTGTGTATTCCAACATTAAAAAAAAACAGTTACATACTTGTCCGATATGCCACAATTATTTGCTTTTTAATTATTTTCGCGGACACTATATTTTCTTCTAATTATTTAAATTGTTTTTTGTTTATCGATCTAAAACAAACTGAAAATAATAAACTATTTAAAATAAAACCAATAAAATTACTTTATTTAAAACTGAAAAGTAAAAAACGCAAACTCTCAAAATATTAAAATTAAATTGTTGCTACTTTAATTTTAAAATACCACCAGGTTCTTATAAAAAGGTTTTATTTCATTGTTCCGTCGATTCGCCAGGCGTATAGAACTAATCAATATGCAAATACGACAATAACTCGTAAATTTAATAACTCTTACAACCAATAAATGTCATTCAAGGAATGAAAATTAAAACGCATTATCCAATATATTTCCTACGGGTTTTTCAGCGTTCTAACGCCGCGCTAAATCTTTGCCAGTAAGACGTTTTTCGCTACTGTCGTATAAATTTTATTTGTGTAGCTTTTGATTTTATTGCTTTACAATATTTGAAGGAAATTTAAAGTGTTTGTAATGAAATAATATTGATATTTTAATTTTTACTGAAAGGGGACCAATATTTTAATGAAATTTGGCATTAAATTTGAACACCCAAAAAAAGACAGTATATTGCATTTTTACTTTTTCCGCAAATGAGAATCTTGTAAACGTGAAATTTTTTTTTGATCTGATTTCGACGTTTTAGGTCCCTAGATTACAAAAACCTTGTTTTCCCCTTTTCCGTCGATCTGTCTTTTTGTCTGATTGTTACCTTGAAATTTTAAAAAGTACATAACGGGAATGACGAAATTTGGTATGTGGATTAGGCCTTAACCCTACTAAAAACCGGATGTAGTTTAGGATAAGTAAAAAAACAAAAATTGATAACATTTTTTCTAAAAAGAAATATAATAATATTGGGGTACCACAAGGTAGCATTTTAGGTCCATTATTATTTATTCTTTATATAAATGATATGCCAAATGTTTTGAAACAAAGTTTCATTCAAATGTCTGCAGATTCTACTTTATTGTATATAAAGGGTAAAAATATTCTTGATTGTAAATTTTAAATTTTGAATTAAAAACTATATCAAACTGGTTAAAGCTAAATAAATTAAAATTAAATGTTTCTAAAACAAAATTTATGGTTAATGGAAATAACGTGAATAATATGGATATAAATATTTTTGTTGATGATGAAAAATTAGAAATTATACACTCTTTTAAATATTTAGGAGTAATTTTAGATTCTAAATTAAAATTTTAATTACATTTTGAAAATCTTGTATCTAAAATTGGAAAAAAAATTAATTGTTTAAAAATAATTAGTCAAAATTTAAGTTTATTTTCACGAAAAACAATTTACAACACTATAATTTTACCTCATTTTTTATATTGTTTAACTATTTTATACACAGCAAATGTCTTTAATAGACTCCAAGTTTTGCAAAATAAAGCTATGCGTATAATTTTAAATGTGGATAATATACGAAAATAAATTTAATGTTAGAGAAACTTTAGTGGTTAAATTTTAAAAATATAGTAAAATACATCTTTTGATCTGTACTTTTTTTTTAAATACAAAATAACTTACTACCTTCCGATTTAAAAATTTTTTTAACTCAAAATTTTGAAAATCATCAACCAGATATAAAAACGATTTTTGTCTAAGTAGGGTATCAAAACATTTAACATATAAATCGGTTTTCCATAAAGGATTAAGTAAATATAACAACTTGAATAATTCAATTAAATCACAGAGTTCTTTGAGAAATTTTAAAAAATCATTAAAAGATTATTTATTTAAAAAACAAAATTGTGACTGATAATTTTTTTTATAATTTATAGATGATATAGTTAAATAATTTTAAAATATTTTGTAAAAATTGTTTTATTGTAGCACATTGCTAAATAAATCTTGTTACTACTATTAATAGATACTAGTATGATAAAAAAAATTAATTCCATTTATTTTGAGTTAGATTCCAATAATTATAACAAAAAAGATATTTATTTGATCCAAAATATAAAAATTATAAAATATAACAACTAAAAATAACTATTGGTGACAGTAACATACTAGTTGGTAGGATTTCAAATCTGACCCTAAGATAATGTTTTGAAGAAAATTACTTTTAAAAGCCGAATAGTTTAGTTTTTTATATCAGATTCTATATTCTTATATATTATTGAGCTATGATACTTTAAAGAAGTTTTATACTTTTCTTTATGATGTATTGGTATGTCCAAATTATTTTTATTTCCAGTGATCATGTTGTGGGTAATTCTAAATTAAATTTTTTCAAATAAATAATCTGGTTTTTAAGTAGAAATTATTTTATGCATAAAACAATTTAAATCAATTTCACTTCTAAACTAATGGTTTATAATATGTATTACCTTGTCTATGTCATATTTTTGAAGGCTAGTCGAAAATCTTATACAATTATTTTGAAATATTGGGAACTTTTGTTTGTTTCTATAATTTATATTTTTATGATATATAACATTTACAAATATTATTGTTTATACCATGCGGCTACCAGTGTGGCTAACATATGGCGCAGTTCACATAACGCATATGCGTCACTGCCATCAGTTTTAGTCGCATGGTATAGTTTACGAGCTTCATGTTTTTTTTTATCCATATTTCGTTACGTTTTTGTTTCAACCAAAAAATCGTTCAAATGCCCATCTTTGTAGTTGTAGTACTTGACCTACAGTTTTGCGTTAAAAGAAGTTGGATAAATTAATAAAAACAGAATATGAAATAATGAAATAATGAAAAAATCGACAAAATTTCGTTTTTTGCTTTTAATAATTTAATAAATAATTTCTTTTTTGGGAAAGAAGAAAAAATCAAAAGTATTCCACAAAATTTAATAGAATAAAAATTCTCTAGGGGTCTCTACATGTTTCGAACGTAGAAACGTTCATCATCAGGAGACAGAAAATTTATTTAGTGCTGATGGTTTTAGCAGAAGAGAAAATGGTGTTAAACCTTAATGGAGCTTTTATGGAATTAAAAATTGATGTGTAAAAAAGACAAAATATGAAGAAAATTGATAAAGTTTAAACCATACTGAGTATGTGAAAAAGTTATTAAAGGGGGTCTAAACCAACCAAATAAACTGGGGAAGAGAAAACCTTCCTAAAAAGAAGGTGTCGAAAATTATTTAAAAGTTTTTATAAAACTTTTAAAGTAATTTAGGTGTGTCTGTAAATTAGGACATTATAAGGATAAAATTGTCATAATTATGAAGATATCACAATAAAATTACATTGCAAAAAGTGTTTTGTGGGGTATTGAGGTATTGAGGATTATATTGACAATTTGGCGATATGTTTCCTTTTTACAGTCCGCAGGAATGTAAGGCAAAGAGTGTCAATATTAAAAAATAAATAAAAAGAATATCTTTTTATTTTAAATTTTAGTACTAATATTAGATGCATCCTCGGGTGACGATTAGCAGTATGTACCCATTATAGTTATTTATTAGCCCTATTACAAGCTTCTTGACGAATTTATTTTGCATTCTGAAATAAAAAAAAAATCAAGATTTGAACCCTTTTGGAGCCCCCCAAATTCAAATTAAGCCTATAGACTTGCGATCACTAAAACATATCAAAAATTTACAAAATTTAATTGACATCCTTTTTTCCTTTTAAATAAAATATCCATTATGTGACCCAGTTTCATGACCTCGTTTCCGGTTTATTAAATTTCTGTTTGATATTGACGACTATTAAGATATACTCCCAATATATTTATTATACTATATTATTTAATTATTGTAATGCGTCAAAATAATAGTACGCCACGTCAATATAGTTATATATCGATTGATGGCAAGCATTTGTCATAGTGTGGCGGTTACACGGCGGCCGGCCGTGGTCAGCGGACCCCCCGGTTGGGGAGCGAGGAGAGCGCGAAGGGGGAGCTCCTGATCAATACTCAGGTCTACCACCGGAGTGCCAACAAAGCAACTATAACAGATTCTGGGCTATTGTTCATCAGGAGATAAAATGAGAAAATGAATTTGGCGCTCGAGAGTGAGAGAGGAAATATGGGCAGTGGCGGGCTATAGTTCCATTACATGACGAAGTTTTTAGACACATTAGAGAATAGCTACAATTAATAACTTTTAGAGGGTTGTTATCGTAGGCAGCGTCACTGTTTAGGGGTCTCGACTTACCCAGCCACTTTTTCCTTTCCGGACAAACATTTGCACTACGGAGACGTCAATTCATTCTCTAGCACTGATCTTTATGAGTACTTTTATCTTTGAGTCTTATACGTTCCTCTTTCTTAATAACTCCCTTCCCGAGTTCGAAATGTATAGGTACTACTGTCCTAAAAATTGAATAGGTTATATGGCCGAAGTAAATGAAAGAGTTTCAGTATCCGTAGCGCAAATAGCAGAACGTTCAACTGATTTCATACAAACACTAAAAAAACTTTATAGTTAGGTACACTAGGTTAACTGGATTAACTTTTTCTTAAAACAAAGCGTTTCGACAGAAGACATTAACAGCTGATCTGGTATCGTCGTTAAAGTTCCTAGATCAGCAGGGGGCCGTAGCAAGCTCACGCGTCAGGTTATGTTATATTATTTTTTTCGATTTTGGTGTTTTTTAAGTGTTTCTGTGGCTGTTTTTTTGTGTAGTGTGTGTTTTAAACATTTTGGATTTTATATACCTATTTCAGAGACAGATTTTCTTGGTGTTTATTATTTAAGTTTAATAGTGAGTACAAACACCATTTTGGTTAACTCATCTATTATCAAATCAATATAGCAAGGGCGGTCCTACGGGGGGGTACTGAGGGTAATTACCCCCCCCCCCCCCCCAGAGACCAGGTTGAGGACGCAAAAACTAAAAATAATATATCCAAAAAACTATAAATAATTATTATTTTTAAATAAAAAACAAAACCAATAAATTTGAAAAAACATTTTTTATATAAAAATATCAACATCTTAATATTATAAGATACAGGGTGTTCCGATGATCATGTTACAAAATTCTAGGGTAGATAAAACACACGAAAATAAGAAAAAAAGTTCATGTGAACATGGGTCCGGAAACGCTTCTTCAGGGAGCTAGGGCCCTTCGAAGATGACCTTCAAAAACTACTTTTCGTTTTATAGCTTCGGTACTACTGCAGCTATCGCAACCAATTTTGGGACATGAAATCTAGTTCGTAGGTTCATCAATTTGAGCCTTCCGGATTTTGTCACCTTTAACCAGGGGCGTACAAACCAAGGGGGTATTTGAGTAAATTTGACCCTACTCCTCTTAGGCTTTAATTTCTTACCATTTTTATATCTGATTATGATTCTCCAATGCCTTTTACATAAAAAAGGTACTCTTAGTAAAAATCGCTATCTGTCACAGTTTCCTCCGAAAATGGCTAAATCCAATCAATAATAAATTATTGGTCTTAAACCAATTATTACGTTGAAATATGAAAATGAGGTTCAGTACAGATAGTTATCAAAAATCTGTCAATAAAATATTGTGTCGCCAGTGAATCATGGATTATACTTTCGCCGAATATGCCGATATGCTATTAATTTATGGCGAAGTTCATTGCAATGGAAGAGCCGCTTCAAGATTGTATCAGGAGCGGTTTCCTGAGAGGCGTGTACCTGCTCACACGCTATTCGAGAGGGTAAATCAGCGCATAAGGGAAACTGGCTCCGTGAAAATAACGAGGCCAGATAATGGCGCTCAAAGAACTGTACGAACTCCAGAATTTGAGGAAGAGGTACTCCGACAATTCGAGGAAAATCCTAGTGTTAGTACCCGAGCTGTTGCAGAATCCATGAATGTAAGTCATGTACGTGTATGGGAGATTGTTAACGAACAACTTCTTCATCCTTACCATCGCCAAAAAGTACAGGAATTGAGACCAAATGATTATGCACCCCGCGTAGAGTTTTGCGAGTGGTTTCTTCAACAGTGTACACAAGAACCCCAATTTCCGAAATTTGTGCTTTTCTCTGATGAGGCTGTTTTTACGAGAGAAGGTATTTTTAATTCACGGAATAGCCATGTGTGGGCGGAGGAAAACCCTCATGCTCTTCAAATAAGAGGGTACCAACATCGATTCTCGGTGAACATGTGGGCTGGAATTGTTGGAGAACGTCTAATTGGACCAATCATGTTGCCTCCTCGACTAACTGGGACGGTGTACCTCAATTTTTTAAGATACACCTTACCTGAGTTATTGGATGAGCTGTCCCTCGACATACGTCGGAATCTATGGTTCCAGCATGATGGAGCACCCGCTCATTTTGCACATGTCGTACGTGAGCACCTCGATGATCGTTTTAGAGGACGTTGGATTGGACGTGGAAGCGATGTCAACTGGCCAGCCCGGTCCCCAGATTTAACTCCTATGGATTTCTTTCTTTGGGGACATATGAAAAGCCTTGTATATGAAACTCCAGTTCAGTCGGAGGAAGATTTGGTGGCTAGGATTTCTGTTGCGGCTGAAATGATCCAAACCATGCCTGATGTTTTTACTGACGTCAATTTAAATATGCTACGTAGGTGTAATACATGTATTGAACGTGGTGGCAGGCATTTTCAACAATTGTTATTTTGAATTTATTTTGGTACGTACAGGGTCAGTCAACGACAGCGTTAGTAAATTCATCTTCAAGACAAAAATTTACTCTGCCTTATCCTTGACTCACTCGTTAAACCTGTTTAATTGTTTTTTTTTTGAAATATTTTGTATACGTTCCCTTTTACTTTTTATACCCTCTCTAATCTAATTTATTTTCATTAAAGAAAAAGATTTGACTAACTTATAATGCTCACTATCTGTACTGAACCTCATTTTCATATTTCAACGTAATAATTGGTTTAAGACCAATAATTTATTATTGATTGGATTTAGCCATTTTCGGAGGAAACTGTGACAGATAGCGATTTTTACTAAGAGTACCTTTTTTATGTAAAAGGCATTGGAGAATCATAATCAGATATAAAAATGGTAAGAAATTAAAGCCTAAGAGGAGTAGGGTCAAATTTACTCAAAAACCCCCTTGGTTTGTACGCCCCTGGTTAAAGGTGACAAAATCCGGAAGGCTCAAATTGATGAACCTACGAACTAGATTTCATGTCCCAAAATTGGTTGCGATAGCTGCAGTAGTACCGAAGCTATAAAACGAAAAGTAGTTTTTGAAGGTCATCTTCGAAGGGCCCTAGCTCCCTGAAGAAGTGTTTCCGGACCCATGTTCACATGAACTTTTTTTCTTATTTTCGTGTGTTTTATCTACCCTAGAATTTTGTAACATGATCATCGGAACACCCTGTATATTCTATTATAGTCCGTCGATAAGTCGATATAATATCGCGAAAATGCTGGTAAACCGGACCGAAGAATGTCCGGTTTTCTAATGACTTTAAAAAAATGTTAAAAGCAGCGGCATCCAATGTAAAATGTATTAAAAAACAATTGTAGTTTTTTAGCTTTATTTTGATGTTCTAATTTCTTTATTATACATATACATTTAAGTTTTGTTTTATTTTAGTGTTTTGACTTACATACATTACAATATAAAAACATACTAATGTTACAATATTAAAACATACTACATCAGTGGCGTATTTACGAGGGGGCTCGCCCCCCCCCCCTCCCAGATATGTATAGTACAATTTTATTGTATAAACAAAGTTCATCTGTCACGGATAATGCCCTCGAAGCTTTTAAAACTTGGTTATTTTGTCGCCCTTTCAAAATTCTTTTAAATTAAAAGAGTGTTTTAAAGTCTGGTATATCGCCGCAGATTAGGCTTTACGGTTATTTTACCCAAAAAAGGGCGTGGTACCCAAAAATTTTTCGCCTGCGGTGCAAAAGAGCGCCTTCGGCGCATGAAAGATTGCGCCTCCAGCGCAAATCCTTAAAAGTACCCCCCCGAGAAAGACGTTCCAGGACCGCCGTTGCAATATAGTGCCTAGTTAAACCATTTATAGGTACTTATCGCTATATACAGGATGTCTCAGAACTAAGGGGCAAATACAGCAACGACAGGAGATAGTAGACTTAAAAATATGTTAGTTATGCTTAAGAACGCACGGTTAATTTTCAATAAATATGTTTCGTTAAGAAAGATGTGTATTTAAATGTTTCTTGCCATCTAGCATTTAAACGCAATTATCTTAAAAACTAATTAAAATATTGAGATTAATGAAGTATAACTTTTTTACGTTTAAAAGATCCCTCTTTCATAATTTGAGGTAAAGCGGTAGAAACGTGAGAGACAAAAAATATATACGAGAATTTATCAAATTCCTATTGGTAGCTAGCATTCTCTAGGACAGCGGTTCTCAAACTTTTTTGGTGACGGAACCCTTTTGGGATGCAAAATACTTGATGGAACCCTACAATAAAATAATAGTTTTTAAAAGTGTATTCTTTATTAATAAGCATAATAAAAGTACAATGTAACAGTTACTAATTATTACTTACTTTACCACATGGCAAGTACAATAATAGAAGATATTAAAACCAGCGACATCAGTTGACTCGTCCATTTGCAAGGCGAATCATGTTTTTTGTAGACGTGTAACTAGTTCTTGTTTAACGTAGCTTGCCAGATCATGGATTCGCCGTGAAACAGTATCGTTTGATAGCGGCACAGTAGAAAGATGCTTTGCAGATTTTTCATCGAGCATAAATTTTGTTATGTCTAATACACATGGCTTTATTAAATTCTCAGAGATAGTGTGCGCTTCACCTGCTTGTGCAATGCGATAGCTAACTAAATATGATGCCTCCTTGGTCTTTTCGTTGATAGTTTTTGTTACATGCATCATATTTTTTTGACTTTCCAATAACTGATCTTTTATACGAACAAAAAATTCTTTATTCTTGTCTTTAGACTCGGGGTGTACGTTTGTAAATGTCGGCGCAATTTGGCAGGTGCCATGGAACTATTAGGAAGCAGTTTACTACATAGCATGCAGAGAGGTGAGCCGTTGGAATCAACAAATCCGAAACTGATATATGATTCATCATACTTCCTTTTTTTCGTCTTTGAAACCGTCGAGCTTGACGTCGTGGCATCATCGTCTGGATTGGTTATTGCTATATTCTCCGCGCGTACTGCTTTTGAACATTCAGCGTCATTAGAAGATGTTGTTGCAACACGTTTAACACCTTTAAGCCAACGTTCCATTCTTCTTTATTTATAATGTTACACGTCAGGATGGTGGGGTCTAAATAATGCACAATCGTTACTGCGTATAAGAGACTAAGTTTAGTACAATGAAGAAATGTATAAAACTGAGACAACAGAATACAGCAGGCAGTAGAACAATGAACACTAGTTTCTCGCTGGCGAGCTTGTAAGTAGGTAGGTAGGAACTTATCGCTCCGAACGCTAATCGTCAACTGACTGACGCTTTTATACTTAGTCCTAGACTCGATCTCGAATATTCTCGAAAATACTCGAGTCGGCGCCTTTAATAAACAAAAAGCAAAAATAAAAAGAGAAATATAAAAATTGCGTTGTAAACAATTCAGAGGCGACTTTTATCAAAGGGACTGCGCGCTCACAAGTATACAAGTATACATGTTGATACCAAACTTATGAGATATTGTACCAGCTATTGTAACACATGTTTATACAAATACAAATAAATAAATAAATAAATATACCTACGCGCGGCCGCGGAGTCAAAACGTTCGACCAGAGAGAGGTGTTTTGATTTTTTTTCTAAATTCTTGAGGAACCCCTACAGAGGTATCGCGGAACCCTAGGGTTCCGCGGAACACACTTAGAGTATAGCTGCTCTAGGAGATATCTTAAACTCATTATGGAATCCTCCTTCTTGCCCTCAAAACCATAACTACACCAAATTTGATTCATATTTGCTTTACATTAAATCATCGATAATTTTATGAAGTAAATATTTGCTTGAATCACCCTGTATCTCTTTAACAGTATAAAAAATGAAATTAAAAGACATAATATTTTCAAGTTCACTATCTTCTATTGCTGTTAGCCAATTAGTTATGGGTATGGGACACCGTATATATAAAATTCCCACAAAAGTGACAATACAAAAAGAGTTCCCAATATGGTGTTTTAATTAGACGTGTATCACAAAGCTTACACCTCGCAAAAACTGTATTTCTTTTTCCTTGTATAATAAATACATAAATACCTATTTTTGCTTTAATTTATAATGTTTTCACATACTTATTTTGGTAGGTACGTGTCTGTCAATATTTTATTTTACAAATAATAAAATAAGTATCTACGCTATATCCTTACGTAATATTAAGACTCCCTTACAAAATTTTACAGATGGCAAAGGCGAAGGTAAAAGAACTTAGTCCGGTTCTGTTTATGTAGCCAACACCAGACTTCAACAGGGTGCCATTAATGACAGGTAATGCGCCGAGTTCTTAGATTACTTTGACTTCACCTACATTTAGTATTATTTACAGTGTTGGCAACCCTGAACTTACAGGACGGTTTTTAATATAAATAAATTAATACAAAATGGACTTCTTGGCGCAAGTTAAAAAGAGATCGATAAGAATTCGACGTTGCCAACTTCTGTTCCAGGTTGGAGCGTGATTTACATTCCACTTTCTTCTACGTTCGGACTGAAATCTTCAGGTAAGCTTACGGTGAAATATCTGCTGGTATTTTAAAATGATTTATTCGCAAGGACAAAAAATTAAAATTATTTTATGGTATGCGAAGGCTGACGTAACGTAAAACTGTAGGTAATTGAGGTAATTGTATTAGATAGATGTAAGCTTAGGATAAGATCGCGTGCCCACTGAACGCATGACTGCACCCACCTCAGTTATGCTTCAGTGCATCTAGCTAGTATAAATAGTCTTGTAGTTACTTTACTTATTTAGTATTCACCTGAAGACGACTGGAGATACTTACCAGTTGAAACGTTGTGATTTAAAACAAATAAAGACAATGGAAGTCCAAAACTCTTTCATTATTCAAGAAACATCATTGTCTCCAACATTCAAAACATTTATGGTTGAAATGTATTTTTGAAACGGGGTTAGAGTAAATGGTGAGTGGCAATACAATCCGGGTTTGTGCATGAACGATTTTCACAAATATTTTCCTAACGTTACTTTTATTGCTGGGGATTTTATATTGCCTGAAAAGAACCATGGCCGTGTTTAGGGAAACAGGTTCTATACAACACAAAAAAGGAGCAGGAAGACCATCTGGGTCCCAATTCTTGAAACTGGGGAGCACTGTTCTCAGGAGAAATGAGGGCGGAGTTCTCACGCAACGCATGAAACGGTATTCTTGATCACATGGGACCATTCACATCACCGATTTACGGGAGAACGCGCTTCTCCTACTATTTTTGGTGGGCAATTCGAATCCCAGTATTATATTTACGTCGTAATAATATTTGACATTGACAAGTTTCATAATCTTACCATTCACAATAAAGAAAAACCCGCAGTAACAATCTCCACCTCAATGTACCTTTAGATTTCTTTAATATTTTCGTAAAAAGTGGCGGCCCTTGCCTTGAAAATGGTTGGCAATACTGTCTTATCACGGAACATATCGTCTGCGTTCGAGAATACCAAATTTTACTAACTTATGTTCATAGGAGAACTGCCGCGGAAGGGAATGCTCCTTTGCGTGATGTGATCGTTCACGTTCTCTTACGCTCGAGAATTAGGACCCTGTAAGAAAGTGTTCGTGAAATAATGCAAAATACGCCAATACATTGTATAAGACGCCTGTCCCAAGAAGTGGGAAGATCTTATGAAACATGCAGGACTATTCTTAAAAAGCAGCTAAGTTTATTTCCTTAGAAAGTGCAAGTATTCCAAGAAATACAAGCCGCAGATTTTGAAAGACGCTTGAATTACTCTTAATGGTTTACCCAAAATTTATTGGAAAGAAATGATTTATTAGTCCTGATATTTTCCGGGTGAAGCCTGGTTCCACCTCTCCGGTTATGTGAATTCTCAGAATACACGCATGTGGAGTAGTGAAAATCCACATTTTTTTGTAGAGTCCACAATACACCCTCAAAAAATTGGTGTCTGGTTAGCTGTTTCCCAAAGAAGAATTGTTGGTCCTATTTTTTTTCCATGACGCAGTTACAGCACAGCGGTATAGAGACAATATTTTGAATCCATTTGTGGAGCAATTACTTGACGACGAACTATGTTTTGGATATTTTCAACAGGACGGTGCAACCGCCCATACAGCCGCCGAAACTATTAAATAATTACAGACAGATTGATCAGTTTTTGATCAGACTAATCAGACAGTAAATTTCCACCTAGATCACCGTATTTAACGGTTATGGATTTCTTTGTTTTTCCTCATTTAAAGAACACTATTTTTAAAACACAAGTTGCAAATTTAGAACAATTACAAGAAAGGATTATCCAAGAATGTGGTAACATTTCTCCAGTGATGCTGGTCAATACTTTTGAAACTATGAAGAGACGTGTGAACTTATGCTTGGAGCATGGCGGTGGCCAATTTCAGCCATTTTTGTAATTATTTTTCTTTTTCTTTCTGTATATTCTTATTTGTTAATTTTGTAAACAACAAAAATAAATTTGTATTTGTCTACTTATTTTATTACTCATTAGTTTGGCATATCATGTCATAATATGAATTTGACAACATTTTAACCTATATTTGGTTAGATATATATCGTCCCCACATCATTGTGATCTAAACCAAGCCCAACGTTTTTTAATCAAAGCCCTCTTTGATGCAAATAATTTTTGCTCGCACGGTATATTGTCCTTATTGCCGGCATCCAAACATACCTATTATTTATTTTCTCACTGTAAGTTCGAGTTGGCCAGTATGTTATTAAGTTACCTGTTGGGACGCCACTGAAAAGAAAAACCCTTGCTCAGTTTTATATAGTCCTTCGCGGCCAGTCCATGGGCCTTCATCTCCTATAAAAACTAATGGAAATACTAAAGCCGTCCGACGTCTGATTAAATACGTGATTATTCTCATTAGCAAATGTCCGCTCGACGTCAAATTAACTATGTCGTACTGTTATGTGCTGGGCGTTAAATTTTAAAGGAATTTAAGTACATGACGCGATCCTCACGTCAAATAAAATATTTAGCCGAAAATTATTACAAGAATGATATTATATTTTCTCGCATAATAAGAATGAAAATTACATAAGTTTATTTTCAACCAATTAGAAGGCTCCTTTATGTTTACGTTGCTTATAGCAACGGGAGATTATCGCGATAATTTTGTTAGTTCCTATTAAATAAATGAAATTAATAACACTGATAATTTTTCTGTCAAAAATTAACTGCTTTATATCTATTTTCAAAAGTCACTCAGAATAAAATCAAAATACATTTTGTTGCTAACTTATTATTTTTATTGATACTAACCAATTTGCTTTACATATCGAATACCGGGGCTAAAAGAGACACATCAAAAATTTAACTAAACTCATCGGAATTTTTTTTTTTAAGTTTCATTTGAAACTACGTAGACATGTAAATTTCAGATGTTCCTGAAGTTTTAGTAATAAACCTTAGTTACTAACAAGTAAAATCAACTACTATTGTAAAAATACAGTGCGTTATATTAAACTAAACTCATCGGAAATATGTTTTTTTAAGTTTGATTTAAAACTATGTAGACATGTAATATCAGATGTTATGGTCGAAAACGAATTAATGTTTTCAATATTCCTGAAATTTTAGTAATAAACCTAAGTTACTAACAAGTAAAATCAACTTCTATTGTAAAAATATAGTGCGTCATATTAAACTAAACTCATCGGAAAAATATGTTTTTTAAAATTTCTTTGAATTTAAAACTATAAAGACATTGGATTTCAGATAACAAAATTGTTATTTAATATTTCTCACGTTTTAGTAATAAAAATGAGGAACTAACGGCTAAAATGAACTTCATTTCTAAAACTCTAATTAGTTACAATTACCTAAAGCCGCCGGAAATATGTTTTTGCATTTTAGCAAAAAAATTACAATAAGAAAAAACTCCAATTTATGAAATTTTCTTACCGAATCTCCGACGCAGCAAAATTATTTCCCGATAATTCTGCCGCGTGGGAGATTATAAGTGATAGTCTTTATAATGAAAACCCATTCTTTTATTAAACAGATATTCGATTTAGTGATATCAAATCAGTGCCTATAGATTTATTTAAATCATGTTGCAAGTTTTATGGTGGATTTAGGTAGGAAGGGCGCAGGGGCGTCCCCCTCCCCATCTTTTGAAGGGTTAGCTCATACGTTAAAACTAAAAACCACTAAAGCCCTGAGATTGACAACTTTTAAAAATATATCTTTTAATTAAACAGAATTGAGCCGTATTTATTATTTATTTTGTCTAATATTTTTCGTCTGGTTACATATTTTTTTATTGAAATATCCACTAAATTAAATTTTTTTTTCGAATTTCATTTTTGTTTGATTTAAATAAATATTGTGTGTCCACGGATAGAGTTTGGAAGAGAAAAACCTTTTTTATTAGTAAGTATAAAAGAAAAAGTCATTGTTTATAAAAAAGTCTGCTTGTGCTGAAACTACAATTTCGAATATCAGATTTGCGATTACTATACAGGATTCGACACAAACAACATTTTTAGTTTTTTAAATCTATTTTTTTTCAATTCCTTCATTTATTAAATGAATTTTGCATGGCTTTTAAGGATACATTAAAAGTAGGCAAATAAAAAATGGTTTTCTTGGCCAGATATAAAATCATATTCGAAGTAAGAAAGCAACAATAGTTGTTGGTTTTTACGTAAATTTATTTTAAACGAAATCCAAAAAATTAAAAATGTTGTTTCTGACGAACCCTGTTATAATAGCAAATGTAATATTTAAAATTGTAGTTTCAGCACAAGCAGACTTTTATAAGTCTTTTTAAAGAGTCACTTTTTCTTCTGTACCTACCTACTAATGAAAAAGTTTTTCCTCTTCCAAACTCTATCCGTGGACACACTGTATATTTAGGTTTTCAATTTCAAGGTTTGTAATTCTACTTGCTACATAAGTAATATCGGTTTGCATCTTTGCAATTTTTATGATTTGATGAAAAAACTGAAAAATTACAAAAAGTACCTATAAAACGAGTCTATCAGGAAAAACAGCAAAAAACATTTTGAATACTCTCCGAGAACTATTTTCCATGTAGACTTAATCACAGTTTATTTCTTGAATACTGTAAATCATGTTGATACTAATAAAAATAAAACGTATAGCCTATCACAGTTTTTTATTTTTTTTTAATTTTTAAAGTTGTTTTTAAATTGGATTACAGTGTTACCTCGATAATCCGGACTAATTAAAACCGCTGTGATCCGAATTAGTAAATAATTCGGATTACTGAAGCTGAATAGTTTAGTACAGTGTATGTATATAAGTCTTGGCCGAATTACCGAAGAATCCGGTTTACTGAAGGTCCGAATTATCGAGGTTCACTGTATTATAAAATTTAAAAAAATTTGGTGTCTATAAGGACCTTTACAAAGCCTAATATAATTTTGATGTAAAATTAATAGTGATACAAAATTTACATGTGATTTTCCATGGCTATAGTCATAGGCGTAGTTAGGGGGGTACTTGGGGGTGCTAAGCACCCCCGAAATATAAATTAGCACCCCCAGAAAAAATTTACAATATATAGGCTAATTTTAGAACTTACCTATTTTTATAATATACATTATATGTAATGAATTTTTCATATTAATATTTCAAGCATTCGAATTCTGGTACAAATTCAAGTATATTTAGGTAGTTGCGGATTCTGTTCCGTGTACCGTGTAGTTCACGCCCAGTTTACTTGTCAGAGCGGGTCTATGATCTTAAAAATCTCGTAAAATACGAGAGCGGCATAATAGCTTGTGTATGTCATGTTCTGCAATTCTGCATTAATTTGATAATTTAAATTTAACCAGTCGTAGGGGTCTATTCTGTAAATTAGCGGCTAAATTTTAGAGGCCATTAAAATTTAAATTTTAACAGCCCTCTAAAAATGTTTAGTAAAATTGATATTCTGTAAAGGCAAATTTTAGAGTTTGGTTAAAAAATATAAATTTTAGAGGAGTCCGTTAAAATGTGTGTTCAGAAATATGGCAACGTCACACTTTGAGTTGTTTGAATTACTGTCGCCGAAATTTGAGATTATTTTGACACTTTTATTGTGGAATGTTACGATTTAGTTCATTGATTTTAAAATGTCTCGCGCTCCGAGGACTAAAAAATGCCAGAAAGAATTTATTGTACATTTCTTAGAAGAAAACCAAAAACTGTTAGAAGGAAAAATGAATCCAGTTCTCATTTATTTTCCTCTTCTGTGCCAATTTTCATCCGGCATATTTTCAATATCATTGAAAGCACCGTCATCATCCAAATCTAAAATTCCGGAAGATCATCTTTGTAAAACCGTGATATATTGTGCAATATACCACAACTATAAATAATGTTCCCTGCCTTAATAGGATCGTAATTTAAAGTACGATACTTTAATAAGCATCGAAATCTTAATTTTAGTGTTCCATTCAACTTTTCAATTATGTTTCTACTTCTTACAAAGTGATAATTATAATTACTTTCGGGCGTATTTACCGCAGGGTTCTCAAAGGGGGTTAGGAAAAACGGTTGTAAAGGGTACCCAGAGTCTCCGATAAGAAAATAATTAGCACCATGAATATATAGATCTTGCCTAAAAGTTTTAATATTGGAAGCTTGCCAAATAGCCGCATAGTGGGTTGATCCAGGAAAACGAGCATTCATATTCAATATTGTAGTCACTGTCGGCAATTATTAATATTAAATAAACATGAAAAAACAATGATTGCGTCGTCGGATATAAAATACACCGTGGAATTTTTGAAAAAATATTTTAGCAAGTTGCCGTTGGAGGAGAAAGTGATTGTCAAGAACATTGAAAGACCTAAACCTGCTATTAACATCACATTAAAATATTTACTAAAAATTATTGACCAAATTTTGGCGTGGTCTTAAAAAAATTTTCGCCTGCGGCAGGCTTTTTGTGCACCCCCACGTTAACATGTCACGAGCCGCCACTGGACTTAAGCACCCCCAGTGTGGACCGTCTAACTACGCCTATGGCTATAGTTGGGCGGTGCACTGCTACACTCGGTATAAACAAAGGTTTTCCAATTAAAAATAATTTTTTAAAATTTAGTATTTTAATACTTAACGATATGAAACGTACTTACAATCGCCATACAGAAACGTTCTGTGATGTACGAAATAAGAAAATAGTAATAGAGTAAAGTTGTCGAAAGCACTTAACGTAGTCCTGTGTGAGCACCTCCTCGTCCGCCCTCTGGGGACTCGACAAAGCAGAGAAAAATGGACCGCTTTAGATGGTTTTAGAAGTCCAGTCAAAGGAATTGTCCGAGATGGACTCGGGATAAGATGTTGATATTGCATTTCTCATTCTTTTTAATGCAACAGGAGAATGTCTATTGCCGGCCGGACTCGGCCCCGATGGGCCCAAATCAATACGAAATGTTTGTTTTATCTCTCGCTTTTTCTTTTATTTACGGACGGATTGAAAATCTGAAGATTCTACGTGTACCTATAGGATAAAGCTTTTTACCTTAGTTGCCGGGGTTTTTGTTTTCAGCGTATTTTTATTTATTTCACTTTTCGGAATTTTATAACTTTACTTACGTGTTAGTACCAATATATCTACAGGGTGTTTCATTAAGGGTGGCCACTGGCCATATCTCGGACACTACTAGGCATAGAAACTTGGAAAAAAAAATGATGATTAAAGCGGTCATGAGAAAATTCTGGAAATTGCTCTTAAGTTCCTTATTTCGCCGCAAGGGGGCACAATTAAATTTTTTTTTTAATTCTAAATTTCTCCGAAAATTCCCATATTAAGGTATAACTCTGATTACATCATCGAAAAGCTTAGACAATTCTGCATCATGTTGGTTTAAGGCTCATTGGCGTACAGACCTTGACAAGAATGGGGGAAGCTATTGAATGTGTAAACATTAAAATCGCTGTAACTTCTAAATGACTTTTCCGATTTTACTAAATTTAAGCTTGTTTAGAAGAACCTTCAATTGTCGTATCTAATGGTATAATTTATCCAAAGTCAGTGTGATCACATTTCATACCTTAATATGGGAATTTTCGGAGAAATTTAGAATTAAAAAAAAAATTTCAAATTGCGGCGAAATGAGGAACTTAATGTTAATTTCCAGAATTTTCTCATGACCGCTTTAACCATAATTTTTTTTTCCAAGTTTCTATGATATGGCCGATGGCCACCCTTAATGAAACACCCTGTATACAAACAGGGTGTCCTTAAAATGACTGTACAACGCTTAACCACAAATTCTTTGACCAAAAATAAAGAGATCTAGGCAAACTTGCCTATATGCAATGTTGCTTCGTTTTGCCGCTACAGGGCGCTAAATTTCTCAAACTAATATCGTTTTTTCGCAATAATTTCTAAACGCCTTTATCGATTTTGAATAATTTTGGGACTAAGAATAACTACTATTAAGAGCGTGACGTAAACGCCATCTTTTTTTAATACCTGCAAATTTAAAAATTACGTGTGATTGGTAAATAAAAGTTTGTCTTTTTGTAACCCCCCGTATAAATGGCTTTAATTGTTTCTCTGACACTAGCTGAATTTATTTTAAAACTTTTTTGTCTCTTATTAAATTTTAGCCAGACATGCAGTTTGTCTACAAAATATACTTACGATCACACTTACGATACCTTGTCCTTGTAGTTCATAATTGCTGTTTATTCAGAACGAGAAACCATGAAAAAAGTTTTAATTCTAAATAACTACTAACTAGTATAATTCTTATAACAATTGTTCGAAATGTTCACCGTGTTCTGGAATACATAAATTAATTCTTTTCAAAAAATTAAACGGTACTTTGGGTATTATGTCGGGCTTGTTTTTCAAATAATCTGCAGCATTGGTAATGCTTTGCAATAACTTATCTTCTAGCGATGAGGGAAGCATACACTTATGATTTAAGAGCGCCCCACAGAAAATAGTCCAGAGGAGTTAGATCGGGGGATCTTGCTGGCCAATTTACGGGTGCATCGTTACCTCTTCCGATCCATCCATTAGGATATTTTTCATCTTCATCATCTTCGGGGTGGCGCTCCGTCGGCGTCGTGCATAAACCACATTTAAACACGAAGTTGCAATGGAAGATCCTCGAATAAATTGGGTAAAGTGTTTTGCAAGAAGAGTAGAAGAAAATATACCTATTGTGTTGAAATTCTGAAAATTTACATATTTTATTATTTTGAGCAACGTTTCTTAAAGATATTTTTTAATGTCCTCAACGGGGAGGGTGGAATGAAAAAAATGCAAAATATTAAAGTAGGCATAGGTATTTGAAATTTTGTTTTCTTAATTGGTTTTTCTTCCTGAACATCTGTTCTTAACAGAGAAAAAGCCTCGGAAAAAGCAATGTACAAGTGGAATAAATAACTTTTTTGTAAATTGCGAAACTTCACATACTCGACTTTTCGAAACTGTAGTACAAATTAGTTTCTATCGAAGCAGAGCTGAACTCCAGAAGATGAAGTTTTAACTCAAAAAATTTCAGTGTTTATAACCTATTCAGCGTCGATCCACTGTATAAAGAGAATGCAACAAAAAAAACTGTGTTTGTCCGGAAAAGAAAACAGACTACCAGATGATGGTACAGAAATTTAAAATTTTTTTACCTTGAGTCGAGTTATAGAAGCTATAAAATATTTCAATAATAAACAAATCAATAAAACCAAAAAGCAAAAGAAATTGAAAGAAAAAAACCTAGCATAAAAATAAATAAGATTTAAGAAAAAAAGGAAAAAGTGGACACAAGAAATAAGAAATGACTCGGGAGAATACAAAAGAGAGATAACTGAAAAGAGAAAAGGAAGAATAAAGAAATGCGAAATGTGTTAGCATGTCATTGTGCAGTAATATAAGTTCTTATATTTTTCACTCACAGACAAATTATGTTTTTGATCTTAGATCATATCTTTACTTTCATTGAATGGAACTATTATCAATTTATAACAATAGCGACTGTTATAGCATTTCTACAATTTCATTTAAAAAAAATATATATAACCAACGTCCGGTCCCTCACATAAAATTATTTATTAGCTTGAAAGAAGGTTCCTGTTCTTTTTGCGTCCTACGAGCGTCGTATTTATATATTTATAATTTATATTGAGAGTGAAAATAGAACATCTTCTGTTAAAACAGGCGATCTGGTAACACTCGGCGAAACAAACATACGGGCTCACCGGCCGTCGACTTCGCATGATTTCGGATTGTTTCGTGGTCGGGAGAAGGGGTTCAATAGGCATTTATGGAAACACAAATCGAACCGCTCTGTGAATTATTATTATTATTATGGCAAGCAAAACTTTGTGTAAAATAAAGAAAAAATAATTACCAAATTCAATTTAATTCAATTTTCTAAAGAAAAATTCTTATTAACAATGCTAAAAATATAGGCCAATATTTCAAATATAAAAATTAAATTTTTAGGCTTAATAAAGGTATACATACATCTAAAAATTAAGTTGTGTAAAGAATAACAGAAACGCAGACAAAGTATACATGCTAAAAAGGGGGTTCCTATCGTAAGTAATTACATAGTGCATCAAAATTACTGACAACATGCTTGAATGAAAAATTATCAGGTCTATTTTGATGCACGAATGTAATTCGGTAGAATATTTCTCGAGTACGTGAAATGAAAGCACAAAATTAAATATTTTTATTTAAACGTTAATTATATGAAAATAAACAAATTAAAAATTGCATGAATTGCAGTGGAAAACACAATTATTGTAAAAATTACTATTTTTGAAGTCTGCTGCATTACTTGTTAATGTATGTGAGTTTGCCATTGAATTAGAACTTATAGAACCTGGCATACAGATATTAGTTTCTGGGTTATGATTAGCCTTATCATTGTCTTCCCTAAGTTTTTCTACTATATTAGAGTGGTGTTCCTCGTCTAGTTGAAGATACGGCTTTATGGATTTTGGGTTGGAATGTCCAGTAATTTTTATTCGCGTATTTTCTTCAACCCCTTGCCTTGCTAATTTCGAAACAGCTGTTGCACGCAGTGAATGGTTGGTGATTTTAACCTTTTCAGTCGCTAAACCTGACTTTTTTGCTTCCGTTGACGTCTACTGAGTGATTATATTTTTTCCGACAAGGATATTCTTATACCACTTGCCCAATTTCCAGAAAGGATTAATAGTTAAAAACAATCGCGGAATATTTATGTTATTTCTTTTTTTCTAAGAACTTTTTAAATAACCTTACTGGACACAAATCCGGATTAATTTTGTTTTTTACTAGCCACTTGGATGGTGCACAAGGTTTTTCTCCTCCTTGTGTTGTTTTGTCGAATATTGGGTTGTATTCCATTCTGCCTGTTTTTTCTCCTGCGTTATTCATATCGTCTTTGAAATACGAAATTAAACATTTTACTCCCTCTCCTCCTAGCCATGCTAGTTCGTATGACAAAATAAAGAACAATTTTTTTTGCAAGCCATCAGGCGTTTCTTCATCACAATTCTGTACCATATTTTTAAACTCATTGTATTTAAGTGATACAGCGCTTTCCTTTCTTTTCTGCGGGTCTGTCTGCAACTGCTTCCTTTTGGCACCTTTTGCTTCGCGGGCTGTTTTAAATTCCGTATCAGTAAAGGGATTAAATTTAATGTTATACCCGTTTTGATATTTTTTCATTAATAATTTTGACGTAACGTTCCAAATAGTCTTTACAGTAAAATCTTTATAATCCTCACCATTTTTCTTTTTCATATTGTAAGCCCAGCCAGTCAGAATATTGGCCAGTGTCGGTATTAAAGTATTTTCGTTTAAACTATAATTTCTCTCTTTAATAAAATCCATGAACTGTCTCCATATATACTGGTGGTTTAGTAATGTATTTTTAGGTTTACTTTCGGTAACTTTCTCTAAAATTAAACTTAATGAATCACTTCCAAATCGCGACATTTTTACGACTTTTTAAATTTTATTTATGTATGTCAAAATGACAAATACATAATATCAACACAATAATATACCTACAAGGTGCTATTGTAAATATTAATTATTGTTACTTAAATACGGACCTATAGGTAAATTTTCGGCGGGACATTTTCGCACCTACTGGACAATTTTCGTCGAAAAATTCCCGCTTCATATGGTAGTTTTTACACATGAGAGAAATATTCTTTTTAATTACTTAAATCACTCTTCAGTTCCACATGCCTATAAAAAAGTAGAATGCTTAATAGAAACTGTATAAATGGCACACTATAATATCTCTGTACGAATGGGAATTTGGGTTTTATAGGTTGCCATCCACTAATTTGAGTTGGTAGCATCATTCCAACTGAATGTAACTTCTTAGCGGTCGACGCGCGCCAACTATGAAAATACAGGTTATTTGACTTTGTTAAAAGTTGAAAAAAATAGCTAATACTAATATTTGAACATCATAAACAATTTTAAAAATTTGTTTATGATATTATTTATCTTAATAAAACGATGTACCTATTGAGTTTTATTACCTGTTGAAAGAGGTATCCATCGCTGCTGCACATTTTTCACTATAACACAATTATGCACTAAACACAGGGGCATTGTTAATACCTATTAGTTCGAACGTTTATATATTACAAAAATAACAACAGATTGTTCAACAAAATTGATAAACACCACAATATAATCTAACGAACAAGTTAATAACAATAGTTTTGATCGGCTCGTCAATTCGCAATGGTTCGGCGAGACTCGTGTTTTTGGTTGACGTTAATATAATTTCAAAGGTTGCAAACTTTTTTCTAGGGGAAAACATTAATTTCCTGTCTTCACAGCATCTTCATGAAATGCTATTTTATTACACAAGCCTTATGCGGGGCATAAGCATTCTACTTTTTTTTATAGGCTGTGTTCAGTTCATACCCAGTCAAGCAATTCCGCCAGTAAATGTTGCTGCACAAAGTATAATACAAAAATAAATAAATAAGGAAACTACAAACAAAGGAAACGGGACAAAAACGATCTCAAAAAAACAAAATAACCAAGTGCAGGAAATATCCAGTTAAAATTCGACGTTGTAATACTCTACCACCGTAATATGCTCTCCCCACTAGTAATTCCTTCACAGTTTTTTTAAATAAGTTTTAGGGGAGGAAGACTTCTTAGTTGCTCGAGAAGTTAGAGACAATTTAGTTCTTTAGTAAGAACATAATAACATCAGTCTCACAGCCAATGGTGAAACAATTATTTAAAGAGTATCTACGTTCAAATACCTGGGAGCAACTCTTAATGAGAGATGGGATTGCGATGAATAAGTAAAGGCACTTATCGGAATTACAAAGACAACTTTTTTCAGAATAAAAAATATATTGGTTGGACTTTGGATACGTGTTGTCAAAAGCTACGTCTGGCCCATCTCACTGTATGGGGTAAAAACTTGTTCGCTTAAGGTCAGGAATGAAACCGAGTCGAGTGTGGACACTACGAAGAATACTTCGGATTTCCTGGACCGAACATGTATCGAATAACGATGTTCTAATAATTGCTAGAGTAGAGAGGGAACTTTTAAATATTGTTAAACAACGAAAGACGTCATACTTAGGACACATCTTCAGGGGGGAACGATCCTCTATTCCAAAACTCATAATCCAGGGCAAGATCGAAGGAAAACGAGGACCAGGACGGAAGCAGCACTCTTGGCTTCGTAACCTCAAGGATTGGTGTGGGATACCAGATGCAGGATCTATATTTCGCCGGGCTTGTGCCGTGTGCTTCTTTTGCACGTAGGGCAAAAGAAGCACACGGGACTAGAAGAAGAAGTAAATTATAGGGTTAAGATTAGAGCAACTAAGTCTTGAAAATAGTGTGATAGATTTGTCGTTGTTGTGGCAAGGGAAACCATTTTGCATAGTAAAGGGATGAGTGGTAAGAGGACGAAATGAGAATTTTCTTAAAATAATGTTAAGATTAAAATAAACTTGCACTAATATCAAAATCTTTAGCATTAGAGAGTAGTAACTCGTTTTTATTTCTTAAATATTTTTTTTATTGAATATTTACAAAACTGTTCCGACACTGAGATATACTAAAGGCATCTCCGGCTGCATCAGGGGTGGACAGCGGGCGGCAATGCGATCGTTCTTCGGCCGGTCCTCCCCATAACCCCTGGGAAAGCTGTGCGTGTGTGCGCTGCCAAGTATTTGCTCAAAGATGATATTGATTTTCAAGTCGTGTGTTGGTCGAGCGAAATGCTTTTGCCGGCCCACAGTGCAGCCGATTAAAGCAAGAAAGGTCAAAAATAAAAACGTGTTTAATTTTTTTCCCATATTGGTGTCAGATGTGGGGTTCATAATTATTTAGTGTCCTTACGAAGCTATAGCTACAAGAAACATACGGAATTACATACATTACTGTAACATTGCGTTTGCACTTTAAAAACTGTAATGCTTCACAGGAATAAGGTAGTAGAAGGATTAAGGTATAATGCAATAACACGTCGTACAGCATTTACATCTTTAACATTTGCATCACATGTGACACTCCAAAAAACTCACTTGCACTCGACGGTACAATAAAATTACCTCAGTAAGAGTATTCAGGTAGATACGGACGAAGGACTGGAATATTTTTATTTACCTAATACATTCCTTCGTCTGTGAATTAATAGGACATAAAGTGACTCCTACCAATACCTACTATCATAGAAGAACGGAGATGTGACGCTTAATTAATAAGTTAACTATATGAAGTGAAAAATGCGTAAAATAAATACGTGGTACAACCCAAACAACGTTCCAAAAAGAATCAATAGGAATACTAAATTTCTGTCGATGAAGCGAGGCAATGAGGCAACCGTCGCCAGCACAAGCCTCTCTTTAATCGAGAGATGGCTTCGCCATGCGTTGTTAATTCCGGCAACACTGATTGATCTGTTGTCCTTATTGCGGGCATCTAAACTATTTTTTTCTCGCTCATACTCGTATAAAATACCTCTGCAACTTGGAGTTTGCCGGTAAGGTATACAGATATAGAAAAACGCCAAGTGAACATGCCAAAGTCATTAATTGAAAATAATATGGATATCTAATGCAATGAATACTATCATAAATTAAAGAAAGATGGATAATAGAAGTGGAGGTGACAGGGTATACGGTCCGGCGACGCGACAACGTAAGAAAGTAAAAGAACAAAAATTTATTTTTCTGAGAAGTTTCAATCGAAGAGAGAGGCTTGATATCAATAAAGACGATGAGGGGCGATGCAATACGGTGAGGAAACGGAAATATATCCATTTCTGTTCGCTTTTTGATACTTTACAATTTTCATCTCTTTCACTAAGGTCAGTCCAAAAATATATTTACCTGTATAAGTGTGACGTAAGGTTGTAAAACAGACCATGCAGAAGTTTCCCCTTTCGGAAGTATTTGTAAACGGAAAAATGCAAAAAATATGCACCGATACGCTCGAACGCAATACAACTCACTGCGTGCGAGCAAAAATTATTTGCATCAAAGAGGTCTTGGATTAAAAAACGTAGGGCTTGCTTTAGATCACCATGATATGGGGACGACATTTAACCAAATCTAGGTTAAAATTTTGTCAAATTCATATTATGATATGATATGACTAATGAGTAATAAAATAAGTAGACAAATACAAATTTATTTTTGTTGTTTACAAAATAACAAAGTAAGAATATACAGAAAGAAAAAGAAAAATAATCACATAAATTGCTGAAATTGGTCACCGCCATGCTCCAAGCATAAATTCACACGTCTTTATCTTCACGATCTTCCCACTTGTTGGGACAGGCGTCTTACACAATTTGTTGGCGTATTTTGCATTATTTCACGAACGTTTGCAACAAGTTCTTCTGTTCTTACAGATGGTCTTCCTGTTCCTTTTTTGTGTTGTATAGAACCTGTTTCCCTAAACACAGCCACGGTTCTTTTCAGGCACTAAAAAAAAATCCCCAGCAATAAAAGCAACGTTAGGAAAATGTTCGTGAAAATCGTCCATGCACAAACCCGGATTGCATTGCCACTCACCATTTACTCTAACCCCGATTCGAAAATACGCTTCAACCATGAATGTTTTGTGCACTTCCGTAAAGCCCATTGTGTAAATTGTTCAAGAAATTGGAAAAATTATCGATGAATCAAATTACTTGTAACGACTGTCAAAGACGACGAAATAACTGATTTATTGTTAATTCAGGTAGTTACTGACACCCAACAGGTATTAAGCTCTACGGCTAAGCATTACGTCCTTAGATGCAAGGCCCTCTTTGATGCAAATAATTTTTGCTCGCACGGTATTGTGGCACTTTCTAGCCAAGTTATAATCGTTCTTTTTTTCCCACTTTTATCGGCGTTCCCGCCCGAGAGACAGCGAAGATTGGCAAAAAAGTCGGAGACTGGTCAAGAGTACGTCCTCCCGAGTTGTGTATTATATTTTTTCTACTACGGTTGTCCTATTTTCAAAAAAATTAGATAATTCGTAGATGCAAGGCCCTCTTTGATGCAAATAATTTTTGCTCGCACGGTATAAATTGTATAATCAATCCTTTATATCGGAGTAGATCAGTGCATTTAAAAAAAAAATCATCATAAAGTCACTTTACCTCAGACAGTTTTTAAATGACAGTTAGTTTTAGAATTAAAGAAAATTTAAATGACAAACTTTCTATAACTTATTTAAGTACTTACAAACAACCCTTAATATCCTTAACCGTGTAAAACCAATCCGAGATAGAACATGCAAAATTATTATATCATAATTCTGGACAATGGTTGCAAGTTACTATATTATATTCTTAAAGAATTTAGATCTAGGTATATTAGGTGGTCACTTTTTGCCTTTTGGTCCACAGCGACACTGTGCGGCCGTTCCATTGCTGCTACAGCCACAAATGGACATTGCATAGCGCGTTCCATACAACCTGTTCAAGACGATGATGTTGCAAAAAATTTTTAATGTCCATTTAAATGTTAACAGGGCCCGTGTCCGGAAAGCTGAATGTATGCTTAAAAGTCACGTACAGTTTCGTTAATATTGGAAATTTTATACTGGTCATGCGGTTAAAGAAAATTTCTATCTACAGAATATACAATAGGGATGGTATTTATTCTACGCTTCTCTTGATTTGAATGTGCACATGATAACATTGGTATGCCATATTATTTGTAATTTTTTCAGAGAACACAATATAATGCATGGATAGAAATAACAGGCAGTTAGCTTTTATCGGCATTAGAGCCCGCGTTTGCTAGAACCAATAGGGCAGCGTCAGCCAGTCATTTTTATTAGCTATGATCGACTTTAATGTCAAACTGTAACGTGAAGTCATAGCACATAGCGGCTATGATAATGGTGATACTACAATTTTACAGTGGTGTTTCTTCCATAAGTTTATTTGGTCAATGACCATCCTCAATAATTCTCTTTTCATGTAATATTTAATAAGTGAAAAATATTGTTTTGTGTATTATGACTATTACCTCTAAAAAATCCAGTGGCGGCTGGTTAATGAAGGGCTCTGGGGCGCCGCCCTCCCTGCAATTATTTCAAACAGAATCCAAAAATACTGTACTTAAAAAACCAATAACGCAATGTATGTAAGCAATCAATTAAAATAATTTGAACCAAACGTAGCCCTATTCTAACGGGCAGGCTATACTCATAGACAAGCGAGTTGCGCGCTCTCAAGGTTGTACTAAGCGCGGGCGGCCGATTATCCGTCCTGATTCAACGCGCCTTCTCGATGGGTTGTCATGACGACGGAGGCCTGACGTCACCTACACATCGCACAACGAGCGGCCACGGAGAGCTCTAATTTTCCGCGCCCACTGTTCGCGAATTGCGATGCGACCTGTCGTCTGTCGATGCCGCTGACTCGCTGACGTTTTGTTTATTTGTTTTGAGTTATTTATTAGTTGTTATAAAGTTGGAAAATTTCGTCTAATATGAAGGTCAGTGATTTACAGAAGGTTGTGTTTAGTTCACTGAGCTTAAGTGAAAAAATTGAACTTGAAAAATGCTACAAATAGAACATAGTACAGGTGCAATCAAAATGTAAAAGTAAGGCACAGTTTACGCGTAAGTTTGACAAAGAAATATATAATAAAATATTCTGGATATGTGGTTGTGAGGGCAAAATTTTTTTTTGTTTCGTGTGTCTTCTTTTTGGCGGGGATGATAATTAAACTAAAAATACGGTGCAGAACTTAAAACATCTTTCAGAGAAAATAAAAAACATGAAAATAGTGCAAAACATCGTTATAATGTGGTAAGTTTTGAGATGTTAGGACAAACTAATATTTTAACTTGTTTAAGTAGTGCTTATGCTGATGAAATTAAAATTCACAACGAGAAAGTTAGAAAAAACAGACACGTACTTTCGAAAATAATAGACATTTTAATTTTTTTTTATTTAAAGCCCCCTGACTCACTAGTCACGAGCCGCCACTGAAAATATCCCTCGTATTTTACCAATTTTATACCACGAGCTCGGTACTTTTGATACGTCCCCTGCATTTTCGGGTCATAGGCGTAGTTAGGGGGGTACTTGGGGGGTGCTAAGCACCCCCGAAATCTAAATTAGCACCCCAAAAAAAAATTACAATATATAGGCTAATTTTAGAACTAACCTATTTTTATTATATACATTATACCTATGTAATGAATTTTTCATATTAATATCTTAAGCATTCGAATTCTGGTACAAATTCAGGTATATTTAGGTAGTTGCGGATTCTGTTCAAAATTTCTCTCCGTTTACCGTGTAGTTCACGCCCAGTTTACTTGTCAGAGCGGGTCTATGTTCATAAAAATCTCGTAAAATACGAGAGCGGCATAATAGCTTGTGTATGTCATGTTCTGCAATTCTGCATTAATTTGATAATTTAAATTTAACCAGTCGTAGTCGTTCAAATTCGCGGAAATTTTTAGCCGGTAATTTGACTATTTTTTTTTTTGTTTATTAAGGTTTAATATGGTTTTATTGAATTCAGTTAAAGTTTAAAGTTAAATAAACACGAAAAAACAATGAGTGCGTCCTCGGATATAAAATACACCGTGGAATTTTTGAAAAAATCTTTTAGTAAGTTACCGTCGGAGGAGAAAGTGATGTCAAGAACATTGAAAGACTTAAACCTTCTATTAACATCACATTAAAATATTTACTAAAAATTATTGACCAAATTTTGGCGTGGTCTTAAAAAAATTTTCTTCACCTGCGGGCTTTTGTGCACCCCCACATTAACATGTCACGAGCCGCCACTGGACTTCAGCACCCCCAGTGTTGACCGTCTAACTACGCCTATGTTTCGGGCCAAGCGAGCTCGGACTGCGCCTCTTATTTCGTTTTGAACACAAATATTAATCCTGTGAGCAAAAGAGAAATAAACGCATGCTACCACTTGAGGGAAAGAAGAAGAAAAGATAACCTTATTGGCTAGAAGCCGAATAAAATGTTCCGATTGAGATTCCGACGAACGTAGTATTTTCTAGAAACATATATGAAGAAAACTTTTGAGTTACGTTGCAGGAGTATATTACCTATTTAGTTCTAAATTTATTTTCTAGAAAAATTTGTAGGGTCTACTGATTTCTGCATTATTGAACTAGTTTTGTCATTATGCCTATCTATGCGTTCCTGTAAATTTATACTCAACTTCGATATTAAATATTTGGTCCATAAAGAAAAACTTTTATGATTTGAAAGCTGATTGTTGAAATATGCCAAAATGATGACTTTCGTGGTCCTATTTTTTTTCTGCTCACACTACTTTCGATAAAAACTTCCCTTTATACAAATGTCTTGACTTCATTAGCAGAAGAGAGTCCTTGGCAAAAGTGAGACTATATTTTGAATTTCTTCCATTTTCACGGACACTATTTTTTGAGAACCTTGTTAGTACATTATTAAAAACAAAGCGCAAATGATTTGCAATCCAAGAACCATCACAGCGAACTTTGCAGACAAATTTCTAAAAAAGTTAGAAATACTTTCTCATGATTTGTGTTGTTAAGTATTTCTGCTAACTTTTGAGAAAATGTGACAAAAAATGGTTTTCCGATAGAAACTTTAGGAAAAGATTTTTAAAAAAATATGTGTTTTACTAATTGTACATTGAGTTTCAAGAAATTCAGATCAAAAATATTTTTACATAAACTTTCATCCTTTTCGCCCCTTTGGGGGCCAAGTAACAAAAAATACGAAATAAGTGTTTCATTATTTGTGTTAAAGAGTATTTCTGCTAAATTAGAAAATATGACAAAAATATTTTTCCAACAAAAACCTTTATACCCCCTTTTACCTACTTTAGGAACTAATTTTCAAAAAAAGTACAGTATATTTTTAATTATGTATTAGAGTACTTGTTATGCTGAATTTCACGAAATTCCGACCGAAATATTTTTCCTCCATAAATTTTTCTACTTAGATACCCTTTTTTCCACCCCTAGGGCAACATTTTCGTAAGTTCCTAAATACATGTTTTTTTTTAATTTGAAGAAATAGTCCATACTTAAAGTGGAGTTGCAAGTATGAAAAGGACAGGAAAACACAAACAAAGTCTTCCTCCACAAAATTTAATAGAATAAAATATTCTTTATTTAAAGGTGTCTACATGTTTCGAACGCAAAAACGTTCATCATCAGAAGACAGAATAATATAGGTATTGCTAAAGAGAAAATGACAAGTGGTAGGCATAAAACCTTAATGGAGCTTTTATGGTGTCAAAAATTCGAATATTAAACTTATATCATTTGAAGATATTAGAAATAAAGATAAGTTAAAACATACGTAGTAGTGGAAAATTCAGATGAAATGGTCTAGGTCTAGAACAACCAAACAAAAAAAAAGGGGAGACGTGGAGGTAGAAAAAAAACACTTCTAAAAAGAAGATGTCAAAAGGTTTTCTTAATAAAACATGTCTTGAAGACACAGTAAAAAATGGGACGTTATTTCATGTAGAGAAATTAGGTATTTTAGGCATCATGTTATAAAATAGAATATTTTTCGGAAAAGTGGTTTGTGGCACTGAATTTTAAGGTAAGGGAATTTTTCTGTCTCCTGATGATGAACGTTTCTGCGTTCGAAACATGTAGAGGCCTTTAAACAAAGAATATTTTTTTATTATTATATTTCTCGCTGTTGCGTTGAAAACTTATCCCTCCATTTCTGCCCCCAAGACAAAAATTTCCCAAAACATCAAAACACGTTCTTGGTTATTTGAGGAGTAACTTTTCAAAACGCATTATGTCTATCAAATTTTTTTTTTACAAACAACGAAAAACTAATATTTTTTGTTTCCATTAGTTTTAAACTTGCATAGTAAGGTTATTCGATAGATATTGGCCGATACCTACTTCTAATAATCATTCTTATTGGTGTAAGGAACTACTATGAATATAAATAATAGATAGTATAACTTTTATATCTATACTTTTATTAATCCCTCCATGTCAACTTGGCATGTACCCGTAACAGGTCTTCCTTACCGGAATACCTAATACCTGTACATCCAATACCTGTACATCCCCCTTTCTTTATAATACTTGTAACTAAAATAATATAAACTATACTATGGTAAGCGCTTCAAATATCTACTATTTCGTCTATATACATGACCGTCCTGAGTTCTAACGTTATAGGATCTAGGGGCTACTTCTTCTTCAACTTGTGCATCTTCATGCCTATTTGTTATCCATACTTTTTGGTTCTTTTCGAATTTCTCAATATGTTTTGACCTATGTCTCTTGTCAAAATAATATTTTTGTTCCTTCTTCTCTTTTTCTTTTCGTTCATAAATATTTTGCATATTTGGTACTTTCATTTTATAAAAGGATCTTGGAATTTCCATCTGCTCTCTTAAATTTCTTCCCATTAATAGCTGACAAGGGCTTGCTCCACAATTTAGTGGAGTATTACGATAAGCCAGTAGCCCTAAATAGAAATCTTCTGACCTCTTCAATATTTTTTTCGCTGTTTTTACGGCGCTTTCAGCTAATCCATTAGATGGTGCGTGGTACGGGCTGCTAGATCTCCACTCAAAATTGTACAATTTAGCGAACTCCTTAAAATGTAAACAATTATATTGTGGTCCATTGTCCGTGCGTAATATTTTTGGGATTCCGAATCTACAAAATATTTTTTTAAATTCTTCAACAATAGTTTCACTTCTTGTATTTTTCAGTTCGACGATTTCCAAAAATAAACTAAAGTAATCTTGGACAACCATGTACATCTTGTTTTTAAATTGGAACAGGTCTGACCCAACTATCCACCAAGGTAAACTAGGAACTTCTAAATTTAAAAGTGGTTCTGTGACAAGTGGTTTATCCTTAATACAAATTTCACAATTTTCTACCAGATCTCGAATTTGATTGGTTATTCCTGGCCACCAAACCATTTTCTTTGCTCTTGAAAGACATTTGGTAATTCCTAAATGACCGGTATGTATAAATTTTAAATATTTTCTTCTTAATTTTATAGGGATGATAGGTCGATCATTGTATGTAAGTATGTTTTCTGAAACTGAAATTTCATTTCTGTATTTATAATATGGTAGCACGTCATTCTCACAGGTATTTTTGTGTTCTGGCCATCCCTGGTATATAAATTCTTTTAATTTCTTCAATGATACATCTTCTTGTTGGGCTTGAAGTAACTCGGATTCTTGCTCCAACGTCACACTTGCAATGGTTTTAAAATGATCCTCCAAAATATCTATATCATCTGTTCCAATCGGTAATGGAGCTCTGCTAAGGGCGTCTGGCCCGGTAAGTTCTTTGCCAGGTATATATGTAACAAAATAATCGAAAATAAGTAATTTCATTCTAAAATTTTGCAGTCTCACCGTTAGATCATTAAGTGGTTTGTTTACTAAAATTTCAACCAGTGGCTTATGATCGGTTCTAACTTCAAATCGTTTTCCAAGTAAAAATTGTCTGAAACGATTAACTGTGTGGGTTATTCCTAGCGTCTCCTTTTCTATTTGACTATATCCTTGTTCTGCTCTGCTTAATGATTTTGAACAATAAGATACTGGTCTCCAAGTTCCATCTGGCTGTTTTTGTTCAATAATTCCACCTATCCCCACCATAGATGTATCTGCAGAAATTCTAGTACTGTATTTTACATTATAAGCTGCTAGTACTGGTGCTTCAGTTAAAAGCTTTTTTACATCAGCGAAGCATTTTTCTTGATCGGGTCCCCATATGAATTCGGTATCTTTTTGTAGCAAATTTCTTAAATGTAATGTTTTGTCAGCATAATGACTTAAAAATTTAGTTATATAAGTTGTTAATCCTAAAAATCTTCTAACTTCAGGCACTGATTTTGGTCTTGGGAACTTTAGTATTGATTCTATATATTCTTTATTCGGTTCAATACCTTTATCACTCACAATATATCCAAGATAATTAATTTTACTGGCACCAAAAGTACATTTTTCCATGTTTAAAGTTATTCCGTAATCTGAAAGTTTTTTTAATACTGTTAATAAATTTTTATCGTGTTCGTCTTTACTTTTCCCACTGATTAAAATATCATCTGCATGAACAATAACTGAATTAACTCCACATGTATCTATAATTTGATTTAGAGTTTTCTGAAAAACTTCTGGAAGTGAACAAATGCCAAACGGACAGGTTTTATAGGCAAATCTTCCAAAAGGACTTATAAACGTCGTCAATAACTTTGACGATTCCGAAATTCTCAACTGATGAAAACCTTTTGAACAATCCAATTTTGAAAAAAAAATTCCATCTTCAATTTTTGCCAAAGTCTCCTCGACTGATGGTAATTGATAAAGTTCTCGTTTGACAAATTTATTAAGGTGTGTATAATCAACACAAACTCGAACTCCATCACCCTTCTTTTTAGCAACTACAATGGGCGAACACCAGTCTGTAGGTTGATCAACTTTTTGGATAATTCCATCATTCACTAATTTATTTATTTCTTGCCGTACTTTTTCCATTAAAGGCATGGGCACTCGCCTAGGTACACTTACACTGAAGGGTTGAGCATTGTGATTTAATCTTATTTTGTATTCAAAATCTTTTATTCTTCCAATTCCTTTAAATAAATTAGGAAACAAACGAGTAATATAGTTTTCATAATTTTTTATTTGTGGGTTGCTAATCAAATTTACATTTTTAACTTCTTTGTTTATTATTAAATTTCCATCTTTCCATTTAATAATTTTTAACTTTTCAAGAGCAGGCTTGCCTAAAAGATTTTCCTTTGTTTCAGCGACAAACATCTTGATTTTATCCATGGTTTTATTATACTCGGCAGTTATTTTAATTTTTCCTTTTGTTTCAATTCTTGAATTTGTGCCAGCACCAACTAACATTACATTAGTGTTTTTAAGTTTTGGTTTCTCTTTTAAATTTTTGTAAGTATTGTAAGATAAAACTGTAGTATCCGCACCAGTATCTAGTTTAAAAATAACCATTTGTCCTTTTATATTTAGTTTTATAGTATATGGAGCATATTCTTCAGTTATACATCCAATAACTTTGATTTCATTACAATTTTTGGTATTTTTGCTTTTACTATCAACTTCTGTTAATGAACCCATCGAACTCGAACTTGTTGATGAATTCAGTGCATCTCTCACCTCGTTTATATTTCTTTTGGTCTTACAATATTTGGAAAAATGCCCTTTAATATTACACTTTGAACAAACAATCCTAAAAGCAGGACACCTTTCATATGAATGTTTTTTTGATGAACCACATCTAGAACATTCCTTAGAATAACATTTTTCGTACCCTTTAAATCTGTAGCTGTCACGTTCTTTTACACTGTCTATGTCTTTATGAATTGAAAGATGTCGCGTGAGTTCCAAATTTTGTTTTTTAACACATTCAGCTTGATTAATTTTTGTTATTGTTGTTTCTAGCGTTAAAGATGCATCCATCTGTAAAGCTTCGGAAAGATTTTTATCTAAAATTCCTACTACCAGTCGATCTCTGATCAATTCATTTTCTATTTCACCATATTTACAATTTTTAGCCATTAAAATTATTGTTTCAATGTACTCTTTGGATGTTTCACCTTCTAGTTGATTCCTCAAATTAAATTTGGCACGTTCATATAAAATATTAACAGTCTTTTTAAAATACTCATTAAAATCGGCAATGAGACTATTATAAGTCAGGAAATCATCTTCTTTTTTTTTTAATCGATCAAAAATTTTTCCTACATCTTGTCCCATATATAACAAAATATTGTTGATTTGTGTTTTTTCTGAGCATTTTTTCAAATTTATAGCGGATCGGTACCTTTCATAATGCTGCAACCACTTCTCCCACTCGCTATCTTTAAATGAAAACTTATCTGGATGTGGTACATTTTTTATTTCCTTCTCCATTATTTCCCTATTATTTTGGGTTGACTGAGATTGGTTTTGATTGGCTTCACCTGCTAATTGCTGTTGAGCCAATAATTCTTGCAGACTTCTTACTTGTACTTTCAAATCTTCTATATCGGCCCTTGTATTTTTCTGTTCAGTATTATTTTCCACATGTTTGTTGGCTTCTCGACTCTTTCGTTTTCCTTTCATCATTTTGGATTAATTTTAATCTGACACCATGTAAGGAACTACTATGAATATAAATAATAGATAGTATAACTTTTATATCTATACTTTTATTAATCCCTCCATGTCAACTTGGCATGTACCCGTAACAGGTCTTCCTTACCGGAATACCTAATACCTGTACATCCAATACCTGTACAATTGGAATCAAAACGATCATAGATTGTAAAAAAAAGTCAATAAATGGTTGGACATAAGGCGTTTTGGTCCATCACTGTGTATATAATGCTTTTTGTTGCGGCAGATATTGGACATAATGCTTTATGTTCTAAACATGTTATAAAAAATACAAAGGTAAGACCCAAATGAGACATTCTGATCAAGGTTTTCCATACTATATTCTCCTACAGAGACATTCCGGTCAAGGTTTTCCATTAAATCGTATAACAACAACAAACTATAAACTTATTAATGCAACGTAACAACAAAACATACACGTTAACAGGTGTACTAAACTCGACCGACTAACGACAGAATTAAAATCAGGTGATGTTGACACGATATAAAGCGAATTTGCCGCCTCCTGGTGGCCAAGTACCATACTGCGTTTTTATGTGACAACTCTTGCGGACATAATGCGTTTCGATGTGAGCATCATACTTTGCACTTAAATTACATAGGGATATAATGCTAATTGATGCATTCTGGGTTTACAGACGTATTACAGAGGTAAAAATTAATGCGAAACCGCAACAAACTCAATTTTGTCCTCGAGTGGACATAATGCGTTTTGAAAAGTTACTCATTTTAACAAATTAAGCATAGTATCAATTTTCAGCAATATAATGGCTTAAAATTGTACAGACTTATAGGTACACCCGTTTTTTCAACCCCTAAGTGAATTTTGCAAAAATGACGAAACACGTAGGTATATTATTATTTTACTAAAGTAACTTATATACAATTTTTAGACCTCCACCATATTTAGTTCCTGAGATACAGCAATTCCTATAACCCTTCTTTTAACCCCCGTTTTTACCCCCTTAAAGGTTAAAATTCGAAAAATCCCTTCTTAGTGGATGCCCACGTTATAAGACATCCTCGACACTTCCTGATTCTACAATTAGGGGTTTAGGTTGGTCGTTAATTGAATAAGTCCTTTAAATTATTCTTTAAAAATTTCTCCTTGCTGAAAACGTCTGTAAACAAATAATTACAAGTTTTCTGTCGAATATAATTTCCAAATACCACCGCTTAACGGTTTTAAAGGAAGGGAGCATACCCTGCAGGCCGCTGAATCCGTCAAGCTGCTAAATTGAAATCTTTGTGATGCGCTGGGGCGCGCGGGGCGGTCTACCCCCGCAAGTAAATATCGCTCCTTTTCTATAATGAGGTCCGGTGCTGTCCGGCAGAGTGCGCGAGCGCTGCTCGCGACTTCAGACTCGCACATACACACAAAAATTCGATATTAATATCCGATGAGAGTAGAGGCAGGGCGGAGAGAAACATCTCCGCATTGCGCCAACCAGGCCAATGGCGCGAAAGAAGAGAGGCCTCCGGCTATGATTATGACAGATTTATGTAAGTAATAAGCGGCAACGCGGCCATTGGTTGTTTCCCCCCTGCGTTGGGACTCGCTATATCAATATTTTCACTTAATATGAATATGCAGTTCATGCTCCGCCTTATAGCACAGCTTCTTTTTGTGAGGCATTTTTAACTTCATTCTCCATTTATTTCCCATTCTTATAGCAGGGCATAAAAAAGATTTAAAGACAATAAAAGATGAAGCAGGCTTTTAATATATACAGTGGCGGTCTTGGGGGGCGGTGGGGGGACCGCCCTTTCTCGTAGTTAAGCCAATACACTATTAAGGTATGAAATCTAATATATAATGTTATTTATTAACCGACTTGCAGGACCAAAAAGAAAAATATATTTTATAAACAGATAGTTTTTTGCATACTTGCAACGATGACAGCAAGTATCTTGCTCATTCTCTTTATTACAAAAGGCAAACACTGTTAATTTTTGATAAGCTGGGAAGAGATAGTATATTATTAAAAAAAGGTTCAATCTCTCTTTCATCTTTCATCTATACCAATTAGAAATAGGTAGGTACCTGCTATACATCTTAAGGTCGAAGTACCCCAGAGAGTCAGAACATATCTTAAGTATGATTGTACATATGCATAATACAAGATAATTAGCTGTTCTTTACTTAATATACATAGATAGATCTTAAAGAAAGAACCGCGCACTTCTCTTAGAGAAAATGACCCTCGGTTAAATTTCCTAAATTTTTAGTATGTTGTAGAGAATGTTATTCTGATCAAAAGTATCCATGGCCACAACAAAATCTGCCAATCATCGTTTTTGAGATACAGGCAGTGGCGGCTCGTTAATGAAGGGCTCTGGGGCGCCGCCCTCCCTGCAATTATTTCAAACAGAATCCAAAAATACTTTACTTAAAAAACCAATAAAACAATCTATGTAAGCAATCCATTAAAATAATTCAAACCAAACACAGCCCTATTTCAGCGGGCAGGTTATACTAAGCGCGGGCATAAACCAAACATAGCCCTATTCCAACGGGCAGGTTATACTCATAGACAAGCGAGTTCCGCGCTCTCAATAGTATACTAAGCGCGGGCGGGCGGGGGGACCGATTATTCGTCCCGATTCAACGCGGCTTCTCGATGAGTTGCCATGACGACAACGGCGTGACGTCACCTACACATCGCACAACGAGCGGCCACGGACGAGCTCCAATTTTCCGCGCCCAACAATAGCAGTTCGCGATGCCACGGTAGAATAATCGATATTATGTGCTCTGACGAGGCGACCTGTCGATGCCGCTAGGCGCTAATGTTTTGTTTATTTGTTTTGATTTGATTTATTAGTTACGTCATAAAACTTATAAAGTTGGAAAATGTCGTGTAATATGAAGGTCAGTGATTTACAGAAGCTTGTGTTTAGTTCTCTGAGCTTAAGTGAAAAACTTGATTTAAAAAATGCAGGGCGGCCACTAGAAATTGAACATAGTACAAGTGCAATCAAAATGTAAAAGTATGGCACAGTTTACGCGTAAGTTTGACAAAGAAATATATAATAAAAAATCCTGAATAGGTATGCGGTTGTGAGGACAAAATTTTTTTTTTTTGTTTCGTGTGTCTTCTTTTTGACGGGGATGATAATTGGACTATAAATGGGGTGCAGGACTTAAAACATCTTTCAGAGAAAATAAAAAAACATGAAAATAGTGCAAAACATCGTCATAATGTGGTAAGTTTTGAGATGTTAGGACATTTAAAAAAGCCAGCGCCCCCCTGACTCGCTAGTCACAAGCCGCCACTGTATACAAAGTATATTTTAGTTATGAAAGGAGGGTTTATTTTTAGTTTTTTTTTGCGATAATTAGATAACCTTGTAGGAATTAAAAAATCATCTATTATTTTATTCGATACAAGACATATTTCAATGGTTAAAAGGTATTTTGTTATGGGAAAAAAATATCGAATAGGCGCAAAAATATGTTGTCAAAAAAAACGACCTCGTGTGTCTTAACGAAATATTTTAGGGATTAAAGGATTTCTGGTAACCCATAAATATTTAAAGAAAAACTTGTATTAAATGATTTTCGTCAGTGTATAAGCAGTGAAGGTGGAATAGAAAATAGCTATTTACCTAACAAGTGCGGAAAATGAATTTTACCGAACGACGCGTAGCGGAGTTCGGTTAAGCAGCCGACTGCAGGGAAAACATTTTCCGCACGTGTCAGGTACAATAGTTTTTCTACAGACGTGTGGAAATAAGTAACACATATTTCAAAGAAATTTAATAATTTTTAATTAACTGTAACAATCACATACATAATATGTAACAGTAACTAATTCTGAGAAAAAAAGTAATAAGTACAAGTTATAATTGATATATTATTGATTTTGACATAATCGTGCCGAAAAAATTTTCCGCACTAGTGTGGAAAAACCAATTTTCCGCACGGATTTTTGACATAATCGTGCCGAAAAAAATTTCTGCACTAGTGTGGAAAAATCAATTTCCGCACTGATATCCGTGCGGAAAATTGGTTTTTCCACACGTCTGTAGAAAAAATATATTTCTTAGATTTTTTTGTTCATAAAAAGAAAAAAGCTAGACCATCGGGTAAAAATACCTACCTAGTTGCGTTTTCGGGGGGGTCGCGAAAATAAAGCCTAACGGATTCAAATTAGGGTTCAATCGATACTTTCCATTCCGATTAAGTATCGATATTTAAAAGTCAATACCAGAGATTCTTAAGTACCTAAGTAGGTATTCGATATCAAAGCACCATACTTCTCAAGTAAAATACGTGAAATCTCTAGTATCGACTATCAAGTATACTCTCACCGCCAACCGTCACCATCATTTACATCTAGCCAGTAGCGCACCAACAAACTTTCTCTAGGAGGGGTTCACTCAATGCGCTGATACATTCACAAACCCAGAACCCAGATGAAACCTTTTGTACAGGGTGTCCCAAATTCGAGCCTCATCATGGGGATCTCGGAAACTATAAGAGATACAGCATCGGTTAAATTGTGACAAAGTTGCGCAATTTCATACTGACCAATATCGCAAAAAAATATCTGAGCTATCTTTTTTAGTTTTTGAAATTTTTGCAAAAAACTAAAATTTTGAGTTTTTGTTTTTTTAAACTGCTTGACTTATTTTATCCGCCACAGAAAAACAAGCACAACATTGTTAAGGCAACTTTTTACGCTCCATATTGTGACGTTTTTAGAATTTCGTTACAACGTTTCGTTTTTATGGAACTATTATCAACTTTAATTTTTTAAATACGGACCTGCATTTTTTATTAAATTTTTTGATATCCCTTTAAGCCCTGAATTCAACCATGTACCACACTTAATTATATTTAGACGTTTTGATGTCATTATTACATCTTCAGGAATGTGATAATTATTTTTAAATACGGCCCTGGTGTTAGTTAATCCTTTTACCACATACAACATGTAAATGGATCCGGAATTTTATACAAATAATTTACTATATTTAAGTTTTTATATAAATTCTAACAAAGTAAAAATAAAACCAAACAAAACAAAGGTTGCTATGACAAGAACTTTTACTTGATTGTTTGGCTTAAGGTGAAATTCTCAACGTCATTTCATCTATTGCCAACCTATAACCTATTTCGCGTTGCTTTTTTTAGTTTATTATTTGATTAACCAACATTTAAATAAAATCAATATCGTCAGTACAATATTTAGGTAATAGCTGACATATTACAAAAATATCAATTTATTTCATTGCTAATTTTGGGAGAATTGTATAGTGAAAGAAGAATGACATAATAATGTTTAAAAAAATCTTACCCGACATTTTTCGCTATAAAATTCTCCTAAAATATTTAATGAAATTCCTTGATATTTATTTAATATGTCAATTATTACCTATATAATATGAAGACGATAATGATTTTATTTAAATTTTGTGTAAAAGCTAGAAAAATTAAATAAATAAACGCGAAATAGGTTATAGGTTGGCAAGCATGTTAATACTTCCACCTTAATTATCTTGACAACTGTAGTCACCATTTATACTGAATATTTCAGCAAAATTATGTTTTCTGCTTTAGAAAAGCGCGACATGTTACGAGTTTATTATTCTTCCAATAGGAATTCACAAAATTTCTTGTGACCGTTATTTCAGGACTATCCTGAACGCTTGCAGCCTCATTATAGTTATTTTGCTACGCTTGATACTAATTTAGCCCAGTATGGTGGTTTTAATAAACCAAGAGTCAAATATACACCAGGGCCGTATTTAAAAATAATGATCACATTCCTGAAGATGTAATAATGACATCAAAACATCTGAATATAATTAAGTGTGGTACATGGTTGAATTCAGGGCTTAAAGCGCTATCAAAAAATAAAATAAAAAATGCAGGTCCGTATTTAAAAAATTAAAGTTGATAATAGTTCCACAAAAACGAAACGTTGTAACGAAATTCTAAAAACGTAACAATATGGAGCGTAAAAAGTTGCCTTAACAATGTTGTGTTTGTTTTTCTGTAGCGGATAAAATAAGTCGAGCAATTTAAAAAAACAAAAAACTCAAAATTTTAGTTTTTTGCAAAAATTTCAAAAACTAAAAAAGGTAACTCAGATATTTTTTTGCGATATTGCTCAGTACAAAATTGCGCAATTTTGCCACAATTTAACCGATGCTGTATCTCTTATAGTTTCCGAGATCCCCATGATGAGGCTCGAATTTGGGACACCCTGTACATTACATTTAAGAAATGCAATTTTCTGAATTTTTCGTCATACTAAATTTATGTTAACTTAATACATGCACCTTTATATTTTTTACCAGGCTCTGGGAGGGGTTATAAACCCCAACCCCCCTCCCCTCGGCACGCCACTGCAATGACAATTATTTTTGATTCAAATAAAATATTATAAATCTCGTTGGACATACAAAATCCAGTTGGGTAAATCAGATAACTGTATTGCCGTTAAAGCAAGCCGTCAGCTTATTATTCTTGTTTGGGGTCTACCACTTTAAATGTCTTTCAATGTTTTTTTCTGCCGTCGTTCGTTGAAATTTTTGTAATTTTGTCTGCGTCAGTTTAAATCCTAAATCTTACTTCACAGATCAAATTGTCGATATTGAGTAGGTAGTATCGATACTCTTGGACCCATACTTCTTAGGTATCGATTTCAATACTAGTATTTGGTATCGATACCTAAGATCGATAGTTCGAACCCTAATTCAGATTCTCCATCCTTGATAAAGAGGAAGAGAAGTGATTTGGTTGCTATCTTAAATTTTTTGCAAAATAAGAAATTTTGTGCCAACAGGTATCATTGAAATTTGGTAATAAATAAATAAATAAATAAATAAATGCTTTATTTCAGATTATTACTGATTATGGCATACATAAAAAGACATAAAATGAAAATGACGTCACACAACAAGTCTACACATCCTGGCAAAAATCTTTAAGACAATAGGGTTCCAAATTTATTAGCAGCTTTTTAACTTTTAGTTTAAATTTTACCTGACTTGTGATAACCTTTATCTTATTTGGGAGAGTATTGAATAATTTTATAGACATGTACTGAGGGGCCCTTTCAGTCAGACTAAGTCTATGAGGAGCGTAATTAACATTTAGTGTTCTTGTATTATATAGGTGATGTTTTGAGTAATCAAAGAGTTCTCTGTTTTTGAAAAAGAACATCAAATACTCGTATATGTACACAGCATGTACAGTCATGACGCCCATACTTTTAAAAATGGATCTACAAGTTTGCAAATGGTTCATTTTTTTGATTATCCTAATTAGTCTTTTTTGTATCACAAATATATTCTGAACCATACTGTTGCTTCCCCAAAATATGATGCCATACTTGAGGACAGATTCAAAATTTGCAAAATAAAATATTTTCAGAGAACTCTCGTTTATGTACTTACTAGCTACCATAGCATATGGAGTTCAACTTTTTCACTAAATTATTTACATGATGAGACCAGCTTAAATGTTCATTTAAATAAATGCCCAAGAACTTGGCAGTTTCCATTAATTTCAGATCCTGATCATCAAACTCCGTATCTAAAGGCTTCGTTCTAAATAAAAGCATGCTGGTCTTATCCTTATTTAAAACTAGCCTATTGGCAGTAAACCATTCTTTGACCAAACGCAAAAATTCCCTTGCTTTTATTATTAACTCCCCTAAAGTCTGACAACTTATAAGTAAATTTGTATCATCAGCATATTACACAATGTGTTCAAAAAAATTACCTTGTCGGACTTCCATTGTCTTTATTTTGTTACTTAACACAACGTTTCGGTTAGTTAGTATCTCTAACCGTTTTCAAGTGTAAACTAAATTATAATTCTAAGGCTACTGTCTTAAATACTATCCATGTGCAATGAAGCTTGATGACTCCGCCTACGTGCTTATTGGAGTGTGAAGTTTGAGCTGTTGGTTTTGGACAAGAAGTGGCTTCCAGATATTGGGGATATCTATACTTGGTTTACTGAATATATGTGTATTTTGATTCATAAAAGCTGCTTCCTTGAATTTTCGTTTTTTCCAGTGCTGTTCCGTGTCCAAAACCCTGGCTTCTGACCACTGTATATTATGTTGGTTAGTCCATACATGTTCCGCTATACCTGATCTCGAAGTTTCACCTCTTTGAGTATGTTTCAGGTGTTCTTTAACTCGTACGGGAAGAGGTCTTTTTGTTTCTCCAATGTACGATTCGCCACACTCGCAAGGGATTTGATAGATACAATTTTTTGTGTTTTCATTACTGGGGGGTTTTACTTTTGTAAGAAGGCTTCTGAGCGTATTTCCGGATTTAAAGGCTGTTTTGATATTATAGTTTTTGGTTATTCTTCTAATCTTTTCAGAAATCCCCTTGACATAAGGTATTGTAAGGAATGTTTGCTCCTCTCTAGCTTCTGTATTAGTTTTTACTTCGCGATTTTTAAATTTTGAGATGGTATTAGTTACAAACGTTTCAGGGTAACCATTTTGTTTTAAATCTCTTTTGATGTTTGAAATTTCAATATTTAGGTCTTCCGGATTGTTGCAAATGTTAGATGCTCTGTGATAAAGTGTTTGAATTATGCCCTGTTTTATGGAGTTTGAATGATTCGATCCGTGATTAAGGTATTGCCCGGTGTGAGTGGGTTTTCTGTATACTGAAGTTTTTATGTTATCAGCACTTCGTTTGACGAGAACATCGAGAAAAGGTAGAGTGGAATGTTTTTCTGTTTCCAGTTCAAAATACACATATATTCAGTAAACCAAGTATAGATATCCCCAATATCTGGAAGCCACTTCTTGTCCAAAACCAACAGCTCAAACTTCACACTCCAATAAGCACGTAGGCGGAGTCATCAAGCTTCATTGCACATGGATAGTATTTAAGACAGTAGCCTTAGAATTATAATTTAGTTTACACTTGAAAACGGTTAGAGATACTAACTAACCGAAACGTTGTGTTAAGTAACAAAATAAAGACAATGGAAGTCCGACAAGGTAATTTTTTTGATATTACTTCATTGTCTACCACCTTCAAACAAACACACAATGTGTTGATTTGATGAGGTGATTAAGAGATGCAAATTATTGATAAACAATACAAAAGAATTGGTCCCAAAATACTTCCCTGCGTAATTCCTATATTATTAGGTAACATCTCTGATTTCCCATGTTTCCCTTCCTTAGAAACCAAAACAATTTGGTTTCTATTATTCAAATATGACTCCATCCACAATTTCACATTCCCTCTCAGTCCGTATTTCTCCAGTTTTTGAATGAGCAATTTCCGGTCCAAACAATCATAGGCTTTGGACAAATCTAAAAGCATCCCAAGGGCCAATTCGCCCGATTCAACATGTTTGAATATTTTCTGAACAAAGTCAAATATAGCAGTTTGGGTTGATTTTCCTTTCAAAAAGCCATGCTGACAAGAACTAAATAAATTACACCTTGTAAAGAAATCAACTATTCTTGTACTCATTGCCATTTCGAAAATTTTTGAGAAGCCTGGCAATAAGCTTATATTGGCCTATAATTGTCCATCATTTCGGGATCTCCCTTTTTATACAGAGGCTTGATTAGAGCAACCTTCAACCTTTCCGGAAAAACCCCATATCTAAATGAATTATTTATGATATAGCACAAAATATCTTTCAGTTTAGCAGTTAATAACTATCAACGGAAAATTAATACCTACTTAATACTTATACAGTAACTACATATTATTTTTTGCTCCTTTTTCTTTTCAATTTTAATTAAAATACGTATAATGTAAATTTAAAATTCCAAGTCCAATGCAATAACGTCTAAATTGTCCTGTTCGTGTTCCAGGAAGACTTCTCGGTCTCAATTAAGCAGGTTCGAGAGTGGTTATTCAAATCATCCGGACTGCCCCAACAAAGCTTTATCCGTTTGAAGCGGACAGGCCGTGAGATCGTCTTTAGTTCCGGTCGAAAGGAAATAACCGCCAACGTCTTTGACGCCGGAAAGGCAAATGACAGCCGGCCCATCCTATTTCAATCCAATATCTGGATATCTGAAGTTGTAAAGTGGAAACGCTGCTTAAGGTCGCAAGTTTCATTGTTTATTGCGGAATTTGGGTCATACTGATTACTTTGAAAAAGTGTTTAAGCTAAATGTATGTAAAATAAAGGATGTCCTAATAATAAAATTAAACTAATGAAATAAGTTTCTAAAGGAAATAATTTACGAAAAAAAAACTACTTTCAATGTTATTGATTAAAAAATACGAAATATCATATTAGAAACTAGCAGGTCCCTCCTCTTAGCCAGAACTCACTTTCACGGTCCATCGACTCGAGACGGTTCTCTGGGCATATTGTAAATAAATGTATTGCATTTTCTAACGTCTATAACTAAACTTATGGTTGAAAATTTTCAAATTTCAGATTTTGTCCTACATATTGGTAGCATTATCTTAATATGAGGAAAATTTATGACCTTATCTAAAAGTCGGTTTTCTTTTCATATATTTTTTTTGTTAAATTCAGCTTTATATGTATAACAAAATATATTTTGTATAAATAACTTTAAATTCATGATAAGGGCACTTTTTCTATATAGATGAGATTTAAGTGTGCCTTGTTACGGGTATTATCGGTATTTTCAAAAATTGAGGAGTGTCAATCTGGACATGTAGATAAATTCTTGACAAGGTAATTTTCGTAAATGGATCACTCTATAAACAGGTAGAGATACAATTTTTTATATAAAATTATGTAGGTATTATAGTACCTATGTAATAAGTGAACATTTGACTTAATTTTATTGAATTCTGTTTAAAGGTGCTGGTATGCTTTAAAGGTGTCTAAAATCCACGCTAGATGTCGCTATGCGCTTGATCCTCTCGGCTAGTCGCCATATTTACTACATTTAAATAGTACACACGTTCGTTTATTTTTTTGTCATTCGTTAGATCCTAGCCTTATTAATGAGCCATGAATGACGAAACACATCGAAGGAAGGATTTGACACCTGACGAATTTAAAGGAAACATTTCCTTTTGTATTATAATATGTCACTAACCTTATTCCTATCCTTAATCGTTTGGAATTTTCATTATGAAATAGACCAATCAAACACCACTATCTTTTGAATAAATTTTGTTTAGAAGTGATTAAATTCCTAGACCAGTTTAACCCATTTAGGGTTTGTTGTTTGTTAAAAAATTAATAGAAAATGTCGAATTTTATTATCCAAACCATTCGTGACCTTAAAAAAAATTATTGGGAATAAATTCTGCTGCGTGGGAGATTCGGTACAAAAATTTCATAAATCGGAGTTTATTTTAATGTTCCTGAAATGTTAGTAATAAACCTTAGTTACTAACAAGTAAAATCAACTTCTATTGTAAAAATACAGTGCGTCATATTGAACTAAACTCATCGGAAATATGTTTTTTAAAGTTATATTTGAATTTAAAACTATATAGACATTGGATTGTCTCACCTGTCACTTCGAAATGACTTGACATTTGAATTAAAATTAAGTCGTAGTAGTCGTACCTAAGAAAAATTATCACTTATTAATTTTATTAGGTTATTAGGCTATAGACTATCGCGAGAGTCTCCCGTTGCTATAAGCAACGTAAACAAAAAGGAGCCTTCTAATTGGTTGAAAATAAAATTATGAAATTTTCAATAAAATCCTTTGTTGTTGATTTTAATCTAATCAGTTATTCAGGTAGAACTATGAAGGAAAACAGGAATACTAAAGTGCCCGATCAGAAGGAGGGAGACAAGGGGACGGAAAAGGATTTTTATTGATCAGCAAACAAAGTTAGCCATTCGCCGAAAAGTGCATGCATTTTTTTTTTAAATGAACCTCCGAATTTAAAAAAAATTTCTGCCGAAATTGAAAAGGATGAAAATATGCCAAAAATTTCACGAAGAGTTCTAATGGTACACTACGAGAAAAAAATATTAGAAAAACATTAAAGGTTTTGTGAAAAGATTCTATTGCGAAAATTGACAAAGTGAACCCCTGTTGTATTGCATCAAACGTGTCTCTAGGCATAACAAAAAATAGTGTTACACTGCGAAAAATAACTACATTTCGTTCTAAAATATTTTTATTTAAAAATAAAAATTTATTTCGCACTTCGTTGTGAAAATTCTTACTACACTGTTAAAAATAATTGATAATTTTCAAGGAAATTTCTTTTATTTACAAAACTTAGAATTTACTGTAGGTACATTCTAACCCGTTTTCTGTAGATCATAAATCGTTCTACAGGAAGAAAATACTTACTTTTTATTTGGTGGTTACTGGTGGAAAAGGAAGAAATCGTATTGTGGCGTAGAAAGTATCTAGAAGAAATGCAACAATATCGCAGTGCAGGGAAACTAATTTACTTTACGGACGAGACATGGTTAAATGAAGGACATACTGTGAATTACATTTGGCAAGATCTCAACATTAAAGATGCACGTAACGCCTTTATCAATGGACTGTCCACTGGATTGAAAGCTCCTTCAGGAAAAGGTCGTCGGTCGTCGTCGGTCGAACAAACCCGAACAAACCCACATCGGGAGTGATTCTGGTTTTCTTGAAGGTGGGTTAAATGTGTTTGAATCTCGTAAAACCGGTGATTATCATGAGGATATGAACTCGAAAGTGTTTGAAGATTGGTTTAAATCCATCTTACCGCGTATTGAACGTGGGTCGGTAATCGTGATGGACAATGCACCATACCACAGCCGTCGGGTGGAAGCTTTGCCAACTTCTGCGTGGCAAAAAGGAAAGATTGTTGCCTGGCTCGAAGAAAAAAATATTCCATTTGGCGAAAAAATGCTAAAAGTCCAGTTGCTCGATCTTGCAAGACTTCACAAAAAAAATATACGAAATATGTAGTGGATGAAATGGCTCGTGTTACAATATTACGTTTACCGCCTTACCATTGTAAACTAAATCCAATCGAGCTTATATGGACACAGATAAAATGCGAAGTGGCGCGTGAAAATAGAACATTTAAATTAAAAGATGTTAAAGAACTGTTAAAAACGGCAATAGCGAATGTACAAGCAGCGGATTGGCATAAGTGCGTATTACATGTCGAGGGCGTAGAAAAAAAAATGTGGGACTTAGATGTACGCGTTGAATTCATGGTGGAACCTATTATTATAAATCCTGCGGATGACAGCAGTAGCGACAGTAATGAAATGTTTTCATCATCAGATAGTGAATAATCGCTCTAATGGTAATAATGCATTTAAAATTGTAACGTATATAATATTATGTCATCATAACACTTTTTAATGTCGGGGGGGAATATAATTTGTCAAAGTATTACCAAGTAGTGTTCATTAAGTAACAATAATTAGGTTTTGCCCTTAATCCACTATTACATCTTTCTATTATTATGTAGTACAATAAAATAATTTATGAAAATAGCTTATACCGTTGCTTTATTATTCGTCTTGGATTTTATACCTGCGTAATTTAGTTTCTCTAATTATTACTGCATTAGATCACCAAATGTAAAAGCTTCATTTATTTTTCAGTTTAATTTATTAGATATACCTAGTAAATGTAAATTATTATATAATGTAAATGTATTATAATAATAAACAAGAAATTCCTATATTTTTTGATTTATTATTGTTTAAAATGACACGCCTCTGGAATTGGCGTTCCCCTTACTTCTTACACACCCCGGTAAAAATGAGTCACTGCCAATGATTTTGGTACCAGAGTATACAAGGATGCATTTATAATATTACATATAGGTACGATTAAATAATTTGTGTCACAGTTTTTGTTATCACAATCAAAGTTGTCTGGTTAGTTTATTTTTTAATTCTTTATAATATTCATTTTTAAAGTTTTAAGCGCTGTCTAAAAAATGTGAAACATATATACGTTATGGAATAAAAAAATAATGTATATTTTGGTCAAGCTACACAATTTTAATGGTTTAGCTTCATTATTTTCGGTGCTCATTGCTTTTTATCAAAGGCTTAACATTGGATAATTATCCTTAGACAACATCCTAGCTACGCCTGTGAGCTGTAGAGGAAGGGACCTAAATTTGAGACACTTTTTTTGTAAATTCGAAATAAAGTTCATCATTAAACAAATTTTTATTATTATTGTACAAAATCGCTTGCTTGGTGTTTTAACAAAACATCGCAACAAAGAATCTACATTAAAATAGCTATTTAGAGAAGTTATTGAACTTATAGTTTGTTTATGTCAATTTTCCCATGAAATAAAAGGTTTCCTAATTTGAGACACTACACCAAAAACTTTTGAGGCTTTATTACGCACAGCTTTCACCATAGCGTGAGGGTCCCATTTCTTTTTAAGGCATCTGTAATAAAATATCAAAATATTGTATTGGGTGCCTAATTTGGGATAGTCTTAAATACATCACCATTTAGTATCTCAAATTAGGAATTCTCGTTATAAAAATTGACAACTATATTGTAGGTTAGTTATGAAAGAATACAGTCAAATTTTAATAAGACATCATTAGGCAACACCTAAACTAACTACTACACGATATTTTATTTCCACTTACGTTGACTGCAAATGCCGGTTTATTTACACTATCAGAAAAACTTTACGACTCAAATCGGAAAAAAACGTACCTGCGCAGAAATAAACGAACTGACGCGCTCAACTAACTCTTTACTACTGCAGTATAGTTTATTTGAGTAAGTTTAAGCCACTTTTGTTGGTCATGACGTTACATATATCTACGTTAATATGCGGAGCTATCTCAAATTAGGCGCCTATCTCAAAATTGGGTCTCTTCCTCTACTTCCACTATTTCAAAATCATAAGTATATTATGTTCTAGGTATATCACCAATTAAAAGTATCCATAATAAAGACACACACTATTTACTACGCCCCTGTTATCTGTTATCTGACAGTTGCATAATCCTGTCCAGACCGCTTTCATTTTTTAACCGCAAACCGCAAAACATAATGGCGTTTTCCAGCATTTCCCCGTGCGTGACTTTACTACTCCAGAGTAATCTCTACCAATCATATTTGCAATATGAATTTTCATAAGCGTCTTGTTATTGGTCCATTCACCTTCCCCTACTACCAATCCTGCTGAAATATGAAATTATAAGCCCAAGGGTTGGACGTCAGCGACGCCTTGGCGTCGGCGCTAGCCTTACAACGCTGCCAGGATTTGTAGTATTTCCAAATTAATATGCCCTGCTGCTTACTGTTCGTAGAAGTTTAAATTTCTAATTTAATTATGAAAAAATGCGATTTTTAGCGGGGCATTTTTTTTTTAAATCATGAATTTTTTTAAAGAAAAAAAGGGCTAAAAGATTAAGGCACTGAGGTAAGACATTAACCATAAAATTAAATTACTTATATAAAATAAAGAACAATAATAATTAAAGTTGTGCAAATAAGTAATTTTATTGAAATTATGTAAAATTATTATGGTTCGTTTTTCTTCGTACTTGTATCTATCCAATCTGTTAGATAATACATTATAGAGAATTAGAGAATAAACAAAATATGGATACCTAATTCTCGAAAGAGTTATTTTTATTCTACTCTTTAATACTTTTCCTACTTTTGTCACTATTAATTTTATCGTATTTTTATCTTTTGATTTAAAGTCTTTGCTTATATTTGATTTTTTTTTACTTATTTTCAAAGGTGCTCTGGTCTATAGTTCTATATAGGTACTAATTCGGATTTCTAGTCAGGTGGTAAAATATATTGTGTGCACGTTTGAGTGAGGCATAATAGTGCAAAATAAATTTGATATATTGATGGCTTAGAGTGCAAACCGTCTAACTCCACTTTTTATGAAAATGTCGATTTTTGTGCAAATAGTTAGCCTAATGTTAGATCTATGGATACACAAACCAGATTACTCCAAATAATTACGGTTTTCTTTAAAAACCACCGCACGTAAAGCGTCTAACTCCATGACCTACCATTATGAATACGGCTGCATACGGCAAAACATCTAACTCCAGCATTTCGCGCCATTTTACACGTGAAATAAAAATGCAGTTAGCTGTTTTTCAGTTATATATTATGCATTTTGTAGAAGTCAGAATCGTTTTTTTTTTGTCCTCCTGTAAAATTTCTATTTTTGGAGTTAGACAGTTTGCACTCTAAGCCATCGTGCCATCGATTTGTACCTAATATCAGATATTCGATTACACATACTTATTTCTGATTAAAGTTTTAAAAAGCGCAAGGACAATCAAGCGAAACAAAATGACAGTGATCCATCTAAGTGAAAGTTTATTAAAAAATTTCATGCAAAATAAGAGTTTTGCCCGCAGAAAAAAAATAAGATGTAATCTGATGGGTTTTTGGACAATATATCAATATAATATAAGTAGTGATTTATTTTTATTTCAAAAAACCAGAACTGATTAAGGTACAGTTCCTCACGCCTCAGGGAGGGCTTCAGTATTCTTGAGACTTCATCATCACTCATCGCCTTCAATATAGATGGACAATGGACATTACCGACAATGTATTTGTCAAATTTGAATAGACAATACGTTTAAGGTGGAATTCTCAACGTTTAGTTCTAGTTTATTATTTGATTAACTAACATTTAAATAAGATCAATATCGTCGGTACAATACTTAGGTAATATCTGACATAATATTACAAAAATATCAATTTATTTCATTGCTAATTTTGGGGAAATTGTATACTGAAAGAAGAATGACATAATAATGTTAAGAAAAATCTTACCCAATATTTTTCGCTATACAATTCTCCTAAAATATTTAATGAAATTTCTTGATATTTATTTAATATGTCAATTATTACCTATAAAATATGAAGACGATAATGATTTTATTTAAATTTTGTGTAAAAGCTAGAAAAATTAAATAAATATACGCGAAATAGGTTATAGGTTGGTAAGTATGTTGACACTCCCACCTTGTAAACACACACAGATGTAAAAGGCTAGACCCCATGTTCATTAAACTGGTTTAAATTAATAATTTCAACAAACTAGTTAAATACAATAATCATTAAGGAGACCTTATTAATATTATTATTCAACAAATAACCTAGATGTCGAGCTATATTATAGCGACAATATTGAATTTGTTTTATACAAAATAAATTAAAACAGAACATTTTTCAATTTAAGCCACAAGATTTCCACATAACAAATTTAACAACCCCAAATCTAAACTGATCAATGTAAATAAACAGAGAGCAACACGCAACCCTAACCCCATTCCGAAATCAACAGGCGTCAATCTGGCAACAGCGCGCGACGATCAATAACCACGTGAGTCTCATATCATATTGTATATCGTCATTGGAGAACTCATAACGACGCCGGCGAGCGTCGAACGTATCCCCCCACACTCATCCCCAACTTACCGTTTATCGGCGAGACGTCCAGCAGGAAAAACCGACAAAAACTTGCCCTGAGCACGACGAAAAATAAAAACTACACGGAACACACACTATCGCCTCTCGACATTAGCATGCACACTGTAATCAATAGACCGTCAGCGGGAGCAGCGTCGCGACGTCCACGTGCTCGCTGAGCCAGCGCGCTCAATTTAAGTGCTCATTTGATAACATATGTGTGTTATACTTACACACATCTATTACCTTTATTTGAATCATAATTGTGAAAAAATTTACGTTTGACTTATAGCTTATCATGATCAGGATTTCCTAGGTAGAGTTGTCAGAATTAGTGAAATCTAAATTGTTTTTGTGATTTAAATCCCTTTTTTGATTTATGATTGAAATCTTTCTAAAAAGTATCTTTGATATTTTTCTTTAAAAATCGGATTTAAATCCTTTTTAGAATGATTTAAATCTGTTAAAAGATTAAAATCTTGCCAACTGGCCAAACACGTAACAAGAAGCCTTATTTATCGTCACATTTTAAAGTTTTAATATGATTTAAATCTTATTAAAATATTTAAATATTTCCTAAAATGATTTAAGATAAATTTAAATATAAAATGATTTGATATTTCACTATTTCTTTCTTTCTTTTTTTACATAGAGAACGGTCTTTAAGGTGGGATTAACGACGCCATTTTCTAGCTTTTAACTGTCAATTCGATTTGCCTATTATTGACGATTCGCATGTGCACTGCAGGCAGGCGCGTAACTACAGGGGGGCCTCGGGGGCCCCCCAGACGTCGCTAGCCCCCCCCCCAGACAAAAAGGCTGACTTTGTAAGCTCGCTACTCGCCTCGCAATTTGGGCATGTTTATTCAACGATGTACGAAATAATCTTGCCAAATATCACTCGACCATCATTTTTTTATTGGTTAAATTTTCCATTTTTCACTCAAACTTTTTTGGCAATACTCGTTGAACTTTGGGCTTGTTTATTCAAAAATTAAATCCCTCGAGCTTCGCTCTCGGGATCTAATCAGAATAAACATGTCCAAAAAAAGTTTTCTTGACAGCTGAAAAATCTAACCGATAAAAAAACGAGGTCTTGTGATATTACTGTTGATTATTAACCAAATTTGTTAAAATTTGGGCGTGGTCCAAAGAAATTTTCGCCTGCGGCGCATTTCGCCTGCAACGGGCTTTCCGCCGGCCCGCATCTACGCGAGCCGCCACTGCAAGTCGCAGTAATAGGCCCACCCTAGGCCCCCCCAGGTCAGAGGGCTAGTTACGCCACTGCTTCTAGGTACTCTAAAATCAGCTATTTTTCCATAAGACCACCCTATTTCTACTAAATATATTATTCATGCTTTTTCAATAATACTTAAATGAGGCATTTTTAAATCAGATATCATGATAACAATTTTCTAACACGTTACAAAGGTAATAAAGGTAAAAAAGTTGCATTTACAGTGTCACATTTTAGTTTTAGTGTACGAATTTATCTGTCGTCAACTGTACAGGGTCATTCCGTATATTTAGACAGCGTCTACTGCGTTTATTACAAGAGATAGAAAAAAACTTTAAATATAAAAGTTATAGGGTTTACCCAAAGTCGCCAGAAAATGTTATGCAAAACAACAAATGAATGTCACAAAGTTAGGAAAAAACACTGACTTGGTAAATCTTTAATGAAACACCCTGTATATTGAAACAAAAATTAATAAACATTTTTTTTCTGAATTCAAAAATATATAATATGTTGACATTTGGTTTAGCCGTTTTCGAAATATTTGCATTTTAAAAATGTGAATATATTGTTTAATTAAATCGCACTTGCCATGGATAATCAAATGGCTCGAATTCAGATTTCCTTTAATACATACGTAAAATGGGTTACACAGAAGAAAAAAAATTAGAAATAATTCGACTTTTTTACAAAAACAACAATAATGTTGCTCAAGCGCAAGCAGAGTATCGGCGTATTCGTCGCGAAATGCCTGTTCCTGCTAGGTCCCCTTTTTATTATACCGAAAGGAGCATGAGGGAGCACAAAACCCTTTATAGGAAAAAACGCACAGTTATCGCAAATGAGGATAAAGAACTACAGATGTTATTGTATTTTGAAGGTATGAAAGAAGTCTTTAATTATTTGCTCTGATTTATCAAGTGTTAATACTTATTTTTAGAAAGTCCAAAGCTATATATTGCCGATGCTAGTAAATACTTTGGAAAATCTACAAAAAAGATTAAAACTGTTTTATACAAATATGGATATCACCCATACAAAATGTTGCCGGTACAAAAATTGACAGATGATAATAAAATTAGAAGACTAGCATATTGTAATGATATGTTAGTTAGGAAAACTCAAGCCCATGATTTTTATAATAGGATTTTGTGGAGCGATGAAGCTACGTTTACTACAGCAGGAGTATATAACCGACGAAACACACACATGTGGGCATCAGAGAACCCCTTATATTGAAATTAAAATTCAGGGTCGTATGTCCTTGAATGTTTGGTGTGGTATTCTAAGGAACCGAATAATTGGCCCGGTTATATTTGATGGATCGTTAACAGGAGATAGATACATCCAGTTTTTTAATAATGAAATTAAAGGTTTGTTAGAAGAACTTCCTATCAGGGAATATAATAACATAATATGGCACCAGGACGGTGCGCCACCTCATAACACAATGCTTGTGAGAAATTTTTTAAATAACCGGTTTAACGAGTGGATTGTAACTCATGGGACCATTAAATGGCCACCTAATAGTCCCGACCTGACCCCTTTAGACAATTTTTTATAGGGCTATCTAAAAGATGAAGTATATAAGAAAGAAGTCAAAGTTTGGAGGACTTAATGCAAAGAATTCAAAGAAGTATAAATTCATTGAATGAAGAACATCCGGAGTATATTGGCAATGCTTTATTTAAATTAAAGGAAGATTACAGAAAATGTATCGAAAATAACGGTGGTCACATTCAACACTTGTAAATTTTCATAAATTATTTTATTAAAAAATATTTTTAGTTATTTATAATTTTTCTTCTTCTGTGTAACCCATTTTGCGTATGGACTAAAGGAAATCTGACAGCCATATAAATACTACTAAATAATGGCGTTCGAGCCATTTGTTTATCCATGGCAAGTGCGATTTAATTAAAATATATTCACATTTTTAAAATGCAAATATTTCGAAAACGGCTAAACCAAATGTCACAACATATTATATATTTTTTAATTCAGAAAAAAAAAGATCTATTAATTTTTGTTTCAATATACTGGGTGTTCCATTAAAGATTTACCAAGTTAGTGTTTTTTCCTAACTTTGTGACATTCATTTGTTGTTTTGCGTAACATTTTCTGGCGACTTAGGGTAAACCCTATAACTTTTATATCTAAAGTTTTTTTCTATCTCTTATAATAAACGCAGTAGACGCTGTCTAAATATACGGAATGACCCTGTACCTTATACCTACTTAAAACTAAATTATGAGATTGAAAAATTTCAACATTTATAGACAGTGTAAAACAACACTTTTTTTTTTAAATACCTAGTTAGAAAACTAATTTAAATGAAAACTTAATATTTTCTCAGTTACATTACTTACAAGCACTTTACAGGTGGGAAATATAAGTTTTTTGTAAATTCAAAGATATACTTGCTTTTTCGGAACAAAAATTATGATACAAATTAGTTTTTATCCAAACAGTGCTAAGCCCCAGAAGATGAAGTTCTAACTAAAAAAATGTCAATCTTTTTCACCTATTCATGCGTCGATCCGGGGACAGACGGTATAGGTATATTTCTTTCCATTAACATTCCCTATTTTTAGAAATTATTTTCTAAAATTTAAAAGTTCTAAATTCAAAATATTGACTAACAAAAATAAAGTTTTAGCTTTCTGTATTTAGTGTATTTATTACTGACTTCATATTGAACACAGGCACAGGCCAGGCACACAGAACTGAAAAAATAATAGAAATCGTAAAAACATTACTTGACGAATTGGCGAATGAAAAATAAAAACGAAAACGTTATTGTGAATATTCTTAAAATTAATTTAATTACTGGCTATCTTTATTTTAAAATAATTGAAATATGAAAACTGCGGAAAGCGGATATTATTTATACCGGGTGTTTCTCAAAAGGCGTTTACCTCTATAACTTTTCTGTATTTATAGATATTAAAATGAAATTTTGAGATTATGCATAAAGTGATGAGTCTGCATTTATTCGCATAATTTTCAATTTGTTAGCATTTCCGGTTTGAGCAGAAGTGACCTTGACTTTGGTATTTTAAATGGGACATCTTGTATATTTTCTCTTATTGGGATTCAGCATAACATTCTGAGTAAAATGACACATCACTTGTCTTTTTTGACGTGTTATAACATTTTTATGTTTAGAGTGCTACAAATTAATTAAATCTGTTAATTTATAGTCAAGTAAGTATAAGAAAATTAAAATTATGTCATAATAATTGACTTTCTAAGTTTCACAAGCGTTTAAAAAATGAAATTTTGTTTTGTTGACGTTTACTTTATTTTTTCAAATGGAACAATGGTGGTTCACTACTATATATTTAAAAGGAACATTTTTTTTCAAAAATATGATACCATACCTTATAACATTTTTATGATTATTTTTTATTTTCAATCTAGAGTGCTACAAATTAATTAAATCTGTTAATTTATAGTAAAGTAGTATATGAAAATTAAAATTATGTAATAATAATTGACTTTCTATGTTTCACAAGTGTTGAAAAAATTAAATTTTGCTTTCTTGACGTTTACTCCATTTTTCCAAATGGAACGATAGTAGTTTACTAGGATATCCTTAAAACGAGCATTTTTTTCCAACAATTTGATACCATACACACCTATGCTATTTTAAAATTAACACGAAAAAATTTGCAGTAATTCCCAATCGCAAATTTAAAAGCGATTTTTACGAACATTTTCCTAACGTTGCTTTTATTGCTGGGGATTTTTATCATTGCCTAAAAAGAACCGTGGCTGTGTTTAGGGAAACAGGTTCTATACAACACAAGAAAGGAGCAGGAAGACCATCTGTAAGAACAGTTGAACTTGTTGCAAACGTTCGTGAAATAATGCAAAATACGCCAACTAATTGTATAAAACGCCTGTCCCAAGAAGTGGGAAGATCTTATGGAACATGCAGGACTATTCTTAAGAAGCAGCTAAATTTATTTCCTTATAAAGTAAATTGCAAATATTCCAAGAAATACAAGCCGCAGATTTTGAAAGACGCAGGAATTACTCTCAATGGTTTACTCAAAATTTATTGGAAAAAAATTATTTATTAGACCTGACTTTTTTTCGGATGAAGCCTGGTTTCACCTCTCCGGTTATGTGAATTCTCAGAATACACGCATGTGGAGTAGTGAAAATCCCCATTTTTTTGTAGAGTCCACATTGCACCTTCAAAAAATTGGTGTCTGGTTAGCTGTTTCCCGAAGAAAAATTGTTGGTCCTATTTTTTCCATAACACAGTTACAGCACAGCGGTATAGAGAGAATATTTTGAATCCATTTGTGGAGCAATTACTTGGCGACGAACTACGTTTTGGATATTTTCAACAGGACGGTGCAACCGCCCATATAGCCGCCGAAACTACTAACTACTTACGCAATTTTTTCGACGACAGATTGATCAGTTTTCGATTAGACATAGAATTCCCACCTAGATCATCTTGTTTGACGGTTATGGATTACTTCATTTTTCCTCATTTAAAGAACACTATTTTTAAAACACCAGTTGCAAATTTAGAACAATTACAAGAAAGGATTATCCAAGAATGTGGTAACATTTCTCCAGAGATGCTGGTCAACACTTTCGAAAATATAAAGAGACGTGTAATTTATGCTTGGAGCGGTGGCCAATTTCAGCAATTTAAGTAATTCTTTTTCTTTTTCTTTCTGTATATTCTTACTTTGGTAATTTTGTAAACAACAAAAATAAATTTGTATTTGTCTACTTATTTTATTACTCACTAGTTTGGCATATCATGTCATAATATGAATTTGACAAAATTTTAACCTATATTTGGTTAGATATATATCGTCCCCATATCATTGTGATCTAAACCAAGCCCTACGTTTTTTAATCCGAGCCCTCTTTGCTCTTTGATGCAAATAATTTTTGCTCGCACGGTATTATGTTCCCATCAAAAACAACGTCAAATTAACGTTAGTTTGTTACCTGGGTTTATTCCTATTTCCATTCTTACCCTGTTACGGTGGATTGTGTTAACTTTTTTTAATTGCTATAAAATAGGAATAAACCTTAATACAAATAATTATGTACCAACTTGGGCTGGCGGAAACATCGACATCCATATCAATTATCTTGATTCAAATATATGATCGTCTGGATTTCTCATAGGTGCTGTTTGGGATAAAATAGCGATGTCCGATCCGCAGCCTACTGTCCCTAACATAATCCAATTTCGGTCATTATCCGCCCTTATGGCCTAAGATCTATCTTGTTCGTGACCGTCTAGAGATATAACAGAGCATCGCGTCCAGCCATTTCCATCTAGATAATTATGTTTAACTCTTCTCAGGAAAAGGAAAATGTACAGCGTGTCCAAATAGCGATGGAAGTAGAATTTTAAGATTAGAGCCACAAAAAAAGTATGGTAATAAGAATTAGGCGAGGATTGGGTGTGATTTTTAAACATGCTGACACAAGATGAATCAGTGCAGTTCAGTCAAATTTTTTAATAGATGATTTTTTACTCCTACAAGATTATCTAATAATCACAAAAAATCAACTATAAATAAATCCTCTTTTTATAATTAAATACAGTAGAGCTTCGCTAATCCGAACTCCACTAATCCGGATTCTCCAGTAATCCGGACAAAATTTAAATATTACTTATTTACATTATGTATTCTATAATCCGGATTTCTTATGTATTTTATGTATTCCATAGTCCGGATCATGTGTTCTTCGATAATTTCATGTTTTCGTTGTCGTTGTTATGTCGGTAGGTGTAAGAACTGCGTGTGGGTGTTCTTTTTCTTTTATTTTTTATGTGTTAGTAAATGTTTAAATTTTTTGTGTTAATAAATGCTACAACAATGTGTATTTGGTGCATTTTTATAGCTTTTAAAAATATTCCAATAATCCGGATGTTTCACTAATCCGGATTGCCTCGGTTTTTATTAATCCGGATTAGCGAAGCTCTACTGTATAATATTTTTTAGGAAGTAAATATAGTTCCTTTTCTAGAATATGGAGAAATCGTTTAGCTAACTTTCAGCGAGCGCTATATATATAGTCTATACCTCACTACAACGGAAAAGAGAAAGACGAACTAACTTAAAACAATGATCTGTCGTTGCTTCGCGTTTAAGTTGAACGGAGTAATTCAAAACATATCATTTGGTTGCCGTTGTTGGTGGGTGACTGACAGTACTGGATTTACCAGTAGGCTGGAGCCTAGGGCGGCAGATTTTAATGGGCGGCAAATTTGGCCCAAAATTTCTTTATTATCTTAAATAAATGGTACCTACAATCTTTATTCATAGTTGACGGGTAGTATTTTTCAAATAAACTTTATTGTTGGCCGTGTCTGTTAATGGGGATAAAAAAAGGTAGTTGGAACTTTACTGGCTTTGCAGAAAGAAATTTCATTTTCAATAAAATAAGTACCTAAGTAATAAATTTTTAAAATATCTATTTACTAAAAATTATTGACCAAATTTGGGCGTGGTCTTAAAAATTTTCGCGCATTTCGCCTGCAGCGGGTTTTTTCTTTCCCGAACACTTTACCTGTTTCACAACTCATGAGCCGTCACTGGTAGGGGCGGCAAAAATTGAATAACCTACTAGCGGCAAATTTGTAAATCCGCCACTGGTGACTGATGTCTGATGGTATGGTGTACTTTTAGTGCAAGTGCGAGGTGCATGACTGCAGACTTAATTTTGTGTTCCCTGATATAAGTGTTGTGTAGATTTGTCCTTATATTCAAGGTTTAATTGTGTTTATTTGCCCTTAACCATAAACTTGATCCTCTGGTGTTATTAACATACTTTATAATAAATGAAAACTAACCTTATTATTTGGTTTTACGTGATTGTAAAAATTAATGTTTTCATATAAAAAAACATTGAATATTGAGATTAACAAGTAATTTCAAAAAAATTAACCTGGTAGCTACGAGTTGTATTTTCTGCGCCTTTTTAATGAAGATTTTTTGCTACTACTAATGGATTTCTACCTATGGCTAATGGAGTTTTCTCTCAGTGTAGATTATAATTCAAGAAGCATACTTGCCGTACATGTTTGAGGTGGGTGTTTCAAATTTTATTGACTTATATCAGTTTTAATTATATCTACGTATGTGAACAGTGGCCATCTTTTGAATTTCCCTCTATTTTTATTAAAACCATTAATATAGCCATATTGAAGGTATATGTTTTACCGTAGAATCTAAAATAGCTATATTTAAAAAGCAACTTGGCTTATGGTGGGAGTATCAACATGCTTGCCAACCTATAACCTATTTCGCGTAGATTTATTTATTTTTTCTAACTTTTACACAAAATTTAAATAAAATCTTTTTCTACTCCTTACTCGGTAAGTACTTAATTTTGATACTGATTTGAGGGAGGTAAGTACGTTTTACCTCCCTAGGGAGGTAAGTAAATACTTACCTCCCTAGGGAAGTACAAAGTACGCCAGCATAGAATTCTCGGTGACGCTTTTATCACTTGCATTTATACTGCACCAATCCTTGAAGTCCTTGTAACAACGATTTTACAGTTCCTTCGATTTCTGAGGTAATAGAGCAGCGCAAGCTGCATTCGCAACTGCATCGATATCCATTTTTCGATTTCTCAAAAAAAGCTGACACTGACAGAACGTTTGTTTGATTATGAACATTATGAATTCCATAGCAATCAACGTGTCAACACTAGGAAACCTGTCATACATACAGGGTATTTCAGTTGGATAGCTCAAATTATAAAATTAAAAAACATTTTTTTTTTAATTTGGCGGAACTGGAGTAGAAAAAATATAATACAAAACTCGGGAGGCAGTATTCTTGACCAGTCTCGGACTATTTTGCAAGCCCTCGCTATCGCTCGGGCGCAAAGTATGTCCTCGACTGATAAGTATCACCTGCCTCCCTTGTAGTGTAAATAACTATTATCGTCTTCATATTCTATAGGTAATAATTACCATGTTAAATAAATTTCAAGGAATATCATAAGTTATTTAAGGAGAATTGTATATCGAAAAATATCGGTTAAGATTTTTTTTAACATTATTATGTCATTGTTCTTTCACTATACAATTCTCCCAAAATAAGCAATGAAATAAATTGATATTTTTGTAATATATCAGATATTATCTAAATAATGTGCAGACGATATTGATTTTATTTAAATCTTAGTCAATAAAAAAATAAACTTAGAAAAACAAGGCGAAATAGGTTATAGGTTGGCAAAAAATTGAATGACGTTGATAATTCCACCTTAAAACAAAAGAACTGTGGTGTGAAGTTGTTGTTTTTTCTACTGAACGACACTCTGTGTATATTTTCTATTTGTATGGAAGGTCTTTCTTTTTTGTTTCCGTAAATATAAATATATAGTTTGTCTATATTAGTTCAACCCGTTTTTTAAACATAAGCGATTACATTTTTAAAAAGTTGTTTGTGTTCAGTACCTACATCTAGAATGCGTTGAAAAAGATAAACTTCATAAAGGCAATGCATGAAAATAACGTCGATATACCCTCCAGCCACACTTTAAGTGCCATCCTCCATGCCAAGTGTTTGAATGTCAGCGGGGAAGGTGGCACACGTCCTTCTCAGGCAATAACCAGTGTAATTGAGTACATATGTAATTTTAAGTATTCTGCAACTTTTTGGGGAATTTTTGAAAAAACTGTTGGTGCCAACTGGTTGTAGTGTGCACTTCAACCTTCAACAAAACTAGTCAATTTTTACTATTGTAAGTGCCATATATCCTGTGTGCAGTGTGCATTTATTTTTATTCCTAATATTCCAAACCTTCTAAATTTTCTCGTCCTTTATTTTTGCGGAAACTTCCGCATCGCATAGTTATGTTGAAAATTGGCAGACGAGTAAAGCGCACGCACGTGAAAATTCCGAAGGGATCGTATAAAACCACGCTACAGGAAATTATATTAAAGTATTCAAAATATAGGGCGTCCACGCAGACAAAACACCATTATACCCATTAAAAAATATCGAGTTGCAGACAACTTTTTTTTAAAGACCAGAAATTAGCATGTGACGGGATTATTTTAGCTATTGTTAGTAGGGAAAAGTACCCTATGATGGCATAGTGCCTATAATGCCATACTTGCTAAAATTCTAGGTACCTATGATAATTAAACCAAGCTCACGATATCTTCTGTCTTTCTCCCTTTGCTGACGTCAGCACGTGACAATTTTGTTCGAATTTATTATAGGTTAATGGCTGAATGTGAGCATTTCAGTGTGTTTACCGGTGAAAATATATTATTTAGTGATTGTAGGTGACTGTATTTTTTGAATTAAGCAATGGCTTACCTACTATGCAGTAGTGAGTTCTACCAATAACAATATTAATAAAGTATAGAGTAAAAACTATTCGTCTAACCATAGATACTTTAGCTTTCTCACTGCCAAAAATGTTTGCTATTTATGGGTGCAAAAGTACTACCAAAACACGGTTCTACTTAAAAAAAAAATTGTTACAAACATTAACAATGTATTTCCTACTAAGAAGTACCTACCTACGGTAACACAACCTTTATACAACCTTTTGCAACAAAAAGAAACAAATTAACATTATTCTTAACTAAAATTAAGCCCTTTTTAAGGATTGGTGTATTTCTTTAAAACTAAAAAGAGAATTCCTAATTTGAGACACGACGGTGTCCAAATTTGAGACACAAAGACATTACTCAAAAAAACCGTTTCCCTCACAAAAAGAACAAACAAAAGTTGCACTCCGGATCTCCCCACAGTCTTCAAGTGTCCATCTACTTATACACTGGACGCATTTAGCCCATTTTTCACCATGTTTATCTTCTGAGCACCTACCGACCCAGACAATATAAGCACTCAGCGTCGCTACCACTGCTTTCGTCTGAGGAAGAATCGTTCAGCTTGACGCTTTCATTACTGTCTGAGCTTAAACTGGAGCAAGCACGCCTTGCTTTTCATTTCGGCCTTTTGATACATGATGAAGGTTGGTTAGTATTTTATTTTCTCCTTATTCGGTTGAGTTTCATTGGACTTCTTTTGTAATTTTTTTTTCGGTAACCGTCCGGGAAGTACCCACTTTTCGGACGCTTTTCCTTTGAGTAAGTAGCATTTCTCCGGCCTAGTACGGGAAGAATCACATCAATATTAGCACTTGCTCGAATTTTAATATAAATATTAATATAATAAGAATTAGAATATTTCTGTTAGTAGGTACCTATTTTCTGTTCGAATTTCAATATTTAATACAAATAAGAATTAAAATGTTCGAAATTTTGTTCTACAAAGAAATATAATAAAGAAATGTGTCTCATTGATTTGTTATTCTACACGGTTGCCGAAAAAATAGTGTACGCAACACGTCCGAAAACAGTTTTTTTGGACTCGCAGACTTCCAGGACTATCGCCTTAGAATTTTGTCGACTCGTCCAAAAAAAACAGTATTTTCCGGACTTGTAACGTAAATTACTATTGTTTTGAAGGCTTTGGTTCTAAAGCAGATTCTAGATTTTTTTTGGGTACTGGCTTCTTCTTTTTTCTCTACGCTTTCTTTTAGCTCATCTTTATAAGGAGTCAGGGTAATAACTGAGGCTTTTCCAGTTCTGGAATTTACCTTGGTAGTCAGTGGCGGCTCGTGACTAGCAAGTCAGGGAGGGCGCTGGCTTTAAATAATGCGGATAACTATAATCAAATCGTTTATTTTTGTTAAACATACCCTCAGACCTAGTGCTTGGTCTGAGAACATACCAAATGATAACAGTAACAAATATTATTTTTTTAAGTGGAAGTCAAATCTTATCATCCCCGCCAAAAGAAGACACACGAAACAAAAAAAAAAGAATTTTTTCCTCACAACCGCATATCCAGGAAATTTTATTATATTTCTTTGTTAACCTTAGGTACGCAAAAAATGTGCCTTACTTTTACATTTTGATTGCACTTGTACTATATGTTTAATATTGGTAGTGGCCGCCCTGTATTTTTTAAATCAAGTTTTTCACTTAAGCTCAGAGAACTAAACACAGTAAATCACGGACCTTCATATTAGACGAAATTTTCCAACTTTATAATATAACTAATAAATTAGTCAAAACAAAACATTAGCGGCATCGACTCGCGTCGCTTCGAAACGAAACGCGAACAGCTGTTGTTGGACGGAAAATTTTGAGCCCATCAGTGCAGCTCGTTGTGCGATGTGTAAGTGACGTCACGCCTCCGTAGTCATGGCAACCGACAAAAGTCGCGTTGAATTGGGACGGATAATCGGCCGCCCGCGCTTGATATAATATCTTGCATGTGCGAATAGAAAACGCTTATCTGGTATAACTTGCCCGTAGGAATATGGCTATGTTTGGTTTGAATTATTTTAATTGATTATTGATTGCTTACATACATTGCGTTATTGGTTTTTTAGGTAAAGTATTTTTGGGTTCTGTTTGAAATAATTGCAGGGAGGGCGGCACCCCAGAGCCCTTCATTACAAGCCGCCACTGTTGCTAGTGTCTTGCTTCTTGTACATAGGTATAACTATATTTTGGTAGTTTAACAAATTAATAGGTTTGTAGTGATATGATTAAAAAATATAGGAACTCAAAAACCTTTTTTAATCATACTTGTGCCGTCCTATACAGAACATATTGCATAGCAATAACGCAAAATCATCTGCCGCAAGGATCGCGCTCAGCGGCAGCTCGCAAAATTATCCGTTTTATACCCGTTCAAAACAAAGTTACATTTCGTCGGTACAAATTAAATTTTAACAGAACGTAATTGAACGCCGAATAGCGCTTTATAGCGCTCTCTCTGCATTCCACTTATTTCCAGCTTAATACACCGACCGCAAATGAATAGGCCCATCATTTCAAACGAAACACAAATTCATATTGATTTAACTTTCTATAGTTTAATGTTTAATCAATCACAATAATCAAATTAATTTATTCCAGAAAGCTCTGCTGCAAGATTTTTCTATTCCCGCGATATAAGATTTTCTATCGATGAAGAAGTGAGCCGCAACAGATTTTATAATTAAAATTATTTTTTTAAGACCGACCAGAAAATATGCACTTTCTGGACAATTTTTCGTCCAGAAAATAACGTTTTGTCGATCGAGACCGGAAAATTGACGTTAGATACTGGAATTAGTAATTTACGTTACAAGACCGGAAAGTAGTGTTTTTCAGGTCGAGTCCTGGAAGCTTGGAGAGACCTGGAAAACACTAATTTTCGGTTGCGTGACGTACAATATTTTTTTTAAGACCGACACTTCGATATATCTTACATTAAATTATTTTTAAATGCGTCGTATGACTTCTCGCAACGGGCTTTTGATTTTACTGGCAAGAAGTATATCGTAAGTCGCTTTCCTTGCTGCTTCCAAAATGTCTTTTGAAATCTCATTTTCCGTGTCGGATAATTCAAAATCTCAATTCATATTTTTAAATTTGCGCACTCGCGTAACAAGTTTGACATAAACAACAAATTAAAAATCAACGAACTGTCACTCGACAATACCTCGAAATGTTGTTGTCATAGTAACGAAATAAAGGTACTTAGCTTGTATTATCAAAGAGCGATTGAAAAAACAAAAAACAAGGACCGGAAAAATCTTTTCCGGTCTCTAACGTCACTTTTCCGGTCTTGCGATCGGAAAAAGGTTATTTTCTAGACGAAAAATTGTCCAGAAAGTTTATATTTTCTGGTCGGTTTTAAAAAATAGTATATTAATGTACACGTTTTATAAAGCATCATTTTATAGCACGCGTCCATGTTAAAAAGAGTTTTATAACGGGACAAGTTCTTAAAACTGTTTTATATAACACGTACGTTATACTATTTTTTCTAATTTGTAGTTTTTTCAATAAAAAACACATATTTAAAAAGAAAATAAATCCTTCAAATTTTGTAAAACTTGTCTAAACTTTATGTTGGTAATACTATTTTTTAATATAGTAGCCTCTGGACAACAAAAATTATTTTGCGAACTGTCATTTCTTGATTTATTGAACCATTTTTAACCACGAGATTCTAAAGTTATTTTAGCGATATGAGATTTGAAATTTGACGGAATGCGTTGTGTGATCCTTGTACATTCGGTACATATACAGAGCGTTCGGAAATTCGGGCGATTTTGCTACTTTTTTTCGAATTTCAAAAGACGTGATTTTACGTCACGGCATTGCAATTTAGTTTAGGGAAGATGGAAAATTCAAATAAAGTTGAAGTTAAAATCGACATTGGAAGGTTAGTTTAGTAGATTGAATTTTGGATAGGATTTGGCAGGAAATGATAGCTTGAAGCATCTACAAAAGATTGATTTATAGATGTATGCAACCAATAACATACATGACTGTTATCCACACAGAATAAAAAAGTAGGTATCAAGCTATTTTTACTCTGCGAAAAATGGGTTTTCTTGTAAATCACATAGGCCGCGCAAGTCAATGAAATAAAACATTTAAATGTTACCAACATCAAATAAAGAAAAAACGCGTATCGAAATAGCTTCATTACGATAAGCAAATGCGTATCGTAAAAGATTTGTTATGATAGAAAATTAGAAAAAAGATTTTTCCGGTCCCTGTTTTTTGTTTTTCCAATCGCTCTTTGATAATACAAGCTACCTTGATTTCGTTACTATGACAACAACATTTCGATGTATTGTCGAGTGACATTTCGTTGATTTTTAATTTGTTGTTTATGTCAAACTTGTTTCGCGAGTGCTCAAATTTAACAATATGAATTCAGATTTTGAGTTATCCGACACGGAAAATGAGATTTCAGAAGAAATTTTGGAAGCAGCAAGGAAAGCGACTTACGATAAATTGCCAGTAAAATCAAAAGCCCGTTACGAAAAGTCATACGACGCATTTTAAAATAATATAAAATAAAATAATTTAATGTAAGTATATCGAAGTGTCGGTCTTAAAAAAATATTGTACGTCACGCAACCGAAAATTAGTGTTGTGCAGGTCTCTCGATGCTTGTCTCGGCCTGAAAACACTACTTTGCGGTTTTGTAACGTAAATTACTATTTTTTAAAACCGACCAGAAAATTTACACTTTCTGGACAATTTTTCATCTAGAAAACAACGTTTTTCCGATCGCAAGATCGGAAAAGTGACATTAGAGACCGGAAAAATCTTTTCCGGACTCTAATGCCACTTTTCCGGTCTCTAATGTCACTGTCACCCTGTTTTTTGTTTTTCCAATCGCTCTTTGATAATACAAGATACCTTGATTTCGTTATTATGACAACAACATTTCGATGTATTGTCGAGTGACAGTTCGTTGATTTTTAATTTTGTTCTTTATGTCAAACTTGTTTCGCGTAGATTATAAAATATATCGAAGTGTCGGTCTTAAAAAAAATATTGTACGTCACGAAACCGAAAATTAGTGTTTTCCAGGTCTCTCCAAGCTTCCAGGACTCGCCTATGGCTCGCCCTGGAAATGCTTGTCTCGGCCTGAAAAACACTACTTTGCGGTCTTGTAACGTAAATTACTATTTTTCCCAACCGTCCGGAAAGTACCCACTTCTGAGACCCTTTTTCTTTAAGAAAGTAGCACTTTTCCGACCTAGTCCAGAAAAAATTTAATAATTAAATTAAATAATTTAATAAACATCCTAATAAAGCCGACGCCGCTTGTGTGCAGCTGTGGCTTTTGGGAGATCCCGTAACATGAAAGTAGGTACTGGCCGATTCAATACTAATTACTATAACTGTTCTCTCTCCCGGCCATATCTTAATATCAACAAATATAATAATAAATGCCGAAACCCAAAACAAAACAATATTAACACTTAGCAGATGATGTCATCGATCCTGTGCTGCTCGGATGTTTGTTTAGACTTCACCGCCGTGTTATTTATGTGCATGTCGCATGTCGCGTTAATTTTTCATGAAATAGACCCGTATATACGCACCCAGTAGTATTTTCAATACTAAAAATGACAACACAACAAAATACAGATTTTTAATAATTAAAATAAATCATCTCCGCAAGGATCACCATCATCATCAGATTCGTCCAAGTTAATAATAAGAGGAAGATAATCTGAAGCATCGATAAATCTTTCCCGTTCCCATACATCATTTATAATATTATTATAGTGTGTGTTACATAATTTTTCCATTTTTTCACTGTTACATTTTCTATGGTTTCATTCCACAAACCCAAAACTATACGTCCGAGTTCTTCTTTAAATTAAAGTTGTTCTTATTATTACATTTTACACCTTCCCAGATAACTGTTTGCGTGTCGGGAGTTTAACCTACCAATTATCTTGAAGTTATTGTATTTTATTATATGTATGCTTTCCTTTATTACTAGATCTGACAAAAAACTCCGAGTACCTACAATGATAGCTTCGGAATAGATAAAGAGCGATGTTGACGCTAAAGGTTACCTAAAGTACTATATTATTTTTGAAGAAGTAGTCCATACTCAAAGTGGAGTTAAATGATACAGAAAAAGAAAAGCACGAAGTCTTTCTCCACAATCTTTATTCATCGAAAAACTAGGCGAACCTAGTATCACATCGACATGTTTCGAGTGTAGAAACACTCATCATCAGGAAACAAAGTGAAAAGTAAAATGCTGATGTTTTTAGCAAAAGAGAAAATAATGGTGAGATTGGGCCGTAATGGAGCTTTTAATGGTGTACAAGAGATGTAAAATTGAAAAATCAGAAGGTCGACAATCAAGACTCCAGCATGCTGAAGAGTCGAGGGTTAAGTGTAGAAGCACACTGTGCCGTGCAGAAAATTATAGGGTAGTAAAAATTAGGGAGTTTTGAAAAACATATCTGTAAAAAGCATTATTAAATTACTGAAACATCCTGAGTTTTATTAAGCCCAGTCAGAAACATGTGAAAATGTTGGAGTGAGATGTAAAGAAAAGAAAAAGAAAAAAGTTGTTTTTTCTTTTTCTGCACGGCACAGTGTGCTTCTACACTTAACCCTCGACTCTTCAGTATGCTGGAGTCTTGATTGTCGACCTTCTCATTTCTCAATTTTACATCTCTTGTACACCATTAAAAGCTCCATTACGGCTCAATCTCACCATTATTTTCTCTTTTGCTAAAAACATCAGCATTTTACTTTTCACTTTGTTTCCTGATGATGAGTGTTTCTACACTCGAAAAATGTCGATGTGATACTAGGTTCGCCTAGTTTCTCGATGAATAAAGATTGTGGAGAAAGACTTTGTGCTTTTCTTTTTCTGTACTATATTATTGCTTAAAATATGAACTAATTTGTAATATTTTTGTTAGTTAAAACAATGACGAATAAAAAGGAAAAGTCAGAAGAAGAAAAAACTGAGTTGTAGTGTTTACGCAAAATAAAAATAAAGAATTTATCTAGCTGCACATTAGCAAGTTCAAGCGAGAGAAAGATTAGCAAAAAAAGTGAGAACGTTTCTGGGATGTGATACATCAAGTCGTCAATGCCCTGGAAAAAATTATATGATTACTAGACTTTTTAACAAGTCTTTAAAATCTTTACATACATCAGTGGTCGCCAACCCGTCGATCGCGAGCTACGCCAACCCGTCGATCGCAAGCTACCGGTAGCTCGCAATGGCAATTCTGGTAGCTCACAACCTATTTATACGTACGTTTGTTTGAAGGTGGTATGTTTCAGATATTCTTTAACTCGTACGGAAAGAGGTCTTTTTGTTTCTCCAATGTATGATTCGCCACCCTCGCAAGGGATTTGATAGATATAATTTTTTGTGTTTTCATTTCATTCAAGGTTTTACTCTTGTAAGAAAGCTTCTAAGCGTATTTCCGGATTTGAAGGCTGCTTTGATATTATAGTTTTTGGATATCCTTCTAATCTTTTCATAAATCCCCTTGACATATAAGGTATTGTGAGAAATGCTTGCTCTTCTTTCTTTTCTGTGTTAGTTTTTACTTCGCGATTTTCAAGTTTGAACCGTTCTGTTTTAAATCTTTTTTGATGTTTGAAATTTCAATATTAAGGTCTTTCGGATTGTTGCAAACGTTAGATGCTCTGTGATAAAGAGTTTGAATTATGCCGTGTTTTATGAAGTTTGAATGATTCGATCCGTGATTAAGGTATTGCCCTGTGTGAGTGGGTTTCCTGTAGTTTGTGAAGTGAAAACTTCTTTAGGCGCGTTTAGCACTTTTTGTGGGCGCTGAATTAAACTGAGCCGTCACGCGTCACACTCGGCTGTGTAACGCTCGAATTCAACTGCTATATTCAATCCGAACTGACCCTGACCCGAATGAACGTTATATGCAAGAGCATGCCGCAAACAGTGTGCGTTGTATAGACACCCGTCTGCGTCTCAGGTATGTTCTGGCATTTTTTAAATTATATATTTACGTAGGGTGAAGTAAGGTTTACCGTAATTGCTTATTCCGTGGACCTAATTTATTATAATTTCTGACTTCTGTTGAAGATGTAAAAATTCAAGGGTTGTTCAATTTTAGGAAATATCTTTTTTCGTATGCAGTAAAATTATCCCGTATTCCAAGTTTATGTTATTTTTATGATTGCTTACGAACCTAACCTAAAAGAAACAAAATTGAAAAATTGTATTTGATATTGTTAATTTCACCTCGTTAAAGTTTTCACTTCTGTCGTGTAGTCTTAAGCACACACATTTTTTTTTGTACTAAAGTTTTTATGTTTTCAGCACTTCGCTTGACGAGAACATCGAGAACAAACCCAAAACGTTGTGTTAAGTAACAAAATAAAGACAATGGAAGTCCGACAAGGTAATAATTTTTTTTGCTATTTATACAAAGGTGTAAGAATCAAAGCTATCAAGAAATTAACCTATTTCTGTGAATCTTTTTTCACTAATATGAAGTTAATAGAGAACGAATTATACCACAATCGACTAACAGGCGAACATTTGGATAATTGTATTCAAATGGCTGTATTAAACTATACTGCAAACATTAAAAAATTATCGATGCGTCTGAGTGTCAGCCTTCTCATTAAACATGCACTTTTTTATAAGCATGTTTTTGTTTAAAATATTGCTTTACTTTTTTGTTATTTTTATTCATTTTAATTAAACCGTATGTGACATGCCCTTGTGGCTGTATAAAAATGTTCTTTATTTTTCAAAAACACCTACAATAGGGAACTTTTCCAATTTTTTTTTTTCAATAATATGATTTTTAGTTAGGCCTGAAAAAAGTATTCCCCAATTATTACTCCTTAAAAATCAAAAATAACTTGGTAAAAATTCTTTAAAGTTTCGCGCGTGTCGAAAGCATTTCAAACGATCTCTAAAGCGCGCGAAGCCCGATGACGTCAGGTGGTATGACTTTTGGTCATCCGTCATCCTGACTGGTGCCGAGCGACCCAATTTGCATTTGGATTGCCGTGTGTTATTGTTATTGTATTGTTGTTTTAAGGTCGTGTCGCTTGACGCGTGGATGTCAAATCTGACAAATCATCAAATTTATTGAAAACCTATAACCTATTTCGTGGATGTCACACAAATCTGACAAATGATACCCCTTGACGTCACGACTACTAGCAGCGCGTTTTTACCTGCTTGGAATAATTTGAATTTTGGGGCATTTTTAAATCTTTCTAGCGGTCTTTTGGGGCGAAATATGTTGTTTTTTTTGCTGCCATATGTTTTATGACAATATGTACTTATGATTTATAGAATTTTTTCCCCATTTAAAATTTTTGTCAAGTTCCCTATTGGTATAATATATGGATGTAGTTATGTAGTATGTATTAGTTATTACTTTATTTTTATTAGTATGTATTAGTAAAATAAATGCAATATGTATGTTAAATATAACTTTATTTCATTTAGGTTAGCTCAGGTTGCTTACGACTTAGGTAGTTCTGTTTATCATAAACTTATCAAAGTAGCTCAATACATTGACATAGTACATGAATAAAAATAATTTTCCCATGCATCCGTTACTTCCTTTTTGGTAAGTTACGGCCATTATGGATAGTTTTTCCTAATGTTAATAAACGAGATAATCTGAGAGTTAAACTGAAATGACGTTAACATTAGCATATTATTACACATATATAAATTTTTACTATTTCAAAATATAATTGTATTTAGGTACCCGTAAAATAACTATTATCATTAACTATTAAATAAACAAAAATTAATTTAATTGAATATTTAATACGTTTTCGTAGATAAATGCTTAAAATGTAGGGCTTATGTTTAACTTAAACTTTAAAAATAGTCAATAAAAATCTAGGGTTGCCATTTAAAAAAATTATCGATATCGTCATATCTCTAATTTGGAACACACTGTATCACTATTGTTTTTATAAAAAATACGACAACTTAAATTGTTAATAGCCATGTCGAAGCATTTTTCCAAAAAAAAAACTGTCCTGGATTTAATGAATTTATTCCAAGTTACAAACTAATACTCTATATTTGTTTGAAGGTGGTAGACAATAAAGTAATATCAAAGAAATTACCTTGTCGGACTTGCATTGTCTTTATTTTGTTAACACAACGTTTCGGTTAGTTAGTATCTCTAACCGTTTTCAAGTGTAAACTAAATTATAATTCTAAGGCTACTGTCTTAAGGTTGAATTCCCAACGTCATTTAATCTATTGCCAACCTATAACATATTTCGCGTTGATTTTTTGAGTTTATTATTTTAATAACTAACATTTAAAGAAAATCAATATCGTCGGTACATTATTTAGGTAGTATCTAATATATTACAAAAATATCAATTTATTTCATTGCTTATTATGGGAGAATTGTATAGTGAAAGAACAATGAGTGACAATGACATAATAATGTTAAAAACAATCCTACCCGATATTTTTCGCTATACAATTATCCTAAAATAAGTTATGAAATTCCTTGATATTTATTAAATATGTCAATTATTACCTATAGAATATCAAGTCGATACTGATTTTCTTTAAATTTTGTATAAAAGCTAGAAAACATAAATAAATCTACGCGAAATAGGTTATAGGTTGGCAAGCATGTTGATACTCCCACTTTAAATACCATCCATGTGCAATGAAGTTTGAGACTCCGCCTACGTGCTTATTGGAGTGTGACGTTTGAGCTGTTGGTTTTGGACAAGAAGAGGTTTCCAGATATTGGGGATATCTATACTTGGTTTACTAAATATATGGATATTTTGATTCATGAAAGCTGCTTCTTTGAATTTTCATTTTCTCCAGTGCTATTCCGTGTCCAAAACCTTGGCTTCTGACCACTGTATATTATGTTGGTTGGTCCGTACATGTTCCGCTATACCTGATCTCGAAGTTTCACCTCTTTGAGTATGTTTCAGATGTTCTTTAACTCGCACGGAAGGAGGTCTTTTTGTTTCTCCAATGTACGATTCGCCACACTCGCAAGGGATTTGATAGATACAATTTTGTTGTGTGTTCATTACGGGGGGTTTTACTTTTGTAAGAAAGCTTCTAAGCGTATTTCCGGATTTGAAGGCTGTTTTGATATTATAGGTTTTGGTTATCCTTCTAATCTTTTCAGAAATCCCCTTAACATAAGGTATTGTAAGAAATGTTTGCTCCTCTTTCGTTATATCGGGAAATACGCTTAAAAGCTTTCTTACAAAAGTTAAACCCCCCCGTAATGAAAACACAAAAAATTGTCTTGCGAGTGTGGCGAATCGTACATTGGAAAAACATAAAGACCTCTTTCCATACGAGTTAAAGAACATCTGAAACATACTCAAAGAGGTGAAACTTCGAGATCAGGTATTTATAGCGGAACATGTATAGGACCAACCAACATAATATACAGTGGTCAAAAGCCAAGGTTTTGGTCACGGAACAGCACTGGAGAAAACGAAAATTCACGGAAGCAGCTTTCATGAATCAAAATACCCATATATTTAGTAAACCGAGTATAGATATCCCCAATATCTGGAAACCTCTTCTTGTCCAAAACCAACAGCTCAAACTTCACACTTCAATAAGCACGTAGGCGGAGTCATCAAGCCTCATTGCACACGAATAGTATTTAAGACAGTAGCCTTAGAATTATAATTTAATTTACACTTGAAAACGGTTAGAGATACTAACTAACCGAAAAGTTGTGGTAAGTAACAAAATAAAGACAATGGTAGTCCAACAAGGTAATTTGTAACACTGTATAGTTAACATATTTTAGTGTTATAAATATAGGGTGCATTTCGTATAAAAATTAAATTTATGTTGGGTATAGATAGTTTCCATAATTTTGTTCACGACTGGATATTAGGATTGGGCCTACAAAAATCTTTAAATAACACGATATTGTGTTATTAATGTGTACCTTACATTTGATGACAGAAAAATACGTTTATTGTTTCAGCTCAGCTCCAAACTTTGCCAACTCTCCTGCATGATCGTTTTTTAAATTTTTCACTACGTCTACAAGGTCCTAAATCAGCCATATCATCACCAAATACACCCATCTTTTTACAAGTTAACATTCACGATACGCCAATTAAAACCATCCAACGAAAAAGGTAGCTGGGGTAATAAAAGAAGTATTTTTCATTATATAAAAATAGGTTTTGATAACTTTATTTACACAAAATATAAATTAAATAAATACCTAAAAATACACTTATCTATTATTACAAACAATGTTACAAGTATATATTTATTTCGCCTTAGCATTATTTTTCGTTGCACTATTGCTGTAATAATCATCATAATAACTACCGTAAGGATTATTATACCATTGTCCCATAGTGTTGCCTTTATACCCGTACCCGATGTAGCCCAATTTACCTAAGCGGTCATGTTCCTCTTCGTGATCATGTTCCACAGTATGGACCTTCACCACTGGTTCGTGATGGTCTTTCTCAAAAAGTTTTTTTAATGCTACTGATCCTACTATGATCAACGCAGCCTTAGCCGCGATCAGGGCTTGGGCCGCCATCAGGCCTATGACTTTCATTACTATGGGTCCGGTAAGTCCGAAAATACCTGGAAATCGTATGAAGAATAACCTTTTAACTTTTTTACACAATAATAGTAAGATAGTGTCTAAGGTCCTCTCTTTGAAAAAGGTTTGTAAAAGTTTATTAAACTTCCAAAAAGAGGAAATTTCTCCTGAATTGATTTTAAGTAAAATAAACATACCGGGTATTTCTCAAAAGACGTTCACCCCTATAACTTTTTTATATTTATAGATATTAAAATGAATTTTTAAGATTATGCATAAGAGATGAGTCTGCATTTATCAGCAAAATTTTCAATTTGTTAGCACTTCCGGTTTGACCGGAAGTGACCTTGAATTTGATATTTTAAATGGGACCTCTTGTATCGTGGGCTTACAAGCAAATGGCACTAAGTCAAAAAATAGCTTTAAGAGTTACTAATAAGTGACTTAATGTGTTTTGCTTGTATTATTCCTAACAAAATGCTGTTAGTGCATTTTGCCAGTTGCTGTAATTCCTATATTAGTGTACCAGGGACTTAGTGCGATTTAGCAGTACATAAATGATCAAAAATTAATGTGAACCGATAAATACGCATTTTGAGAAATTCTTGACTTGGTGCCTTTTGCTTGTAAGTCCACGGTATATTTTTACTTATTTGGGTTCAGCATAACATTATGAGTGATATGACACCTCACTTGTCATTTTTTGACGTGTAATAAGATTTTTATGTTTATTCAAAAAAGTTTTGTCTGTTTCCTTCCGCCAAACACATCCCCAGACGCGTTTCGCCGTTATCACGGCTCATCAGTGAGGCTCAGTTTGGCAGAAGGAAACAGGGCTCAGTCCGCTTGTCAGGATCGATTATCGACGGGATTTATAGAACCGCACTGGGTTCTATAAATCCCGTCGATAATTTTTATGTTTATTTTTTATTTTCAATCTAGAGTGCTACCAATTAATTAAATCTGTTAATTTATAGTCAAGCAGTATATTATTATTATGAAAATTAAAATTATGTCATTATAATTGACTTTCTAAGTTTCACAAGCGTCAGGGCCGTTTCTGAGTGGTGTGCTGGGAGTGCCCCCGCACAAGGGCGGCCAAAGTTATAGGGCGGCGAAAGCCGCCTGCAGTTTCACAGAAAAAAATTTTAGACGTAAAAAAAATTCTAGGAGATTTCATAAATATGAAGGGTCCAATAAGAATGGTAAATTCAGTTTTCAAAAAAAAATTATGCAGTAGCTGTCAAGAATGAGGCAGCCGCCCTTTGTGTTAATTAGAGATTTCTTTTTAGATAGATAAGTATCGGAAAAATAAAAAGAATTCTCAACGGAGGTGGCCGCCCTGCAACCCACGTCAATTACATTTTGTCTTAGGTTTACTCAAAAAATTAAAACTAATTGATATTATTTGAAATAGGTCTTATTAATTTGGTAGTAGGGTAGGTGGGGGCCCAAATACTCACAGGGCAAAAGAACGCACCCTATTTAAATTTGCCGCCGATGTCCGGTTTCAAATGCTGTTACAAATAACTTTTCCGACGCCGAAAAAAAGTACCCAGACATTTTGAATACGAATTAAAAGATGATCCCATCGTCGAGGCCAAACAGAGTTTCAATGTGAATTTTTATTTTTCGATTTTGGATATTTTTTTTTTTGCCAGGGAGGAAACCCTTTATGGGCACCGGTTACTTGTTCTTTGGATATTGCGATAGAATCAATTAAGGAGATATTCGTTTCACTTAATAAGTGTAATGAAACTTTTGGGTTTTTGTCGAACTTCTATGAAGCTAATGCCATAAATGACGAGAAATTGTTAAAATCTTGCAAAGATCTCGATATAGCGCTTCAATAGCAAGGAAGTCCCACAAACAAAGATATTGATCGCTCAGAGCTCGACCAGGAAATTTTGTCGTTCCGAGAAATTTTTCCAATAAAACATACAAAATAATAATTGTAGATACGCTAAAATTCATAGCTGAAAAAGATTTAATCTCATCATTTCCAAATCTTTGTGTTGCGCTGAGAATTTTTATTACTCTGCCGGTTACTGTTGCATCTATCGAACGTAGTTTTTCAAAGTTAAAATTAATTAAAAATTACTTGCGGTCAATTATGTCCTAAGAAAGGATTAGTGGCTTGGCCCTTATCGCCATTGAAAGCCAAATTGCTGAGCCCCTCTGTAGGTAAGTATGAATAAAAGAAAAATATTAAAAATAGGCACCTATTAAAGATTTATTTTTCTGACAATTGCTTTGCGCCATAATTTCAGGTAGGTAATTGTAAAATAGTAACTGATTTGATTTAAAGGGCAGCCAGTTCATATGTCGCACAAGGGCGGCCAACAGGCCAGAAACGGCCCTGACAAGCGTTTAAATAATGAAATTTGGTTTTCTTGACGTTTACTCCATTTTTTCAAATGGAACGATGGTAGTTCACCAGGATATTTAAAACGAACATTTTTTTCCAACAATTTGATACCGTTCACTCCTATGCTATTTTAAAATTGACACTGAAAAATTGGCGCCTAAATCCCAATCGCAAATTTAAAAGCGTTATGCATTATTGCCGCCCTGCTTTTTTAAAGAAATATAAAAGCGGCTTTGAAAAACAATGGAATGGTTTTGAAAAGCAATATGGCTTTGGGTTAAAGTTGTAATGTCATTAGTTTATAAAACGTACAAAACATATAATCCTGCGGCTTCAGCAGAACTTTTCTGGTTACTCCAAAAATTAGGAGCATATGAATTTGTTCATTTCTAGTAAAACTAACCATTTTATCTGATTTACAATGTAAGTTTAAAAAACGAATGATATTACAATTTTAATTGGCAATAATGCATAATGATTTTAAATTTGCGATTGGGACTTGCAAATTTTTTCGTGTCAATTTTAAAATAGCATAGGAGTGTAAAGTATCAAATTGTTGGGAAAAAAATGCTTGTTTTAAATATCCTAGTGAACTACCATCGTTCCATTTGGAAAAATGCAGTAAACGTCAAGAAAACAAAATTTCATTTTTTAAACGCTTGTGAAACTTAGAAAGTCAATTATTATGACATAATTTTAATTTTCAGATACTACTTGACTATAAATAAACAGATTTAATTCATTTGTAGCACTCTAGATTGAAAATAAACATAAAAATGTCAAGTGGGGTGTCATTTCACTCATAATGTTATGCTGAACCCAAATAAGTAAAAATATTCACGATGTGCCATTTAAAATATCAAAGTCAAGGTCACTTTCGATCAAACGGAAAGTGCTAACAAATTGAAAATTATGCCAATAAATGCAGACTCATCTTTTATGCCTAATCTCAAAATTTTATTTTAATATCTATAAATACAGAAAAGTTATAGAGGTGAACGTCTTTTGAGAAACACACTTAAATATAAAAAAAGGAATTTTCATGCATACAATTTACAAAATAAACAAGCTGTTCAGAATTTAGATTTTTTTTTAAATGCTCAACAACGCGTATAAACTACCCTTTAAAAAATAACTTACCTAAGAGAACCATGAATGCATATGACATATAACTTTTCTCCTTCTTTAGTCCTTTCTTAGTAATAAATCCTCCACCGCCAAAACCCTGTCCACCACCCTTTCGTCCCTGCCTACTAACTTCTCCCATTTTTAGGGATATTGCATGAGTATCCAGGAAATTAAATATGGCCTGCTTCAAACGATCGAATCCTAAAAACATGAAAATATTGTAATTTATGTGATGTTTCATTATTTAACCTTACTTCGTCGCATTGTTGTTATTTTTGTATTATATAAACTTTCGAAACAGTTGGTATATGCACAATGCCTCTGTGTTTAATGTATAATTATTTTAACAGTAAGAAAGGTACAGCAGAGAATAGGTGCATTGTTTTATTAAGATATAATATACAGAAATTTTTTAAATTATTTATAATAAAACTGTTGTGATCTCCAGCTCCAAAAATAAACGAATTTTGACATAATCTTTTTGTAATGGTTAAGAAAAATTAGAAATAACGAGAAAATTAAGGTTAGACCAATAACCAATATTCTTAAAGTAAGCATTAAAAAGAACTAAAAAGTGAAAATCGTGGCATTTCGGACAAGTGTGTAACTGTTTTTCACATTGGAATGCACAGAGATCCAAGCACAATGGATACCCTGGGGCGGGTAGACCACGACGGCCGTTTCGTCCTTGTTAGGACTCTACGGGCAGCCATGCCATAACCCAAGCAATTTCACAACGGCGGTAAAATATATTAAAATACCCTTTGCATAACACACTGTACGCCATCCCAGCGGAATTAACTCCAATATAAAAGGTAGTCACACTGGTAATGTCGAAAGGTAGGTCATATTCACATAAATTTAATAAAAATGGGTTGAATGTTCGAAAACCAAAGTATTCATTTATTAGTTAAAGAGTTTCGTTGTTTTTTAAAAGGTTTTATTGTGAAAATATAGCTTTTTACCACGTATAGGTATACTTGAGTGTGGCCAGCCCCTGTATCTGACAACCATATTTACCATTTGTAGTTAATTTTGGAACAATATGCAAATTAAGGAGCGTTTTTCTAATTTTAACATTATTTATGTGTCTGTTAAATCTGAATATAATAAAAAATGCCTTACCCAATAATCTAGCCTGTCGGTGATTGATTTTTTCATTATTTCGGATTAAGGTGACACCTTCCACTATAGGCACGTCCCAGTCTATGCTTCTCTCGATAGCTCTTCCTACTTTTTCTGTTACACAGGAATAGCTAAAAAATATGTTTTTAGTTTACAATTTTGACCTGGGTGACCAAAAACAATAAAGTTTTCGGTCATAGAGAGCACATCGACCCTTAAGAACAGAATTAGCTAACACGCCATTGACTTTCAACGAAGAAACGTCTTGAAGAAAATATATACACATTTCATTAAAGGACCTAAAAGGCGCTCAGAATAAAGCAGAATGCAACTGTACAATTGTGTAGTCAGATCCGTCCGGCATATAACGAAGTTACTGAAGCGCGCGTGATAATATGTTTTCTCAACAAGGTATTTACAAAAATAAGTATAATTGACCAAACCCTAAAAAAAAAAGAAAACTTACAAAAAGGCTATTGACTTAGTTTTTCCTAGAAGCAAAAACTCTCTTACAAATTTAAACTCGTCACTTTCTTTGAACAACCTAGCAAAGTAATTGGCAATTTTCTTAACAAACTTAATATAAATTTGTCTTACAAAACTAATAACCCTTTAAGTAAATTTATCAAAAACAATAAAACTAAAAGCGATAATAATAAAAAATCAGGCGTCTATAAATTAAAATGCAAATATTGTCCTAAAGCATACATTGGCCCAACGGGTAGACATTTTAACAAAAGGATACAGAAACATTATAACAGTTTTCTAAAAAACAAAACCGACTCAAACTATGCTAACCATTTAGTTGATAATCAACATAATTTCGATCCTTATTCCTTTGAAATCTTACATAGAGACGACAAAGGCAAACTGAATTTGTTAGAATCTATGGAAATAAATAAACTTAAAAATACGGACCTGTTACTTAATGATGAATTAGATTTAAATAATTCACCTTTGTGAAATTTATTCTGTTGACCATATACTTAAGATTTTGTAAATTACTCATATTGTACCTTATTTAATTTTTTAAACCCTCTGTTGGATTTTCCCGCTATTGTAACCCTTCCACTGTTATATTTACATCTTCAATAATTTAATTTTATTGCATCCCCTTTTTATTTTCAGCTTTTATTAAATCATTGTCATCTGACGAAGCTCTAGTGTTAGCAAAATATGTAATTTTCTTGTTAATATAGTGGAAATTTACAAGTTCAACTTTATTTTACTGTATCCCATAATACCATAATATGTACTTACAAAACTATTTTCTTCTAAAAATTACAACGGCGTGTTAGTCAATTCTCCCCTCATCAATATTAGTTGTAATTTGTTTTTTATTGGTGATATTATGTTGCAGAAATGTAATATGGGTAAAAATAAAAAAATTGTAATTTTATGCACTTTAACTAAGTATAGTGTAAATTTTCCAGTACTATATCTATTGTCTAGTCTGTCAAATCAATCAACCTGGCAAATTTAAAGGAACACAAATAAATTCGAATCGTTTTTTACCATACAATTTTATTTAAACTAGTAGGTAACTAATCTATAGGTAGTTTCTGTCAGATTTGCACAGCTTGATGCCGCGTTTTGCGTTTTGGCAACAAAATATTTGTATACCTACTTTGACTTCTTTTAAATATTCAATGAAAAAAAAATACATAAATTACTTATTGTAACGACATTGCCTCAAGGATTGATTCTGAAAACATGAACAATTATGTACGACGACATAACCATAATAATAATAGCCCACTTAAACGCATTGCCAAAAACAACAGAAAACTGGCAGGCGTCTGTCATAGTCGAGCATAGTCGAGGAATGGTTTAAAAAATTACGGCCAATAGAGGAACGTCTGTAGACACTAACAGCCAGATTTGCTAAGCAGAACGTGAACCTAGACTTGATTAGACCAATGTGCAGAACAAGAAACAATGCAGTTAGAACAAGGATAAACTATCCAGAGGCTACAATTCTTGAAATTATTAAAATATCTCTTTAAGGTGGAATTCTCAACGTCATTCTATTGCCAACCTATAACCTATTTCGCGTTGCTTTTTTTAGTTTATTATTAGATTAACTAACATTTAAATAAAATTAATATCGTCGGTACAATATTTAGGTATTATCTGACATATAACAAACATTATTTTATTGCTAATTTTGGGATAATTTTATAGTGAAAGAACAATGACATAATAATGTTAAAAAAATCTTACCCGATATTTTTCGCTATACAATTCTCCTAAAATATTTAATGAAATTCCATGATATTTATTTAATATGTCAATTATTACCTATAAAATATGAAGACGATAATGATTTTATTTAAATTTTGTGTAAAAGCTAGAAAAATTAAATAAATATACGCGAAATAGGTTATAGGTTGGCAAGCATGTTGACACTCCTACCTTAATTGTTCTTAAAAATTGCCAATTTTTTAATTTTTCTGATATTTTTTGGAAAATTGTTAAATATTTTATTATTCCGTCATAAAAAAGCGATGTCTGGTGTTATGATCATGTAATGTCGTATTCGTTTAAAGTAGGTATTGTTTGATTTTTTTTTTCTTTTCAACTAATAGAGTGAATTAGAATACAAATTTTTAATTTATAAATGTTTTGAACGTGTAAATAAATGTGGTAATTTATGTATGCATTTAATAACTTTATTTTGCAATTTTTGTAATAGTTTTAAGTTTGATAAACAAGCAGATAAACAGCAGCTAAGTAGGTAGTATTGTAATTTTAAATAATAATATACTGGATATGGCTTTTCCAATTTCAATTTTCGTCTAAAACTAATCCTAAAAATTTTGTCGTTTTTAAATATTGAATAGACATACAGTGTCACCAGTAAAGTCCGCATCATATGGGATTTTTTTTTATTAATAGCTTTATTCAAAATTTGACTTTGCCATCAAGTTCTGCTTCGGTCGAGATGAAAATTAAGCAAAAAAATAGTAGTCACGTGATTCGCATTATCAGTCAAATTTTAATTTTTTCCAAAAAATAATTCAAAAGTGGGGTTATTTCTGAAAATATCGAAAAAAGTTATTAAAAAAAGTTTTTTTAAATGCAGTTTCTAGCCCACATGCAAAATTTCAGCTGCATAAGATAATTTTGATTTTTTACCCATATTTTGTAAATTGCACCACTTTTGCGAAATAAGACTCAACGCAACCTACATAAAACTTCTTAGTTTTGACAATGCTTTATATCAGATACATTTTCTTTAAAGTCGCGCCATAGTAAATGTGTGTTTTTCTACAAAATCAAAATTGGGCTATTAAAATTTGGTCGCATGTGATGCAAAGTTTATTTGTTTTTGACCCTGTATAAGGAAACGTAAAATAAGTATTTTTGAAAACGTAGTTTGTGCCTGAAAGTAAAAAAATAAAGTAAAGGGGTTTCAAATAAAATCGTTGAAAATAGATAAACTTTACGTTAAGTTAAACTAAAATTTATTTTCCACTTAAAAAACACTTTACTGAAGACACTGTGTTCTTTTTTGTCTTAATAATAAGGTGTATTACTTTCATCAGACACAAACTACGTTTTAAAAATACTTATTTTATGAAGTTACCTTATTCAGGGTCAAAAACAAATAAACTTTGCATCGCGTGCGATCAAATTTTAATAGCCCAATTTTGATTTTGTAGAAAAACACACATTTAATATGGTACTTTAAAGAAAATGTATCTGAAATAAAGCATTGTTAAAACTAAGAAGTTTTATGTAGGTTGCGTTGAGTCTTATTTTGCAAAAGTAGTGTAATTTACAAAATATGGATAAAGAAATTAAAATTATCTTATACAGCTGAAATTTTGCATGTGGGCTAAAAACTGCATTTAAAAAAACTTTTTTTAATAACTTTTTTCGATATTTTCAGAAATAACCCCACTTTTGAATTATTTTTCGGAAAGAATTAAAATTTGACAGGTAATGCGAATCACGTGACTACTATTTTTTTGCTTAATTTTCATCTCGATCGAAGCAGAACTTGATGCCAAAGTCAAATTTTGAATAAAGCTATTAATAAAAAAAAATCCCATATGATGCGGACTTTACTGGTGACACTATATATCATTATTAAAGGTTAAGGGGTTAAAGATAGAAGAGAGAGAAACATAAAAGAAGATTTTGTTAAATTTAACGTAAGTTTATTTGATTAAAGCCAAGGAAGTATTTTTAAATCATTATTAATATCAAAATACATGTCAGCGAAAGTTTCAGCAAAATAAATAATTGTTCTATCATATTATGTAAATAGCTTTATATTGCCCTTTAAGTTTAATTTGAAAATTACATTAATGTAAATTAGGACTAATAATGAACCTAATATTGATCCTTGTAGAACTCCACAAATTATTTCTTTTTCCGAACCTGGTCTTTCCCCAATTTGAACAAATTTTTTAAATTATTTCTTTTTCCGAACCTTGTCTTTCCCCAATTTGAACAAATTTTTTACGATAGCTTAAATGACTTTGAAGTAATTTGTGTGTATTTCCCCTATCCCAATGTGTCAAAGGCCTTACACAAATCTAAGGATAGTAAACAGCATTTTTTACTACTGTCAACATTAACTTGAATATTTGTTATGATATCTCCTACTGCTATTTCTTTATCCTTATATCTGCGAAAGCCATACTGATTAGCAAAAAATTAATTTTGGCTTTCTAGAAAGTCGCATAATTTGTTATTTATTATTTTTTCTAATATTTTTTGAAAAGATTGGCAAAACAGATATTAGGCGATATTTGCTGCATTTATATCTTTTCACTGTTTTAAATACAGATGTTACTTTAGCGATTTTAATTTTTTCTGGAAAAATGTAGGAATTTATTTAATTATTTATATTATATACTTATGAGGAGATACAAAAATTGTTGTAGGATATTCTGTGGCTGAAGGACCAAAGCTCGATGGCCTATAAGTATAGGTGACCAATAAAAATCTTTAAATAAATAATACTTTTTAAATAATGTATGTTATTATGCGTGCCCTGAAAGATATCCAGCCCCACACTATATCCAAGCCTCCACCAAAAGACACAAACACACAGGCACAGAATATATATTCTGTGACACAGGTGACTCGGTGCTAAATTACCTATCCACTCTTATCCTAACTGGTTTACAGTCAGATTGGCGATAGCAAACAGAAACAAACCAAACTTTAAAAAACCCTTATCTCAATAAGATTCAAGTTTTAAATTGAATACAGCTTATTGAAGTCAAAGTTATAGGTTTCTAGGTTGTAAAATGTAAACAAATGACAATTTATTGTGAGAAATTAACTCTATTAGACCTGTCTACCTACCGGTTAAATTTAAGTCAATTCACTTTTTATTCTTGTCTTGTGTGACTTTTGATCTTTGGAGATCAATTTATTCGTTCCTTTAAATTTAAAACAACCTTTTAATGGTGAGTGATAAACTGATAAATGACAAAATTCTTATGGATCGTCAATGCAAATTTAAATAACTTTTCTGTCCAAGAATTATTAACTAATCCGACCACTTTTATTGTGATTTCTAACTGCATTGGCAGAAATAATTTTCTTACGATCAAAGTAACCCAGTCAGCTGGATTTATCAGTCAGACAACTTTGAGTGTAAGGCCTCCTCCAGACCTACAAACACTTGCCAACATAAAAATGTTTTACACATTTGCCCGCAAACAAAAATTTAAATGTTTGTTAGATGTTTTTTATATTTTAAACAAGCATTTCAGTCGCATCCAGATCAGTTCAAACAAAAAACACGTCGATGATGTGTCGACAATTTGCTGTGGATATTTATATTTTACTTCAAAGAGAAGAAAGGAAATACGTTGGCGTTGGTAGGTACCTACGCGAACTTCTTCAAAGCGGAGGAGAACATTCTTTGACCTTGCTGCAAGATCTAAAGTTAAATGATGGATCTGGATTTCAAAAATTATTTAAAATAAGTTTACCTAATATAAATTCAAATTAAAAATTGTGCAGAATTAAGGGAGCCTTTAAAAGATTGAGGAGTACACTGAGAAAATGAAGTTTCCTAAGTTATGGGGCTGGACAAATTTAGCAGCTATTACTAAATAAACCGCTATATTAGTTAAAATATTGTTTAAAGGTGACATGATGATCTTGTAGTCGTTGCAGTATATATTTGGCTGGGTTTTACAAATCTTATAGTGTTGTTATTACAACATATTTGTTAACTGTTGCTATATTATTATGTCTATACCGGCTAAATAATTTTATAAAGAAATAAACTTAAACAGTTGAGTAATTATTGCTATCTGAATTAGCAATCCTAGCCTTATAATTTTTAATCGTAACCCTAAGGCACTTTGCCAGGTACTTAAAGCCAGGATAGCTCGATCGCAGTTCTACTAACGCAAAACGGTTTTTTAAGATTCGTTATTTGGATGTAGGAAAGGGTAAATTCGGTTGAACGTCAGCCAATAAGAAAGCGCTTGCTTTGCCCTTCGGACATTAGAAAAATCAAAATTCCAATCTGTGATCGTATCTTCCACGAGATAGTTGTGTGACCCATTACGCGCATTATTTTTCAGTTCTGTCTGCCTGTGCATGCTGTATACCTAAAGTATACGTTGTTTTTTTATGTGATTATTGTGATCATATATTATTATATACATGACTAATTTTGTACCCCCTGTTAACTTTTGTTCTAATAAAAAATTAGATGGGGCATAATTTACCAGTATTTTTCATTAATTTCATTGAAGTTTGTCGCTAAAAACGTTAAGGATAAAATGTCCTCAGTTTATAACATGCACAACAACTTTTTTTTAAACTTTTTATTACAATACAAAATTAATTATGTAAATCCTTATGGCCCGCGTTTAAAAAAACTTAGCGTATATAAAACTTTCGTTTGAACAGCACATATTTATGGAATGCCCTGTATAACTTGCTAAACAAAGAAGCAGTGATTACTAAACAATCATGCTGCGATAAATAAACAATTATGCTGTGATTACTAAACAACCATGCTGTGATTACTAAACAAGTATGCTCCTTTACTAAACGACAATACAATAATTACCACACGAGTACATTGATATTACACGATCATGCAACAGTTACTAAATAAACTGGCTAGGACTATTCAATATGTGTTCCTTACTAATATTCAATTATGCTGAAGCAGCCAAATTTTCTAGTAAGAGCAGGTTTTCATGGATCATATTGTTACTAAAATATGTAGTAATGATTACTAAATAGATTCTATATTTACTCTAATATTTAGCCATAGTTGCTTTATATAAAGCCATCATAGCTAAATAATTTTCTCAGTGTACCCACTATATATGTGTTAAGAATGAAAAATATGAGCTATGAAAGGATGCAGCTTTAGGGTTAAAAAACTACCAACGGATAGGTATGTTGTCTAATTTCGAATTCGCAATATCGAAAATGCATAGTTGGAATTTAACTATTCCTACCTGTCGTTTACTTTATTACACTCATTGAGAGTCAGTTGAACCAGTTTTAAGCCACTAAAGTCCTGAGCACTAACACCACTAATAAAAAATATGCAAACAAATGCTGCACCTCCTGTAATTAACATTTTACAGCCCCAAGTTGTCAGCGGCAGATACACTTAAAAAATAGTAAAAATTTTCTCTCGTTTCCTATTAAATATCTATTTATATATAATTGAATATTCATCTTGCATGTTACATGAAAATCGTCTCAGGTGTAGCATATCGTTTTGCTTAAATTTTCTTTCTCACTTTTGTCCAGATCCGCAAAGAACACGATAGACACGTGATGCTCAATGACCGAGTTTACCTTAAAGCAGTGGTGTAGACAGGACTTAGGGGTGAGGGGGAGCGAAGTCATTTTGGGACGCCTATATTTTTTAAATACATATTTTGTCATATTGTAATTTTTTAATGCACATTCAGTCAAAAATTAAGGCATGGTTGGTATTAAGAACCATTAAAGCCTTTTATTAAAATTATTGATAAGTGACAAGAAAACTAGACTTTTCCAAGAACCAAGAAATTTCAGCTAAAAAAAGATTTCAACATTGGGTAAAAAATGTATTGTATGCTTTTTGTGACATACCTACCTATACAGTGTGACCAGTAAAGTTCGCATCATATGGGATTTTTTTTTTAATAGCTTTATTCGAAATTTGACTTTGGCATCAAGTTCTGCTTCGATCGAGATGAAAATTAAGCAAAAAAATTGTAGTCACGTGATTCGCATTATCTGTCAAATTTTATTTTTTTCCAAAAAATAATTTAAAAGTGGGGTTATTTCTGAAAAGATCGAAAAAAGTTATAAGAAAAGGTTTTTTTAAATGCAGTTTTTAGCCCACCTGTAAAATTTCAGCTGCATAAGATAATTTTGATTTTTTACCCATATTTTGTAAACTGCACCATTTTGCAAAATAAGACTCAACGCAACATACATAAAACTTCTTAATTTTGACAATGCTTTATTTCAGATACATTTTCTTTAAAGTAGCGCCATATTAAATGTTTGCTTTTCTACAAAATCAAAATTGAGCTATTAAAATTTGGTCGCAAAAGTTTATTTGTTTTTGACCCTATATAAGGTAACTTCATAAAATAAGTATTTTTGAAAACGTAGTTTGTGTCTGAAAGTAATACACCTTAATATTAAGACAAAAAAGAACACAGTGTCTTTAGTAAAGTGTTCATTAAGGGGAAAATAAATTTTAGTGGTGGGTAATTAATCAAAATTATCTTATGCAGCTGAAATTTTGCATGTGGGCTAGAAACTGCATTAAAAACGCGTTTTCTAATAACTTTTTTCGATATTTTTAGAAATAACCCCAATTTTGAATTATTTTTGGGAAAAAATTAAAATTTGACAGATAATGCGAATCACATGACTACTATTTTTTTGCTAAATTTCTATCTCGATCGAAGCAGAACTTGATGCCAAAGTCAAATTTCGAATAAAGCTATTAATAAAAAATCTCATATGATGCGGACTTTACTGGTCACACTGTATTTATTGTATTACATTTTTTAATTAACAAAGTTTCTAATTTAAATTGTAAATAATTTAAAATGTCTGACAAAATGAGAAACGACAGAATAAGTATTAAAAAAAATTTTTTTATTTTAAACCGCCATTTACAGAATTAGTGATTTTTTGGTAGTCTATGCATAGTTAAGTATTCAAGTAGTAAACGGGCGCCAAGCTAAGAGGGGCAACTGCCCCCCTCTCGCTCCCCTGTGGCTACGCCACTGCCTTAAAGAAACTAGCATTTTTTCTATTTTTTTATATAAGAGTTCAAATAAAAAACTTAGGATTAATATGTACACGCCAGAATGCATTTGTATGTTGAGCATAAAAATAATATATGTCGGAAAGATATGTCAATGAACAAAGAATTTCCAAAAATAGATAAACAAAATGTAATTGGGAATTGGCTTTGGCCCGTCTGAATAAAATAAGGTGTTTCGCTGAAGAAGGTTCCACTCCCGGAGAATTGGTTGGATTTTAGCTGCCTATTTGTGAACTAGCGCATTATTGTCATGATACAGGAGGACATTTTTGTGACACAAATGAGAACTTTTTTCGTCGTTTTTGAACTAAAGTCGTTACTTTAATGGTGATATAAGTTCGTTGATGTTACGAGTTGTGGCTAGTGACGTATTCGCCATTTAATTTTTTTGATAATTATAGCTTATAGCGTTATTTTTCGCCAGAAATCGCAAATTTAACTTTGAACCTCAATCACCTACAGTTTCAAGCTAAAAACGTTTGTAAATTTATAACTTTATAAATCTAAAGTTATAAAACCAGAAAAAGAAATATGGGCAAACCTATTATATTATATAAAATTGTAAAGTGTCTGACTCACTGACTGACTGATTGATTTATCATCGCCCAGCCTAAACCTCTAATCATAGAATTATGAAAACTTGAGGGTGTATTCTCCTTATAACGTAGGCATCCAATAGGAATGGATTTTTCGAAAATCAACCCCTAAGGGGGTAAAAACGGGGGTTGGAAGTGAAAGGAATTTCTGTATCTTAGAAACTAAAATTGGTGGAGGTCTAAAGATTGATACATTAATACATACAAGTTCCTTTAATAAAATAATAATATACGGTTTTCGTAGTTTTTTTTTTAATTCACTTAGGGGTTAAAAAAGGGTGTATTCTATTTTGAGTCGGGTAGGTACCTATAACTATCCTCGAAAACGGTAATAGATATAAAAATGGTTAAATTGAGATAAAATATTGCTTATTTTGCTTATAATTTGGTGAAAGAAAAAAGAACCAAATTTTTAGTTTTGGTTTTTAATTTTTTGCACCATAATTTTTGACTTGGGAAGAAAACCAAAAACACTTTTTCATAGCCGTTTTTTTATGTTCTACAAGACACGTTATTAGTTTCGAAATTCTACGTTTCGTTCTTTAGATACCAAAGTCAATTTTTTAATACGGACCTGGAATTTTATATACTATTTTAGGGACGTTTAGAACAAGTTTCATCATCAAATAACACATCAGTATTTCAAAAATTATTCTTTCTTTACCATTACGGATTACGACCCTATCAATTTGGTGATTTATTATTTTTTTTAAAATAGTAGTTACTATATTTTCCTTTTTAAAGTTTTGGCCCCCAACCTAAACATTTTTGTTTCAGTTTTACGCTGCCGCTATTATATATTTTTTTACACTCGGGAGCAATGTCACTTCTTCTGTTTTACAATATTTCGACGCTTAGGGTCAAAACTATAGGAATTAAGGTAATTTTAATAATTTTAAAATAAGTAAGAATATCAATAAAAAATAGAATTCCTTCTCTGCCTTAACTATGGTAAATCTAACTTCTGTCTAGAATTTTATTGAAATAATAAAAGGCCTCAACACCGTAAGTTTTAAGTATCTATATGGAATCATAGAAATAATTGCCAGGGCCGTAATAGTAAAGCAATGATAATTTCAAATATTGATGATGTGCCATTTGATGACGAAACGTTAAAATTTTGAAAATCTTTGACTTAGAACCTTGGAAGTCCCTAAAACAGTATTTAAAATTTCAGGCCCGTGTCACCAAATTGGTGTCATTTGATGATAAAACGTTAAAGTTTCAAAACATGTCACTACTTGTTCTAAATGGCCCTAAAATAGTATCTATATACAATTCCAGGTCCATATTTAAAAAAAAAATGACTTGACGATGGTATCTAAAGAACGAAACGTAAAATTTCGAAACTAATAATGCTGTCGTAAAACGGCACATAAAAAATGGCTATGAAAAAGTGTTTTCGGGTTCCTTTAGTCAAAAATAATGGCTCAAAAAATTAAAAACCAAAATTGACAATTTCGGTCTTTTTTGGGTTATCGCCGAAGGTTGTCGAAAGATTTACCATCTTCTTTTAATTATTAAGCCCCAAAATATACAACGTCCCGATTTAATTATCACATAAATGTATAGCACTCTGTATATGTGAAAGAGATCGTCTTGCACTCATTGCTGAAGGTGTTATCACAGAATATATAGCTACGCAAAGCTATATATTCTGTGGTGTTATGTAAGAATAGTTCCATTAATAATCCAATAATTTAAGGCATTTTAAACCCCAATCTGCGGGAAAATTCCTAGTGAGCTGAATTTTGGTATACACCTTTATTACGGCGTTGTAATGAAGATGTGAAAAATCGATATTGATATCGTGCCTGCTAAAAAAGTTATAAAAGTCAAAAGGTCACGAAAATCAGTTTTTCGCAAATATCTCGCGACCTATTGATCGGAGGTCAATAGAGGTCATTATAAAAATTGTTTATCGTACAATTACCTATAAAAAGTGTCTCTTGCATTTTTCTGTAAAACTAACCGTTTCTGGAGAAGAGCGCTGAGAACGCGACTAGAATGCACTCACATACGGTATTGTATACCATACAGTCCGTACACTAAGGCGTAAACTCTATTGCTTTTTATTCATATTTGTAAATGTCTTCAAAACTTCTGACACCTGGGCGTTTTGTGAAAAATATACTTATATTATAGAGGTTTGGGAACTTAGTAAAATCTACTATATATTATACATAGCAATTTTTAAGATTTAAAAAAAAAACACTAAAGAGGAATGGAAATAGGATAGAATATCAGAAAAACAATTTTATTTCATTTCAAAGCACAGCATCGCTCATATATGCCGTTAGTATGTGCATTGTGCATCTTTGTCTTACGCATTTGCCCTCGCATATCTCGTTTCTTACTTCATTAATTCGATTGTCTTCGTCGCGTTCTTTAAATATCACAGTGCTGCATTGGGACACACCGCGCATCGCGTGCATTCTGCTGTTAATTCTTGATCGTTCGTGTTGTTATTGTTTTTGGTATTTTTCAGACAGCATTTTGCTTATATTTTGTGCGTATTAGACTTTTTGGTTTTAAACTGTCGGACTGTGTGTATCTGTGAAGTGTTTCTTTTTATGCAAAAGTAAGTAAATATATTGTTTATTTGGTAATTAACTATTACAGGAACACCATATCAAAACAGAAAATTTTTGCAGGAAGAATATATATTTTGCGGCATATAATATTATGAATCTAACTAAACTAGTTTTATAAGGCGGGTTGGTATTCAAGTTCTATTATTTTTCTTGGTTTGGTTTATCAAATTGCAAAATTGTTTTATTGAATATTTTTTATTGTACTAAATTAAGTGTGTGTTTTTACCAAAATAACAACACTTTATTATATTATGAATAAAAATTAAATGAAATTGTTTTTCTGATAATCTATCCTATTTTCATTCCCCTTCAGTGTTTTTTTTAAATATCTTAAAAATTGCTATGTATAATATATAGTAGATTTTACTAAGTTCCCAAACCTCTATAATATAAGTATATTTTTCACAAAACGCCCAGGTGTCAGATAGAAGTTTTGAAGACACTTACAAATATGAATAAAAAGCAATAGAGTTTACGCCTTGGTGTAAGGTATACAATACCGTATGTGAGTGTATTCTAGTCGCTTTCTCAGCGCTCTACTCCGGAAACGGTTAATTTTACAGAAAAATGCAAAAGACATTTTTTGTAGATAATTGTACGATAAACAATTTTTATAATGACATCTATTAACCTCCGAGCAATAGGTCGCGAGATATTTGCGAAAAACTGATTTTCGTGACCTTTTGACCTTTATAACTTTTTTAGCCGGCACGATATCAATGTCGATTTTTCACATCTTTATTACAACGACATAATAAAGGTGTATACAAAAATTCAGCTAACTAGGAATTTTTCCGCAGATAAAACCTTAAATTATTGGATTAGAAATAGAATAACCTTTTATTGTTGTTTTTATACAGGGTGTCCCGAAATTAGCGTGCAATATTTCTAGGGCGTAAACTATATCCAAAAATATGACAAAAATGTCCTATAAACATACCCCGAGAAATGCTCCTTTAGGGGGCTAGAGCCCCTCAAAGATGGTCCGGAAGGAAGTCTTTTTTTATAATAGTATAAAAACCCTTAAAGATAATGATATGAAAATTGGTACGTGCCTTCCAACCGATAAACTGTACATAACAGTTAGTTTAAAATGAAAATATTTCTTCCAGTGGCGTCGCACGGAGTGGGGCTGAGTGTAAATATTATCCTATATTTTTTATTTCTAGGATTTTTTAATTTTAAGTACAATATTTTAAGAACCTCGAGTTTTTTCTTTAAAAAGTACCCCTTATTTTATTTCGATAGGAGGCACCGTTTTCAAGTAAAATTAATTTTAAAATAAAACGTATTTTTCAAAAGAAAGTTTAGTCCATATGAGTTCAGATAAATCCGAAAGTTAGCGTGCAATATTCCTAGGGCGTAAAGTACATAAAAAAATATTACAAAAATGTTGTATAAACATACCCTCAGAAATGCTCCTTTAGGGGACTAGGGCCTCTCAAAGGGGGGAACATTTTTTTTTCGTAATAGCATGAAGTCTTTGAAATGATCCATTCTCTATTAAATTTCGATGGACCGTAGCAAATCTTCTACGGCTAGGTATTCTTCTATGCGGAAATCGCCTCATGTACTCTATTACAGCGGCAGTAGAACTACCATTACAAAATCCATACACAAAATGAATATCTGTGAGTTCTCTGTTGCCCCCTTTAGAGAGGCTCTAGTCCCCTAACGGAGCATTTCTGAGGGTATGTTTATAGAACATTTTTGTAATATTTTTGGATGTACTTTACGCCCTAGGAATATTGCACGCTAACTTTCGGATTTACCTGAACTCATATGGACTAACCTTTCTTTTGAGAAATACGTTTTATTTTAAAATTAATTTTACTTGAAAACGGTGCCTCCTATCGAAATAAAACAAGGGGTACTTTTTTAAAGAAAAAACTCGAGGTTCTTAAAATATTGTACTTAAAATTAAAAAATCCTAGAAATAAAAAATATAGGATAATATTTACACTCAGCCCCACTCCGTGCGACGCCACTGGAAGAAATATTTTCATTCTAAACTAACTGTTATGTACAGTTTATCGGTTGGAAGGCACGTACCAATTTTCATGTCATTATCTTTAAGGGTTTCCATACTATTATAAAAAAAGACTTCCTTCCGGACCACCTTTGAGGGGCTCTAGCCCCCTAAAGGAGCATTTCTCGGGGTATGTTTATAAGACATTTTTGTCATATTTTTGGATATAGTTTACGCCCTAGAAATATTGCACGCTAATTTCGGGACACCCTGTATACTGTTTAAAATTATACACGTATTTTGAGATACATTTTTTTTTAGAATAACGTTTACTACAAAAACGTTGTAACGTTCATAAATACATTTTCGTCTCGGTTTTTCATGCTTCGCGCAAAAATGTCGTAATGTAGTACATTTTTTTTTTAAAAGTAAGAAACTAATACCAAAATATGAATGCCGTTTTTCTCAAAGACACATCGTTGATACGCCAACTAAACAGAATTCAAAAACAACATAATGCAAAGTGTGTTATTTAGAAAAATATAATTTTTGAGAATGAACTATATTTAATATGTTTTTTTATTCATGCCCTTCGCTGTATATAAATTTGTATAATCAAAAGGTTTCCCGTTTCCAGTGAGAACAACACATATTACTTTTTATTAAATTTTAGTTTTTTTCACTCAATAGATATGACATTTACGCCAAATAAAATAGGCACTTTATCTTTTAAAAACAGGCAATTAATGCCGTTTTTATAGGCGTAGGTAATGCCAGTCGGTAAGTTTACTGCAAATGGAACTGTTTAATTGGTGTGGTTCTCGCGGAGAATCCTTAAGATAGGTGGGTACCTAATTTTTGCAAACAAAAAGTATACAGCTTTCACTCTATAATTATTGTTATTAACTTGCTAAAACTGAAATTACCTTTAAACAGTGTAATATAATATCTTAATTACTTCTTTGTTTACTTAGACGAACATGATAACAGGGGATTTAGACCATTAAATCAACTTTACCCACTTTTCTTGTAACCGCATTATTTATTTAAAAAGGAAATTTAAATGTAATTAGTTTCGCATCAATATAGGTATAGAATAGTAATTTTTTTAATGTTCACATAAAAAATTATTAATTTTGTTAAAAAAATATATTACACGTTATGACCATTTCTGGTGGTATCATAATACCATGGAAGGATTTTTTGTTGTTGTTGTTGTTGTTGTTGTTGTTGTTGTTGTTGTTGTTACACATTTCATGTAAAAAAAATTGTTAAACTTTATACAATAATTTATTTCTTCAGGTTTTTGTCTGCAGATAAAAATGATAAATGTTTCAAATAGCAAAAAATGCAAAGAAATAAAATAAACTTTGTTGGTATACTTTTTCTATATTATAAATGAATCAAATGTTTGTCGGTTGCTGAATATTTTCAAAAACTTGCTAAGTTTCATACAACACTATAAATATTTCGAAAAATTAAAAAGCCGGAATATGGTTTTTAAACAAAAGAAAATTTAATTCGTTTTCAGAAAAAAACAGCAATTTTGCAAACTTTGAAATAAATAATTTTTAGAATTCGAGGGGGAGCCACCAGAACTATTATATTGTTTTAAATTGACCTATTCTAAGTTGGTCCTATTTGAAAAGGTAAGAAAATCTAGCAAAAATAAAAGTGCTTTGATAAAATAGACATTTTGTTTGACGCCAAAAGCACCCAAATGGGTTAGTTTGGACGTGGCACAAAAAAATGTTTCGCCTGTGGCGCTTTTTTTAGAGGCTTTATTGCATATCAGCATTATCTACGTTGATACTCGCCCCGGGCGGCTCCCACCTTACCTACACCACTGGGTACAACGATTTTTCAAAATTTTGCTTTTATAAAAACGAAGTTATAATTTTGTGCAATTATTGTTTCCACAATAGGAAAGAACATATTTTATTAAATTTTTTAAAAATGCCTTTGTTTGGCGGGTGAGAAAGAGTTGGAGCCATAAGTTGTAGATTTTTTCGTTAATTTTAGTTTTAGTTTAATAGAGTGGTTTTTTAATATGCAGGGTCATTTGAAAACTTAAAATGGCTAAACCGTGCGAGCAAAAATTATTTGCGTCAAAGAGGGCCTTGCATCTAAGGACGCAATGCTTAGCCGTAGAGCTTAATACTTGTTGGGTGTCAGTAACTACCTGAATTAACAATCAATCAGTTATTTTGTCATCTTTGACAGTCGTTACAAGTAATTTGATTAATCGCTAATTTTTTCAATTTCTTGAACAATTCACACAATGGGCTTTACGGAACAGCACAAAACATTCATGGTTGAAGCGTATTTTTGAAACGGGGTTAGAGTAAATGGTGAGTGCAATACAATCCGGGTTTGTGCATAGACGATTTTCACGAACATTTTCCTAAACTTGCTTTTATTGCTGGGGATTTTTATCATTGCCTAAAAAGAACCGTGGCTGTGTTTAGGGAAACAGGTTCTATACAACACAAAAAAGGAGCAGGAAGACCATCTGTAAGAACAAAAAAACTTAGTTAGTGAAATAATGCAAAATACGCCAACAAGACTCCTGTCCCAAGAGGTGGGAAGATCTTATGAAACATGCAGGACTATTTTTAAGAAGCAGCTAAATTTATTTTCTTATAAAGTGCAAGTATTCCAAGAAATACAAGCCGCAGAAATACAAGAAGCAGGAATTACTCTCAATGGTTTACCCTAAATTTATTGGTAAGAAATGATTTATTAGATCTGACATTTTTTTCGGATGAAGCCTGGTTCCACCTCTCCGGTTATGTGAATTCTCAGAATACACGCATGTGGAGTAGTGAATATCCCCATTTTTTTTGTAGAGTCCACATTGCACCTTCAAAAAATTGGTGTCTGGTTAGCTGTTTTCCGAAGAAGAATTGTTGGTCCTATTTTTTTCCATGACACAGTTACAGCACAGCGGTATAGAGACAATATTTTGAATCCATTTGTGACGTTTTGGATATTTTCAACAGGACGGTGCAACCGCCCATGCAGCCGCCGAAACTATTAACTACTTACGCAATTTTTTCGACGACAGATTGATCAGTTTTCGATCACACATTGAATTCCCACCTAGATCACCTTGTTTAACGGTTATGGATTACTTCGTTTTTCCTCATTGAACGAACACTATTTTTAAAACACCAGTTGCAAATTTAGGACAATTACAAGAAAGGATTATCCAAGAATGTGGTAACATTTCTTCAGAGATGCTGGTCAGCACTTTCGAAAATATGAAGAGACGTGTGAATTTATGCTTGGAGCATGGCGGTGGCCAATTTCAGCAATTTATGTAATTATTTTTCTTTTTCTTTCTGTGTATTCTCACTTGCTTTGTTAATTTTGTAACCAACAAAAATAAATGTGTATTTGTCTACTTATTTTATTACTCATTATTTGGCATATCATGTCATAATATGAATTTGACAAAATTTTAACCTAGATTTGGTAAGATATATCGTCCCCATATCATTGTGATCTAAACCAACCCCTACGTTTTTTAATCCAAGCCCTCTTTGATGCAAATAATTTTTGCTCGCACGGTATTTTCTACCCGAAAGAAGATATATTATCAAGAAACCAAAAATATAATTTTTACAAAAACGCCAGGGAATAACAATAAGGTAGTTTGCGGATTACCCTCACCCATCCCTGAAGCACTACACTCGTCAAATTAAAATCTTAAATACTACCCCACTTGTAACACCACCATGGAAGAAAGCTGGTCAAAAATGTTTTTCAGCCAAAATTAATGAGATTTAAGTACGAAATGTTAGCAAAATTTTGACAAAATGTTTTAAGCTGGCCTATGCAAAATTTGGTAGAAAAAATAAGAAAAGAAACGTAAATGATAAAAAATGATCCCAAGACTAAATTATTAATATCGTATCATTTGTGTATTTTTCATAAGTATGCTCTAACCGCAAATCCATGATTTTGGAAAATTTATAGCATTTTAAAATTTTATTTAGAAATCGAAAGTTTGGTTCATTTTCGGTATATTATCCATAACCTAAAGTGACTTATTTTGTCAATGAATACAAATTTACGTCTTAAACATATTTCTCAACTATAATTTTTCTATTGCCAAAAAAGTTATAGTGGCAAGCCACCTTTAGGGCGATGACACCTACAGCGGTTTGTGCCGACTCGACGGCCGTGACTGTTGCCGAGTCGGCGCATATTATGTGTTTTTAAATAGTGCAAAACACACAACGGTGGGTCGCATCGCGCAGTTTTGATACCGCCTCAGCGCAGCATCTAATAGAACCGCCAATAGATATTTTCTTGCTTGAAGCGGGTCTAAAATACCTAAAATCATTTGTAACTGGTCAGCAACGGTGGTTTTCAGAGTCTTTAACACCCAAAATCAAAAAAAAAATTGTTAAACGAACTGTAGTCATAATGGATCTAAATTTGTTTTGCCAATACAGCCGCCTCGACAGAAACCACGCCGAAACCGGTATAGTCGGAGAGCTAGTAACACCCGTTTCATGAAGTGTTTGATGCACTTCAAAATTTTGTGTCATAGTATCTACCACGGGGATGAATGTGGGATTGGGCAACCCGCAACATCTTGCCACCGGATATGTCAGCCACCTGGCCATATTTGAACGTATGTGCAAAAGCAATTGAGACGTACGTGCGATTAAAATTTGACATTTCGTTTTCCTAACCTTTCCTTTTTTAGACCGCCTTGTGGAAATGTTTTATTAGTTTGTGATTTTTATCGCACCGGCATTATTATTTATGTTAAAAATGTCACTGAAGTTCTTAGTATTTCTGTGAGTAAGTACTAAATATTGTAATGTATACCTAATATTATCATTAAGCTAGAAATATTGCAGCCGAGAATATTCCTTTAGGTACTTCCAAATAATATTTCTTGGAGGGATGATTTTTTATAACATTTGCAATTGAAAGTCTGTACCTGACTGTGAAACTTGCTAATTTGTATTCTAGCGACGTAACTAATCAGTATTTATTTGTTTCATTCAAAGAATATGATGAAAATACTAGACTTACTTATGCCAGTGACAAACTAGTTCGCTTACTCGATGTAATTCCACGAGAAATTGTATTGTTTCCTTAATAATAGTGGCCACATTGCTAACTTAGAAGATAAATTTTTAAATATTTATGGAAATGAATCAAATTTTTAAAAAAAATTTAACTTCTGTGAGCAACACAACATATTATGTAACGAAATTGTTAAATTATATGTTCCATTAACAGTTTACAAATATTTAAGAGATAAAAATAATCAAAATCAAACTTTAAGTGCTGGACACTATAAAATGCATAACATTTTTAATAAAAGTAAAGTTAATGACCCCAGTAATAAAAGATTTAAAACCAATTAAACAATTTTCTCAGTTTCTATTTAAAACTAACTCTTGTATTAAAACATTTTACTAATGCATGAGATTATTCTGCCCAATTTTTTTTTTGTTTCATGTTAATGCATACCTATATACAAGACTAGCCCAATGTTGACCTCCACCGGATTAAGGCTTGCCCCACATGATGACCTAATTTTAATAACGACCAGCCCTATATTGCAAAATTGAAAAAAATAGGCAAGGAAGCCGTTGAACGACACCACTGTGACTCTAAACTTGTACCGCCTTGGGGTGATATAAGAATCACTGGTGGACACCTTAGATGCTTCCTTTACTTATATTTTTGTACAGGCCCAGGAAGTTAATCGACTCTGAATACCACCTTTAATTCCTTAAGAAACTTTTATTTTTGACAGTACAATGTGCCGTAACTAGTTCGTGCCAGAAGTTCATATAGTTATCAGAAATTCGTCTTGTGTTAGACTCATTGGAAGTTATGCCTTCTGCATTAAGATCTTTTTTGATCTAAAATTGAAATAAATTATAAACAAAATATGGTCGTTTTTTTTTTCTAGAAAAGTCCTATTGTTTTTTATAGTAAATTAATTTTTTTAATGTTGTTTGCTTTGCTGTTTTTAATCGTGTAGAATAAACATAATTTTTCTCAGAAAATTAAAAAGCAAAGTAAACAAACATTAAAAAATTAATTTACTAACCTGCAATTAAAATTCAGCATTCCCCTGCCTTCCTCACCCCCTGCCACCTAAGATGGCGATCGGTTAAACGTCATTCCCGTTTCGTTCAATTAACATGCAAATAACGTTTCTCTTAGTTGGTGTTTTGTGGTATCTACTGGATAGATGAGCAGGTAAGCAAGTGTTGGCTAGCGCTACCTGGGGACACCAGGTACTGCGCATAGGAGAAAGGTGTCCAAGAATTTTGCCCAAAAAAACTGTTTGTTTCAGAGGCCATCAAACAGAAATCAAAATTTAAAATGACACAAAACACAAAAATTAATAAGGCAGACACTTTTGAGGGGGTTAACATTTAATAAAAACACCCCCAAGTTGTTTTTTTAAAAATACAAAATGAAGTGTTTGATTCACGCTAACATTTTAACAGTGTCTTAATTACATATAATAAAAAATAATTACAAAAAGGCAGACACTTTTTTTGGGGAGATACAGGGTATTAACATTTTAATTAAAAAAATATTTTTTCATTGCCATTTTTAAACCACTCTAGATATTGTTATGAAATTTGGTAGGTACACGTCTTGTGAGCATCGAAAGGTATTTGTTGGTGTAAAATATTTTTTTTTAATTTTAGCAGTGGCATCCGTGCGGGGCTTGCTTGCATTTAATATTTTTGAAGAAAAAAATGATGCGCCACTGCTTTTTCTTTAAATAAAAATTATTTTTGAAATTCCCGTCTAATTTACAACAAATTCGGTCTCTTGACTTATTTTCTTACGGTGCACCGTTTTCGAATAAAAAATAAAAATAATTTTAATGCACATTCCTGGAAACACATAACCCATTTAATTAACGAAGGTAAGTAGGTTTAACAACAGTTTAGAACATTTAGGTTTTAATAATTCTCGGAAATATTCGATGATCAGGTACTACTCTATTTGGATAACGCTCCATGTAAAGACGTCTGGCTTCTCTCGCATTTCCATTTGCAAGACCATAGATAAAATGCATCTCAGCCATTTCAAAATTCGTAAAAATTGCCATGGTTTAAGTTTAAACCAATACTGTAACGAATATCTAAAACCTTTTGAACGTTACAAACTCTAATTTGTACACAACTTACGATTTAAAAATTAAAACGGCACGTGTCAGAAATAATAAAAACAAAAATTATCCAAACAACGCCAAAGGAATAGTTTTCGTTTAGGTAATTAAATAAATCGTTTTTAAATGAAATAGAAGAACACCCAGAGACCAGCACTAAAAAAAACGCTTCCTTTCCGAAATTCAGGGTGTTAATGGTAATTAAATGGGTTATGAGTTTCCAGGAATGTGCATTAAAATGATTTTTATTTTTTACTCGAAAAGGGTGCACCGTAAGAAAATAAGTCAAGAGACAGAATTTGCTCTAAATTAGACGGGAATTTCAAAAATTATCTTTATTTAAAGAAAAAGCAGTAGCGCACCATTTTTTTCTTCAAAAGTATTAAATGCAAGCCCCGCACGGACGCCACTGCTAAAATTTTAAAAAATTATTTTACACCAAAAAATGCCTTTCAATGCTCAATTGATAAGAAGATACGTAGATGACATTTTTGCAATATTTACCGGTACTGAACAAGACCTTCAGTCTTTCATCACTTTTCTGAATTCTATTCATCCTGCCATAAAATTCACGTCTGAAGTGGAAGTAGACAACTCTATTGCTTTCTTAGATCTGAAATTAACCAAAAAGAACAATAAAATTTCATTTTCTATCTATCACAAACCTACTAGTACAGATTCGATCATCCCATACCACTCTCCGTGTACCAAATTTCATAATACTATCTAGAGTGGTTTGAAAATGGCAATGAAAAAATATTGTTTTAATTAAAATGTTAACACCCTGTATCTCCCCAAAAAGTGTCTGCCTTTTTGTAATTATTTTTTATTATATGTAATTAAGACACTGTTAAAATGTCAGCGTGAATCAAACACTTTATTTTGTATTTAAAAAAAAACTTGGGGGGTGTTTTTAATAAATGTTAACCCCCTCAAAACTGTCTGCCTTATTAATTTTTGTGTTTTGTGTCATTTTAAATTTTGATTTATGTTTGTTGGCCTCTGAAACAAACACTTTTTTTGGGCAAAACTTTTGGACACCTTTCTCATATGCGCAGTAGAGCTAGCCAACACTTGCTTACCTGCTCATCTATCTAGTAGATACTATGACACAAAATTTTAAAGTGCATCAAACACTTCATGAAACGGGTGTTACTAGCTCTTGGACTAGTATGTCTTGCTACTGCTGCAGTCGTGTCGGCCGAAACCGCTATAAAAATGCCCTGTGGATCATCGTCCTTAAGGGCTATCTTTCACAAGATTCATGTTTTACATTTTCGTTACCCAAGTATCTATACTCACGTTATGGAAAGCCTCTATACTCTATACTTAAAACTCTCAGTGCAGGTCATTATTTTAAGTCAATTTTCCACGCAGACGAATGTAAATATCAGTGTTCCAAATCACGCACAACTAAAGTTCTGGCTACTGTTCATCGGACAAACATTGTGTGTGACATCCAGAATTTCCTTGACAATCCTACAAAAGGCAGCTTAGGACACCATACTTAAACCTAATTAATCGTCATTGATGCGAGTTTGCAATTTATTGACACCATTAAACCCAATATTCCTGGATTACTGCAAAAGCTAAATTTTTGTATGCATATTCTACACAAAATCAAAAAAAGTCTAGGCGAAATCGGTAGAACTTCTCGGTTGCTGTTGAACTGAAAAAATACATAACATCACTGTAAGGCGCTTTTATGAAGTCATCACCATAATTTTAGAGCCAAAATGACTAATGTCCTGTTAGTACTAACAGCCACATAACTTCCATGACAACAATATTCCAATAATGTTATCCTTAGAAGTTATCTTACTGTTAGTGTGAACTGGATATTAATAATTTGGGCCTTAAGAAAGAATTGTGACTCTTGGGTAAATCGAATGTTATAATTAATAATGCTAAGTAAGGGGACGAGTTACATAACTAGCAAGGTATTTAAATTATAGATTAGGTCAGAAGCAAAGGAATTCAAGTATAAACATATCATCTTAGATATTCCCAGTTAAAGTTCTTTGATACCTACGCCATAAGTTCCACAGTATTCGACATACAAATAAGCGTAGAAAGCATTGCGATAGCAATTTTTTTCAGCTGCCTTGAATGACTTAAAAGAATCGAGTGGGATTCGCAAGTATTTTCCTGTAAGACTGTACCTTCCGCATTATTCGCTTCATTTCCCAATATGAGTGAGGAATTTAGTTCTGGTTCGAACGTGATTCAATGATTGCTATTAAAGTAAAGGCCACTTTGTAAATGGATAGCTTTACTTACCAAAGCCATAGATGAAAAAAATTCTTACAACATTACACTTGTATAATGCAATTTTATAATGATGATTAGGTAATTAGGTATTGTTGTTGTCCTGATTAAGTACTTTTGCGTTGATACCTTTGCGTTTACTAATTACAAATAAAAATTGCAACCTTTGTTTTGGTTTTTTTTTCCAACAGTAAAATACAGTTTCTTTAAGTTATTCATTAATCTAGGGAAGACATTATCATTTAGTTATTAATAATATTATGAATGTATTTCGCTTTTATTTTTTCTCTGTATAGGTATCAAGTATAATAAATACTTATACCGACATTAGGGCTTATGCCTGTTCATATACTATGTTGAACTTAGATATAATTTTTCTTTTTTTTTCTTTTTATATAATATTTCAACCCACGCACGAGTTATCTCCTGTGGGAATTGTGTTTATTGTTAAATTCTTTATTTCTTTTCTTAATGTATTTTCTTGCGATCAATAAATGCTTTTATTATTATTATTATTATTATTATTACTTTTTCATCTGAGATTCCATCCAATGCATTGTCACTGTCAGCGCCTATATCATGAATCAGACAACAAATTTGATGAAATTTTGAAAGTGCATTTTGGGTGTAGCTTGCCTTTTTCAAAATTGCATACAGGGGAACTAAGATAATATATATTTAATTGTACTAAGGGAATCTTTAAAAGTGGAACGATATATAACATAACTTGAAAAGATATAGCAGTTTAGTAAATTCGAACCCATTTGCCTATCCTATTTTTAAAATCAATTCAAAGGTGTTATAGAACCAGGAAATACGGGTTTTAACCATTTAAAAATTTAACTCTGAGAGTTGGAAAAGGAATGGCAAAGCCTTATTCGTAATGGCGAGTAAATTGTTAGTTAATGCGAACGAGCTCAAGAAATACATTAAGAGGACTCCGTACAGCTTAAAAACAAGATTTATTTTTATGTGTTTATTAATCGACTTAAAAAACCTTATTGTACCTATATAAAAATATCTAGAAATTAAACAAAAAATATTAAATAAAATCCGTTTTGTGTTCTATGTGCATTTTAAATCATTGGTTTTTTAATTTAGAAACAATATATTGACTTTTTAATATTCTGTTATTAATTTTAAATAACGTTTATTAAAAGAATTTTCCAAAAAAATTTTATAAACAGAAATCTTAATAATAATTAGCCTAATTACCACGTTAACTGCCACATGGCACAGCATCTATGCCATAAGAATTGTTCTACTTGTTTTATGGCACGAATTTAGGACATGAATGTAGCCATCGATTTAAATTCACTGGCACAGACGTGGAGCCATAGCTTGAATATTTAAATGGGATTCGTTGTATGGAGCTAGAGACCCAAAAATGGAAAAACCCCCGGTTTTTTGTATATTTGTAGTAAATATTGCAAATAAAATCTTTATTAAAATATATTATGAAAACGTACAAAAATTTTAAAAAACTTCCTGGAAGTACAAAGAAAATACAAAAATAGTAATTTTAAAACAAAACAGCAATTAAATTAAAAAAAACTTTTGTGTCACAAAGAAACAACTTAGGCAAAATGTTTTTCGACAAGCTGCGCACTGGTAAGGAGATCTTTGAGATGTTTTTGATTGGGCGGCTTTGGGCACTATTTTTGCCGCTACATTTTCATAACAAACAACACATCTGCTACGAATTGTTATGTTTTGCAGTTGGTCGTGTTCCTGTTGTGTGGATTCTGATCCATTTCTGTTTGGTCAGACTTACAATTTAAGCCTAATATAGATATTGTAAGCATTTTCTTAAATGCAGTGATTAAAATTAAATAAAAATTAAATAAGAAGATTATTTCTCGTCGATGACACCATATTTGTGCCATGCAGACCTGTGTAGAAAATTAGTACCTTTAAGTTTCATGACACAAATGTTGTTCCAGAAGATTAGGCACTTACAAACTCCTTTTAAAGATTATCATTAAATTAATACAACAAATACATTTTTAACACAAAAATTTATAAAAACAGAATGGCACAGCGACCCAATCTTTTTTAAGTACTGTGACAGTTAACGTGTTAATTCATTTCAGCACTGATTATTAGAGACCGGATTTTAAGCATTATACTTATTGCTGAATTTTATAAGCAACTATGAAACTAATTAATTTCAACACGAATTAGGCAAAACTTAGTGTATTGCAATAGCTGTTTTTATGCTTTTTTTAAGGTTTTATGCTTTTTTCTTCTCTTCGTGCTTATTTGAACTTTATTACGTATATTTACGATAGTTTTAGAGAATTTAGAAGCTTGATACTTGAATTTGAAGGTACAAAAATCAAACAATTCAAGAATGTCAGGTAGTTTTAGAAATATCCGAACTTGTACACAATTTGACTTTCATTAAAAGTAATTTTAAATTTGTAAGTAAGAATTTTTAATTTTTAGAAAAAAGCAGCTTCCGTTAGTGGAATCCGTAAATGATATTAAAAATTTTGAAGCTTCAGCAAATAGTATTTCAGGATATATTGGTCAAACAATAACAGAAAAATTGGTTTAGACTATCTCAAAGAATAAAGGGTTCCAAACATTGGAAAAATATCTAACTACAGCAATTATACCGAAATTTAAATATGCACCAATAACCACTGAAGATGTAGAACGTAGTTCTAACAGACATAATACATAATTTTATCACGGGAATTTGGAGGAATAGTACATTATTTTAAGTATTGATAAAGATAGCAGTTAACTATATTGTAAAAACAATAAAATGTATTATATTAATAATAAATAACAATATTATTTATTATAGCTATACCTTATTTTAATATTTTTTTTCAGCTGATAAATTAATTTTTTGATTTTGATAAATTTCGTGCTTTTTAAGCCCTTTTGTTTAATATTTTTATGCTTTTTTAAACATTTTTTTTCAATTTTGTTGCGCTTTTTTATCCATATTATCTCTCTTTCTAACTACTCTAGCTACTCTCAGAGACGCGACACTGGCCAGCGGAACAGCTAGGACATAAAAGAACAAATGCGGGTAGCTACGGAATCCTCTTAAGTCTAAAAACGTGGAAAATAAGTATCAATGTATGTTTAGACGACAAGTTGGAAGAAAATAGGGTCACACCGCGTTGGGATGTATATTCTTTTAATTTTATGATTGACGTGTAACTACGGGCAGTTTTTTTAGATTCGCAGGATGGGATATTAAAGGAAACAGATTTTTCAAAGTTTTTAATTTTGCTGTAATATCCTCGAACAGTGTTATATTTATTACATCTTTGTATTATTTTTCGTAAACCTTCAAAAAAATAATTTTCTGATTTGCTCTTAAAAACGTTGGTTTACGGCAGCTTCAAATAACATGTCGTCCGCAAAACGCCACGTAGTTACGGAAGGTACCTTTTCAGGTTGGAACACAAAAAACAGTCGCTAGTAAGTCAGGATTGCATGGCGGATGGTTAATTTTTTGAAAGCGCGTGAAACCAGAGCAAATACGACGAGAGCTTTGTAAATAGGCGCATTATTGTAGAGTAAGAATGCCATTTGCCAACTTTCCTCGCCAATTTTCTTTTATTGTCTCTTGCAAATTACTTTAGTATTATGTTCATATTGTCGTTGTTGTGATCCCTACGTATGGCTTATAATCTACAAGCAAAATTTCTCGTGAGCCCCGAAAAATGGTCACATTACTTTTCTAAACGATTACTTGAATATCTTTGGAACTGATCCACCCTTCAGATGTCACTGTTTCAAATCTTCTTTTAATTCAGGATCATAAATGTGAAACCGTGTTTCATCTTCAGTATAATCATGCTGAAATCTGCAGGAGCTCATATCAAATCCATTTCGATATTGTTTTCACAATCGAAAAAGGTTATTACCATGAAACAGTTTTTTAAGTTGGAACTGGGAACTTTTAGGAAGAAACCAGTATCAGCTGTTAATGGTAGTGGTGTCAACTGTCGAAACGCCTTGTTTTTAGAAAAAGTTTACTCTATTACGCCTACATAAAATTAGGACATGCAAATTTACAAAATTTGTATGGTATATTCCTCTTTTAAAAACGTATTTTTATTGAAAAAAAAAATGCGAATTAGAAAAATATTATAAAGTACATGTTTTATAAAGCTATAATCCCACTTGTCCCGTTAGGAAACGAGCCGCTTGCGGAGAGCGCTATAAAATTATTGTTTTTAAATCGTGTATCTACCCTAATATACTATTTTGGTTCCCCTTTAAATTTATTTTAGTACATTCTTTAATAGAACTAAAACTTGTTGCAATAACATCCCGAAAACGTTATTTACCGGAAAAGACAATTTATTAATATCAAAACAATGACACGGTACACGATGAATACACAGCTGGGAGACTATAGGATCTATTACGAAGGACTACCCCTAAACTACATTAGTAAATAAAGGAGATCTAAATTTAATATCAGATAAAAGGTGTCAACTGCTTTAATACTTCTTTTCATGGCATTAAATGAAAATATATACGAGAGAAATATATTCTAATCGATACACGCGACGTTATCCTAGACATTATTGGTTTAAACATAATATCTATAATATATAATATTCCAATATAAACCTCTCTATATCTAATGTTTATAGCAAGTTAAGTACTTTGGATTGTGGTAAGGGTCCTGGGCCGGGTGGAATACCTCCCCATTTGCTTCACCACTGTAGTTTTATTCTGGCTAGACCCCTTTTATCTATTTTTAAGCTGTCGCTGTCCACCGGTTGTTTGCCATTTTGTTGGAATGGAACTCAGATTTTTAAGGTTCATAACTTCACTTCGAGGGTGATTGAGGTCACTTCAGGGGTGCCCCAGGGTTCTCATGTGGGTCCCTTACTTTTTAACCTATTTATTAATGATATTCATAAATACTTTAAATTTTCCTACTAGCTTTTATTTGCCGATGACCACTAGGGAGTTTATGCATAGGAAATATAATACCATGTTCCTAGTATTCCTAGATCAATACATAATAATTATTGGGTACAGTTGACGACATATAAATTCGTAACTCCCCCCATACATAACTCAGTTCAAACAAAATTGGGTAAAACGGGTTTCTCAGCTTGCTGCTTATACCTGGATAGAACACCAGCTATATAGGTACATAGCTGTAAATTTTTGTATGTACGATTTTTTAGCATAAAACTACAAAAGTATAAAGCCAAAGAGGGTAAATTTATTAACAACAAACAAAATACTGATATTTAATTGCTGCGCCATTGGATTTTAACACTAATCGTAATCTTCTTGGCATTGACAAAATAACACTTCTGGTGTAATCCGGAGTTAGCCCTTCCCAAATTTCTTCTATTTTATCAAATAACTCTATTTTATTCTGTGGTTTAAAATTTATTTTGTACATTTTTTTACCATCAATCCCCTCAAACATTTTCAATTGGATTTTAATCAGGACTTCTTGAGCACCAAGGCAGACATGTTACGTTGTTTTGTCTAAACCGGTTTTCTATATTTCTTGCAGTATGCACAGGGCAGTTATCCTGCTGAAATATAAAGTTATTTCCTTCAAAACTATCGCGGCAGATGGAAGAAAAACATTTTCCAAAATCTGAAGATATATATTACTGTTTGGTGTTCCACTAATATTCCAGCATATACCTGCTCCGTCAACACTTATCCCCATGCCCACACATTAACGGAGAAACGTCCACTGGTTTGCTTTTTTTGAGTATACTTCTCATCATATCGGGAATTTGGGTCTATATACTCGAATTCTTCTAGTATGTGTAGACTGAAAAGTTTTATCATCGGAAAAGATAACATTTTGCAAAAAAAAACATTTTCTGGTAAATATTGCATGGCAAACCCAATTCTTTATTCCTTATCACTATTTTTTAAAAACGGTTTGGATGCAGCTGCTCGATTTCTTAATTCGGAACATTGTGTTACTTGGCGTTGCGCAGTTCTAGATGAAGCAGGGAATCCTGTTAGGTGCATAGCGGATACTGCAGTTTCAAACGGATTTTGCCTTAAATACTCCATCAAATGTCGGTCTTCATTTTTGATGATTTTCTATTATTTAAACCAGACCCAACAGGCCTTTCAAGTGTTTGATTATAGCGCCATTTTTTCACAATTCCTTGAGCAATACTTCTAGGCACTCTAAAATTGATCAGCTATTTTTCCATAAGACCACCCTATTTCTACTAAACATATTATTCTTGCTTTTTCAACAATACTTAAATGAGGCATTTTTAAATCAAATAGGACAATGACAATACTTTGACACATATTATGATAACAATTATTAACACGTTGACAAAGGTAATAAACGTAAAAAAGTTGCATTTACAGTGTCACAGATTAGTGTACGAAATTATCTGTCGTCAACTGTACTCTATATTATCGTTAAACCCATAGAAATTTAACAAAGCGGTGGATCTGAAATGTGAAGCAAAATTCTAAAACTGTTTAACTGGCGATATGTACCTAGGATAATTCGATAAGCGTATGTATAAATTGACTAAAGAAGAGTTTATATAAATAAACGAAACAATGACGATTGTAAATGCGAGGTTTCTTTTGATCCCATTTCTGACCAAAAAAAATGTAAATTATAATTCGGATTGTTTTTAAAATTAGACAACAATCTGCTGTGCACCTTTCATATTAAATTAAATTGTACTTTCCGATGATATTCAACTAAAAAACCACTAGTAGGTATTAAATAAGCTAATGTTTTAATAGGGTCTAATATGATTTATTATTGCGTCTTATAATTTATTGTCCTGAATTGCAGAGAGATAAATAGACGCTGGTAGCTGGACCAGAGAAAACATGGACCAGCGAAAACGATCTCGTTTGTTACCAATGACAATTAAAAACTGTCTTGAGATTTTTCCAATCTGGCGAAAATTGTACCAGTAGGTACTAGGCTTCTCCGATCGTCCGGTGTGATTTTATTTTCCCAAATAAAATCAATGCGGCTTGGCGCTTTTTAAGGAAAGTAACATTTTCACTGTAACTATTTACATGCCGCGGATTTCATGGCTCTCATTTTTTCATATGACTAAAGTTTTGGTCAGAGCGTTAAATTAATCATCTGAATTTTCTATTCAAATTTTTTTTTTTTTTATTAAGGATGACTTTTTGAAAACTTAGAATGGCCATATTTTCTACACTAAACAAGATATCAAAAACCAAAAATACCATTTCTACAAAGACGCGGGGGAATAAAAGTTAGTTATTCTTCGGACCACCCTCGCCCATCCCCTGAAGCAGTACACTCATCCACTTTAAAATCTTAACACTACCCCACTTGTGAAACCTTCCTGGAAAGCTTGACACAAATGCTTTTTCAGCGATACCAAAATTAATGAGATCGAAATGTTAGCAAAATTTTGAGAAAACATTCTAAAGCTGGCTGTCGCAAATTTTGGCAGAAAATTAGAAGATAAACGTAAATGATCGCAAGCCTAAATTAGAACACTATTGTAGTGCCAAAACTTTATTTTCTGCAACCCTCATACTAGTTTTTTGTCCTTTTCTCAACTACACTTGCGTGCACAAAAAACGGCCCACCCAAAATTTTGATTAAGTTTAAGGCTTGATAACTTTTTTATTTTTATTCCGATTTTAGTGTTTTTGAAGTGAAAACTTCTTTAGGCGCGTTTAGCACTTTTTGTGGGCACTGAATTAAACTGAGCCGTCACGCGTCACACTCGGCTGTGTAACGCTCGAATTCAACTGCTATATTCAATCCGAACTGACCCTGACCCGAATGAACGTTATATGCAAGAGCATGCCGCAAACAGTGTGCGTTGTATAGACACTCGTCTGCGTCTCAGGTATGTTCTGGCATTTTTAAAATTATATATTTACGTAGGGTGAAGTAAGGTTTATCGTAATTGCTTATTCCGTGGACCTAATTTATTATGATTTCTGACTTCTGTTGAAGATGTAAAAATTCAAGGGTTGTTCATTTTTAGGAAATATCTTTTTTCGTATGCAGTAAAATTATCCCGTATTCCAAGTTTATGTTATTTTTATGATTGCTTACGAACCTAACCTAAAAGAAACAAAATTAAAAAATTGTATTTGATATTGTTAATTTCACCTTGTTGAAGTTTTCACTTCTGTCGTGTGGTCTTAAGCACACACAATTTTTTTTTAGAGAACTGTAGGTACAACTGTACGTTTTAACTTAACTTTCAGGAATTTTAACTAGCATTGGTTATTCGACCTATTATACAAGGATAATCAAAATGTTGTTTTTTTACCTAATTTCAAAACACCCTATGGTATAATCAAGTGGGAAAATTATTTCAAAATACCAATTTTCTTCTAGAGTCATCTATTATTTACATTTTGTTTTTTGGTTTATGTCAATACATTCATTTATTCTCATACAAATGAAAAATGATCCTGGTATGAATAATTTAAATTAAAGCAAAAGAAAAAAAATAGAGTGAGTGTAAATTTATTAAGAGTGCTTATCGTTGTAGCCGTAGCAACCGCTAACAATGTGTTTATGTTGTTGTTCTATCGAGAATAACAAACGTGTGTAAGATTTAAATTATTGCCTTTGTAATTGAAATTTACACATTATTCGCTTTTTATAATTTAATTAAGTTTCAAGTGTGTTAGTTAAATGCACCGCACCGCACCGCATAAACCCGCTCAAATAGTTGCTTTAATTCAAAATGGACTTCACCAGCGAGAAGTTGCTCAAACTTTGAATGACACGCGCAGCGGTTCGAAGGGTCATTCAACGTCATGAGGAAACTGGGTCCTTTCATAGGCGGTGATGACCGCTTTATTGTCTCGACGTCATTAAGAGATCGTCGCCAAAATGCTGTTCAAGTTCAACAACAACTCCGTGGAATACAAGGAGTGGCAATTAGTCAGTGGACAGTCAGGCAAAGACTGCAGGAAAGTAACCTAAAACCTAAAACACCTGCGATTGGTCCAAAACTCAGCCCAGCTCATCGTCAAGCACGCCTGCGTTTTGCACGGGATCATCTGAATTGGACATTAGAACCGTATGTTTTGTTTTCAGATGAGACTCGGATTTGCCTCTATGGTAGCGACCGAAGAAATAAAGTATACCGAAGACCAGGAGAGCGATTTGCAGAATGCTGCATTGAAGAGCGGTGGCTCCTGCATGATCTGGGAGCAATTTCAATGGGAGCACGAACCGACCCTGTTTTCATTCGTAGGAACGACCACGTTCGCGGAAGAGAAGGTTTGACGGGTGATAGGTATATTGAGGAGATTTTAGCACTTCATGTAGTACCTTACATCAACTACATTGGAGATGAATTTATTTTTATGCATGACAATGCGAAGCCGCACACCTTAAGAATCGTGCAAGCTTACATTGCCGAAGTCGGTTTTCGGGTTATGGAGTGGCCAGCATATAGTCCGGACCTCAATCCGATCGAACATTTATGGGACGAGCTTAAAAGAGGAATTCGTGCTAGACTTCATGCTCCAACTTCGATCCGAAAGCTGATTATTGCAGTAGGAAGAAGAGTGGCTTAACATCCCACAAGAAACAGTAACAAACCTAATAAGATATATGCCTACTCGTATGAGAGAGGTAATAAGGGCAAGAGGGGGTCATACCCATTATTAAAACTAAATTAATTTACAAGTTAGTTCAAATAATTTTTATTAAACCGTATTTATTTTAGTAATAAAATTTTTTAATTTTTTTCTTTTTTTTTTGTGTTTTTGTGTTTTTTTTTCATTTGTGTGAGAATAAATGAATGTATTGACATAAACCAAAAAACATAATGTAAAGAATAGATGACTCTAAAAGAAAATTGGTATTTTGAAATAACTTTCCCACTTGATTATACCACAGGGTGTTTTGAAATTAGGTAAAAAAACAACATTTTGATTATCCTTGTATAATAGGTCGAATAACCAATGCTAGTTAAAATTCCTAAAAGTTAAGTTAAAACGTACAGTTGTACCTACAGTTCTCTAAAAAAAATACTAAAATCGGACTAAAAATAAAAAAGTTATCAAGCTTTAAACTTAATCAAAATTTTGGGTGGGCCGTTTTTTGTGCACGCAAGTGTATTTTGTTAAGTGTTCAAAACGATTTCCAATTTGTTATAAACAGAAATAAACTCGATTTTCAAATTCCCCACTAAATTTCTGTTGGAATACTTCGACAATCGACAATTATCGTCTGACGCAATTCTTCCCGAGAAGGGTTTTGTAAACTAGTAATTTAATGAAATTCCATAAAAAGAAGTCTATAGGATAAGCTCAGGTAATCTTGGCGGCCACTCAATTGTACCTCTTCTGCCAATCCACTGGTTTGGATAATTTTGGTCCATCCACTCGCCGCAGCACTATAGTGTTGGGGTACACCTGGAAGTGTAGAAGTTATTCGTTCAAATTGTTTCAATTGTTGAATTGAGCATACACTTGGCCGGTTAAATTTCCTTCAATAAAAAAAGGACATTTAATTTTAAATGATTTAAAAGATTCAAATTTTACTGAAAATTTTACAAAGAATAGCAAATAAGTATTTACGCTCTTGCCAAAAAAAATATAGTTTTAGCACTACAATAGTGTTTTGATTAAGGAGGATCATTTTTCATCATTTAAGTTTAATTTCTAGTTTTTTCTGCCAAATTTTACAAAAGCCAGTTTTACAACATTGTCTCAATATTTCGTATTTAAATCTAATTAATTTTGGTATCGTTGAAAAGCATTTTTGATAAGCTCTTAAGGAAGGTGTCACAAGATTTTAAAATGGATGAAAGTAGTGCTTCAGGGGTTCACAAAATTCCTCATCTTTATTACCCCCGCGTTTTTGTAGCAATGATATTGTTGGTTTTTTGATATCTTCTTTAGTGTAGAAAATAAAGCCATTGTAAGTTTTCAAAAAGTCACCCTGTATATAGGGTGTTCCAATAGTGCCACACAGTGAAATAACTATTTTGTCATTAGAATTAAAGATATATAAGATTATTTTAGAAAACCCTAAGAGGCACATTTTAAAATGATGAAAAATATACAGGGTGTCCAAGAATTAAGATCCGTGTTTTCTTAAATGATATAATAATTAGAAACAAAAATCAACCCTATGATGCTGAAAATAAACTTAACATGAAAGTTTTTAACAATACGTGTTAATGGAATCATCTTCCGAAAATCGAGTCCGTTATAGTAAGAGGTCTGTCATTTTAACAGAAAATAGTAGCAAAAAAGCCTGTTATGCTACTACTAAAATTATTGTTATCGTGATCTATACAAAAATTGAGATTTTAGACAATCACGTTTAGAGCAAACACAAGTGACGCATCCGTCATTTCATTTTCTCATGAATATCTCGTTTATTTTTCGTGTTTGCCCAAGAGCGGCCAAATATCCATCTTCGGGTAGCAATTACCTACAGTTTTAAGTTTAAAGAAATTTAATTGATATATTAATAAAGGCAAAAACGAAATTTAGTCAAATTTGCCCATATTTCTTTTTCTGCTTTTATTAATTAATAAATCCAACCTTTTTTTAACGTAAAACTGTAGGTACATTGCTACCCAAAGATAAATAAAACGAAAAAGCAACGAAATATTGATCAAAAAAGGAATGGCGAATGCATTACTAGCTTTTCCTCTTTATACAGGGTGTTATTTAAGTATGTTTCCAAGCTACAAGGGGTGCTTTTTTAAGCTAATTTAAGAAGAAAAGTTCATATACACATGGGTCCGAAAATGCATAGTTTTTACGATACAGGGTGTCAAACTTCAAAAAAAAAACGGATGTTCGTAAATATCCCAATACTCTTTTATTCGATATTGTGGAAATTTGGCAATTTTGTTTGTAATAACGCAAGGATAATTAAGCCTCAATTAGAATAAAATTATTACGTCCAGTGGCGTCCCGGAAGACAGTCTAACTAATATTTTTGACAAAAAAATTGCGCGCCACTGACTTTTTTTTAAATTATGTATTTATTTCGATTAAGCAACTACAAATACAACTATTTTATCTCCTGAGTTTTTTTTCATATCTTGCTTTGTTTTCGAGAAAAAAAATAAAACCCACTTTATTGCATGTCCCCGGGAGAGCAAGAGTAAAAAATTTAAACTACTTACCAAACTATTAAGCAATTAAAATTACACGAAAGTCCTGTTTTGAATTTTATGTAAAGATCAAATTTATTTGAACAGCAACTGTTTTTCCTTCCATAGCATTTTTTTTCTTTTTCTGTTACTTTTAAAACATTGCAGTAATAAATTATTAGTCCGGTCAATTTAGACCAAAAAATGATTGTGAAGGTACATAAATTTACAACAAGCTGAAAATCAGTACAATTGTTCAAAATATAATTTTTTAAATAAAATTTATAAGTTCCCCATAAGGTCAAAAAACGAGTTTTTCGCGATTTCCAGCAAAACGGTAAGTTTTATCATAAAAATATCACACACAAAAATTGTAGACCATAAAATTATCTATAAAATATGTATCAATACTTTTTTTTCCTACGGGCCACCGTTTCTGAGATATGACGATTCAAAAAGTTGTTATCGTCATAATAGGCAGACGTTATTTTTTCTAATGATTTTACCGCATAGATCTCTGCGGGTACTTCTTTCATGCCGCTTTCTTGCAGAATATGACCAATTGCTCCCAGAAAAGGCATCAGTAGATGAAATCCTCCGAGTCTGATGATAATTTTTGATACTTCAGAGCTCTCAGGTGCGGCTGATACCATTTCTCGAGCTTTAGCATACAGGGGCCAGTCGAAAGTCATGATGCATACAGTGTGGCCATACCGTTTTGCATTGTCTAATGCACAAAGTAAAGTCGTATAGATAGTATTATAGTTACTGGCTGGTTGGTGAATAAAAGGTAAAAATAAAATTTGAGATTTAGAATAATTCATATGATTATTTGTTAAACGTTCAATAAAACCATTCCAACCGGCTAAAGACGCATTTTTCCATTTTGACGATAACAACGTGTACAACTTTTTGGATCGTTATATCTCAGAAACGGTGGCTCGTAGGAAAAAAGTATTATTACATTTTTTATAGATAATTTTATGGTCCACAATTTTTGTCTGGAGTATTTTTATGATAAAACTTACCGTTTTGCTGAAAATCGCGAAAAACTAATTTTTTTGACCTTTGACCTTGAGTAAAATTTTTTCCATACACGGGATGATGGGGAACTTATAAATTTTATTTATAATTATATTTTGAACAATTTTACTGATTTTCAGCTAGTAAATTTATGTATCTTCGAATGTCTAGATTGACCGGATTATTATTACGTTATGCGATTATTTTATGTTAATTTCTTTTATCGAAAACAGTTTTAATTTGTTCGAAAAAATTCAAAACAGGACTTTCGTGTAATTTTAATTGCTTAATAGTTTGGTAAGTAGTTTAAATTTTTTACTCTTATTGTCCCGGGGACATGCAATAAAGTGGTTTTTATTTTTTTTTCACGAAAACAAAGCAAGATATGAAAAAACTCAAGAAATAAAATAGTTGTATTTGTAGTTGCTTAATTCGAAAAAAATATATAATTTAAAAAAAGTCAGTGGCGCGCAATTTTTTTGTCAAAAATATTAGTTGGACTGTATTCCGGGACGCCACTGGACTTAATAATTTTAATCTAATTAAGGCTAAATTATCCTCTTGTTATTACAAACAGAATTGCCAAATTTTAACAAAATCGAATAAGAGTATTGAGATATTTAAGAACATCCGTTTGACACCCTGTATCGTAAAAACTATACATTTTCGGACCCATGTTTATATAAACTTTTCTTCTTAAAATCACTTAAAGAAGCACCCCTTGGAGTTTGGCCGCATACTTAAACAACACCCTGTATAAACAGTATGCTTTCTTAAAAGGTATGAAGGCATCTTAGGGCTGATTTAATGTGTATATTTTACTTACCGTTTTTGAACTTTGGCACTCAATTAGACATTTACTGTTGACACGTCAATTTCGTAGTTATTTTTAGTGCATAAGATATGATGATATGAAAACGTGTGCATCATATGGGAAAAATTGTTATTAAACTAAATTACTTTATTTTATTTCAAAAAAGTTCTTCATATCTTCAAACCAAAATATCACCCATCAAATCCGGTAAAAGTCTTATGGTATATGAAGAAGAGACAAAACTTCGAAACTGCGTTATGAGAAAAGCAAATTTATTAAAACGTAGCGTAATCGCGTTCGTATAATTTATGCAGGGTCTCCGGAAACTTCGTTCGTATACTTTAAGGGGATATTCTTTATATGAAAAAAAGTTCATATTAATGTAGGTCCTTAAATGACTTATAAGGAAGCTATGGCCGTCCAAAGGTGACCTCTAAAGATTAGTTTCTATTTTATATCTATGCAAGCTTTTTGGCACACAAACTAATATTAACAATTGCTAATTTATGATATTGAGAGTTATTATGAAATTTAGTCAGGGGGGGGCTTAGTTTATTTATTCCTAATATTTTTTACACGACACATTTAAAAAATTTTACCCAAAAATTATAATTCCAGTGATTTTTCTACACAAAAAAGGTATTCTTAAAAAAAATTATTGGACCAATGATTTAGGAGAAAAATCGATTTATTTAAATCATTGCATAAACTATTATCGAATTGTGTTTAAACTAAAACATCAAAGTAGTCTTATGACAAATACAAATTTGAAGTAACAAAACATCAAGAAGCCCATGGTTAGCGTTAAAATAAATTGACAATGACGTTTTTGTAATTTATTGTAGTGATTATTGATCAAGTGCAAAGTGTTTTTGATTAATTAAGGTGCAAATTTTAAAAAATGGCAGGTTATTCATTTGCTGAGTTAGCTGATATGCATTTTATGTATGGCAAAGCTAATGGTTGTGCTCGAGAAGCTCGCAGGTTGTATCAAGAATATTTTCCAAACCGTCAAATTCCTTGTGAGAAATTATTCATTAATTTACATCAACGATTAAGAGAAACCGGAACTTTTATGCCAAATATGAATGAAACTGGGAGAAGCCGTAATACTAGGACTCCACAAGCAGAAGAAAGAGTGCTCGAATGCGTTGCAGCCAATCCGGGTATAAGCACAAGAAGAATTGCCTTACAAGAGGGTATCCCTAAGAGTACATCATGGGAAATTTTGCATAAACAACTTCTTTATCCATACCATACCATATACAAAGAGTTCAGGCGCTTAAGCCTCAAGACCTACTTCCTCGTGCAGAGTTTTGTCAGTGGATGCAGAGAAAATGTCATCAAGACCGTTTTTCTTCTACATAAAGTCTTGTTTACTGACGAAGCAGGGTTTACCCGTGAAGGCATCGTAAATTTTCATAATAACCATGCATGGGCAGAAGAAGATCCCCATGCAATTTTCGAAAGTCGATTTCAAAATACATTTTCAATTAATGTTTGGGCAGGTATATTGGGCGATCGATTAATAGGACCATACATTATGCCTCAACGTTTAGATGGGCCCGCATATTTAGATTTTTTACAAGACTCTTTGCTTGTTCTACTTGAAGATGTGCCGTACCAGCAAAAACAAACTATTTTATGCACGATGGGGCTCCACCTCATTTTAGTATATTGGTTCGAAATCATTTAAATCAAACATATCCAGACCGATGGATAGGCCGAGGTGGGCCCATTGCCTGGCCTCCCCGTTCACCTGATCTCAATCCATTGGATTACTTTCTTTGGGGATATCTGAAGTCTCTGGTATATTCAGTACCTGTTGAAAATGTACAACAATTGGAACAACGTGTTATTTATTGTTGCGAGGAAATTCGTAATAAGGAAGGAGTTTTCGCAAGAGTACGAACATCAATGAGAAATCGTTTAGTTGGTTGTATTGATATGAAATTTTTCAGATTATTCTTGTTAAACCAACAACTCTTAATTTATTTTGTTTAAAAATGACAATAAAACAACGTTTTGACTTAATTATTGTCATTGCCAATTTATTTTAACGCTAACCATGGGCTTCTTAATGTTTTTTTTACTTCAAATTTGTATTTGTCATAAGACTACTTTGATGTTTTAGTTTAAACACAATTCGATAATAGTTTATGCAATGATTTAAATAAATCGATTTTTCTCCTAAATCATTGGTCCAATAATTTTTTTTAAGAATACCTTTTTTGTGTAGAAAAATCACTGGAATTATAATTTTTGGGTAAAATTTTTTAAATGTGTCGTGTAAAAAAATTAGGAATAAATAAACTAAGCCCTGGGGCCGAGTAGACATTGACAGTAGTTGTTTCGTCCATGTTAGGAACTCATCAGAATGTCACAACCCGAAGCCCTAGGGAATCCATTGTTTTTGGCATCCCTGTGTACTTCACTGCAAAATGCAGGTATTTTCACAATTTAAAGTCCGTTAGCTAAGAATATTTTTCGTTGAAGTAAATTTATCACTTTAGAACATTTTATTCAGAAAAGTTGTTTTTCAAAGTTATACCTAAATAACAAATTTACCTTTCTCTGGGCCAAAAATAGGAGTTAACCGTTTTTTGTTAATTATCCTATTAAAAAAAGTAGATTTATTAGAAATACCGGTAAATATTATGCCAGAGTAGTCAGTTTCAAAAGTATTATGGAGTTTAAAAATACAAATATAAATGTTTTAAGTATTTTGCTTCACGCTGTATTTAATTTCTGGAGGAATCACACGTATTTTATTAAACAAAAAAATGTTTGATATACTTTTACTTAAACTATCTTCCAAATATATGTATTTCTAAAATGACAAATCTATAATCGTGATCCAAATAAAAAACTAAAAAATTAGTCTGATTGAGTACTACTTGAGTAAACTTTAAAATAAAAACAACTTTTCTTAATAAAAAAAAAAGCATAAGTGAAAAATGGGGGTATGGGTATTTTTTTAGTTTAAAGAATGCAGAACTTTTATGGAATAAAACAAATTCATTAAATTTAATAAAAACAATTTTTTCTAGACGTTGCACACCACACTGTGTTATAGCCGCGATGAAATTTTACGAAAGGAAAAATGTTCTTTTTGATTTACAGCGTTTAGGTACGTTTAAGCTGCCACTTTCACACTTTGCAAATTTGATGATTCGATTACTACCTTTATGAAAAGATTTTGGAATTTGTTGTTGGGCGACATTTTTAGTTGTTTAATTGCTATTCGGTAAGCGATACGAAGATTTGTTAAAAAAAATTGAAAATAATCCAAATACATTTAATTTAAAAATTTTCGCGCTTTAATTTTTGACAAAAAAACATTTTTTCATTTTCGGTACCAACCTGGAATTTTAAATACAATTTGAGGCGCCTCTAAACTTAAGAAATGTAAAACAATGTTTTTTATTTTAACGTTTCGTCATTCATCAATATTTTAAATTATCCTACCATTGCGACGGTAGCAATTACTACAATTACTACATAGACGGTGACGATGGTTTAAGCCCCAAAAAAATTGTACCGTAAATTCGAAAATATGTTCAGGGACTTAAATTGACAACTTTACTTTAAGTAAAATGCGGCACTATAAACAGGGCAAACACAGGTGTGTTAAAGTCAGTGACGCACTGACAGACTGTGGGTGCGGTATATGTCACTGAAATTATTTTTGAATTTATAGTAGATATTTAGTAATTACTATTATCTGTTTGAAAATTTTGTCATTTTGGCCTCAAACCCCAAAATTTCTGTTTCATTTTTACGTAACTGCTATGTGTGCCTTTTTTTCATTCGGAACTGAAAATTTCGGGTTTTTATCTCTGAAAGTATTCGGAATATTTGCAATTTTTCATTGCCAAATTATTAAGTTCGGGAATACGCAACTTTGCATCAATTGAACCGTTTTCGTATCTCTTACCGTTCTCGAGATACCCATAATCCATGTACCGGGTGCCCAAATAAGAATAGGAACCACATCTCAGGAACCATTTGTAAGAAAGTTTTGAAATAATTTTTTTTATAAAATTGACCAAGATAAATTGCTGAAAATTATTTTCAAGTTCCTAAATTTACCGCTAGAGAGCGTTCAACCTATGACTAAGAAGATTATTGTCTTTTTATCGATAATATGGCGAATAAAGTTATATCAAAAATTAAGTGTTTTATTCTTTGAAATAAACATATACGGTATAACTCTGATATGAATTTTGCTCTAACTCTCAAAATAGACTGAGGGGAGGAGGGGGAACCTATTTTGAAAGAAATCCTCATAATTCCGGTTTGCCTTAAGGTTGAATTCTCAACGTCATTCAATCTATTGCCAACCTATAACCTATTTCGCGTTGATTTATTGAGTTTATTATTTTAATAACTAACATTTAAAGAAAATCAATATCGTCGGTACATTATTTAGGTAGTATCTGATATATTACAAAAATATCAATTTATTTCAGTGCTAATTTTGGGAGAATTGTATAGTGAAAGAACAATGAGTGACAATGACATAATAATGTTAAAAAAAATCTTACCCGATATTTTTCGCCATACAATTCTCCTAAAATAAGTTATGAAATTCATTGATATTTATTAAATATGTCAATCACTACTTATAGAATATCAAGTCGATACTGATTTTCTTTAAATTTTGTAAAAATGCTATAAAACATAAATAAATCTACGCGAAATAGGTTATAGGTTGGCAAGCATGTTGATACTCCCACCTTAAGCAAATTTGACAAACTTGGTATCCCTTAATAGTAGGGGAGCCCAACAGGGGATTTTGGGATTTACTCAAGCGCGGCAGATTAACATATGGGGGATACCTTGCACCCTGTTGAGTACCTCTGCCAGGTCTAAGCCCTCTATATAATGCCGCGCGTGTACGGCAGCTGATCAGAATAGAAAAAAAAATCGAAAGCTGGATTTACTCGAGCGCGTCAGATTAAGGTGTGGTGGGTTAATTACATGCTAAAGAGTCTGCATTTCAATAATCTGACGATTTGAGCGTGACATAAGGGAGTGGGAGGGTCACAAACGTGCAAAAAAAACGTCACATGGACATTCTCGAGCGCGGTCAATTTTTTTTTTATTTTGAAGGAAATAATTCAAGGATAACGGGAAAAATATAATCTGCCGATTACCAAAGGCCGAAGTAACGAAAATCGTCAATAAAGTTTATTAGCGCGTGCAGCTGTAGTGAAGCACTCCGCGCCTCAATGTCTCTTTCTTTATCACTCACTCTCTCGCACCGTCCCCACACTACTTTCCGTCAGCCATCACGCCATTACAGGCTGATCACAGCATTCGTGGGATTATATGTACAGGGTTATCATTTTACATTTTAGTTTGTCCCCCTTTTAAAAGCCTGCAACTTTTTTGTTTTTTGAGTTAGCGCATTCACTCAAAAAGCAGCATGTAGAACTTTTGGCCAAGTATTTATGGGTTTTGTCAAAAATGACAGTAGGTGTCACATGTCACATTTAAAACTAAACATTTAATTTTTTTAAATAAAACATTATATTAGAAGCGCATTAGATGGTTCCTTTTCTTCTGATTTCAAAAATATAACACACTTATGCATTCTTCTCTTAATTCCATCAAAAATATGTAAAAATCATATCATTAGATAGTTATGAAACCGTTTTGTTGCTATGGATTTTGTCTTTATTTATATCGCAGTCTGTCACTCTTATTGTTATTAGGTACGCGTTCCGAATTTTGTACCGAAATATTTTTGTAATATATAAGTATATTGTTTTAATTTTTCGTAAATTTTTTAAGATTTAAGAAAAAAAATCATGAATTTTTTTTTTTAAACGGTCAGATTAACAAAATCCCTCAAAATAATCGTCAGATTATGAATCAGCATGACCAGAACACCAAGCTGAACCGTCTGTATAAAAATCTGAGGCGCTCGAGTATGTCAAAATAGCGTTTTTTTTTGCATTTTCGAAAAGTCGCCACGAGCTTGCGTCACATCCGAACCGTCAGTCTATCGAATGGGATCTTCCTTAGGGATCCCTTAACATCCCCTCTGAATATCTGACACGCTCGAGTAAATTTTTTTCCCCCATTTTTAACCCTTCCGTACCGCCGCCCCCACCATCAAAACCGGCAGATTAATGTACCTCCGTCATTAGAGTCACGTGGGGCATATACACTATTAATATCTGACGCGCTCGAGTATATCCATGCGACTGTTTTTTTTTACATTTTTGAAAGCCTGTAGTCTCCCCCCACCGGTGAAAGGGTACACATAATATGACATTTTTTTCCTTTCTACCATCCAATCTTCAAGATCCAATAGGTCCCCACGACGCTCGAGTAAATCCCCATTTAGCATCGTGGGCTCCCCTACTATAAAAGAGCTTATCCTATAGTAACATGCAAAATTTTGTATGAGTCTCATTTGTTATATCCGTCGCCGCTAGAGGGGGCTATGTGCACAATCATCAGATTTTTCAATTTTTCTCAAATCTTCAAATGGAAGTATTTATTTAAATACAAAATAGATTAATAACGAAATAAAACTGGTGAAAACCGCATGTCGATATCTTAATTTAAGCCAGAGATACAGGAAAAAACATGCGGATATGCGGTTTTTACAGGTTTTCTTCGTTTTTAATCTGTTTTGTATTTAAATAAAATTATGGCTCCATTTCAAATATTTGAGAAAAATTGAAAAATCTGACTATTGTGCACATGCCCCCTCTGGCGGTGGCGGATACAACAAAAATTCATCCGAAATTTTAAATGTTACTATAGAATAAGCTCTTTCAAACCGGAGCAATGAGTATTCTTTTTAAAAGATATTCCCCTCTCCTCTCGGTCTATTTTGCAAGACAGAGCAAAATATATTAAATCAAACTTGTAACGTATACTTCAAAAAATAAAACATATATGCCGTGTCGATACTATTAATAAAAGACCGATAATCGTCTTAGTCATAGGTTGAACGCACTCTAGCGGTAAATTTAGGAACTTGAAAATAATTTCCATCAATTTATCTTGGTCGATTTTGTAATAAAAAATGTTATAGAAGATATTATAGTGTCCGCGAAAATAATTAAAAGCGAATAATTGTGGCATATCCGACAAGTGTGTAACTGTTTTTTATATTGGAATGCACAGGGATCCAAGCATAGACAATTTACCTTTAGATACCTACAGCTTATCTCCTACGCAAACAAAAGTTACGTTTTATGGGTGAAAAAATACGTCCGAGCGCATGACTCGCCGGTCAGCTGCCTTCCTTCTGGACACCTTCGTGCATGCGCACAAATCTCGTGTTATCGGCCTGTCCTACTTTACCGACATGCTTAAGATACTCTCCAGAACCGGCTTGGCCGTCATTTCTGTTCTTGTGTTTTAAGGGTTTTCTGTGGATTCCTTGTAGTTTTCTTAGCTATCGTGAAATGTGGGTGTTTAATATTTACGGATTTCCAGTTTTTGTGTAGTTTAGTGAATTGTGATTGTGAGAAAATTAATTCTGTCACAAAGTTGCTGGTTGGTTAACTTTTTGGTTAAAAACTGTGCACCCCGACATTAAGGTTTTAATAAAGCCAGTATTCCACGGGTCAAGTTCTCGGGCAAACACTTTTTTAAGTTCTTGAACAAAACAAGTTTTTGCCAATCATCACAATCAATCACACAAGTTATATAGGTACCAAGTAATATTTGACTTGAGGTTAGGTACGCGATAACGCCGTAGATTGGTTATTTTGCTGGTTTTGTTTGTTTTTATATTCGATTTTATAAAACTAGTTTAATTCACCTGTTCTTGTTCTCGTCCTTTTCGAAGTAAAAGCACAACGACGAATCATTTTTAAACAAATTTTAAAAACACGTAAAAACAATTTTCTATCCTTAAAATCTGATAGGTTTGCTACTACTAAAAATACCAGAAATCACACCTTTTTTATCAACTTGATCAAAAATTGAGAAGAAATTCCAATTTTTTGGCAAGAATTTAAATTTTAAAGCCCGGACCTGTCTATTTTCCCATTCGTCAAACGATAATGTTGCAGTGCGCATTTCTAATAGTGTCTAGATTTGTTTACATGCGCGAGGCCATAAATCTGCCACTTTCGTGAATATTGTTTGCTTATCTAAAGGTAAATTGTCTATGGATCCAAGCACAACAGCGGTAAGATGCAATAACAACCTTTTACAGAAGTAAAGCGGCCATGAATACACCGTAGCGCCATCCCAGCGGAATTAATTCCGCTTTTAATGCATCTTACCGCTGTTGTTGGGATTGCTTGGGTCATGGCTGCCCCTAGAGTCTTAACAAGGACGAAACGGCCGTCGTGGTCTACCCGCCCCAGGGTATAAATTGTGCTTGGCTCCCTGTGTATTAAAATATAAAAAACAGTTACACACTTGTCCGATATGCCACAATTATTCGCTTTTAAAAATGTTATTTCAAAACATTGTGACAAACGGTTCCATTCTTATTTGGCCACCCGGTACGCACACGACTTTGCAGCACCCTGTATATGTATTTGACACATAATTCCGGTTAAGTGAAACGAGCCCATTGGCTTCCACTCTTCTTGCACCAAGGTCTTGAACAGACAACTAAAATTTGTTTAAAGATTGAAAAGATGGACATAACATGGCACCATAAGAAACCCAACTGATACAGATTGATATAATATTACATTCGATTGATTTGGTAACAGATTTATTTCGTCCTGTCATATTCATCTATTTCTTAAAACTTTTATAATTATTGTAAAAAGCAAATAAAATCGAAAATATCTGTTTGGCTCTATTCTATGACAAAAATAGCTTACTTTGGTCTATGGGTCGATACTTGAAACATAATTCTAAAAGTGCACTTTTGACTCCATGAATTCTGTGTGGCGCGTGAAATCAGCTGGATTTATTCGATGTTGGTTTCACGTTTGCACGGATTTTCTTTTATGCATATTAAATAATAAGTGCATCTCCCTTGTCTATTTTATTGAATAATAAATTCCTGGTTTAGTTTTTCAAGTTTTATAGTTAAAATGCCATATTGTACAAGTAAATATGTACGTATATAAATTGTGTCCGTAAATTCATAGTTTATTTTTAAATAACAGGCCTGTATTCTGTTTCACTTACTCCTCCTTAAATTTCAGAAGGCCTTGGTGAAAAGTATGCGAATGTGACGTCAAAAAATGCATTTTTCAATAATTAGGAGGTTTCAAGTATTGACCCACTGGAACACTGCAAAAATATAACCGTGTATTTATGTGAGTACAATAATAAAATATTCTAAGATTAGTAGATTGAAATGTTTCCGGAATGAAAATGAACACAAACAAAATCTAACTTACGGTAGGTATTTTATTTTTTTATACACACCCCGAAGTATAACACGTTTGCCTCAATGCATCTCCACCTTTTAGAACCCGTCACGAAAAGACGAAAATGAATTTCTTTGAGAACAAATTTAATATTTGTAACTTTCATTTGTCCTAAAAACTTGTTTTGGGCACAGGTCTGGCAAATTCAAATTTGGTAAACTATTTTTGTTGGGCAATTGAACTTGTGTCGACTGATGCATTGTCCTGATGAAATGACACTTTTCTGTTTGCTACTCCTCTGCGTTTTTCTGAATTGCCTTTAATTTTTCTTTAAGTCCCGAATAGCAATCTCCCATTTGCGGGGTCCAGCCGACGGAACAACAGCTCAAACAGATTGTCCACGATCAATTTACTGTAGATTGTTTCTCAGTTTCTCGAGCTTAAGGTGAAAGTTACAAATCTTCTGACGTTTCTTTGAATGAAACAACTCCAAGTTGCTTGTTGAAGTTAGCTCACGAATGCGCTTTCGTTTTGTTTTGAAGTATCATCCATCTTGCTGAAAGCTTTGTGTATTCCCAGTCAATATGTAAAACAGTACCAACCCGTTTATCAGATGCCCCAAGCCTTATCAACTTTTATTCGGCGATCGACCTACATCATATCCTGTATCTTCAATTTATCAATAATTTTTTTGATAGCAGTGGCAAATTTGGGACATCCTTTGCGAGATTTGTTACTTGTATGTGTACGACCAAGCTTAATTTCAATTATCCAAAAACTTACGGTAGAAAAGGACGGTGACGAATCCCCCCAATTGCACGCAAAAAAAAATAACCACAGCTTACTTTTGTTTCTTTTTTCTTCATAACTGAAAAGTTCATGAACACTAATTCCTGCAAAAACTATTTAACCTATATTTTTTTTTTGTTTAGATAGACAAGTGAAACAATACCCTACTTCATAATGCAAAAAAAGTTACGACCGCCATCTGTTGATGATTCCGGAAACTTTTCAATGCTGTTTAAACTTGTTGTATATAATGTGTTTGGAGTTCCTTAAATAAATTACAATTTAACACTTTTATAAACTAAAATATTACCTAGGTATTATTTTGTCGCATGTGTTTAAATAAGCCCTTTAACACAAGTGCTCTACACAGCAACAACGCTAAGGGCAAGCACGAAGTTTTATAAGAAAATATTTTTATATATTAAAGTTTTTTAACTTACGTAATAGCTTAGTCATAAAAACACAGTAAAAGAGTTACAAAGGATGTTGAATTGGAAAAACATTTTACAAAAAAAAACAAAGTGATAATTTTAAGTTAGGTATTCTGGTCAAAAGATAAAAGCTTCGTTGCGCCAAAAAGGTTACATCGAACGTCAAGAGAAGACCATATAAATACCAAACGTTTTTCTAATAGCCAATAGGAAGGGGTAGAACTTTTTTTTTAATCGAATGGTTAACGAATCTATTTGTCCGCATAAGTAGTTAGTATAAGTATAGGTACTCCACATACCCCAATTACGCTGGCATAAAAAACTTTCCGTCGGCACGAGGTAAATGGAAATTGAGAGAAAAAGAACTGGTTACCAGACCGTATTTGACATGTACAGTACTGTACTGGCAGGCATTTATATCGGATCTTTTTTAGGTTGTTTGCCTTTAAAGTGACGAAAAATTAACCAGAACTTGAAAGCAATAATTGCTTGAATTATTTATTAATTACTTTTGTAAAAATTTTAAGTTTTGGTCTATTTTGAGACCAATTGCTTAAAAACGTCCCCATAGAAATGTCTGTCAGTACACTACAGTACTCTACACGTCAAAATAAACATTCTACATCAGGTTTAGTAATGTAACAAAAAAGTTTTGTTTATTTTCCGGTATCGCGCGCCAGTGTCATGGGGGGTATGAAGGAGTACATATACCTATACCATATACCTACGTATAGTGGCAGTTATCAATAAACATTCGATTTTAAAAATATGTCCCTCCCCCCTTTCTATTGGCCCACCCATAGCATTTTAAAGGAGTAAGTGAGGCAACATTCTTATCCACACTACTTCGGGACTTTGACGGATTCTGGTGGGGAGTGCCTCCGCGAGGAGTCAGCTGTGGTCAGGTGGAGACATCCATGTTGGCCATGGGTTTAACTAAACAATTTAAGGTTAGTTTTGTTTGTCAAAACATGACAAGACATTAAAACAATTATATTTATGTTTGTTTATTAGGGACTCCAAACCACATAACTTTTAATGACGGCTAAGGACAAAAAGCATTGCACCACTCGTTAAATACCACCAGCAATGCCATTGTTGTAATCACATGTACGAATTTCAAAGCAGTATGTGCCCTCATCCATCGTTATTGGCACATCGTTAAAGATTGCGTAATTAAATAAATATTTGGACTTTGGTTTATTAAATCGTAACAAGACGTCAAAATATCAAAAATCAACTACCATTATGGTTTGCTTTTCGCAGAAGCCCTTGGGTCCACCATATCAAAATTGCTTGAGAGAAAAACGTTTGGTATTTAGATTGACTCTTCGATTACCGACTGGCATATGCTAACCTTTCATCATCGAATTTGCACGCTTTTCCCAGCTTTTGATGATCCCACTTTTTTTATACTACTTAGACTCTGAAGGTTTGATCACATCGAATCTGACAGTATGCGTTGTTGTAGTTGACGTAGAAAATTGCATTATTTTAAATATTAAGTGAATAAATTGAACACTTCCCGCCTAGCACTTACAGTGGCGTTTTGTGTGTATGAGAGAATGAATAAGTTTAGATGCCCGCAATAAGGACAACAGATCAATCAGTGTTGCCGAAGTGATCAACGCATGGCCGGTCGATCCATAGGGTTAATGAAGGGGAATCATTTGTGGTGGCGAAATCAGCTCGCATTGGATTACCCTCGAATTATTTTACGTATTTTCCATTTCATGTAGTTAACTTAATTATTTTAAAGTGTTTGTTTCTATTAGCCTAAGGTGAACAATAAAAAACTGGTATGCACCCCATGTATCTATCAAAGATATTTAAGATACTTTTGGGTGTTCGGACAGGTAGGTCGAGATACAAAAATGCAAAATGACTACTTCCTCTGCACTCATTTTTTATTTTTTTTATTTTTGCGAATAAACTACCGTGCGAGCAAAAATTATTTGCATCTAAGGACGTAATGCTTAGCCGTAGAACTTAATACCTGTTGGGTGTCAGTAACTACCTGAATTATTAACAAGCAATCAGTTATTCCGTCATCTTTGACAGTCGTTTTTTTTCAATTTCTCGAACAATTCACACAATGGGCTTTACGGAACAGCACAAAACATTCATGGTTGAAGCGTATTTTCGAAACGTGGTTAGAGTAAATGGTGAGTGGCAATACAATCCGGGTTTGTGCATAGACGATTTTCACGAACATTTTCCTAACGTTGCTTTTATTGCGGGGGATTTTTATCATTGCCTGAAAAGAACCGTGGCTGTGTTTAGGGAAACATGTTCTATACAACACAAAAAAGGAGCAGGAAGACCATTTGTAAGAACTTGTTGCAAACCTTCTTGAAATAATGTAAAATACGCCAACAAATTGTATAAGAAGTGGGAAGATCTTATGGAACATGCAGGACCATTCTTAAGAAACAACTAAATTTATTTCCTTATAAAGTGCAAGTATTCCAGGAAATACAAGCCGCAGATTTTGACAGACGCAGGAATTACTCTCAATGGTTTACCCAAAATTTATTGAAAAGAAATGATTTATTAGACCTGACATTTTTTTCGGATGAAACCCTGTTCCACCTCTCCGGTTATGTGAATTCTCAGAATACACGCATGTAGAGTAGTGAAAATCGGTTAGCTGTTTCCCGAAGAAGAATTGTTGGTCCTATTTTTTTTCCATGACACAGCACAGCGGTATAGAGACAATATTTTGAATCCATTTGTGGAGCAATTACTTGACGACGAACTACGTTTTGGATATTTTCAACAGGACGGGCAATCGCCCATACAGCCGCCGAAACTATTAACTACTTACGCAATTTTTTCGACGACAGATTGATCAGTTTTCGATCAGACATTGAATTCCCACCTAGATCACCTTGTTTAACGTTTATGGATTACTTCGTTTTTCCTCATTTTTAAAACACCAGTTGCAAATTTAGAACAATTACAAGAAAGGGTTATCCAAGAATGTGGTAACATTTCTCCAAAGATGCTGGTCAACACTTTCAAAAATATGAAGAGACGTGTGAATTTATGCTTGGAGCATGGCGGTGGCCAATTTTAGCGATTTATGTAATTATTTTTCTTTTTCTTTCTGTATATTCGTACTTTGGTAATTTTGTAAACAACAAAAATAAATTTGTATTTGTCTATTCATTTTATTACTCATTAGGTTGTCATAATATGAATTTGACAAAATTTTAACCTAGATTTGCCCTTTAAGCCCTCTTTGATGCAAATAATTTTTGCTCGCACGGTATTTCACCGTATGCTTACCGGAAAAGTTTAGTTTGAACGTATGTGCTACTATGGAGGGGGAATGCAGCGAGAACGGATTGGCGGATTATGAATCGCGCTCGAACCTTGAACAGAAGTTGGCACTTGACAGCGTTGATTTTTAATCGATCTCTTTTAAACTCGCGGCAAATCCATTTTGTATTAATTTCCTTACATTAAAATCCGCCCTGTAAGTGCAGGCTTGCCAGTACTATATACCATTCATCAGACGCGAACGGACTTCGATCTGTAAATGGTTTTCGCCCCGCTTATTTTTGCGTTTCATTGTATCTCGATGTAAAAGATTTTAGTCGTTTGACGTAACGAAGTTAATCAGCCGAAAAACAGTTCAATGTAAGGACTTGAAATTATCATTTTTTTTTAAAGGCAACTTTTCCAAATTCAAAATTTATTTAGTCAGTAGAACGATTTTTACAAATATTTTATTTGAGTTTTTTCTTCAAATAATTTTCTAATTCAACCAACCTTGTAGCTCTCACTGTTCAGAGATAGCGATAAGGTATCACCTAAAACGGACACCCTGCAGAGCAAATAATGATGCACAAGATGGCAATCAATACTAAGTATATTTATTACAACAAAACCTACATTTTTTTTGTTTTGTAATTTTCCCCCCGAAATATTAACAATAATATAATTATCCTATCTACAAATAAACTACATGAACATTTTTCTATCTATGTTTTGGCCAATAAGTTGTAATATCCTCAAAAAGTATTAAAGGTTAAACAGCCGTATTCACTAAAGAGTTTTGATTTAAAACGTCCCAATTTGACAATTAGGAATTTTAAATGACGTGTAAGTATAAGTCATCGAATAGCTCAGTTTTATAGCCCTGCAAAGTCGGTTAAGCTTCGGTTTCCTACAAAGCGGTACCGCAAAAGAGCAGCCGTAATTTGGCGGTCGTTTGGACGGTGAATATTATTGGAAAGTAACATTAAATACGGTTCGATAAAATACGGCGGCAAGAGCCAGTTGACAGTTCAATTTCAAAAATTGTGTGTGGTTTTTACAAGATGGACGACCTAAGTTTGGCTATTCTAATAGTTCTTGAGGAAGAAGAATCGTACTCTGATAATTTTACATTAAAAATTGCCTCATGAGTTCGAACAAAGTCGATTAAAATTTCATCTTGTTCGTTAGACCAGCTAATTTCTTCAGCCATTTCTAAATATTATTATTAAAACGATAGAATCACTACACTGGCGCACCGTCAAAAATCGTGCTTGCACTATCCCAACGTACAGAGCGGTCGCTTTAGAAAATACGGTGCCGTATTTTTCGCGCCGAACGCTCTGAAGGAACACACTTTGATTTGCAAGTATCTACATACACGTTTTTTCGCGGCGAGGCTCGCCGTCAAATTACGGCCGCTCTTTTGCGGTGCCGCTTTGTAGGAAACCGAAGCTTTACAGGACAAGACCGCTTTGATTGTGAGGAAATAACTTCCGTCAATGTCATTGATGTCACAACCAAAGTTGTCTGGTTAGTCAATTATTGGTTATGAAGGATGAAATTTTCAACTGGAATAAATTTAGTATTAGGAAGCCTCTTTATTTGCTAAAAAAATACAGAACTAAGACTGCGTTTATTTTTAGTTTGGCATACTTTTTTCGTGAAATTTACCCCTCTTTTTGGGGTAGAAACTCAGACCAAGCACTATGGTCTGAGGGTAGAAACTAACTATTTTTTTTTTCATGTTACGGTATGTATTGCGTTGAAAAGGGCAAACGATCCACTATTTGCTTTTGCGTTTCGTTAATCTAGAAAGCCAAAAAAGAAACTGGTCATTTTGGCAACAATTAATACTACAATTTGGGTTTTGCAAGCGCAGACTGTTTATTTGATGACGCATTCTAATGGTCACTTTATTTTCAGCTTAGAAGAAGTGAATACTTATCTGTTGTAGAATTTTGTAATGTTTAAACCAGTTAATTCCAGTTAAAAATCCCACCCTATCTATAATTTCATGTAGGTAAGTACTAACAGGGCTACTCTGCATCCACAATTATTACTAGTTGAATGAAGCCAAAAGGTGACTTTAAATAGTGACGAATTCATTCATGACATGGTCACACCTATCAAAACACGGTACCATCAACTTTTGTCGTGAAATACGCTAACTTGATAGTCAACAAACCCGAACAAACCCGGACATCCGTAAAAACAAATTATTTTCTAGCAACTAAATCCTATTGGTACCCGACTACCGATTGAAGAGGGATAATTTTTTTAAATAAGCCACGACTATAAAATTGTTTTCATTTTAACGACAAAAGCCGACAATTAGTCATGTTTATTATACTCTATGAACATGTTTCTAAGGATGGTAATGTTAACATGATTGTCAAGAATGGATTAGTGCACAAAAATACATGTCTTCACGCGAGAACATTACTTAAATAGACAGTATTATCGATAAGTAAATATTTCCTTAACTGTTCTAAGCAGATTAGAACGGGAAACAATCAAAGATTCCTATATTATGTAGATACCTGATTATAATAATTAACCTAGTTTTAATCTAGCATAATTATAAAAGCAACGCAGAGGAGTACTGACAGATAAAAGCTATAGCCCTGTTAGTTATACTAGGCTAAAATGTAAACCCCTTTAGTAAATAGCGCAATAAACTCGTCTAAGAAAAGAAGATAAAAGACAACAATTCTGAATGGCCACAGAAAATTTATTGTACAGACCAAATAATAGTACAGCAAATATCTATGCTTTAACCTTACTTTTGTCTGCTTTTTCGTAATCTGACGCTGTACTTTCCAAACTTTCCAGGGAAGTAGCCGTGGACATTTGATCGGGAAGGTTTATTCGAACCACGTCTATATTAGTCATGCCCTCCACTTGAGGTTGAGACAGGTAAGTTGCAGCTGGAGGTGACATTGGGTTTTCTGCTTGAGCTGCAACAAGCTAAACGAGAAGAAAAAAATAAGTAAGGTAACAGTTAGCGTAACTGCATAAGAGATAAGCGGCAAAGTAGTTCAAGCAGGAGTGCAAAAACAAGAATTGTGCACTATATGTTACTAGAACTATGTTCCAACTCAGCAAGAGATTCGTTCCTAATCGGTCATTTCCAGTAGGTCAATTAAATTTTGAATTAAGCAATGGGTTGCCTTGGCGTATTGGTTGAGCGATTGGAAATGACAAATCAGGATCATCATATAATGTGCAGGTTACACACAGCGTATCCCAAATTCAATGTTTGCCATTGGTATTAGAGATAAAAATGGTAAAAAATTTATGAAAGTTAAAGATTCTAAATATCTAAATATTTCCACGGTCTTTGACTTCTGAGATGGACTATTTTGTTTTTGCTTAATTGCTTCTAGCCCTGTCAGTTTATATTATACATGCCGATAGAATTTTGAAAATTGGTATACTTTAAGTGAAATTAATATATTTTCACAATGTGCTTTTTCACTAACTTACTTACTGCTGAATTTTATAAGCGACTATGAAATTATTTAAATTCTATACGAATTAGGCAAAACTTAGTATATTGAGATATCTGTTTTTATGCTTTTTTTGCGGTTTTATGCTTTTTTCTTCTCTTCGTGCTTATTTGAACTTTTTTACGCATATTTGTGATAGTTTTAGAGAATTTAGAAACTTCATACTTGAATTTGAAGGTACATAAAGCAAATCAGTTCAAGAATGTCAGGAAGTTTTAGAAATACCCGAACTTCTACACAATTTGGCTTTCATTTTTAAATTATAATATAATAAGTCAGAATATTCAACTTTTAGAAAAAAACGTAGCTTGCGTTAGTGGTATCCGTGAATGTTATTAAAAATTTTGAAGCTGCAGCAAATAGTATTTCAGGATATATTGGAAAAACAATAACAGAAAAATTGGTTCAGACTTGGTTCAGACTATCTCAAAGAATAAAGGGTTCCAAACATTGGAAAAAATATTTATCTAACAGCAATTATACCACAATTTAAATATGCATCAACAACCAGTGAAGATGTAGAATGTAGTTTTTCTGTGTACAAAAATATTATAACAGACAAAAGATATAATTTTATCACGGACAATTTGGAGAAACATCTAGTTATACATTATTTTAAGCATTAATAAAAATAGCAGTCAGGTATGTTGTAAAAACAATAGAATGTATTATATAAATAATAAATAATAATATTATTTATTATCATTACCACCTATTTAATTTTTTCTTCATTAGCCGATAAATTTATTGTTGCTTAATTTGCTGATATAATGCTTTTTTGATAAATTTTGTGCTTTTTAAGCCCTTTTTGTTTAATATTTTTATGCTTTTTTTAAGCAATTTTTTATTTTTGTGCTTTTTTATCCGGTTTCTAATGATCACATATTGAAAATATATTCCGATAATAAAAATCTTCCTGGAGTGTCACAAACCTTTCCTAGAACCAATTAAAAAGACGTCGCGAAAGCAGAAAGTTTGAAAACATTTGATCAGTTACTTAGTATAACATGATCCCATTATCCTCACAATTTATTTTAAATGACACTCTTGCAGTCGATTATATAGTCATCTTTATTTGATAACCTTAAATAGACAAGAAAACAAGACTAGACGGGAGATATTATTCAGGTAGCTGCCGGCGAGTCGACCTTCACTCCGAATCCCTGCTGTTGCTTAATTTGTTATGACGTAGATCGCTTGTTCGACAAGTTTTAATTAGAGAGTGTCTTTTGGTTAACTATTTTCTCAGTAAATACTTCAAAATTTAAAAACTGAAACCGTAGAAAATTTTCATTGTTTTTCATCAATGCGGTGAAAATTAAAATTTAGTGAACAAGCCCATTAGGCTACTAAAATTAGCATAAAGTGCACTCAAATTAATTTATTGTTTTGAGTAAATCAGTTGGTCATTGCTAAAAATAAAAGTAACTTCTTGCTTTGCACAGTGCTGACAAGAGGGGGGGGCTGGGGGGGCAAATTTCCCGGGCCCACGTCTCTTTTAAGGGCACGCGCTCGGGCTGCGCAGTTAAAAAAATATAAAATCTCTGCTGACAAAAAATTACTTTGGAAACATTACATAGGTATGTAAATTGTTAGACGAGTTGTTGCTAAAGTATCAAATATCGATACCTACATTTTGTCCTCGCCCGTCCGGCCCAATATTTGTATACAGGGTGTTAATTAATGTCATGCAGATATTTCAAGGGATGATAGTACTCGTCAAAATAAGAAAAAAATGCAAATATATGCATGGTCCAAAACGCGTTATTTTCGTTATACAGGGTGGCAAAGTTTCAATTTTTTTCACGTATTTTGCGTTTTCTCTCTTATATTCTGTGATAATTGTTTCAAATTTGGAACATTAACCCTTTTTTAAAATCTCTACAATAAAGTATCAAAATTGTCGGTCGCAGTATACAGGGTGTTACATTTTCTTGAATCGGCTAAAATTTTATCTTTCAGAACTTTTTTTTTTGCTCCCTGTATGAATTCCGGTATGAAATTTGAACTCTCTGTTCATTTGTTTAGCGTTCTGATCTCTTGCACTATTCTCGTATCTGAGACCGTTTTCAATTTATTTGCAAAAATATCCATCGATGGAAATTAAGTGTAGGCGAAATAACGCAATAATAAATATGAGAAAAAAAATAGAGTGTCTGTCAGTCCATGAGGCGAAGACTTGATTCGTGCATTTTAGCGCGGCGGAGAGGCGGACATTTTCAACAGTTTTTATAATTTTGTTTTATTTTTATTTGTCTAACTAATAAATTGTTTTGATACACAGCTTTTTACTCTGCGTTATTTCGCCGACTTTTAATTTCCATCGATGGCTATTTTTGCAAATAAATCGAAAACGGTCACAGATACGAGAATAGTGCAAGAGACCAGAACGCTAAACAAAGGAACAGAGAGTTCAAATTTCATACCGGAATTCATACAGGGAGCCAAAAAAAAAGTTCTGAAAGATAAAATTGTAGCCGATTCAAGAAAATGTAACACCCTGTATACTGCGACCGACAATTTTGATACTTTATTGTAAAGATTTAAAAAAAGTGTTGATGTTCCAAATTTGAAACAATTATCGCAGAATATAAGAGAGAAAACGCAAAATACGAGAAAAAAAATTGAAACTTTGCCACCCTGTATAACGAAAATAACGCGTTTTGGACCATGCATATATTTGCATTTTTTTCTTATTTTGACGAATACTATTACCCCCTGAAATATCTGCATGACATTAATTAACACCCTGTATATTAACATCAATTTATTATTCGAAGAATTTATAAAACTTTCATCTTTTTTGGAGAATCTACTCGAAAATTTTGTACATTTTAGAATTGACCAACAATGGGTATCTTATTTAAAAATTATATTTTTGTTATTATTTTGGGGTAGTAAAGACTTATTTCAATAAAAATGAACAGTTTTAATGCCAAAACGACTATGAATGTGGAATATTTGAGAAACAATTTTAGCTCATTAAGTATTGAGCAAAAAATTTAAATTATAATTGAGGGAAGACCTAAACTCGAAATTAACTTAACACAGACCACCAAGTGTAAATCTAGGGACTTTATTGTTATTGATAAGTTTGCTGCAAATAAAAACAGAAGAATGAACTTTACTTTTAAACAATGTACCCACTAATGAAAAATAAATTGGCCTTTTTTGTTTTTTTTTATCTTATTTCATTTTCAATAAAATATTAAGTAAGTAGGTAGGTAATCATAAATTTTAAAAATATTTATTAAAAATTATTGGCGAAATTTGGGCGTGGTCTTAAAAAAATTTCGCCTGCGGCGCATTTCGCCTGCAGCGGGCTTTTCGTGCATCTCCAAGTTAATATGTCACAACCCGCCATTGGTTAGGACCCTACCTCCCGCTTTTTAATATTTTAAATCTAACAGCCCTAGGAGTGGGCCCGGGATGCCGCACAGCCCCCGGGCCTGACCTGGCTCTCGACGGCCCTGGCTTTGCACAGAGTCGGCCTTATCAGATTTATCGCCGGGTGCAATTCAAGGATCAACATTTTTTTATTAGAACAATTTTTTAGTACAAATTAATTTTTGTATGTAATAGCAACAATATATCTTTTTTGGAATTCCTTTAAGGGTGGATCAATAGTGGTATAATCAGTAATAATGATTAATAAATTATCACACTTTACATATGGGTTTTCCAAATGTTATATTTATTTTATTTTCACATAGAATACTTAATTAAAAAATTAAGAAGTTTACTACCGATTTTTAAAAACATTAAAAAAATTTTAAATGTAAGACATATGGAAATAATATATTACGCGTTAGTTAAAACTCATTTAAATTACGGAATTTTAGGTTGGGGAGGAATAAATAGAACTTTAGTTAAAAAATTAGAAATATTACAAAAAAGGTTTCTACAAGTTATATTCAATAAAGATTATCTGTATCCTTCACAAGAATAATATGAACAAAAAAGTTGAACATAAGACACTTTACATTTATAACATCTTAATATATATATTTAAAAATAAAAAACTTATATAATTTAAAAACCATAATCATAATCATAAAAATGAAATAACCATAAAACCTAAAATAAATAAATCCATAGGGCAAAAAAATTTCAAATATTTATGTTTTTATTTAAACGATTATTTACCAACAAAAATTAAAAAATTGATTTCATTAAAAAAATTTAAAGTCGGAATAAAAACATGGATATTAAAAACAGACAATTTGAAAATATTTTTAGAAATGCTTTAATTAATTAATATTGTTCTGAATAATTTATATACCCAAGTAATTTTTTTTACTTAAAAATTATAAATTAATAATTTTATTATAGGTAATATATTTCTTCGAAAAAGCTGCGTTTACACTATAAATTATCATTTTTATTTTAAAAAGCTTGATTTTTAATGCATATTTATGATTTATGATTTTACATACTAAAACAAAAAATAAGATTTGCCCCTAACAAGCTCAGCTTCGGGGGATTGAAGAATAAGCTTATCGAAGGCAACATAAACATATTTATTATATTATTAAATTTTAAATAAACTTATTATTATTATTATTATTAAATGGGTTTTTAAAACGATTTATTTAATGGTTTGTTTTTGGGTCCATTCTTAAATTCCCCGCTCTAAAACTCTGCTACCGGGTGCATTTACTATTTCTGCACTCCCCTCTAATGCCGGTACTGGTTTGCAATTACAAAAGGCCATTTGTTTATCAGCAAATATTAGAGAATAAGCTGCGAACAGTAAAAATGTAGTATTACCATATAATTAGTATTATTTTAATTAGAAAATGATTTAAATAATTACAAAATAAATGCGTTATTACCTTCCTAATCAAAATGATTACGCAAATAGTAACTAATAAAAATAGAAATATTGATTTTCTTAATTCCTTTGCAAATTTCAATATACTGTGATTGCCAAGCTATAAAAAAAACTTTAGTTAAAAAGTTACCTTTTTTTATTTATTTTTATTGTCCGGGAGTCTGCTAGTGATTTTGGTCAAATATTTTGCCGTACCTTATTTTTATTTATAATAAGATTTGTTTTATGTTTTATTGAAGTATTTTATGTTATAATAAAGCTGGAACTATAGCGGTAGGTTGGACTACAACTGCCTGATATAATATCTTCATATTAATTATATAAATCACAATCCACTATGGCGATTTTGGGTATTAAAATATAGTTGTAGCTCTTGAATTATTACGAATTCATATTAGTCCTAGGTATTTTATGAGAATTTATAAATTGTCCGAGGTGAATTATGAGCTCTAATGCTCTTACTATCACAAGTATTATGCGCCTATTATTAACTGGTTGTAGGAAAAAGAGGTTTATGTACGAAAAACTTTATAATGCATAAATATTCTGATCTTCTGATAAAAAAAAAAGTTGGGTTAGTCTCCATCCCTGAAAGGAAACATTCACGGAATTGTAAAAAAACTTTTAGATCAAAAAAAAAGATATCAGTAATGGTAATAATAATAAATGCATTTATTTAACAATTAAATAAGTTTTACAACTATTTTATAAAAATGGTGGCGGTATCCAACATGCGCTGCTCATACAACTACCCTCCGTCAAAATACCTTAAGAAAAAAATTTAAATAAAAAAAATACGGCTAATATAATGTTAGCCTATAGCAAAAAAGTATACCTAAACATTATAGTTACATTAGTACATAAGTATATTAGTGAATTATATTCAAATAGAATATTCAATATACATACGCCTTACAAATAATTAAAGAAGATAATAATATATAAAATATTATATTGTAACAGAAATTCAAAACTAACTACATCAATATGTTGTTCAAAATTAACCAATGAAATATGTAATGTAATACATTTTTAATAACAAGACTAGTAACTGTTTTGATATCATTGGGAATAGGGTTAAAGGTCGAGACTGCGTTGTAAGAAAATGAACGTTGATACAAGGCAGTACAGTGTGTGCAGGAACACTGCAAACACCACGAAAACGTGTTAGGCGATCATGAAGTCCGTGCCAGCTCCGGATAGAGGGCGGCCAAATTCACACTTTACAGACGAATGGACAACTGATCATTTACTTAACTTTGACCACGGAATAAATAAATAATAGTAATAGTGGAGTACAAGCCAGGATTGCAGAAAGGAATGAGCTGGCCGAGTTCGTACCGTGCTTGGCTCACTCCTTAAATCTGGTATGTGTTTATTCTGCCTCATCATGCCAGGAAGCTATTAACCTATTTGGACTGATTCAAAAAATATATTGCTGTTTTTTTGGCTCCACTGGGACATTATGAAAAAATACGTTAAAACAAATTTAAAAGGAAGTAGTCAGACGAGATGGTCGGCGAAACATGTTGCTGTGAATGCCCTATTAAATAATTTGCCAGAAATAGCGGAAGCCTTAGAAGTTAAGCAAACTTCTCATGCTCCAGAAGCTAAGTACGAGCCAGGTCATCTCTTAACTGCTACGAGCCCTATCTCAGTGAAGTTGATCCAACGCCCCAAAACATGATATTGGTGAATTTATTTTAGGGCAAATTAAAATTTTATGTCAAATACGAGTATGTATAATATTTTTGGAGATTGTGTATGGAAAGGTAACAAAACAGACGCGGGTATTTTTAAAGCGTTTTTATTTCGAAATTGTCTTCTTTCCAAAATGATTTGTGTATGTATACAGGGTGTTTCAGAATAAGATGCTGATCCTTAACGGTGTGAATCCTTAGGTGATTTTAAGAAGAAAATTTCAAATTAATATATATCCTTAACCTATCAACTTTCGAACTACAGGGCGTTAAAGTTTTAAGAAAAAAATCGTTTTTCTATCATAACTTTAAAAACTTTTTAGCTATTTTTATGAATTTTTCACACATGCCCTCCAAGCATCAATAGCCATTTTTCGGTGTAGAAATTTTTTTAAAATTTTTAACCAGTGGCGTCCTGAAAGGGTTTGGACTAGACATTTTGGAAAAATATTATGTACGCCACTGCTTTTTCTCAAGATAAAAATTATTTTTAAAATACTCATTCATTTTAGGCCAAATTTAATATCTTGCCTTTTTATCGTCCGACAAATAGTTTCCGACAAAAAAATAAAAACATTAAATGCGCATTCGCTATGTGCCTATGGTTTGTTTTGACACTTTTAGGAATACTCCAGGAATTTTTCAAAGGGTACGAGGCTCAATGAGGAGAAGAGCTGAAGCATGCATTATTGCATGTGGTGGCCACTTTCAACAGCTAATCCAAATTATTTTCGTTTTTGTTCACACGTTCTTTAATGTTAGTCGTTTTAATTTATTGTTAAAAATAAACCATAGGCACATAGCGAATGCGCATTTAATGCTTTTTATTTTTTTTTTGTCGGAAACTGTTTGTCGGACGATAAAAAGGCAAGATATTAAATTTGGCCTAAAATGAATGAGTATTTTAAAAATAATTTTTATCTTGAGAAAAAGCAGTGGCGTACATAATATTTTTCCAAAATGTCTAGTCCAAACCCTTTCAGGACGCCACTGGTTAAAAATTTTAAAAAAATTTCTACACCAAAAAATGGCTATTGATGCTTAGAGGGCATGTGTGAAAATTTATAAAAATAGCTAGAAAGTTTTTAAAGTTATGATAGAAAAACGATTTTTTTCTTAAAACTTTAACGCCCTGTAGATCGAAAGTTGATAGGTTAAGGATATAAATTAATTTGAACTTTTCTTCTTAAAATCACCTAAGGATTCACATTGTTAAGGATCAGCATCTTATTCCGAAACACCCTGTATAGCAAAATACCTGATGGAGACAACTTAAGTTGAATAGTTTGTTTATTCGCTTCGATAAGATAAATGTAAGCTTCTTAAGACAAATGATAACATTTTACGTTGCTAAGAAGCCGATTTTGGCGTTTAAATCAACTTTCAATGTACTGATGTTGTTAACAATTAAAAATGGCTAGTGGTAAAGCTGTTTCTGACGAAATAAGAAAAGTGATCATTCACTTGCATTTAAAGGCCAAAATGCTTCCCAAATCGCTGACAGTGTTAACAAATCGAGGTATACAGTTCGAAATATTATTAAATTGTACAAAACAACTGGGTCTGTGGCTCAGAGACCCAGAACTGGAAGTCGCCCGCGTTATTCCAATACCAACTTAAGAGCCTTAAAACGGATTATCAAGGGAAATCGGCGCTAATTATAATGAATTGAAAATATTATGGAATCAGGCAACCAAAAAAAAAAGGTTTCAAGAGTAACTTGTCACAGAGCTGCCCAAAAACTGGGATTTAAAACTTACAAGGTAAGCTTAAATTATTTTTTTATTATTCGTTTTTAATTTAGTAATTCTAGGCAAAAGAAGCCCTTACTGACAAAGATTCAGAAGAAAAACAGACTAGCGTGGGCCAAAGAACATACCTATATTATGGTCTCCGAAGCAATGGAACTCCATTATTTGGAGTGACGAAGCCAGATTTGAAGTATGCGGTATAAGGTAATAGTAGGAATCGTGTCATAAGAACTAAAGAAGAAGTATTTCAGAATGAAAAAAAGTTAAGTTTCCTGCTTCTGTTATGATTTGGGGATCCATGTCAGCAAATCATAACAGAAGCAGGAAACTTAACTTTTTTTCATTCTGAAATACTTCTTCTTTAGTTCTTATGACACGATTCCTACTATTACCTTATACCGCATACTTCAAATCTGGCTTCGTCACTCCAAATAATGGAGTTCCATTGCTTCGGAGACCATAATATAGGTATGTTCTTTGGCCCACGCTAGTCTGTTTTTCTTCTGAATCTTTGTCAGTAAGGGCTTCTTTTGCCTAGAATTACTAAATTAAAAACGAATAATAAAAAAATAATTTAAGCTTACCTTGTAAGTTTTAAATCCCAGTTTTTGGGCAGCTCTGTGACAAGTTACTCTTGAAACCTTTTTTTTTTGGTTGCCTGATTCCATAATATTTTCAATTCATTATAATTAGCGCCGATTTCCCTTGATAATCCGTTTTAAGGCTCTTAAGTTGGTATTGGAATAACGCGGGCGACTTCCAGTTCTGGGTCTCTGAGCCACAGACCCAGTTGTTTTGTACAATTTAATAATATTTCGAACTGTATACCTCGATTTGTTAACACTGTCAGCGATTTGGGAAGCATTTTGGCCTTTAAATGCAAGTGAATGATCACTTTTCTTATTTCGTCAGAAACAGCTTTACCACTAGCCATTTTTAATTGTTAACAACATCAGTACATTGAAAGTTGATTTAAACGCCAAAATCGGCTTCTTAGCAACGTAAAATGTTATCATTTGTCTTAAGAAGCTTACATTTATCTTATCGAAGCGAATAAACAAACTATTCAACTTAAGTTGTCTCCATCAGGTATTTTGCTATACAGGGTGTTTCGGAATAAGATGCTGATCCTTAACAATGTGAATCCTTAGGTGATTTTAAGAAGAAAAGTTCAAATTAATTTATATCCTTAACCTATCAACTTTCGATCTACAGGGCGTTAAAGTTTTAAGAAAAAAATCGTTTTTCTATCATAACTTTAAAAACTTTCTAGCTATTTTTATAAATTTTCACACATGCCCTCTAAGCATCAATAGCCATTTTTTGGTGTAGAAATTTTTTTAAAATTTTTAACCAGTGGCGTCCTGAAAGGGTTTGGACTAGACATTTTGGAAAAATATTATGTACGCCACTGCTTTTTCTCAAGATAAAAATTATTTTTAAAATACTCATTCATTTTAGGCCAAATTTAATATCTTGCCTTTTTATCGTCCGACAAACAGTTTCCGACAAAAAAAAAATAAAAAGCATTAAATGCGCATTCGCTATGTGCCTATGGTTTATTTTTAACAATAAATTAAAACGACTAACATTAAAGAACGTGTGAACAAAAACGAAAATAATTTGGATTACTTAACTTAAGAGCCTTAAAACGGATTATCAAGGGAAATCGGCGCTAATTATAATGAATTGAAAATATTATGGAATCAGGCAACCAAAAAAAAAAGGTTTCAAGAGTAACTTGTCACAGAGCTGCCCAAAAACTGGGATTTAAAACTTACAAGGTAAGCTTAAATTATTTTTTTATTATTCGTTTTTAATTTAGTAATTCTAGGCAAAAGAAGCCCTTACTGACAAAGATTCAGAAGAAAAACAGACTAGCGTGGGCCAAAGAACATACCTATATTATGGTCTCCGAAGCAATGGAACTCCATTATTTGGAGTGACGAAGCCAGATTTGAAGTATGCGGTATAAGGTAATAGTAGGAATCGTGTCATAAGAACTAAAGAAGAAGTATTTCAGAATGAAAAAAAGTTAAGTTTCCTGCTTCTGTTATGATTTGGGGATCCATGTCAGCAAGTGGAGTCGGAAACTTACACTTTGTGGAAGGTATTATGAATGCTGATAAGTACATTAATGTGCTTCAAAATAACTTAACACCCCAAATTGTACAAATGCGTTTAAACAATATTGAATCTATCTTCCAATACGATGGTGCCGCTTGCCATACGGCTAAAAAAGTAAAAGATTGGATGTTAGAAAACAACATTCCATTTTTAAAATGGACGTCGAGTAGTCCAGATCTATCGCCGATTGAAACCTTGTGGCATATCATGAAGGAAAATCTCGGAGCGAATCTCGCAAGAACCGTTCCAGAATTGCGAACCTGTCTCCAAGAAATTTGGAACAGTTTTACATCATGTGATTGCCAAACATTAGTTGACACTATGCCAAGACGTATCGAAGCAGTAATCAGTCGAAAAGGCGATGTAACGCAGTGGTGATTTGCTGCTATTTGGTTTCGTTGATTTTTATTAATCGACAGTTTTTTTTGGATTTGTAAGATTTTTTTCTCTGTTACAAAAAAATTTGGTATTTTAGGCTAATATTAAATAAAAATATCGTATGTTATCAGAAATACATTTTAGTTTTTGATACGTTTTCGCTAATATGACAAATTTCATAGAAAAACGTAATTTTGATAGTTCTTCACTGAGACAGAGCTCGTATAAAGGATTTTAAATTTATTCTTAATTTAACTATTTGGGCGAATATTTTCCGCGAAATCAATCGAGTGAATAGAGAAATTCAGAAAGAAGATATTATCCTTACCCGTTCCGTCGCACTAATGGATGGTCTGCTCAAAACTTTGCAAAAAATGAGACAAACCCCAATGGAATATTGGATAAAAGAGGCTGGAGAAGTTACTAAAAAAAGTGGTGTTGACCCTATTTTGCAAAACAAACGAATTCCGAAACGTAAAAAACATTTCGATTAGATGTGTGAAGACGAATTACAAACACTCCAACCCGTTCAACTATTTTCTAAAGAAATAATTATGGTATTTGATCGAATCATAATATCAGAAATTAAAAAGAGGATTGATTGTGCTACCATGCCGAATTTGAATTTTGCTTTTCTTAATCGTACTAATATTTTGAAAATGTCAATTGAAGAACTGTAAAGTATGGAGCAGCTCTGGCTCGAAAATACGAGCGAGATTTAAACGCCGTTGAATTCTGCCAGGAACTCTACGTTTTTAAAGAGCAAGCTCCGGTTTTATTTGGTGATATAGGAAAGGATGACGGTTTCCATCTCTTGCAACAGATCTATGCGCATGATTTGCAGGATGCTTTTCCTAATATTTGTATTGCCCTACGAATTTACTCTACGCTTCCTACTACATCCACAAGCGGTGAGCGAAGTTTTAGTAAACTAAAACTACTTAAAAATTGAAGAAATAGTCCATACTTTAAGTGGAATGTATGTTTAAAAGGGAAAGAAATAAGACACTGTCTTCCTCCACTGGTATATTAATATAAGTCTTAATTAAGGGTAAAATATTATTATATTCTATATTTAAATACTACTCTCCATAAATTTTAGGTTGCTAATTCACTACTATGTGATTATTCATCCACTCCTCAATTTTTTATTAAAATAATTTTTTTACGACTTCCACTATTCTTCTCTCCTCACACTTACGTCACTGGTCCACCAAAATGTGACTTTTAATTACTCCTCATCAGTCTATAAAAGTCTTTACATCTTTAACCATTCCAATTATATAATTTTTTCTTCTCTCCTCACACTTATGGTGCGATGTCACTAATTTGACACTTAGCTTACTGCTAGGTTGGCTTAATATCTTTGTTTTTGCCAATTCTCCAAGAATGACCTTTTGCTAGGTATACCATTACGGTGGATGTTGTTCCAATTACGTTTTGTGTTTTCCATCATCTTTTAGCTCCGTTCGGACTGTTTGCACCTGTAATTTCTCATTTCCTTATTCTCTTCTCCTGATGATGACTGTTTATGCAGTCGAAACATGTAGAGATTTTACCCTTAATTAAGACTTATCTTACTATACCAGTGAAGGAAGTGTCTTATTTCTTTCCTTTTTACTTAAAAATTATTTGCAATCTTCTATGAGCCAGGAACGCTTATCGACTCTTGCAATCTTAGCGATAGAAAATCGAATTGCACACTAGTTAAATTACGACAAGGCCATAGATTTATTTGCTGAACAAAAAGCTCATTGTAATTTCAATTCACAAATGCAATAATATAAATGATTTTTATTTTTATTATACATATTTTTATTTTAAATCCTATCCTGTGCTGTGTATAAAATATATATCCTACACGTTCATGTCTATATATCTGTAAAGAAATAGGCTTAACACAGAAAGAACAGCGATGGATGCATTATTTCCGGAAGGCCTATGTCCAAATGTCAATCAATTAGTGGACATCTGATAGCTGAAATCATATAGATGATAAAGGTAAAAATAAATATAAGTGGGCGGGGGCTGCATTTTTCAGTTTTTGCCCCGCCTAAAAAAAAATTTAAGATCCGGGGTTGGTCCGTGCCCATGATCAATTTATTATAAAGATAACTAGGTAATTTGTTCTTTTCAATGGAGTAGGTACACTTGATTGGCCATATGGAGCATAAACCTTTCCGATAAATTTAACCATCCGGATGCTCGAAAGGCAGGAGTTCTTAAGCATGCATTTTACAGCTTTTGTTGACTGTCTCTGTCAACTTGATATAGAGCGGGCCAATAAACTATGTCGCAGTAGCCCAAATGGGACAGGACCTTATTGTTGTAGCTGAATCGAAAATATCGTTATGCATGTAGAGTAATTTAATTTTGCCATAGGCCTTCTGTAATAAAAGCGAAACAGGAAGAAAATCTTAGTTTGGAATCCATGCATGATTAACCTAAGATTCTTGCAGGTTATAGAGGGTTGCAAGACGATACTATTAATTGAAATTTTGAGCAATGGATCTTGCATAATTGCATCTTTAGATTTACCAAAAATTATAAGCTGGGTTTTAGCCCCATTCAAAACAAGCCCGTGGACCGTGGAGATGTTAGAAATAATTGGTAAATCAGCAGCATCAAGTTCAAAGAGGAAAAAGGAAAAATATATCCGAGTGTTAGGTTTTTCAAGGAATAAATAGATTCTTTGTTACCGAATTTATTCCATTTAAAAGATACACCATGTGTCAATAATTTATCTAATATCAACGGTAATCTAATACATGCACTCTACGAAAGTTCTACTATAACTTTTCTACCTAAGCCAAGCATAACCCAAATTTTAACCCCCGATGCAATGGGGCATTTGCAAACAGACATTGAGTACTTTAGTAATAGACATAGCATTATTTTGTCTGAAAATCATTATTAATTTTTTATAATAATAATTTGTTGATGTGCTAAAACAGCAAACACGAGAATTCCAATTTAATACGGAACGTCATTGTCGTCGGGGGTTTTTTTATTTTGAAAATTATTAGTTACTAAGTAAAAATACTTAACTGTGAGGAAAATTTAATTTACTGATTTAGTTGCATTCGTTGGCAACCCTACAACAATATGATAAAATATTAGAAAATCGACTACAATAAATACTAGCCTGTGTAAATTAAAGCATTATCTACAAAATCCGTCAAATACAGAATGTATATTAAAGCAGTGCCACTATAAACCGTAAGGTGTATATTATGTGTAGTTCATCGTATTTATAGCATCATCTAACTCATAGTTCTCCTGGTGTCATACCTCCCGCTTCGATTCAATTATTACTAAATATATATTCATTCTTTTGTGCGGAATGTGGTTTATTTTATAACTGAATATATTTTTTTCAGACGCAAAAAAATGTATTGATAAACAAACTAAATAAAAACAAATTTTTCCCTTCCGACACGTGCTGCTTGCAGTTGAACTTCTTTAACAAAAAAAAGTTACTTTTTCTGATGTTCTAGTAAAATAAAAAAAAAATTTAAATCTTTTAAATTTATTAATTTTGCACACAATGTGATGTATAATTTGACTCCTGCCGGGGGTAACTGGGCCGTAACAACGCTGGTACCCCAACAGCAGCATTTTACTTCAAACTAAATGATACTTTGACTTTTACGAAAACCAATTATTTTTCCCTCATTTCACTACTTTTACATGTCTCCGACAAAGTTTTTTGAAACTTAAGACTTTTCTTACCCTCAATTCACTACTTATACCTAAATGATTTTGACAAAGTCTGTTAAAACTCTCTAATTTTCTTTTGCTCTCTTCATTGTTCTGCCCAAGACAGGGCCTTTTCACTACCCGTTGATTTTCCAGTATGCTGAATTCTAGTCGGTCTTCTGACTATTCATATTTTACACCTCGTGTACACCATTGAAAGCTCCATTACGGCTTAATCCCAATTATTATTTTCTCTATTGCTAACAACATCAGTATTGTTCTATTTACTTTGTTTTCCGGATGATGAGTGTTTCTACACTCGAAACATGTCGAATTATTAAGAATTATTATAGGTTCGCCTAGTTATTCTAATAAACTTGTGGAGAAAGACTTTGTGCTTTTTTTTCTATAAATAAAAACGCTTCTGGAGTACCTATTGCACCTGTGTCTAACACAGTAAAAAAATCTACTTTAAAAACTTTATTTGGAATATTATCCATAAAAGCCTACAATCTTTTTAATCATAGTTTGAATGCCCTCTAGCGGTAAATTTGGGAACTTGAAAATAATTTCCAGCAATTTATCGTGGTCGATTTTGTAATAATTTTATTTATTTTTTAAATTTGTGACAAACTCTTTGGCCATCCGGTACATCTCTCTTCGACAGCGTAAATAGCAGTAATAGCACTAATATTTAGGCGAAGCGGTAGGCGTGACACCAGGAGAACGATCAGATCAGCGATACGACGGAGTGGGGGAAACATACTTTACCTATTTCTAAATAACATATACAGAGCATATATAATAAATAATAAATTATTATGTTTATTTAAAATACTTATTTTGAATCAGACTAACTGAATTTAAAAATTTAGTTATCGCCTAAAAATGCCTAGGGTAAATTTAAATATAAACAAAACTATGTACTTATAAAAGCTTAAATAGTTATAGCTTTTATTATAATATAGATGTGTTGAATTTCCAAAATAATGAAAAAAAAATGTACATTATGTATATCAATTTATCAACAAAAAGTCGTATTCTGCGTTACAATAGTAAATCAATTGGCATTTGAATTGACACCTATAATAGGCCATTTAACTACATGTAACATTAAAATGCACCCGTTGACATAAAGTTTTAAACCAATTAACCTGCTTAGTCCAGTTTAAACTAAATTTATCGAAGACATAAAAGAGATATTATTTTAACGATTCAATAAATTAGATAAAACTGATTTAGTGCACTTCTTTTAATATAATAATGAACATAAATGTGTTACAACAATTTAAAATGTCACTTAATAATAGTATATATATAACAAAAAATATATATTTTTTTTTAAACTTTGAATCGTTAAGGCCTTTAGTTCATGGAAATTCATTATAACTGAATGAAAGACAATTTATTTTGTCAAATTTCCACTTTTATTGAAATTTTGTTTCTATACACGACGCGTTTCGCTACATTGTAGCTACACCCGAAGAAGCTACAATGTAGATAACTTTTCTAGTTTCCCTGGTAATAAAACTGATTTTAATGCTATTAATATGATTTTATTGCACATTTTTATAATCTTTTAAGCGCATATTTCGAATCCCAAACAATACCTAATAGTAATTAAAGGTTAAAAACCTGAACCAGACAAAACCAGTAAAAACAGTTAAAAATACTTATGCATGTTGTTTGTTCGTGTCCTTATTTCATCATTTGTAAATAATTATTGTTAATTAAAATTGTCTCAACATAGACTACACGGTGCCTCAAAAAGTCCTTAAAGTAAAATAAATATATGCACAGTTTTATAATAAATATTATACAACGTCTTTCAAGGTACGCAAAACGTTCACTTTTTTAAAATGTCGATTCTATTGGACGCATTTAGGGAACTGCAGGAATTTAATAGAAAGGTAAAGCATTTGGGCCCCCTTAGCTTTCGTTGAGTCCTTTATTCATTATTTAATTATTTGCCCCCCCCCCCCAGCATCAGGCAGGAGAAAAGACTGCCGTCAGACCCCCACTGACCTAAGGAACGAGTAGGATAAGTATTCGTTTTTATAAGTTAAAAAAATAATAAATATTCATAATGTAAATGTTTTTAAAATTTAAATTTAAAATTTAAAAAATAAAATATCGAATTATCGATATTATCGATATTTATCGATATTATCAATATTTATCGATATTATCTTTATCGATATTATCGATACCTATTATCAATATTATCGATGTTATTGATATATAAATTTTCTTTAAAGTAGCGCCATATTAAATGTGTGTTTTTCTACAAAATCAAAATTGGGCTATTAAAATTTGGTCGCATGTGATGCAAAGTTTATTTGTTTTTGACCCTGAATAAGGTAACTTCATAAAATAAGTATTTTTGAAAACGTAGTTTGTGTCTGAAAGTAATACACCTTAATATTAAGATAAAAAATAACACAGTGTCTTCAGTAAAGTGTTTTTTAAGTGGAAAATACATTTTAGTTTAACAACGTAAAGTTTTTCTATTTTCAACGATTTAATTTAAAACCCCTATATTATAATTTATTATTAAGCTATGCCATAATTACGTTTTTGTAGAAACATTTAATATGGCGCTACTTTAGAGAAAATGTATCTGAAATAAAGCCTTGTCAGAACTGAGAAGTTTTATGTAGGTTCCGTTGAGTCTTATTTTGCAAAAGTGGTGCACTTTACAAAATATAGGTAAAAAATCAAAATTATCTTATGCAGCTGAAATTTTGCATGTGGGCTGGAAACTGCATTTAGAAAAACTTTTTCTAATAACTTTTTTCGATTTTTTCAGAAATAACCCCACTTTTGAATTATTGTTTGGAAAAAATTAAAATTTGACAGATAATGCGAATCACGTGAGATTACTATTTTTTTGCTAAACTTTCATCTTGATCGCAGCAGAACTTGATGCCAAAGTCAAATTTTAAATAAAGCTATTAATAAAAAAAAATCCCACATGATGTGGACTTTATTGGTGACACTGTAGTTATAATATATAATATTTTTATGTTTTATAGATAATATATATTATCGATATATCGAATACCGATATTTAAAAAATAAAATATCAATATATCGATATATCGATATTTAAAAAATAAAATATCGATATATCGATTTATCGATATTTATCGATAAATCGACTATATCGATATTTTTTTAAATATCGATATTCGATATTGGAACTTCAATATCGCCCAGCCCTAGTTCTGATACTCGGGCACAAAATGTGGCTAAAATCTATTGGCTAAAGCATCTCATCAGCTATAAATCATCATATTCTGCAAATAAACTGAAGTGCTTTGGTTTTTCTTGAACTTTACGTTACATCTGGCGTACCACAGGGCAGCCCTTTGGGTCCTTACTTATTTATAATCTTTATTAACGATTTAATGTTGGAAATCTTATTTTCACAGCGTTTGTGCTTTGCTGATGACTTAAAATTGTTTGCTATAGTTAGGTCAGCTTTGAGAATCCAAGAGGACTTAAACAGAGTGTATAAGTGGTGTGTTAGAAATAAAATGGACTTAAACATTAAAAAATGTAAAATAATTACTTTTCATCGCACAATGCAGCCACTTTACTATGACTATAAATTAAATTATTACATTTTTGGAAAGAGTTACCTACCACTCTGTGTGACTTAGGTGTTCACTTGGATGTTAAGTTAGATTTCCATATTCACTATGAATACATTGTAAACAAATCATTAAAGTTATTGGGCTTCATGTGTCGAAATACTAGAGATTTCCAAAATATTGACAGCTTGAATACGATTTACAAAACTCTTGTTAGGTCATGTTTGGAATACCTTTCTTGTGTGTGGTCACCGTCATATTTAATACATATTCCAAATATCGAAAAGGTACAAAAAAAATTTATTAGATTTATTGCATACAAATTTAGATTGCCTGTTGACTCCTATGATGGTCTTAGGCGGAGATTGAGTTTGGACTTACAAAATTAGTAATAACTTTTTTAACTCTTCTCTCGCTTTCTTTAAGAGAAATATTTCTAAAGTTTTACTGCAATTATATTCTTGTTTTATTATGGGAGAGGTAATTTAAGATTCAGTTATCTTGTTTCTCTTTTAACTGTTATAATAGTTATTATTAGTTTGTTAAGTAAAAATTGTAATTGGGTTTTGCCCGTCGATAAATAAATAAATAACTAATAAATAAATATTTTATTTATATTTTTCAAGATTAAAAATTCCAAAACAAAAGCATTATTGGTTATAAATTACTATTATATTTATTCACCCGTCATTCATTACTTGTAAAATATATTCTAAATTACGGTTACTATCTTAATGAATATGACCTCATTATAAATTAAATATCTTAATTGTAAAAAAACAATTGATATATTTAATAGGCCGGCAGAAATAATTAAAACTATCAAGGTATTTTTTTAAATTAAAAGCAAAAATGCACTAAGCATGATATTTTAACAATTTTAATAAATTGTTAAACAAAAAGCCATATTACTGTAGTAAAAAGCTAACCACTGAGTAAAATTGAAATGAAATATTTCCTTATAATTAACAGCTCTTTATTATTAGAACCTACCTAGGTATATAAAAACATTAAGATACTATACTCGCTATAATCTCAAAAAACTAAATTTTGCAATTGAAATTTAACTCACCCTTGGCGACGCGAGATCAGGGTAACTCGGTTATCAATATTTTAGAAATGGATAGTAAATTTGTACGCAAACTAAATATCTGGATTACAGATAAATTCTGGTAGTTTGGTGATGGCATTGTTAGTTTTTTAAATTTTGTACGCAAGCAACAAAAATGCGGTAAGTCTGAGATTCAGATTTCACCCTTAGAATTAAACAAGCCATAAACTAAGTAAATTTTAACTTCCCACCCCTATTTCCATGCTAAGAAGCTAGCTGATGAGTCAACTTTTTCTAAAAACAAAGCGTTTCGATAGCTGACACCCACATGTGACATTAACAGCTGATACTGGTTTCTTCCTAAAAGTTCCCAGTTCAGTAGTGGGTCGTTGCAAGCTCACACGTCAGGTTTCACAGGCTAAATTTTCTTGGTGTTTATTATTTAAGATGAACGGTAAGTAGAATAAACTAGTTCCAATAACAAACATTTCATATATCATAATTTGCTATTATACATTTAATAGTATTAGTTTATCTATTTTAATTACGGTACAATATGTTGCTAAACCTTGCGCTCACTGAGAACTAATCCGGCTGTATTTAAAAACACATGGCCTTTTGGCGGCTTTGTACTACGCCGCGAACATAAATTATAATATGGCAACGCAGCATTAAACGAGAAACATGCGCATGCGCACTGCTCGTCGCTTGATTGGCTCGTAGCTACAATATCTGGTCGGCGTATGTTTTCCATTGTAAGTTTAGTGCATGTCAAATGTATTTCTATGTTTTACCAATGAATAACGCCATAACTTTTAATCTATCGCCCGTTAAATTCGATGTTACAATTGTAAATAAAATTAACATTGTATTATTGCAAGCCATTATGCTACTAAACCATTAAGACTCCCATACAAGTATAAAATATGGTGAATGCTTACTGCTTAGCCACAATACGGCGTGTTCTTAGAGAAAAAAAAAACTCCTCCTCTAAACCACACCTCTAAAATATCCCTCGAATTTTACGAGAATTTTATAATCACAGCCACGCTCTGCCCAGTAAACTACACGTAACGGTAGTGATTAGAGGTGTGACGATATAACTGTCACGGTTAAAAATAACCGGGTATTAAGAAATAACAGTCGCTATCGGTGATTAAATGTGATCTGAAGCAGTTACCAGTTATTCAATAACACCAAGCGCTCGCACATCGCACTGCCGACTGAGTTCGCCGGCTCATGGCAGCCTTTTTTCGCTGCACGCTGTTATTTTCTAAATAACTGGATAAAGAATAACATGGTTATTTTAGTAATAGGATGTGAAGCAACTACTAGTGATTCATATACCAACCGATCGCATCGCACTGCTGCTGCTTAAGTCGCCTTCTCTCGCTGTTAAATAACTGGATATTAAAAAATAACATGGTTATTATTAGTAATCGGATAATTTTCATATCACTTTGTGGGCGGTAACGGTAAGGTATAATTAATTTCCAATGAACGTTATTTCTCTGATATTTGAGTCCTGGTTTGCAGGATGCTTATGCTTAAAGGAAAGGTGTTAAATAGTTACAAGATAATTTCACGTCTTCACTACTCTTCACGTTTAAAATTGCGAGGGAAATAGTGGATTGGTGGATAGGTTGGCTTTTTTATTAATGTAAATAACTAGCGAATAGAGTCTGGTACAGGTCAGTAGGTACCGACCAATTACAGTAAAGTAGTTTACGGCGGCAGATTTAAACGTAGGTTTTTATGCTTACACTTACTACTAATATACAGTACCTAAGAAATATTAATAATTGTGGGTTAGAAAATTGGGAGGCGATAACTAGAGGAACTAATTCCGTCTAAAAGGTATATCGGCAACCGGTTTGTTCGTTGTTACCCAGAGCATTTTTTTTTAAATTTTATTTAATTTAAATTTTATTTTTATAAAAAAATATTAGTTGAAAAAATTGAATAAAAAAAAAAATGCTCTGATGAACAACGAACAACCCGGTTGCCGATATACCTTTCTCCTTTCAGATGGATTTTGTTTTAACATGCCAAATGTGACAAATTATATTGAGGTAAAGTGTTAACGTTTTGCTCATTGGTTGGTACCTATTGACCTGTACCAGAATCTATTCGCTAGTATCAAAATAACAGCTATTTTAATTTGGGGCCAATAAAATATTTAAAAAGAAAAAGTCGATTATTTAAATTGACACCTTCACCTTAGTAAATCTAATTTTTTGAAAATAACTGGTAACTGTTTAAAATAACAGTTAATTTAAAATAACAGTCACCGGTATACCGGTGATTCAAAAATAACTCTTAATCCCACCTCTAGTAGTGATCGTACGTACCCGCAGTATCTGTATATGTATTGGGTCCAAGCTAGTTTTCATCATGACTCACTGGTTTCTTTACCAGACAAATTGTAATGCGCAAGCGTGCAAGAGAGAAACAAACGCATGCTACTACTGAAAGGAAAGACAAAGAAAAAGAATCTGTTGCGGCTAGAAGCCAAATAAAATGTATATGACTTTCCGACGAACGTTGCCATTTTGCAGAAACGCGTGGAAGGAAGAACCTAGGAGTTACATTGCGGGAGCCGTTCTTCCTTTATTTCCTAAGAAAATTTGCTGGCTCAAGTGCTCAACCGATTTCTGCAGTAAGGAGGGTTGTATAATTTATATTTAAATATTCATCGTCAGTTTGTAATTATGTTTACTTTTTAATTATCGAACTTACTTACTAGGCAAAAATTAAATATTTATATTGTAAGTTGATAGCTTACCCTTATAATATCTTTCTGCGATTCTCGCGCTTCCAGCAAAAATATGCTTTCTTTAACTTCTTTGCTTGAGTACTCGTGGATTTTATCATAGATCACACCGTGAAGACCAAGCTGCTTCAGAAGTTTGATGGTGGCAGGATCCGCGTTCTCGTCGCCCCAACAAAATGTTACCAAATCCGCTTCTTTTGCTAATTGGACCTAAGGAGGAAGATTATTAGAAAAACCAAATTTAAAGGAAATTTTAAAAGAAAATTTAATGAAGGAGGATTCGCTGGGGATTTTTTATGGATCTTGTGGAGATATAGAAAGTTCATAGGAAAAATTATTACGACAATATTATTTAAGCAGTAAAACCGTTTGCACTTGATAACGGTTAAAAATACGAGAAAATCGTGTTTAGTTACAAAATAATTCTTAGATTCGTTTTTTGACATTAAATTGTCAGTTAAATGATTTCTGCAAAAACCTGCTTGGAATAGAAACAGTGGCAGCGAAACAGTGGCAGCTCGTGACTAGCGAGTCAGAGGCTTTAAATAATGCGGATAACTATAATCAAATCGTTTTTTGTTAAACATAGCAAATGATAAAACTAACAAATATTATATTTTGATTTAAAGTGAAAGTCAAATCTTTTTTTTTTCGGAAATAAACTTCTCGGTGACTTTGTTATTAAAATTATCTGTCTCTGAATTTTTGTCCTCGCAACCGCATATCCAGGATTTTTTATTATATATTTCTTTTTCAAACTTACACGTAAACTGTGCCTTACTTTTACATTTTGCTTGCACTTGTACTATGTTCAATATTGGTAGTGGCCGCCCTGCATTTTTTAAATCAAGTTTTTCACTTAAGCTCAGAGAACTAAACACAAGCTTCTGTAAATCACTGACCTTCGTATTACACGAAATTTTCCAACTTTATAACATAACTATTAAATAAGTTAAAACAAAACATCAGCAGCATCGACAGATCGCATCGCGAAGAGCTGTTGTTGGGCGGGAAATTGGAGTCCATCCGTGCAGCTCGTTGTGCGATGTGTAGGTGACGTCACGCCTCCGTAGTCATGGCAACCGACCGAATATGGTCGTGTTGAAGCGGGACGAATAATCGGCCGCCCGCGCTTAGTATAACCTGCCCGTTGGAATATGGTAATGTTTGGTTTGAATTATTTTAAATGATTGCTTACATACATTGCGTTATTGGTTTTTTAAGTAAAGTATTTTTGGATTCTGTTTAAAATAATTGCGGGGAGGGCGGCGCCCCAGAGCCCTTCATTACGAGCCGCCACTAAATAGAAATAAACTTTTTCTAACATCCATTAATTCTACAAATTGTTTGTAAACCATGGCTTCCAAAGGTTTCTCCAGATCCCCTAAAACGAATTCATTAAATGTTTTGGTAGTTTTTATGTTCTGTTCTGTATTCCTTGGTTTTATGTATAAGCATGTCTTCAGGTTTCTCACTTCATCGGCTTTAGCCGAGGATATCCAATTATGCCAAATGCTTCCTTCATTAATTTCTTGTTTAATATTTCGTTAAAATTATTGAAATTTAATTTAAATATTTCTTACTCCATTTAACCAGATTCCTTGAAAGTTATTTAAAAAATATTAAACGTGTGATCCAATCTCGACATCCGCATGGTAGGTATGGATTATATGGATAACGCAATTTCTGGAAAGCTTTAAATATAATTGAAGTATAATATAGTAAGTGGAAAAATTGCTGAAAACAGTTTTTATATGAGAAAGTGTTGTCTTCGCTGGGAATCGAACCGAAACGCTCGCCTTCCAAACGAACGCGACACGAGACGCTAAATTTTACTCAACCAACTCCGTCCATAAAACTCATTCTGTTTTTATGTTAGTGGTACACGATTTAGAAATCATCGGCAATTTCCAATTCCAATTTCCAAGGTAAGGAAAATGAACTCATCCAGACATTGATCATTAGGACCTATTTTATATTTTATCCAGATGCATTGTCAACATACAGCGTATTATGGAAATGATATATTTCCTGATACATGCTATAAAAGAGAAAATTTAACATTTGTCTTTTGAAATTTGAAAAATGCGACCTACTGGTGTATTTGTAAACAGTGACGGGTATAAATGACACCTTTTATTAAACAAAAAACCTATTTCCATAGTTACAAGCTATTATTTAGTGATAAAAAAATTCAAGTATATTTTAGTTTCTTCAGTGCCATCTATTAGACAGTGGAAAAATTTAATTATGCATTAATGCAATTAATTGCCTCGCTATAACTTGCATGCAGTGATTGCACCTAATGTAAACAGGCCTTTAGAAAAGATAAAACAATTATTTAAAGGCACGACACTTCCAAACCCGTCATTTCATACTAACCACTGTCGGCTCGTGACTAGCAAGTCAGTCGTTTATTTTTGTTAAACATACGCAAATGAAATTTTTCAACTTTATGTGTAGGTGACGTCACGCCTCCGCAGTCATGGCAACCGACCGAGAAGTCGCGTTGAAGCGGGACGGATAATCAGCCGCCCGCGCTTGATAGATCTGGATATCTTGCCCGTTGAAATATGGCTATGTTTGGTTTGAATAATTTTAATTGATTGCTTACATACATCGCGTTATTGGTTTTTAAGTAAAGTATTTTTGGATTATGTTTGAAATAATTGCAGGGAGGGCGGCGCCCCAGAGCCCTTCATTACGAGCCGCCACTGATACTAACTACGCTTGCATTTGGTCAGGCAACATATCCAGCGTTGCCAGTGTAGCCAACCGTACGGTAATTACCGTACATGAACGGTAACATATGCCAAAATTCGGTATACGGTAATAAGTTTATTACCGTACGCCAATGTACTGAATAAATTAGCCAATTACTTTAATATATTTACTCATATGTATTTTAATCATATTTAGTAAATGTAAGTCCAAATTGTCCAAAAGTAAAAAGTAAAAAGGTACGCCAATGCAAATCTATATTATGCATGATTTTTTTTATCAGTGTACCAAAACTCACAACCTTTTTTGTTTTTAAGTGTTCTAGTGATTTTTATAAATTTACTTCTTTACTGACTTAAGGTATGTTGGTTAGCAGTGTTAGCACAGAAAAACTCAGCATCAAATGTATTACATACGTCATTATAGCTAGTTACACCCAATGTCAATATAGCATATTTTTCCATGTGGAAGAAAAGATATCCTTAAATGTCATTTAAAATAATGTACTGTCACCTAGATGAGAAATGTTAGCAACACTGAGCGTTGCTGCATTACAGTAATAACAGGACACGGAACATGTTCCCAGAATTATAATAGCTTTCTAGCAAAAATAGAGAAAATTTACAAGTAAATGGCTCACTTTTTATTCTGAAATTTGTTATTACATTTTAATAGTTGTATTCCCTAGTTTTTTCTTCTTTTTATTTTAAACTCATTTTAAGAACCTAACCAAAATAAAAAAAGATCGCGTTTAATTTTATTAATACTTTGCGATAACCACTTTTTTTCAAATTTACCACAGATTCGTGTATTAACTTTACCAGTACAAATTATACTTTTGACATTATAAAAAAACATTCTATACAATCATAAATGCAAGTCATCATAACCCCGGTAAAATTTTAAATCTTTGTAAAATAAAATATTGACGACGTAAGTTTAATTATTGTAGGTACTTAATTTTATTTGTACTGGAAATACCATTATATTTGCTGACACCTGCTGCCGCAGGTTTTATAAATAAATAATGTAACATTTACAACTGAGAAGCCAAAAAGTATATTTAGCAAAATATATTAGTATGATACATTGTCAAGTGTGAAAAATACACTGCCAGCCAAAAGTTTAGATAAGCTATTTATAATGTATTTATCCTAGTCCTAACTTCAAAAGATTTTAATAAATAAAACTTTAAATTTCTAATAAGAAAATATTACTTTTATGTATATCCATTTTCGCCTTTGCCTGTGGGGTGATAAGAGTATACCGTGCGAGCAAAAAATATTTGTATCAAAGAGGGCCTTGCATCTAACGACGTAATGCTTAGCCGTAGAGCTTAATACCTGTTGGGTGTCAGTAACTACCTGTTCACAATCACTCAGTTATTCCGTCATCTTTGACAGTCGTTACAAGTAATTTGATTCATCGCTAATTTTTCCAATTTGTTGAACGATTATTCACACAATGGGCTTTACGGAACAGCACAAAACATTTATGGTTGAAGCGTATTTTCGAAACGGGGTTAGAGATGGACGATTTTCACGAACATTTTCAGAATACATTCTCAGAATACATGTAATTATTTTTCTTTTTCTTCTGTATATTCTTACTTTGTTAATTTTGTAAACAACAAAAATAAATTTGTATTTGTCTACTTATTTTATTACTCAATAGTTTGGCATAACATGTCATAATATGAATTTGACAAAATTTTAACCTAGATTTGGTTAGATATATCGTCCCCATATCATTGTGATCTAAACCAAGCCCTACGTTTTTTAATCCCAGCCCTCTTTGATGCAAATAATTTTTGCTCGCACGGTACTAACGTTGGGTTGCATAAAGATTTTAAACAATAATTAACTAACCCGACAACTTTAACTGTGTCATAAATTACATTTGCATTTGCAGACATTATTTACTCACCAAATAAGTTGCCTAATTAGTACGAATTAAGGTATTCGGCAACTCTGATTGTGATAAAATCGTTTCTGCCAATGCCATTCATATCACTGTCAAAGTTGCCGGGTTAGTTAATTAGTATTTTTTAAATGTTTATGCAACCCGACATAAATGATGTTAATATTTGCCGTACAACAAAACTGTTGACAAGCTTCTTATTTTCGAAAAATAATCAAATTTTTATTATTTTAATTTCGAAAGTAGTCCATTTCTAATGTGTCAGTATTATTGGATGAAATAAAATTCGCTCGTACACCACCAATTGTGAATAAACTTTTTAATAATTTATTATTTTTAAATTATGCTCCTTATCTTTTTCTTAAAGAAGGAAGGAAGGAAATTATATAAAATATAATAATATATTTTATTATAGGACAATATCACTATAAGAATGTACGGTATGTCATTCCATTGTTTTATGATTTACATGAAGTGTTTTAATTATCAGTATTTGCCTTTTTACGTAAACAACACTCGTTTGTTTTTGCATAAAGTGAAATATCGTATTCTTACATCTTATCCACCAAGATGGTGGATAAAGGCATTTAGACATTAATACTAATAAAAAATGCATAAAAGTCCAACGATTTATATAATCGTATCCCAATTTGAAGTAAATTAACGTGCAAATTGCGCCATTACGGAGCCATTACTCTATGCTAAAAGACAATAAAAAATAATATTGACATCGGTAAATATCCAAAAGTTCATGCATATTTAAAACGCAAGAATGAAGAATATAGGTATCCCAAAAAAAGAACAAATTTTCAATCATAAATGAGGAGCCTGATGAAAATTATTTATTAACTAAAGTAATATTACTATTTGGAATTGCTGGTGCTGTAAGAGGAAGCAAAATTTATAAACTAAAAATAGGCGATAATGAAGATTTAGGAAATGTTGTTGTATACGTCCCTGACAGGGCCGTAGGTAAGGGGGGGTTTAGGGGGTTCAACCCCCCCCCCCCCCCCATGACAAATTACTTGACTGAACTACCCAACTTAAAAATCGTCTCCCTAGCCTTTTACTAGAGAAGATAGAAAATATTATTTTCTAAAAAAAATATTACTAAAAAATATTAGTTAGATACTAAAAAAAATGTTACCTACCTAAATGAATCAACGCGTGTCCTTCCACGTTCGCTTTACCTCATTCATCATTTAATACTCAATGGTACGATAGTCATAAGTGGCTATGTGGGAGTTATTTTAAACAAGGGTTATTTTGTCGGCCATGTTTGTTGCTTTCAAACGGGAGAACTAATGTTTGGGTTTCTCAGGGCTTTTCAGATTTTAAAAATTTGTCTGCTAGTATTAAGAAGCGTGAAGGATCAAAAGACCATATGAGTAGTTATTTAAGTCTGAAACGATTCGAAACAAACTCTTTGATTATACGGGATGCTCTGGAAATGCAATCCTCCTTGTCATTAAAATTATATAACGAAGACGTTAAAAAAAATCAAAAACTAATACTTAAAATAGATGTAACGTGTCATTTAGCAAGACAGGAATTATCATTTAGAGGCCATAACGAAAAAAGCGATTCTTTTAATGCTGGCAATTTTCGCAAAACTTTTAACTTAATTATTAAACGGGATATAGAAATACAATAGCATTTAAAAAAAAACTGGCAATATTTTTTCCGGCTTATCTAAAACCATTCATTTTATGACATTTTATGTTCGTTGCGTGGTGTGGTCTAAATTTCCTTTTCTCTCTTTTTATTTACGTAAATAAGACAAAGTAAGATATATTATGATAATCATAGGAAAAATTAGGTACTATAGCAGGTAATTCCGTTTGGTTGTAGATTGTAGGACTTCCAGGTTATTTCAGTCGCGGTCGCACCTCGCACCCTACGTATATACCGAGTGTCAACGAGATTATTGTACATAGCACCACAGTGTTATGTTAAGAGATAATTTAATCAAATTTGGGTTACTGTAATGTTTGAAAGGGATCTTTATTTTTACCTAGAAACCAACTGAATTTCACTTCCGGTTTAACCGGAACTAAGCCATTTATGTTTTTTTTAAATGACAACCTGTATAATATATTGCACAGTTAAATTCTCCTCAAAATTCTCTTTTCAACGACATACAACAAGTTGACATTTACTTTCAAAATGGCGGCGTAGGACTCATTTTACCAAAAACAAAATGGTGTCTATAAAACAACGTATGCAATTGATACGGGAAAAATAGTGATAAAATCTTTTAAATTGGTCCCTTTTGTAATTCTCTAAGCACTGACATTTACATTTTCTTCTTTTGTTTTTAAAGGAAGGTATTTTTTTATTGTTTAAAAAAATCTTAACTTTAACCCTATTTTACAGAGTTTTTTTTAAATGTTATCATATACTTTTTATTATTTAGTATGAAAGTCTAAAGTATCCTTAAGCACCTAGGGATATTTTCGGAATCAGAATGCGTTATGCTTCAGTTTTAAACAAGAAAAAAAAACGTGCATTTTTCAATAAAAACGGCCCAAAATCTTGTATTATTCCTATTAAACATACACATGTTTGTAAATCTTGCCTCGTCGGAAAAAAGTATGTTTCGATGGAAACCATTATCCACATTATTCTCCTCCAAAAACCAGATGCAGTATTGTAGCCTTCTGACAGGATCGTGAACTTGGTATTTAAACGACTTAAATCCATGTTTTTTTAATATTCTTCTTACAGTTTCGTGGCTAATATTACATTGTTGTCCTATTTCTCGCAAAGATGACGTAGGGTCAACAGCAATGCAAGCCAATACATTTATTTCAGCTTCCTCGCTTAAAACAAAGTTATCATTAGCTTCTTGATTATCGTTTTTTTCCGATTTTAATTTATTTTCTAGCCACGGGAAATAACTTGAAGAAGGCAATTCACGAGCTGGATAGCGCTCCCTATACAATGTTTTAGCACGACGGGCATTTTTGTGACTTTCTCCGTAAATAATTAACATATCAATTTGTTCTTCTCTTGTAAACTTAACCATTTTATTCCTATTTAACGAAATATGAATCAGACCCACGGCCAAAAGTACAATACACTACAAAATTTTCATTACAAACTAATAGTCTGATAATGGCGTTGACAAATACCAATTTTGTTATCCAAAGCCAACTTAGGTGAAAATAAGTTATTCAGTTTTTATTGAAAAATGCACGGTTTTTTTTTTCTTGTTTAAAACTGAAGCAAAACGCATTCTGATTTTGAAAATATCCCTAGGTGCTTAAGGATACTTTAGACTTTCATACTAAATAATAAAAAGTATATGATAACATTTAAAAAAACTCTGTAAAATAGGGTTAAAGTTAAGATTTTTTTAAACAATAAAAAAATACTTTCTTTTAAAAACAAAAGAAGAAAATGTAAATGTCAGTGCTTAAAGAATTACAAAAGGGACCAATTTAAAAGATTTTATCACTATTTTTCCCGTTTTAATTGCATACGTTGTTTTATAGACACCATTTTGTTTTTGGTAAAATGAGTCCTACGCCGCCATTTTGAAAGTAAATGTTGTTGTATGTCGTTGAAAAGAGAATTTTGAGGAGAATTTGACTGTGCAATATAATATACAGGTTGTCATTTAAAAAAAACATAAATGGCGTAGTTCCGGTTAAACCGGAAGTGAAATTCAGTTGGTTTCTAGGTAAAAATAAACATCCCTTTCAAACATTACAGTAACCCAAATTTGATTAAAATATCTCTTAACATAACACTGTGGTGCTATGTACAATAATCTCGTTGACACCCGGTATAGGCGATTACGATTATAGATAATAGAAAAATTATACGTACATTTTAAAAATTTTAAGGTGGCTTTTGGGTTTTTTAAAATTATTCATTGTTTCAATAATAATAATAAATGGTTCAAAAAAATTATATTAATTATTATTGCGGTAATTTTTTTTCTTTTATAAGTGATAAAGTAATAATATATACACACAAAACATTTTTCGCCTGCGGCGCATTCGCCTGCGGCGGGCTTTACGCCTCTGTCGTACCCGTCGCCCACCCGCATAAATAGATACCGCCCCTAACCTAAACCCCCCCCCCCCCCCATGAATAACGTCTAGCTACGGCCCTGGTCCCTGATACAAAAACCAAAATTACAAGAAAATTCCCAATAACCGAGTATTGGGAATTATACAGAAAATATGCCACCCTTTGCCCTCAAAATTATCAGGAAGACAAATTTTTGATCAACTATCAAAAAGTAAAATGTACAGGGTCTTCCAACGAGGACTGAACAGGGGCTCATTTTTGAGCTTCCTTGTCTTTAAAGAAAAATCCAAAATAGCCAATCGATGTACTTTTTCCTGCAGAATTCAAAAATGAAACCAAAAATTTATTTGAACCAGAAACAAAAGAGTTACGATATGGAGTTTTTTAAATGGAACATAGCTTTTTTCATACGATTTTTGGAACGAGTGATTTTTTTTTGTCCGTTCTGATTAAAATATTTAATATTGTGACAGCTATTTTAATTAAATTTTAATGTTTTATCCAGTATAATTTAACTTTAACCTGTTTGAAACATACACTAGGTAATAAAGATATAATCACCTTTGAATCCTTCAAATTCATTTCGGCAATATTATAGTAAATTTGTCAAATTTTATGACTTTGAAGGATTCAAAGGTGATTATACCTTTATTACCTAGTGTATGTTTCAAACAGGTTAAAGTTAAATTATACTGGATAAAACATTAAAATTTAATAAAAATTGCTGTCACAATATTAAATATTTTAATCAGAACGGACAAAAAAAAATCACTCGTTCCAAAAATCGTATAAAAAAAGCTATGTTCCATTTAAAAAACACCTTATCCATAGCGTAACTCTTTTGTTTCTGGTTCAAATAAATTTTTGGTTCCATTTTTGAATTCTGCAGGAAAAAGTACATCGATTGGCTATTTTGGATTTTTCTTTAAATACAAGGAAGCTCAAAAATGAGCCCCTGTTCAGTCCTCGTTGGAAGACCCTGTACACGCCAAGTCGTTGGGATAAACAAATTTGGAAAATTGCCTAGAAGAATATACAGGCCACGGTTTTAGATGATCTTCTGCTTCCCTGCTATTTAAAACAGGTGCATATTTATTAATGTTAAAACAACACGGGGGTTGGACATCAATAAAAAGAATGATATTTCTAATAGACTTTTATCAGCTCAAAATTCAAATATTGCCGTCCCCACAAGCAGCAATATCATTAACAAATCATCAGGAAAAACTACAGATGTTAAATTTAGTAATCTGACAAACTGTAACATCACTATTAATAATTACAATTATCATTATTATAAAAAAGAAAATTAAATAGTTTAACATGAATTTGTATTTTTATTATTTACGGTCATAGAAAAAGTAGAGTGTGTAAAACGTGCTTTTAGGCTCGGGCCGCAAACTCGCAAACATCACATTCGTGTAAAAAAGTTAACTTCACAAACTTGATAGACAATATATCATTTTTAAACGGGAGATATGGCAACTATTTTTTTGGTCGGCCTCGTTTCTTTAACACTACTACAAGCCGACAAAACCTAAAATGCTAAGATAACCTACATCAAGTTCCTCGCGAGTTCATGAATGAAACCATGTATACCTATTTTCAACCATTCATGAAATATTAACTTTTAAAACAAAATAGACAAACGACAAAGTATGAAAAGAAACTACATATTTTATAAAATGTGAAAAGTGTCCTTCGCCAACTGTTCTGCAATAGATCAATCCACCTAAAAATTCCTATTGTAGGTGTACATATTGTATTACTTGTGGAGAAATTTCTCGTATTACTAGTCGAATGGACTCCTTAAGCATATCTATCAAGTTGAGTTTAGATTTGCAAACTAAATTTTCGACGTAGCCCCACAAAAAAAAGTCCAATGGATTAAGATCAGGCGATCTGGGTGGCCACTCTACTGATCCCCGTCTACCTATCCAACGCCCCGGAAAAATTGTTTTTCAGTACTCCCTTACATGAGCAGGATAATGCGGAGAGCACCATCCTGTTGAAACCATAAGGTTAAACTTGGTAAATCAGGATAATTATCATGTAAAATTAGAGTGCCAAGAGCTGAAACCAGATCATTTCAAAGGAAATTTAGATACAAGTCCGTTGTTTTTAGCTGTAATGTTGATTATAGTTAACTTTTTCTTAAAACAACGGGTTTCGACAGAATGCAACGACATTCGACATTAACAGCCGACCTCGTATCGTCGTTAAAGTTCCCAGATCAGCAGTGGGCCGTAGCAAGCTCACGCGTCGGGTTGTGTCATATTATTTTCTTCCGATTTTGGTGTTTTTTTAAGTGTTTCTGCGGCTGTTTTTTGTGTAATGTGTGTTTTAAACATTATACTTTTGGATTTTATATATTTCATAGACAATCTGTCAAACCCGAACCCCGAACAAACTCAAACACCATTTCATCTCTTATCCTACTCATCTATTATCAAATCAAGAAAGTGCCTAGTTAAACCATTTACTTATCATTATATACAGGATGTCTCATAACTAATAGACAAATACAGCAACAGGAGATAGAGTAGAGTAGACTTGAAAATATGTCAGTTTGGCTTAAGAACGCACGGTTAATTTTTAATAATAGGTTTCGTTAAGAAAGGTATTTATTTAAATGTGTCTTGCCATCTAGCATTTAAACGTAATTATCTCAAAAACGAATTGAAATATCGAGATTAATGAAGAAAAATTTTTTTCCGTATAAAAGATCACTCTTTCATAATTAAAGCGGTCAGAAATGTTAGAGACAACAAAAATATATGCGAGAATGTATCAAACTCATATTGTATAGCTAGCGTTCTCTAGGAGGTACCTTAAAACTCATTATGGAATCGTCTTTCTTGCCCTCAAAAACATAACTAGACTAAATTTGATTCATATCCGCTTAACATCAAATCATCGCCAATTTTATAAAGTAAATATTTACTTGGATCACCCTGTATCTCTCTTTAACCTTATAAGAAATGAAAATTAACGATATATTTTTAAGTCCACTATCTCCTGTTGCTGTATCGTCCCTTAGTTACGGGACACCCAATATACCGGGTGTAACAGGATCATGGTACACCCCCCGTATCTCCGTTAGTTTTAAAGGTAATTGATTGAAATTTGGGATATCCCATATACATAATAAGCGGCACTTTTTGACATACAAATGATTTTTTTTCACACAGTGACACCAACTTTCGATTTTTAAATGGATATTATTACATTTTTGAATTCTGCATGATTTTCTGAATCCAATAATACTACAAACCGCACCACCGAATACTTATTAGACAATCTGAATAATTTCATTGTTTTCAAAGCCACCTTAGTAACTTCTTAGCATTAAATTAGAACAAAATAATTGTATTTTCTTTTAGCTATAATTTTGATTGTATTTATCGCACATGTTATTACCAAGTATAAATAAATTCCTTATTATTAGTACTAAGAAATGGTACCACGGTACCAATATGGTTCCATTTGGAAAAATTGAGTTTTACCCCAAAAACGATTACGATAAATTTTATTTGCTTATAAAAAACGCAATTTAGTATTTTTGACGGGACTTCGATTTTTCTAGCATTAGATGGATCAATTGGAATAAATCGGAACCGTCATGGCACACTTAAATGGAAAATTAAAAATTAAATAATAAATATTTCTTACGCTTGAAATGTCACATTTGTAGTATTATTGGATTCAGAAAATCATGCAGAATTCAAAAATGTAATAATATCCATTTAAAAATCGAAAGTTAGTGTTCACCGGAAGTGAAAAAATAATCATTTGTAGGCCAAAAAGTGCCGCTTATTATGTATATTGGATATCCCAAATTTCAATCAATTACCTTTAAAACTGACGGAGATACGGGGGGTGTACTATGATCCTGTTACACCCGGTATATCCATACATAAATCCCCATATGGTGTTTTAATTAGACGTGCACCACAAAGCTTACACCTTGCAAAAAATGTATTACTTTTTTCCTTGTATAAGAAATGCATAAATACCTATTTATGCTTTTTATAAATAAATACTAAAAGAAATAAATGTTGTTTTTTTCCTTTAGTTTTATAATGTTTTCACCGTTTTTCACTTACTTATTTTGGTGGGTACGGTAATAATATCATTAGTATCTACTAACAAATAAAACTAAAACAACACAAAGTCGTCGTCTCATCAATCACTATTTAATCAAAAAGGTCAACGACAACAACAATTAAAGGTCAAATGTTGACCTTTTTGATTAAATAGTGATTGACGAGACGACGACTTTGTGTTGTTTTAGTTTTATTTGTTAATAGAAACGGGTCTCTTGGAGAATGGACTACTTCTTTGAATTAGTATCTACGCTATATCTTTAGAAAATATTAAGGCTCCCTTACAAAATTTAACAGATGGCGAAGGTAAAAGAACTTAGTACGGTTCTGTTTCTGTAGCCAACCGCTTAACGTAAAATATACCAGACTTTAACAGAGTGCCATTAATGACAGGTGATGCGGCGACTTCTTAGATTAATTTGGCTTTTAGCACGTTTTTTATTATTTTATTACTTTTGTGTTAGAATTGCGATGATGTCCATATAAGGGTATAACATGTCAATTTTTAGTTCGTGTAAAATAAACAAAGAATTTGACGAGACGCCGAGTTTGTGTTTTCTTGATTTGTCTAAAATAGTAACGAGTATCTTTGAGAAATGGCTTATAGTCCGGTCAATCTAGACCAAAAAATTAAAGTGAAGGTACATAAAGTTACAACAAGCTGAAAATCAGTAAAATTGTTCAAAATATAATTATAAATAATATCTTTAAGTTCCCCATCATGCCCCTGTATGGAAAAAATTTTACTCGACGTCAAAGGTCAAAAAAGGAGTTTTTCGCGATTTTCAGCAAAACGGTAAGTTTTATCATAAAAATACCCTGGACAAAAATTGTAAACCATAAAATTATCTATAAAAAATGTATCAATACTTTTTTTCCTACGAGCCACCGTTTCTGAGATATAACGATTCAAAAAGTTGTAAATGTTGTTATCCTCATAATATGCACACGTTATTTTTTCTAATGATTTTACCGCATAGATCTCTGCGAGTACTTCTTTTATGCCGCTTCCTTGCGTAATATGACCAATAGATGAAATCCTCCGAGTCTGATGATAATTTTTGATACTTCAGAGCCCTCATGTGCGGCTGATACCATTTCTCGAGCTTTAGCATACAGGGGCCGGTCGAAAGTCACGATGCATACAGTGTGGCCATACCGTTTGGCATTCTCTAATGCACAAAGTAAAGTCGTATAGATAACATTATAGTTACTGGCTGGTTGGTGAATAAATGGTAAAAATAAAATTTGAGATTTAGAATAATTCATAAGATTATTTGTTAAACGTTCAATAAAACCATTCCAACCGGGTAAAGACGCATTTTTCCATTTTGACGATAACAACTTTTACAACTTTTTGAATCGTTATATCTCAGAAACGGTGGCTCGTAGGAAAAAAAGTATTTATACATTTTTTTATAGTTAATTTAATGATTTACAATTTTTGTCTGGAGTATTTTTATGATAAAACTTACCGTTTTGCTAAAAATCGAGAAAAACTCATTTTTTTTACCTTTGACCTTGAGTAACATTTTTTCCATGATGAGGAACTTAAAAATTTTATTTATAATTTTATTTTGAACAATTTTACTGATTTTCAGCGTGTTGTAACTTTATGTATCTTCGAATGTCTAGATTGACCGGACTATTATTTTTTTGAATTAGTTAATGGTTGTCGGTCGAAACTTAAGGAATTAATACTAGTGAAATGTTGAAGTTCTGGTCGGTCTCTGTCATTACTACTTTAAATATGATCTTACCGATTTCACGTTGACCTCATAAAATGTCTACAACAAACTCACCAAAGTTGGTTCCCTTAGCAGGTCTTCGGTATGGACGTTGATGCCTAACATTTCAATCATCGTCGCATACTGAACGGCCGCCTTGACGGACCAACACCTTGGATCAGCATACTTCGGATATACTTGACTCTCCCCGACAGTTAAAAACATAACCGGATACTTGTTTTGTTTCAATCGAATAACCGTACAGATGTCTGGATTGAAGCAAGAAAATATAATTCTTCTGTCTCCACCACACCTAGGAAGAGACTAGACGTTATAAAAACAATGATAAAGATGAGATTTTTTCTGTGGGGAGAATTTCGACCAATCCAAGATATTTATTTATAATATAAATAATTAATATTTTTTTAATATGATTAAACAACGAAAAATAATTCACGACATTGTTCAACATAAATATCAATTATAAATATTGATTTTAAGTTAATATAGTGTCCAGGAAAATAATTAAAAGCGAATAATTGTGGCATATCGGACAAGCGTGTAACTGTTTTTATATTGGAATACACAGGGATCCCACAATGGATACCCTGGGGCGGGTAGACCACGACGGCCGTTTCATCCTTGTTAGGACTCTACGGGCAGCCATAACCCAAGCAATCCTAACAACAGCGGTAAGATGTATTAAAAGCCTTTTACAAAGGTTAAATAAATATTAAGGAAAACGCATAATGCTATGTCAGGCATTAAGTTTATACACTTTCTACAATTTTCTAGACCCTTGAAAAAGGTTTAAATATTAAACCGAAACGTTAGGAATGATTAAAAAGTAAAAAGTGTTTTAATTGAAGTCCTCTTCCCCACTAATACTTTGAAAGAATTATTTTTAATATTTTTTTCTTATGTTTCTTTGTATCACATTCCTGCGTACTGTGATTAGGAAATATATCGCTCAAATTATAACAGAATTGTATCTTTCGTTTTTAAATTAAAGGACATCAACTATCAACAACGACCAAACATTTTGTTAATAAAACCTTCTTATTGTGCCATACTAGAAAGGCCAACTTCAAAACACGAAACGCTAAGATCTCATTGAAATTAATACGACGAGAAACGCAATTTTTACCTTATTTTGACACATCATAATAGTTAATTATTTCCATGTGTCGCTTTGTACACGGCACTGTATTCAAAACATCGCGTCGTAACTTTCAACAAATTGTCACAGGTAAGAAAATTGCATACCACTTAAAAGTGAAAATTTAAATATAAATCGGATATATCTATTATCAAAATAGAAACGTAAGGTCTCATAAATAATCTATTTCGTACAAATTTTAAGTTCAAAACGTTAAAATAATTTGAAATGAAGACAAAATACACCAATTTTGCCTAATGTTGACAGCGCATTTAATTTCAGTCGAAACGAAAATAAAAACAAATTTTTCCAAACCCGTCTATCAAATTCAAATCCTAGCCAACTTCAAGATTCAAGAAAGACTCGTGGAACAAGTTTTGACAAGTTTGTATTTCCCAACGAATTGTTTAAACACAACGGGTAATCGCCAGATGAGTATAAAGTATTTATTAGATTTTATAGAAGCCTGTCTATCGAAAATGAAATCTTCCGGGTACAGTTTCAGATCGTTTAACAGGTTAATATGGAAAAACTGGTAACTCCTCAAAAGCCAGTCCTTCACTTACTTACTTCCTTTTTTTTATTTTATGGCTAATGCCTCCAATATACAGGGTGTCCGGAAATGATGAGCAAAAAATGTAGGAGATAATTCTAGACCGAAAATAAATTTCCATTACATTTTTTCGAAAATTGATTATTAACGGAGCTACAGGGTGTTAAAGTTAAATTTTATTTGCAGTTTTTTTGCAATACCTTTTGCCAGGCTCATAATATTTTACGAAATTTATATATAATTTATTCTACTCTACTAATAATTGACTGGGAATTTGAATTCCATCATAATTTCGTTGGTTCCTCATTTCAAGGTATGCACTTTTGATAGAAAGCTGCGAGTGTCTACTGTATCTAAAAATATCAAATGATTTTGTAATATTTGTTGCCTAAACAATTTTTGTTTCGGAATTTACTGTAATAGAAAAAGATTGTTACCATTGAACGATACTAAGTAACGAACAGCAAGTTGTTCCTATCAGGGCTATGTGGATGTGGATAACTTTTCTAACCACAGTGTCAGAAATGTTGACATCTTCAGTTTTCTGCCATTTCAAAACAGTTTTATGTTGGCAACTTGACTGTGTACATCTAGATTATTTCAATACCGCAAAAATCGTGCAGGAAAACCATTTTTACAATTACCAATAAAATCCTGCATTTGTGCGCAAGCAAATTGTAAAGTCTGCAAGCGAGTAATATCCACGAAATGTTTACTAAGAAGACTGAGATACAACAACTATTCGGTAGATTATTTTTTATAATTCAGCAATAAAAACAATAGGAAACAAACAATAAAAGAAAATAACCTACTAGTCTAGTCTATATGATTACAATATATTATATAATTAGGAAAACACTATGCAAAACAGCAGACATAAAACAATAACAAAATCAATACCAAGTAGCATTAATTATTACCTATGTATTAGATAATACGTATGTTTAAAGTTCAATAGTAGATATCTATACATATTCAAAAATGCTATTAAAAAAAAAAGATAAAGTACGAGTGATAACTATTTCGAAGCAAAACTTTAATCCATAAGTACCTACCTATTTATATAATCACTGAGAGAAAAACGGCAAAATGCAAGATAAATTGGCAAAAAAATTCTGATAGCAAAGAAACGCTGATTATGCTAATTTTTCTTATTTGGGGTCCGATACTTGAAACCTTCTTCTTAAAACCCAAAGACACTAAAGATGCGGACGGATCCAACACAAAAACAGGTTCAGGATGTGGAACTATGCCGATATCCTGGGCGTAAACTCACATATTCGAATATGGGAAAATGTGCAAGCATAAATCAGATCGAGATCGCTGACATAACAATGATCGCATAAGAGATCACCAGTAGAAATATAACTGCTACTGTCCGTTACGTCCACCTACTTACGGTCAGTAGATAGGCACTACTAGCCCTAGAAAGACCACGAATTACTTCAGGACTATTACTAGAATGTCACCAAGCCCTTGTGGCTGACTATCAAAATAATGTGGTTACAGTGAGCTGGATCAAAGGACATGAAACATCAAGGAAAAATTGGATCGCTGATTCGTTGGCAAAAAAAAGCTGCTGGACTTATGTTAATTGGGCCAGAGCCAACATTGCGCCTAACAACATCAGCGATACCTTCTGTACTACCTGCTTTCGTAGACCTTTCTTACTCTTCTATTATTTTATATATTATGATTAAAATATCAGTGTCAATCTCAAAAAAATATTTAAAAAAGTTGCAACATACCTGAGAACAACCTCCAAAATTGTATCCAAATATAAATTTAAATCTGTTGGATGATAAAGTTCATAAGTCCCATCGGCAAGCTTCATTGTCCATTTAATTTCAATATTAAACCCAACATGTGGGTTTAAAGTATCCAAAACTTGTTGTAGTGTTGGAAAAGGTTGATGATCTTCAAAATCTTCATCAAAGAATCTAGGATTTTTGCTTTTGGCTTCTGTTAGATGATAAACCTGGCCAAAAAGAAAATGTATGTACTGTAATAAATGTAAGGTGGAATTTGGTGGTGTGGCGTAAGCTAGGGGAGCGCAAACCCCCCCTTTTCTAGTAACGGCACCCCACACTTATTTCTTAAAAGATTTTTATTTTTTCACTTAAGATTTCATAAATAAGTAGGTACAAAAAAATTAAGGTGAATTCGGGAGATATGCCCCACAGAGAGTGGCGCCCTGATATGCCTTGTTTATGAACTGTTTGCAGAATGGCGCTCCGCGGTAGTCCAGTAAGTTGAATCGGTCTAGACGTTCATAAATGTCCGAATCTGTTGTTTTGTTAGCGCGTCGTTGAGTATTTATAAACAATTTATTTATAAACATCTCAAATTATAAAAAAAAACCAAAGAAACTGTGTCTAAAGAGATTAGATCGGAAACTGAGAAACACAAGAAAAAAAAACAAATCCTTGGGCATACCGTGGACACAGATAGCTATTCTTCCATTTCCTCCAATAAATCGTTAGCATAGGAAACATATCAAAAGACAGGAGACACAAAAAAAAGAAGCAGTTCAGAAAGCTCTTTAACAGGAAGTGGATACGAAAAATGTGTGGATTGCTTGGTAGCTTATTTTAAAACTAAGGAAACTGTAGACTGGGTACAGGGTACAATTTGTTTGAAGGGGTTGCACGAAACATGAACAATGTAGTTAGGAAAATGTAATTTTTGTGAAAGAGACTAAAAACGGCACCAAAAATCCAAAACAGTTCAAAAAAGTTTCAATCTAACTTTTGAATGCTTATGTTTGATGAGGCATCGGTCTACTGGTAGGGGCATCTCACCCGGATCAGCGGAGAGATGGCCAAATATTTTTTTTTTGTGTTTTATGCGAAACTAATATTAATTAAAGATTCGTTATTATTTGGTTCCAAAAATTTTTAATCCAACTTAAACTAAAACAGATGTAAAGAAGAAAAGTTTATAGATAAAGCTGATTATCTATAAATAAAAAGAATTGCTTGGCCGCTTGGCCCATCTGATTATCTGATACCTACCACTAAACATAAAAATGTCAGCTATAGTCCAGTATACGTGGGGGTTTTTTAAATGCAAAAGATGGGGTGGTAGCGATTTTTTAGTATGTTGTTAGGCTTGGTGCCCTAATGAAAAATCCAAGTTTTCGACCTCGAGGCGCATGCGCTCGAGCCGCCATCTTGGATTTTAGGTAGAAAAATTAGTTTTTTTGATAATAAGTCAAAAACAGTGGCTTTCACGACAAAAGATGTTCTACCCAAAGTTAAAGAGGATAAAATTTCCTACATTTTTTGTACAAAATTTTTTTTTGTAGCACACATATGTTCGGAGTTACAGCTCCGTGAAGTTGCACTATTTGAAAAAAAATGCGGAAACTTTTTGGTTGAGTTTTATTTTATTATTCTTATTATATTATATAACTATAGTTTTACATAATTATAAAAAAAAACTATAGGCATTTGAAAATTATCATTTTACAGTAGGTACCGAGGTAGATACCTATCTAGTATACTTTTCGTAAACAAAGTTAAAGGCGAAAAGTATATCGCATTTTATTTTTAAATTTAAGAATAGTAAATTATGATTTTAGAGCGTTACAAAAATTAATTTCTACTACATTTTGGTACGTTTCGATTATTGTCGGTGTCCTGGTCGTAGTTGTCCGTTTCCTGGTCGTGGTTAATTTTGGTCCATAGCCTGAAAAATGTAGTCATCCTCGTCTTCGCTTTCAATGCGGATTTTCGGCATATTTCCGCAAGCTTCTCCGTTGCAGAACTGCAGAAGCCACATACAACCGAACATCTGCATGCCTCACCACACCCCTTTTTGCAGCTACAAGATACCGATTTTAATAAGAAATCGGGAGCTGGTTTTTAAGGTATTTGAGGCTACTTGCTGAATATAACCTCTCAGCAAATTTTCCTCTTCCAGGTTTACGGAAGTAGACAGAACTTTCGGCTGGTACTTTATGGCTACTTTATACCTCAATTAAATTAAACTAAACTAAGAAAATTAAATTAAGAAATTAAGGCGATGGTTTATACCTCCACATTAAGTAACTTAATAAAACTACGAGAGACAAAGAAGGTGCTCCTAACCTATCTTATTGGTTCTTGTCCGTTTTATCATAAATGCATGGGAACTGTTGTCCTAATTCAATCAATGTACCGTCGTTAACAACTATCGTGAAACTTTTTGGAATAATCAAAATATCAAAAATATAATTCTAAAATTAAACAAGAATTTAGGGTTATGTGTACAAATTCTCCTTTATTACATTCACCGAAATGACAAATGACATGACGGGAATCACGGATTATGCCGATCGCCCAACGAATTATGTCGAATCAACTAAATTAAACTAAGAAGTTAAAAGTTGGCCAACTTCTTAGTTTAGTTTAATTCCTTAATTGTAGGTATAAATGGTTACATTTGAATGTAGTATTTTAACTTCCTAATTCTCTTAATTTATTAAGTTTAGTTTAATTTAATTGAGGTATAAAGTAGCCATAAATAGCCAAATAACAAAATATAATACTTTTTTTCCAAATAGTGCAACTTCACGGAGCTGTAACTCCTAACATGTGTGCTACAAAAAAAAAACCTACAAAAAATGTAGGAAATTTTGTCCTCTTTAACTTTGTATAAAATATCTTTTGTCGTGAAAGCCACTGTTTTTGAGTTATTACCAAAAAACCAAAATTTTGTACCTAAAATCCAAGATGGCGGCTCGAGCACATGCGCCTCGAGGTCGAAAACTTGGATTTTTCATTAAGGCCCCAAGCCTAATGGCTGATTTATACCTCAATTAAATTAAACTAAACTAAACTAAATTAAGAAATTAAGAAGTTAAAATACCACCATCATATGGACGCATGTATACCTACAATTAAGGAATTAAATTAAATTAAATAAACTAAGAAGTTGCCGAACTTTTAACTTTCTTAGTTGAATCGGGACATAGTTCGTGGGGCGATCGGCATAATCCGTGATTCCCATCATGTCATTTGTCATTTCGGTGAGTGTAATAATAATAAAGAAGAATTTGTGCGCAAAACCCTAAATTCTTGTTTAATTTTAGAATTATATTTTTGATATTTTGATTATTCCAAAAAGTTTCACGATGGTTGTTAACGACGGTACATTGATTGAATTAGTAAAACAGTTATACAATAACAAAATAAATAAATGTTTTAAAACAATAATATTTTTATTAAATAACGAAAACAAACCAATAAGATAGGTTAGGAGCACCTTCTTCTTCTCCTCTTGTAGATTCATTAAGTGTCTTAGTTGAAAAAGTATAAACCATCGCCTTCATTTCTTAATTTAATTTTCTTAGTTTAGTTTAATTTAATTGAGGTATAAATCAGCCATAACAACATACTACAAAATCGCTACTACCCCACCTTTTGCATTCAAACACCCCTTTTTGATACCCATGTACTGGAGTACTAGTCCAGCATTTATTTTTGACAATATGAAAAACTTTAGGTCACTTTTTTAGAGGTTAACAGGGTTCCTGTTGTCTGTCTGAACTAACCTAGGCTAAGTAGAAGTTCTTTTTTTTTGTATAAAGCTCAGTTTCTCTTTTTTTGTTGTTCCTGTTTTTAGACTCAGTCATCCAGGTGCTGTTTTCCGTTTTTTTATACATTGGTCCTTATCACAAACTTAAGAAAGATAAGTGATAAGTTTGAAATGAATTTGATGGTTTAAACCTTGGTTTAAACACATTCTAGATAAACTTAGTAAGTATAAGAGGTTACACTTGTTTATAAATCATTTTACAGCTTTTTTGTGATTATTTTTTTTGAATAAATTTGAATTTATTAATAGGTTGGTATTACAAAATATTGAAAACTGGTAGATTTCTGGGAAATTCCTTGTTAAGTTGTATTTATTTAGGTACCTATATTCAGTTTGTATATTGGATTTACTATGTATTTAAATCTATTTAGGGATATGTGTTTCAACGTATTTATTTGTTTTTGTAAATACATTGTAAGAATCTGTAAAATACCTACAATACAGATCACACTCACCCCTCCTAGGTAAAAGTAGAAATTAGCAAAAATATTTTTAATAAATCAACTAGGTATGGTTGTTAAATTTTGTTTGAGTTAGATCAAAGTTCAGATTGGGTTTATTTCTCAATTTCAAGAAAGTTTTTCCAGTATTTTTCATTTTACTTACTACCTATCCTATACATCCATACATACCTACTCGAATTCATACAAGTCAGAAAAATATAAATTTTAAATATCTTGAAATATTCAAGTAAGCTAGTACAAGGGTAGGTATCTATCTAGTATTTAATAATAAAGATGTGTCGGTCGGGATGGACCCGGTTTAAATGACTGAATCCATCATATCATTTGGACCCACTTAATTTTCAAAGCCTAATAATTATTGTTGAGTTCCTTTTAGTTACTTTTAAACAGCAAAGCAAAGCCAGCGGCTAAGTTGAGCGTTCTTTTTAAAATTTTAACTTAGAACATAATAGATTTTTTCCTCCTCCCTTGCTGCGTTTAAGTATGCCCCTCTCTATTTGCCAACAAAACCATAATAATTCCACGAAGAGAATAAGCCGAATCCCACTTACACTGTTCTGCAGGCGTTTGTTATGTGGTTATTGCAAACAGTGTAGTGTAAGGAGTTTGTTATTTCAGTGTAGGACACAGTACACGACCCGGTCACGGTCCGTGTCCGTGGATCTGTATAATTCAAAAAAGAAAGAAGGAAAGCTGAACCCTGAATTCGTCCGCTAGACCGGATTCACGAGATCGGGTCCACAAATGGACCAATTCAGATGTACTAACAACGGAACCGAAACCACCACCCATCACTAGTTAACTAGTTAATAATATCAAATCAATAATACATAAAAAGGTTATTCATTTGTTGCAAACTTTTACTACCTTATAATTGAAGACCTAAGTGGATAAAGGTGTTGTCGCATTTTTTTTTTAAACTACTTTTCTTCTTTTAGAGCATATCTGGTATAGATCTTACTATTAGTAAACCTTAAATGCAGCTTTCTTTATAATAAAAGATTTTTTTTAAGGATAAAGGTGTTAAGTCACTCAAACATCTAGCATGTCCTAGTGAATAAAGGTGTCATGTTACAATTTTGTTACATGATACTATGAAAAAAACTTTGAATTTGCTCTTATTATTAAAGTGCACCAAATAAATTTAGTAAATTTTACCTACTTTATGCCCTGTTAGTAAATAAACTTAGATAATATTTAAAAAAGTTCTAAGTCATAACGCGTTTTATTGAATAACTTCGAAGTTTAAAAATGTGACATGACACCTTTATCCACTTATGTCTTCAATTATAATTGCAAGAAATTTTTTTACCTTTAACATTTTGAGCTGCTCTAGAGTCAATTCCTTTAATGGTATCTCTAACATATCTGGCTCGACAATATCCTTCTTCTTTCTCATTGATATACATACATGAAAATCATGATAAATTATAGGCACTAAATCTTTACTCAACTGTACATCGAATTCTACAAAGTCTGCGCCATGGTCAATGGCATTTTTTAATGAAGCTATACTGTTCTCTCGTACTTCTGCACAATTTTGTACTTTTGACTTAAAACTGGAGCCAGAGCCCCTATGCCCAACATCTAGTCCAGCCCTAGTTTTTTTCCAGTGCCTGGCATAAGATATGCTCATATCACATTTGAAATTGGGCAGAGCTCCAATAACCAAGTAATCAACACGTAACTCCCCCAACGGACGATGTTTTGTACTTGTCACAGGCAATATTATGTTGCCTTCAGAAGACTGTAGTGCAGTTGGCAGTAAATAGCTAAAACCTGCATGATAAGGAGGATCATTTTCTTCTGACCGTGACGAATAGACATACAAATCAAATAAATAAGCTGTATTTTGAGGAAACAGTATAGTACTTTGAAAGACTAGCATATCATCTTTTGTAATTTCTGTTCCAAACTGGCTTTGTGTTTTAAAAGTAGAATCAGCAGCATTGAGATCTGCAACTTCTGTAAAGGCAAATTTGACACTTTCTATGCCATCTTGGGTATCACTAAGTGACTCATCTAATGCTTCTGACATGGATATGGGTAAATTGGTAGAATGACCTCGTAAATTAACTGGTGTTACTTTTATATATACACGTCTACTAGAATACTTGGGCCTCCACAAGGTAATGGGGTTATTGCATAGTTTTAGTTGAACTACTGTCTCTTTGCTTAACCAGCCCCTATCAATACGTTCACTATAATCATAATTCCCATAAAGTTGGGGTTCATCTTCCATGGTCGGAGACTTTTCCGAATATTCAATGACCCTAGGTCTTAAACTTGTTTCCCAGTTTCTAACAATAACCTGAACTCCACTTTCAACAATAACACATACACAATATCGATACTCAACTTTTCTTTTATCCGGAATTTCAATAATTCCCGACCAAATGTCTTCATCTTCTTCTTGTAGAGGACTACATTTTTCTGGCATCCATTGCCCAAGTTCTCTTAGGTCCCCCACTACACATACAGTCTCATCTTTTTTCAAGTCAGGTACTCTAACACGGTATAACCAGTGTCTAGGTGTATACTGAAATGAGCGAACAGAATCCGTACTGCTGGAAGCGTCTCCTTGTCCAGCTCTCACAGCCGCATTATTAGGATCTTCCAAGAAAAACCAACGTTGCATGTTAAAAATTTAATTAACTGATCATTAACGCACACCAAGGACCAAGACGCAACTATCCTATAAAGTTATTTAAATGTCCTCAAAAGAGATAACTAAATTTTTGACATGGATTATGAGATCATATTAAATGACAGTACTTAAATGTTAAAGTATCGCGGGTCCAAAATAAATAATCATGCTATGTAGATAATACAATCAGGAGAGTTATAGGTGTAAGAATTTCCAAGTATATACACAGCGAAGAAAACACGAAATGACTGTTTACAAAATACTTTGGATGTGTCTCTATTATTAAACACTAGAGATCCAATACTACTTTAATCAGTTAAACACAAATTCTAAGTAAGGAATGGGATATTTAAAACACTTTAATCACATCCACAAAACAAAGAAGTCACATCAAACCAACACCAATAAATTACTACGAAGTACGAAACGTCAAAAATGTTAGGTTACGTTTGATTGTTATGTAAATGTCACAAAGGATGTTGTTGTTGTTCAAGGATTGCAAGCACCACAAAACACCAACTAAGGCAAGCACTGCCACAGATAAATGATAGGCTGACATTTCCTCCTCGTTTCTTTTAAGGGTATGGTCCGAAAGTAACTAGTGTCGTGGTTTAGCGTTCCGTAATTAACCGCGGTAACCAAAAAATAGGTTTATTTTGGAACACGGTTTTCAGATATCACGTCACCCAAATGTCAAAATGCTCACCGGCTTAAACGCCCGGTTACAAGCGGTTCCTCCTGTCACTTGTAATTATTATGAAATATTTTGTTTTGTTATGAATTTAATTTCAAAATGTTTGGCCGTTGGTTGGTAATTTATTAAGTTTTTCAGAGAATCAATCTCAATCAAATTATAAGAAGTAAGTGTATTTAGCATTCCTGTAAATTATCACTCTGTCATGGACTTTTCAAAACTAAAGGTTATGCTTTTAACGAACATGGTGATTTTTCGTCCCGAATATAACCGAATTTTTATGGTTGATCTGTCATTTGTCGCGGTTAACAGTGGTTACTGGTGGTGATATTCGGACCATACCCTAAATTACTAATGGCCACTTTTCTTTCAACATTCAGCCAGCTTGCTTCTAGGACTCTTCTGATTTCACCAGTTAGAACGGGTGCATGCAAAGTCAATCGTCTGGGTATACTCACCCCCTTCTGCTTGCTGTCTAAACTAACCTTTATAAGGGAGTTATAACAGCGGTATGAAGGTTGTAGGATTAACTTTAATCTAGTTTAAATTCGTTTTTACTGTGGTTCAACATACCGTAATGACGTGATTGGTCGATTCGGCCGACATTTTTAAAAATGGCTGTAATCAACCAATCAAGTCCTAAATAGGTGCGCTGTCATGTTTACGCTGTTAAATTTGCGCTCATGGGGAGTCGGGCTCACTTCTCCTTAAACCCGGGTCCCCATGGGCGTAAATTCACAGCGTAAACGTGACTGCGTACCTATTTTCTAAGACTTGATTGGCTCATCATTATCACCATTTTTTAAAATAATCGCCAATGGGGACTCGGTCTTAAATCTCAGAGAAAACTGTGGAAGCTTGTCACCGGCGTAAAAAGGACACAATAGGTACTTTCCTTTTACTTCTTTTAAACAGCAAAGCAAAGTAAAACGGACTTGGCTATAAGTTATTAAAGGAATGCTTCGAACAACATCGCTTTTAATCGTGGGTGAAATATAGAGGGGCATATTTAATCACGGCAAGGGAGGAGAAATAAATCTTTGCTGAGCTAAGTTAAATTTTTAAAAGGAATGCACAACTTAGTCGTTGACTTGCTTTGCTATTTAAAAGTAACTTTAAGGAACTCGGCTGTGGTGGAAATCACAACAGGAATGGGCATTTTATTAGATGGGACTATTATTATTTAACCAATAAGAATATTGCTGTTTGGCCCGTTTTTAAATGTACCATTTATACTACGACTAGTTAACGTTTTAAAAACTTTTGGTCAGAGCGCATGTTAAGTAAAAATACAAAAACGTTTAAAAATCATTCGAATTAATTGATTCCAAATTTTAACTTTATTGGTACTTTATTGGTTTGATATTTGATGAAAAGACGAGTGTCGCTTGCCAGTGCCATGACCTGATATGTACTTTATGTATGTCATTAGCCTAGTTGCGTTTTAGTTACTTGTAAATAGCAAATAAAGGCCCGACTTAGCAAAGATTTTTTCCTAGTACCTTGCCGCGGTTAAATAGGCTCCTCTATATTCCTTATCGATTATAAGAAGTTGTTCGTGAAGCATTAATAACAATTTAGCAAAGCAGCGATATTTATTTTGCTTTGCTGTTTAAAAAGAAGCAAAAGGAAAGTACAGTATAGTAGATTCAATGGCGTAGATATTGAGGATTGAGGGTTCCGGACCCTCCCAGCCGAGGAATGATTCAAAAATATTATTTATACTTAACAATAAAACTGAATAATGAAAATGTGTAAACGGTCTCATCTATATTAAACAATGGGTCCAAACGGTCTCTACAGTCTATGGATGGAGGATTTGACGGTCAGTCGTCCATACTACATTCTCGCCTTAGAACAGAATTCCATTTAGGTATTAAAATAATTACTTTGTCGGACTTCCATTGTCTTTATTTTGTTACTTAACACAACATTTAGAGGGGGGGGGGAAGGGAGAGAAATCTTTGCTGATCTTTGCCTTGCTATTTAAAAGTAACTAAAAAGGAACTCGACTGATTATGATTATGATTATACGAAGTTGTTCGTTTCGTTAGGGTGAATCCACATGGATACGTAATTACGGATGCGTTGTTACCACGTGACTGACAACAACCAATGAGGTCGCAAAAGATCTTAACGTACGCCCGTCAAGGTTATCACGGAGAGAAGTTGGTTAATTTGAACTTCTTGCGTGTTCGTGTTCGTGTCCGTTTGTTTACACTAACTGTTTGTTTTTAAAATAATGTCCCAAATACTAGAACAATAAATGTGGCTATTGTGGATATTTAGTAGATTTATCTTCCTAAAATTTTGAAGTCAAATAAGCCATATACATTTTTTTGATTTTCTGTCGGTACCTTGCTTGTTGCCATACGTTTTTCATTTTTAACTTCTTGCACATGGCGCAAACGAGATAGAATATAGCTTTTTGGTTTCATTTTTAATAGCTTTAGATTTATAGTTTACCAATAATTAGAAAAAATGCAGTTGATAGGTCATAACCAAAAATCAACAAGGAAACGGAGACGTATATAACGACCCGTTTTCATTCGGATGGCATAAATTCACGCAAGCGTTTGAGTCCGTTTGACTAAACACGTATATCCGGATCCGGCATCACGTATCCATGTGGATTCACCCTAAAAAAGTTAAACCCTTTATTTTTCTGTGAAAAAAGCTTCAAGGAACTCTGCTAAGGTGTGCGCACTGCGCAGTAGCGTTGACACAGAGAAGTGATAGGATCATTTAATACTAAAAGGTACAATGAAAATAAAGGTTTAAAATATTAATTATGCGTGCTTGAAACATATTAATAAGTAAATTAATATATTTAATTTAAATTAAGCCATCCTACAGTTCAACGTAGGAGCTTTCCAGTAATATAACTTTAAAAGTCACCAGTTTGATCAAGTATCTTACAGGATTTCCGGTTTTGTTTCTGTAGTGGTATCCATGCCAACTTGCGTAGTCAGATACACGTATTGATTTTTATTTTTAGATTTGCCTTCGATCCTTTCACTTCGCTCGTTGCGTTGCCAGATAAAAGAGAACGGTATTATTATAGATTCGTTGGCGTTAAATCGGTGTAAAGTATTTAAGATAATAAGCAATTTTTGTTTAAATATTGTATTAAAAACAATTTAGGAGTTTACTGTTAAGTAGAATATCGGTATTCTAATTGCTTCATAAGAAAGGCAATACAAGTGATTTTAATTTTTCGATAGCTATGGGCGTTGGCTACTGCCATATCCCGTACTAAGCCGTTTAGTTATCATTTTGTTTCTAAAATGTAGAGATATTTTTATATGGTTAAATAATCAACTTAGATTTTATACAGCTATTTCATAAAGTGACCAAATTAACATATTTTTGGGAGTGTACAGATTTAAAACGACGCAATATGGTAAGAACCGAGAACGTAACATAGCGATTAAGCTTTTAATAAATTTATGAAAATAGTGATTTGTTATTACTTTTACTTATAGACAATGCAATTTTTTTTATTCTTACGAAAAATATTACGAAATTTTCATTTTCTCGACCGCCATTTTGTTGTGATGGCATCTCCCCCTCGTTACACATTTTCAATTTTGGCGGGACATTTAAATTTATTTCAAATTTTTATTTTTTTTAGCCGCGTATTGATCCCCTACAACTCCTGAAGTGCTTGTCTGTTCTTCTTAGTCAAGAAGGAGGCATTTTATCTCGTGACGAGGTTCCTAGGCTAGTAAAGTAAGTAATAGGGAAATAACGATTTTGTACTTTGAAAATATAATATTATGTATCTAACTAAAATATGTTTTTTTTTTTACTTTACCAGCTTGATGACTAAATTTTCTAAGAAATTAGTCAGTAAATGCGTGTATGTTCTCATTCTGAAGAACACTGAGACAAGTTTGGTAGACATGTTCATGGCTGAAGGAGGCTGGACCTTGATCCAAACTTGGCTACAAGATGCTGCCCAGTCAGGAAATTGGGTCCTTGTGAAAGAAATATTGGGACTTCTTTTGATTACCCCTGTTGATGTAGAAAGGCTGAAGATGAATTGTCTACCCAAGCTAATCAAAAATTTGTCACGCCGTGAGGACCTTGATGGTAAGTCAATTTTTATTTTATGCATCTCTAGTATTAGTTTGGACATTTTTGCATGAATATCAAGATAATTTGATGATACAATAATATAAAAGTCTGAATCATGTTTCATAAGTTTAAGCCATTTTTTTTTTGGTTTGCCATTTGGCACCCTAAGTTTCGTAAGTTTATTTTTTTATTACATTTATAAATGTTAACATCTATTTATGCCTGCTTTATACCTCCCATTTAATTTAATTTAAGATTTAAACTAAACTAAGAATTTTAAAAGTTGAAAGTTAATTTTCTTATACATACCTACGTTTATACCACTCATTTAATTTAATAATTTAAGAGATGGTCAACTTTCAACTTAAGGTGGGAGTATCAACATGCTTGCCAACCTGTAACCTACTTCGCGTAGATTTATTTATGTTTTCTAGCTATTATACAAAATTTAAAGAAAATCAGTATCGACTTGATATTCTACAGGTAATAATTGACATATTTAATAAATATCAAGGAATTTCATAACCTATTTTAGGAGAATTGTATAGCGAAAAATATCAGGTAAGATTTTTTTTAACATTATTACGTCATTGCCACTCATTGTTCTTTCACTATACAATTCTCCCAAAATTAGCAATGAAATAAATTGATATTTTTGTAATACATCAGATACTACCTAAATAATGTACCGACGATATTGATTTTCTTTAAATGTTAGTTATTAAAATAACAAACTCAAAAAATCAACGCGAAATAGGTTATAGGTTAGCAATAGAATGAATAGAGAGTTTTCGTTGTATTGGCAAATTCAAACGGTTAACCATAACGAATACGAATATGAAGGCGCTATTTGACAGATCGTAAAAATAGTTTTCGTTCAATTCGCTTAACATTAAGTCGAATTCGACAGTAAACATAACAAATATAACATAACCTATCTTTAATGGACCCATCCGGTGATTCGAATTTGGATGATGCCCTTCTCTTGGAGGTGCTTGATCGCCAGGACATTCAGTATCGAGCACAGTTGTATGGAAATTTCAATTTAGAAAACTATAATAATGCTGAATGCAAACTTTATTTCCGATTTGGTCATTGAAAATGGTCACTATATGCATGCGTTCCGTTTTCGCTATGGCTTTGTCTTCCGTCCGTTAGCTCCCGCCACTTATCCGTAACGATAAATGACAGCTCAAATGTCAAAGTTGTCAAATAGCGGCTATCGGAATCGCTTTTAAAAGACAATGAAAACTGTCTATTGACGTTGAGAATTCAACCTTAAGGTAAAAGATCGCGTTAAGTCGTTCTCCACAACTTAGCCGTGATTGGCCAGGAAGATAAAAAGTCCCAATATTTTGATGGGTGACAATAACCTAACATTATTGTTTTAATTTTTATTTATTAACAAATAAAGTGGTTTTTCTACATTTATTTTGACTGATCTAAATTCTTGTGATTTGTAATGGAAAACGACGATTTGTTTTTACTACTTGCTTTTAATTGTTTGCACTTCATTTAATTTAATTTAGTGGCACGTTTTCGAGGTATAAATTAACAAAATTATTTCTTAGTTTAGTTTAAATGTTAAATTAAATCTTAAATTAAATTCAATTTTAAATGAGAGGTATAAAGCAAGCATTATGCTAGAAAACCCTCTATGCAATGAAATTTTTTTGCTGTGATTATAGAAAATATCTTTAATTAACCGCAAATACATTTACCATGCAATACATTTGTCTAGTACTAGTTATACTCTTATATCTTTGTTATTAAAGAATATCAAATTTTTAAACTTGGTGTAATTTTACAGCTTGTTAACCTACACAACAGCCATCAATATTTAAGAAAAAATTTGTCACACATTTCCAGGAAATAAACATTTTTTTAAAGTATAAGTGGGGTGGGAGATTATTTCGTGAGATACCCTAACCTAACTTTTGACATGCATTCATGAAGAAATACCTATTATTTTTGCCGTACCGAATAAAAAGATTAAATAAATATATACCTACCTATATAAAAAAAAATAAGAAGTAGAGGACTCTTGTCCCTAATATTATCAATTTAACAACGAAAAATATCTTTACTAGCGAATAATAAATAGGTGTAAAAAACCTGGATACCCTGACTCATCAGAAAGCCACAACCGAAAGCTATATAAAAAAATATGTACTTGTATTGGACAATTTAGTAAAAAAAAAAAACAAGCCAGGAAAAAGTCAAATTTAAGTATAAAATTTTTTTTAACGAGTTAGATATTTGAAACAATTAGCAATGTAGACAAAAATAACTATCATCATCAGACTGTTAACAAACAAGTGCTTTAATCGACCCAGACTAAGCTGAAATATGTCCAGATAATTTGCTTTGTAGGTTTTGACAGTTCAATCCATAAACGCGCTACGCCCATTATTTGTGCGATGAAAGTTATCAAAAAATAAATTATCCAAAAGTGTTTTTCGGGAGGAAGCCCTGAAATTTAAAAGTGACAGTAAGTCCATGCAATCTATAACCATTAGCAAGTTTAAACAAAAACAGTATTGAGTAATAGATGTGTTTTGGACTTCCATTGCCTTTAGTTTTTCATATCACAACGTTTCAACTGGTAAGTATCTCGGAGCCCCCCTAGGTAGTATAAATGGGCTCGTAGCTTTGTAACTTGTTTAGTATTCACCTGAAGACGACTGGAGATACTTACCAGTTGAAACGTTGTGATATGAAAAACTAAAGGCAATGGAAGTCCAAAACACATCTATTACTCAAGATACATCATTGTCTACAACCTTCAAACAAACACTTTTATTGGTTCCTTTCTAGGTTAACCATGCATATTTTACTTAATGCTTTAGATATTTTCTATGAACATGTCATTGTGTATACAGGATGGTCAAAAAATACTTTGATTCTACAGCGAAACGAAAAAAAATAATATATTAAGGGGCAATACAGCAAACAGGAGATAGAGTAGACTTGAAAATAGGTCTTAATTTCTTATAAAGTATCCACAGTTAAAGTGATAGATTGATCTGAGGAAAATTTTATTTTAGAAAATTCGCGATAAATTAAAAATGATTAAGCAGATATGAATCAAATTTCTTGAAGTTATGTTTTTAAGGGCAAGAAAGACGATTTCACCTCCTAGAGGCAGCTAATGACACAATATGAGTTTCTCGAATATATTTGTTGTCTCACATTTCTGACCGCTTCACCTTAAATTATGAAAGGGGTCTTTAATATGTAAAAAAGTTGTATTTCCTTAAACTTTATATTTCAATGCGGTTTTGAGATATTTGCGAGAGTTCATTAAGGATATGGCATTTTATGGTTATAGCGTCTCATGTAATTTGTCATTTTGCCACCTGCTTCAATCCAAAAATAAACATCCTTATTCCGACGACAGATCAAAATACTTACTAATGACTGCCTCCTGACTTAAGTAAAAATGACTGCTAGTCATATTTAAAGGTGACTGCCGCTGATTGTTTACTGGCAATGACTGCTGATGCGCAATGACGTCTCTTATCTTATAGCACCTCATGTAATTTGTCATTTTGCCACCTGAGGTGCTTCAATCCAAAAATAACTATTCTTATGGGTGAGTTCTGAGGTGAGATCAAATACTGGCTTGACAGCCAATCAGTTCTGATTACTACCAGTGTTACAGATTACTGTCAGTGCTTGCTTATGAATGCCAGTGATTTCTAATGAAAACTCATGACTGCCTAGGCATTTGTACACAGAATGGCTTAGTGAAACCCCCACCGATAGTTGCATGCATTTTCGAAATTAGGGAGCAAGCCAAGAAAAGTGGCTCTGATGTTTCTTATACCTAAAATCCACAATACTGACATTTTACAGGCTATAGCTCATTTATGGCACAACTTGGGTAAAAATCGCCTGCACATTTCTTTTTTTATTCTTTACTAGCATGTCAGGCCGTTCGCGTCCCGTCACAAAATATGTATGTCAGTCGGTCAGTTCAAAATGTGAGCATGATTATAAATTCAATAAAATGGCGTGCAGGAGTTTATCTTAAAAAATAACAACAAAAAACCTTACCAAAGAATTTGTTGTACTGATAAGCCAATTTCAGTCCCTGCAAATATGCCGTAAAAGCAACTAGAATTTATACCAAAAAATTTGTAAATATTAATAATACTACCTTAAAAAACGTCAATTGTTAATAAATCATGTATTCTATTCAACACACACTACTACTTATCATACTTAATCAAGTCGCACGTAAGTAGAATGAATTAAAAACCATTTTGTAAAATTTTTCTGTAAAAAATGCACTTTATACCAATTATATTTTTATTTTTTGTTGTATTGATAATTTTTGTTATATGAAATAAGCTTATCTGTATACATTTAGGACAGTATATTCAATTAAACGAAAATAGTTTTAACACAAAGTGCAAAATAGGTTTCTCTCCATATTAATATCCATCAATATTGGATCTTTGACCTCTTGTTTCTTTATTGTAGCCTTGTAAAAGGAAAAAATAAATTTCCGAAAGCTCAGCGTTTGTAAAAAAAGGTTTACTTCAGCCTTAGACCGCTTCCCCAAGAATTAAGAATCGTTTATTCAACTAATCGGTCGAGACTACCCTTCACATATATATGTAGGTATATTGCATAAATTTATAGTATAGTTGACCTGTTGACCATACGAAAAATTCCATACATCCAAAACATGAAATTATATCCCCTATATTCCCTCTTGTATATAATAATTTCTTTTAAATTTAAAATAGTATATGATTCTGAAATATTGTGTTTTGCAATAACATTCATAATTGCGCTGGCGTAAAACTGGAAGTGTTTCCTTTTGTGGTTTTAAATTCATTTTTTATGCTACCTAAAGACTGAAGGCTAAAAGGGTAACAACTTAGATTTATTTTAAAATATCTCCGAATGAACAGAGACACATAAGTAGAGTAGCGTTTAGAACTTACAAAAAAATTGACACAAGTGTCCCTTCACTTTATTGCAATTTAGTAACGAATAGAACTTTCAAAAAATAGGGTACTCATCACTAGTAGCGTTTTAAAATCCAACTTTTCGTTAGTGGTCTAAAAAGTAGAAAATGCTGTTTTTACATTTTTTTTTTTCTGTGATAGGATCGCTATTCATGAACTTTTCTTTTTAGCAATGTTATTTCCCTCTCTATTTTGTCCTGAACACCTAGTACATTTTTGAACTTTCTTTCTTTTTTTCGTTAACATCTTTTCATTCCCAATTTTTTTTATGTAAATCTTTTATTGCCAAGATAGTATTTCCACATATCTCATTTAGCTCAGGGGACATGTCAGAATGAACTTCAAAAAAAATGTCTAATTATATAAGTGTAGCCAACAGTTACATTTAAAAGTTATCTGAATAAAACCTAATCTATATAATAATAAGGCCGCGATATAGGAAACAGCTCGGGTTGTTTGCTAAAATTAGAATTAATGGTTTTCAAATGCAGTGGAACGTGATTACACCTATAACTTTTTACTTTCGTAAATGGAGGAGGAATTTCCTGGTTATAATGTTATTGAATTACGTACATCCAAATAACGCATATCGTTAATATATAAACAGGGCGCAACACAAATCCTTGACTTAAGGCACACCACAAACATTTATCAAACCAGAATACGAGTACTCTACAACGCAAAATGATGAAACATATTGTTTATTTATTTTTTGGAAAGCAACCCTAGCAGAAATAAGCAAGCTCATGTGGAAATATTGAGATCAAATTCTAAGTCTAGAAGGCAAATTGATAACTTAAAAATTCATATCAGAAAAATATTAGCTAGAAAACATGTTTCGCAATTTTTTTTTACTTTGACAAAACTATTTTCTCGATGCTGAATACATGTGAACATTTTTTTTAAATTTGATAACAATAACCTTTAAATATGAAATGCAATTATTGTAAGAATTTATATTTTTAATACATTTAAAATATTCATTATATATTATATCACACTCATGGTTAAGTCATGTTTTAAAAGATTGTGCTTCCTCCTCTCTCAAAGAGACCGACCATTGTACGCCGTATGAAATGATTGGAATGTCATCACACTGACTTTGGAATAACAATACCAGTAAGCATTACATATACTGAAACAATAAAAGCAAAACAAACTAATTGGTTTGGCACAAACTGCTCCCACTGGCGTTAATATTTCAACCAGCAAAAGCCAAAGCCGCTGATCTTACCGGATTGCCATGGCTACAATACAACAACAAAACATGCGCGCAGAAGAGTTCCAAATAATCGGTAAATTCACCTAATTTATTTATCGTGTCCTGCTAACATGATAACACAATGAAATTAAATTTATTGTGTTTTCGGCAGATATAGTTAGAGGAGGGGGGGGGGGGGGAGGCCTTAAGAAAAAGCCACCACTGCAGACATATATTGAACTTATAAGGCTGTCCCACTCATTGTGACGACCATTTTTCTTTCTTTTTACCCGAGTGCAGTAATGATGACATTCGAAAAGAACTTTAAAAGTTGCAACTTAGCAATTTTCGAAATTTCTTGTCATATTAAATGAACTCCATAATCCACCAGTAAACGCCATTTTAATTTACCCTCTAGCCTTTCTGGTTTCCAATATCTCAATATTAGACATCCTGTATAATTATTGTTGTTGATTGTTAACAAAACTTTCTTTTCCTTTTTTTTAGAACAATAATAGTTTTGATCACAGCATTGTGTTATTTGATAACAAACATTACACCCAATCCGTGTTTCAGACACTCTTTTCAAATCACTAAAAAAGCAGTTTACCCAATCCCCCGAAATTTAATGAAAATGTTTTTTGATGCGTACTGCGTACTTATCACCTTCCTAGTGTCTACATAAAGTAGAAATGTTTTAACTTTGTTGAGACGGCCCATACTGTTCGTCACGGTTTCGCAATAAAGGAAGTATACCTTACCTAATATAATATAAGTGCTCAAGCACCTTGAAAACAATATGGTACTTGCCTGTAAGGAATTAATTAAGTAACTAAATGACACCATAGTATAAAAACTTTACCACAAAACAGAACATGACAAGTACACAGGAACAAATCTAGTATGGCCTATTTTTCAGGTTGGAAAGGGTAGGGTAACCAGCCAAAAAAACGTGGCTGCGGTATAAGAAACTATCATCAAAAGTGACTTCTAAAAACCCCGCCCATACCCCTCACAAGTTCATAGTGTTTTTTCCTGAATGTAATAATTTTTTGTAAAGTAATAAATACATCTGTCGATCGGCTTTATAACATATTTATTTACAATCTGCTTTTTTACTAAATTTTGATTTTTATCCTAATATGGCATAGAGAAAAAAAATTCAGTTTTTAAAATTTTCAATTATTTACTGAAAAAATAAATGAACAAGATATGGTCTTTAATAAAAACACCTAAATAAACTCACTGACGTCACATATGCCTCGACCCATGGGTCCGAGTTATTTAGCTGAATGTCTACCTGATTATCGGGCGGGTTGTTTTCCATTTTTAAGCTGTTCTTATCTATTAAGTTTATCAAAACAAAGATAGCAATATAATCCGTCGAGGCTGACGAATAAAAGAATTGCGCGGATAATGGGATGACGTAATAAGGTTTTGATCTCATATTTTCAAACTTTCTGGTTTCGCGGCGTATTTTTAATTGTCTCTAGGAAATGTTTGTGATCCTCTAGAAAGTTTTTTATTATTGGGATGTATTTTCGATAGGTTCTAATTCAGGATGTTAATGATGTAAATATGATAAATTCGATTATAGTAAAAAGCTTCATTAATAGCATCTCAGTTTTGCAAATAAACTATTTTGTCTTGAACTTTTTGAATAAGTTTGGTGCCGCTCAGACCGAGCGCCGGGCCCCTCTGAAAGTGAGGTCATAGGCCCTGTATATTTTAGTTAATGATATAAATATGGAGAAATATAAATTATCAAAGTTTCAACAAAATATATTTTACGGTTTTCTGCTAACGGACGTTCGTCGTGAAAAGATGAAACAAAGGAAGTTTATTAAAATGTGTAAATTATTTCTAATAAAATTAATATATTATTCTATAACAGAAGAGAAAATTATAAACAATTGTATGTAAAAGCCTGTTTACATTAGGTACAATCACTGCATACCAGTTATAGCCACGCAATTAATTGCATTGCAAGACCGTTTACATTATGAAACAAATCAGATTGGTATACTAGAAAAATCACAAAAATTGCATGAGCTGATCAGGAAATCACCAAAGCGCATGCCTTCAGGCAATTTTTTTATTGCAATTGCATTGACTGCACCTAATGTAAACAGGGCCATAACATTTTAAATTCACTTCCACCCATCATACCCATCTTTTAAATGTTACGCATAAAGCATAAACGTTAAAGATTACGCCATATCGTGGCCATGACGCCCTGTTGAAGTATGGTATATTTTAAGTAAAAAGGTTGGCTAAAGAGACAGGACCGGGCTCTGTTCTTTTACCTTCGCCATTTTTTAAAACTTTTTAAGGGTTAGTATTAACAGCATTATGACTTGCAAAATTATTAATTTTATTGTTGATAAAATAGTTATTGACAAACCGGTAGTAGAATTATTGTTATAAAGTTAAAGGAAAATAATACAACATTAATTTCTTTTAGCGTTTATTTATAAAAAGCAAAAATATTTATTTATTATACAAAGGGGTGTAACGTAGACACCGAGCGTTTAAATCTCACTTGTCGTGTATCAGGGTTGAAAAAAAACATGTTTTTTTTTATATTGAAACAAAACATGTGTTTTTTATTGTTTAAAACAGTTTTTTTGTTTTAAACATGTTTTTTATTAGGCAATTAAAAACATGTTTTAAACAAAAAATACCCATGTTTAAAACACGTTTTAAAAAAGATAAATTCAACTTTGACGACTTGTATCTCATGGGCAATTTTATATTTAACTGCCTGACAAAAGTTTAAGCAAAAATAAAATAATTTTGAATGTAAACTACGAATTTACAGCGTGGCCTTCAGTGGCTAATTTATTAGTATTAGTCCTGTTAAATGTTAAATGCTCACCTTTAGGTTAATAATAATATATCCATATGTATATTCCAATTATTTTTGTGTTTTTTTTTTCAATTTTTTTGGGTGATATAAGGAGACAAAAAAAAGTAATATTTGACATCTACTACATTGAGAAAAAAAGAAAAAAAACAGTATATTTTAATATATGTTTTTAACATGTTTTAAACACCTAATAAAACATCAGGTCGTGTTTAAAACATCTGGTTTAAAACATTTTGTTTTAAATATTACAACCCTGTCGTGTATGCTACACTATTTTTTTTCTGTGACGGTATAATGACTGCTGCAAAATATTTAAACCGCCGTGAAAACCAAGTGATGTGAAATATGAATTTTAGATCTAATAGCTTGCAGTACCGACAATTCATGTTGTAATTAGTATTTATTACAGTAATAAATTAAAATAATTGTTGTCATCTACCTTGTTTCCTTTCGCACAAAGTGATCAATTAACCACTGGGTACTTGGAATAATTATGACCGGTAATTATCTAAACTCAAAAATGGTTTATTACTTAAACTAAAAAAAACATCAATAAAATCTAGTCTCTGAAATTTATAAAGTTAAATTTTTAAAACGCACACTGCAAAAAACAGCCACAGAAACTCTTAAAAAACACCAAAACCCATAAAAACTAATATGGCGCAAACTGACGCGTGAGCTTGTCTGCTGGGGAACTTTTTGACGGAGCCACTATCAGCTGTTGTCATCTGTGGTTGTCACCTGTCGAAACTCTAAGTTTTTAATATATAGGAGACTACATTATTTTAACTAACGTCAGACAAAATTGATTTCTCTGACCTTAATAATAAACCTCATCCCTTTATCTTTATGGATTTAAGTTTGTTTGAATACAGTTTTCTAATCTGAATAATTAAACTGAAGTTGGTCTAAAATAGTTTCCTTGACCTTAATAACAAAACTCAATTATTCTGTTAAAAAGTCTACAACAAGAAAATTTAAAAAAAATCCGTGTCGGACTTTTATTGTCTTTATTTTATTACTTGACACAACGTTTCGATTAGTTAGTATCTAACCGTAACCGTTTTCAAGTGTAAATTGTCAGTTTAGTAATTATTTTGATAATACTTCATTGTCTACCACCTTCATAAAAAATTAATGTTGCAATGGAAATAAAATATGTCATCCTTAAAAAATCGATTGTTTGTTTTTTGCTTACAAGGTGTGACAATATACTTACAAGGTGTGACAATATATTTACATTTGGTAATAACAACCTGCACTAGAACACCTTTATGTCATGCTTAGTCTATGTGTATTCGGGGTAAGGGACACGAGTTCGATAATGTGTATCTGGGCGGGTGTGTGTTTGGTTCCACAAATAAAGTCTATTTCAAACTTGCCCCTTTGTCTTAGCCACTGGGCTAAAGCCCTCCACAGGCCGGGTTTCCATCTCGGGCATCTATGGGCCCGGCCCGACTTTCGGGTTCGGGTCGGGCCACTTAATCGATAAAGGTTTGGGCCGTCGGGCCCTAATAAAAGTTTTCGGGCCGGCTAGGCTTTTTACGTTTTATACGTAGGTAATATGCAACAGCTGATAAGCCGAAGACAATACATCATTGATTCTGATAGTTTAGGCTTCATGTTATGGTATGTCATTTTACCGGTTAAACAATATATTAAACGTCACTTGAAAAACTTGTGACGTTTAAGGTAAGCGCGCATTAGTACGCATCGGACAGACGGAACGAATGAAAATTATTATTTACGCAGTTTTAAATTTGATAAAGCACACTTGTAGGCATCGCACGCATCGTAGGGACGGAAGTCCGTCCCGAATTATTTCAAAAGAATTAAATCCGTGGATATGATACGTGCGGATGACGTAATTCGCAAAACCGAGTAAATGCGCGACATGTCACGACAGGAATCTGGTCGGATTAATCGTATTTAGTATTTACCAAGCAGTCTTGTGTGCGCAGTATATTGTTTATGCTTATGTGTGTTTGTACCAGAACCCATAACAAATTACAAATCGTTGACGAAGCCGTGGCGGAGCTGCTCCCGGTAGCACAACTAAGGTTACCGATACGTTTCGTGAACGTGGTTTCATAATTATTGACGTTTGACAGATGGTTGACATTGATCATTTGAAATTTGTGAGGTTTTGTTTAAATTTTTTTAGTTTTACTTGTTAATATGTTGTAAAAAAAGCTGAAGAATGGATCTAAGAAATATTTGAGAAAATATTATTATTCAACAAGAAATAACGGAAGTTTTATTTTGATGACAGTATTCCATTTCGTACTGCTCGTCCATAAAACAATAGCTTTATTCGGGTTTCGTCTGGGACGGTCCTAGAACTGTCAAGAGTGTGCGCAGTCTAATTCTTCGCGTTCGGGTTATTTTAAACCGATTTAGAACTGATATTTTGACAGCAGTTTGTTGTTCGGGTTTAAATAAATAATAATAAATAAATAAATAATAAATGTAATAAGAACTGTTCTGGGACTGATCGCGAACTATCAGAAACAGTCCTTGCTCCAGAGTAAGAACTGGTTTGGGATTATTTTACGACGCATGTGTAAAACATATTTTCGATTTGCCGCAGTTTTAAAACGTCAAAATTCGCAAGTGTAACCTAACAATTTATTTTTAATTATGGTTTGGTTTTTAAATTGTATTTTTTTGGCCGGTATTTTGTTTTTACGTTAATACTTCTGAAACAAGATAAGAGCTAATAAAATAGCCTTAGTTTTAATTATTTTAAGCAGAACCTACCTTCACTAGCCATTTCAAATTAATTTATTTTATAAATATAAGGTTGAATCCAAGAAAGAAATGTGAAAATAAAGTTAGGTTAGGTTCACTCTTATAAAACGCGACAGACATAGTTCCACAGAAAACACAAAGTTCGTTTGGGTTTACGCACTTCTCTGATAATTCGCGGATAATTTCGGAACCGTTCTAGAATTTATGCTATTGCGCAACAGTCCTGCGCAATCCAGGAAAAGTTCTTGAACCATCAACATTTCGAAACCCGAATAAAGCTAATACTTGTCGTTCGCCATTACCTGCGCGCCACAAAACATAACCTTAATTTTGTGTATTACTATCGCCATCATTTTAAAATTTCTTTGTTCTCTATATACTGCAAAGCCGCTACCGATATATAGCCGCATTTTAAAAGGGCTACCCAAAATGGCGTCCGCTCCAGAACGTGTTTGCGTTGTAGCGCAATTGTAGCTGTTCATTTAAGTGACGTTTCCGTAACAGTTCCACAACTGTTTCGTCAGATGAATGCGCCCAATGTCTTGGTGGCCGGCCCGTGTAGGGCTCTACACTGGGCTCATCCAGAGACCACATTGGTTGACGTAATAGACCATCTAGCGTTTCGACTTGATCGAAACAAATCACAGAAAACTTTCGCATCCTGATTCACTAAATGGGTTTTAATTTAAAACAATCTTAAATTGACAGTTCTAGGTTCCAAGTGACGAAAAGTGTCAAAATAAGTTGACTAACCCCCTTTATTCGCTAACCCTAATCGTTACCTATCGTTACAGCAAGAGAGTCGTAAAAATAACGATAGATTTTAAAAATGGTATTCTGTAAAAATTGGACAGTTTTTAACAAACTACAAGTCGGTAAAAGGTAGTCGTCCATTAACAACTCAAAGGCAGTCGCTGAGAGTCGTTAAAACATAACCTTTGCGTTTTTGGTATTGTTTTTACTGTTTTTTTTTGTTTGTGCTTGTTTTTACATTTTTTGAATTTGTTCGGCGATAATTATGGAAATTGGAAACACCACGAGTACGATGACAAATAGTAATATTTGTGACAAATATTACTAGTTATACTAGAAGAGTTAAAATATAGGTATGCCAACAGAACTTTGTCATTGTTAATCGGCAGTTATACGAAATACCAGCGTTCCATTCAGGTTCCCGAGATGACTGCAAAAATTTGTAGTTTTCTCCTCAGTTCTCAGTTTTTGTTTTTTTTTTATAAACCTATTTACCTCCAACTCTTAAGTAAATAGCATACAACCTACTGTCTAGTGGTTTTGGTGTTTCTCATTTTCTTTATTTTTTATTTCGTCTTTATTTTGATTAAATTCCAAAATAATAAGAGTATTAAATCCCTAAACTGGCCATAATTAGAACAATAACAAATTGAGGTTGAGGTTAGTGCTTATTATTCGTATTTTTTAATTTAACACTCAATTGGCACAGTTACCTATTTTATTTATTTTTTTACTTTAAGATAAAAAAGGACAACAATAGTCGGAACCGCAAAATTTGTACATTTATATTATAATATAAACGTATGTCTTGCATTATTATTTGTGTACTATGATTTTACAAACATCCGACAACGTTACAGAATGCGATTTTTCAGATTATCGTTTATAAAATCTATATCGAGATAGACGACATGGTTGGTAAACGACTTTTTAGAGAATTGGTTGGTAAGTCCTGTATTTTAAATATTTTTTTGGGTTTTCTGTAAATTCATAAAGAAAAAGTCTTGGCGCTTATTGTTTCTTTTCTAAAACTATTTTGGCAACAACATCCCAATAAAATTGTTATTTCGGTAAAACGATTTCATTTACAAAAAAAAAGCAAATTAACGCGTAAGCAACATAATATGGTGTAATAAAACAATGACACAGTGAGAATACAACTGGAAGGCAGTAAGATATTAATATTTTGACGGACTAAATTTAAAACTCTGTGGATTTGTTTATTAAATTTCGAAATCTTATGTCTATAAACTTTTTAGAATAATCAAAACTTTTAAGGGGAATGATTTTTTTATGTGTAAACAACAGTCAAAATTCAAATTATTCAAAATTTTAACATTGACTAAATAAAATTGAGTAAAATGTAACCACCATAACAAACCAACCAACAAAGTTTCATTAAAAATCTCCGACCACCTAAAAGAACTACGGAGGGAATACACCTATGCCCGTCAATGTCATCATATTTTAACGTTTGTGACATCATAGATAATAATTTATTCTGGTTTTAAAAATAAATGCGTAATAATGAGAAAATCTAAAACTATTTTAATTTCGCCATTTTTCGTGAACTTGGGATAGAATGCAGTCCGGGATATCATACAAAAATGAAATTCGCACTGGAATATCACGGGCCTATCATTAACCAAAATTATGAACTTTCGGAAATTATATTCGAAATTAAGGTTGAATTCTCAACGTCATTCAATCTATTGCCAACCTATAACCTATTTCGCGTTGATTTTTTGAGTTTATTATTTTAATAACTAACATTTAAAGAAAATCAATATCGTCGGTACATTATTTAGGTAGTAACTGATATATTACAAAAATATCAATTTATTTCATTGCTAATTTTGGGAGAATTGTGTAGTGAAAGAACAATGAGTGACAATGACATAATAATGTTAAAAAAAATCTTGCCCGATATTTTTTGCTACACAATTCTCCTAAAATAAGTTATGAAATTCCTTGATATTTATTAAATATGTCAATTATTACCTATAGAATATCAAGTCGATACTGATTTTCTTTAAATTTTGTATAAAAGCTAGAAAACATAAATAAATCTACGCGAAATAGGTTATAGGTTGGCAAGCATGTTGATACTCCCACCTTAATATCGATGGATGAATAGATAGGCTATTGAATATGTCTAAAATTAAGGGATAGAAGGGAACCATTGCGTTGGAGAGTTTTTATGGTTTAATGTGGTAGTTGGACACCTAAAAATGATAAAATCACTAAGTGCTACTAAATTTAGTTCTTGATTCCCCATTGAAAGTACCCCTTTTGTAGTTTTTTCAAAATAACTCGAAACAAAGCAAAATTCGAGATTTGTACAATAATACTTTTTTGTAGAAAATTAAATTTCCTATCAAAATACGTAAAACCACTTTTTCGTTCTCTTTCATTTTCTTTTAGGTTTTTCTCACCATTTAAAATCAGATTTTAATACTTGCAGTAGCAACAGCTTGAATACTTTTTTTGTAACTTTGTTTGTTTCACTATTTATATCTTGCCTAGGATACTGCAAAAAAAGTTATTGACGAATTACTGGAAAAAAACGTGATTTTTCGTGAATTTTTAGCTTTGTTTTTCGATTATTTTTAGTATTAAAAGTAGTGATTTTACAGTAGACCTGACAGAAAAAATTATTTTTGGAAACCTCAGTTGTTGTTTAATTCACTTTTGGATCTGGTATAACCAAAAACTGATATCAACTCACTTATGACACAAACAAAGTTTGTTAAACTATTTTAATGTTTAGTCGCGCTCCAGAGCAATTAAGTTCAAATATACATCTCCTCTATTAAAAAAATTAAGTATTTCACAAGACGAGAAATCTCGCACTTTTTAAAAAAGTGCACAAATCGAGACGAGATTATTTCTTAATCTCGCCTCGCTACCACCTCCCAATATCTTTTCTCGTCTCGCAAGAGTCTTGCAATTTTTCGTTCTCACAATATGACGTCATAAAAAATTCTGCAAAATTTGTATATAAAACGCGTTTGGTTACATTGGTACACGCTTGCCAGATTGAACATTTTTTTGCTATTTTGATAATTTTACCCAATGAACGTTAACTATTGGTCATACTGATTGTGGGTCCTCGTTACATAATTATTATTATTAATAAAGCTAGGTACCCACGGGTTTTAGTTAGTGGCGGCTTGTGATGATGGAGACACTGGGAGATCAACAACCATACAAAATTTAGAGTGTTTTAAAAGAATAATATAAAAATAAATTTAAACATATTTTTAGATAAACTATATCTGTTATTACTTTTTATCGAGCAGCTTTCCGATTTCCTTTGAAGCAAACAATATTCATGTAGTGGTCAGGCACTGGCAATGTATCCCTATGCTTGTATATCATGCAGACAGTTTCAAGAATAAACAGGCATTCTTAGATATAAATGACGGTCTACATGACTCTCTGCCATACACACCACAAAGATAATTTACAGCACGCTTCTGCAGAATAAACACTGAGTACAAGCATAGGAAACAAAACAAATCTCCCAGCAGAGTAGACAGGGCAGGATACAAAAGATTCCATTTAAAATGTAACCGCAAGCCCGATGTCGCTAACGTAAACATTTATATATATGTTGTAACAATGGTCAAAATTTAAAAATAAACAAATTTTTACGATTTTTCAGTTCAATAACGACATATCGCTAATTTTTTTCATTTGGTCAATGATTACGATACGTCGATAATTTTCCCGAGTGCACTACGCACGTTCCACTGATTGACAAACCGTTTCGGCGTTTGCGATCTATTCGGCGGTGGAGGAAGTCCAAAATCACCTACCGGTTCTTCAGCACATGAAATAGAAAAAGAGCAAATTTTAGACCCAATCAGGTAGAAAGAGAAGAACCTAGTAAGCATTTGTTTTCGACAGTACAGTTCAGTTGGAACGACTTTATAGCTTGGACTCATTGGCGTTAACAAAAAAGCGGGATTAATAATAAAGGAATATTTACAACCATATTAGCGAGACGTTAATTGAATAGAGAGTTTATTAATTGATGGTATAGAGTTAATAAATCTATGTGTTAATATTGTATTTTTGAAGATGTGTGGTTTCCCTAGGGGGCCATGAGCCCTTCAATGGCAGCCGCCACACAGTATTACCACGTGGTTTAAATTTTAGACTATACACCCGTTTTGACTATTCAAGGCACAAAACGGCCACACTGGTTGCCTGCAGAATCACTTGGCGGAACAGAATGCACGCAAGTTCAAAAATAGATCAGTTACCGGCGTCCGACTTCTAAAAACACATCTGTTTTGTTTATCTGTCTTATTTTTTGCTTAAAAAATGTGTGTAATATATAATAATATTATTGTCTGTATGTAAATAGTGAAAATGAATTGACAACGGCATTATTTTAAAATAATTATGACGAAAACAAAACTTGCAGTGTTTCAGGGTGCAAATCAAATTACCATAGCGCCCTTAAAAGAAGTTAAGAAACGTTATCAACCTTTAAATTGCCGACCATTAATGACCTATAGAAAAAGAAAATGGTTAAAAGCGACTCCCAGAGACCACTGACATAACATTATACTTAATTCGCGACGACGCCGACGTTTATCAAATGGTTCTCTGTATCAAAAATTGCGGAAAACCGTTCACGTTATAAAAAAAAAAGGTTATTTTTTCTTTTGGTCCTTTTTTCTATTGTTTTTCGGCAACGTGTCCCGATTTTTCTCTGGCCACCTTGCAATATCGGTAATAAAGGTAGCTTTTTTAATGTAGTGACACTAACTGGATTCTTTTTAAAGTTTATCTAAACCTTAAGGCTTTTCGAGATTTCTGGCTGCTAAGAAATCCTTACTTGATATTCTTTATTATTGGAGGATCTGTGATATAGCATCTGCTCCAATCTATTAATTCAATATAATGTCAAAATATTTTATGCGTATGCAAAATATGCGCTAGTTGTTATTATTACTTTATCGATCTTAACTTTTAAGGAAGGTATCTTGACTCAATAATGGTTTTTCATAAATGTGCAGACTTATATTCAATTCAAGATTGCGTTTTAATAGTGAAACACAAAAAAATATTTATAGAGTTCATCAAATCAAAACATGCTTTATTGTACGAAGAGATGAAGCTTATCACTAACAGAATTACTGGTAAATATTACCAAAACACAATTCCTAAAATTAAATAGCAGCAAATCACGTGAAACAGAAAATTTAAAACGCATCAAAATCTTTACACAAAATGCTCCTCCAATACTCTATACAATTACTCCAATAATATTTTTTTAACTTCTTTACGAAACATTTTGAAGTTACTTGTTTCGTTTCTCTATCGGTAGGTGATTAAATACTTTTTTTGCATCTTTATCAAGAAAACTCTCGCTTACTGAACCAATTACTTATTAAAGATATTTTTTTAAGCCGATATACTCATAGTAAGAAAATTTGATATTATAAAATAAAATTGTTAATGATCCAATAGACTTTTTTTATGTAGGTGTTTTTTTATGAGTTTAAGGATCTTAGGGAGCAAATAAAACCCAAATTTTAATTTGTCGACGTTTCGGAAAATATATTTCCTTCCTCAGGGCTCTGAAACGATAGGATTCTTTCTTAGGTTTCAACAATAACCGATAAAAACATTTTATCGGCCACACACCACTTTTTGTTTGTTGTTTTTTGGGTTCACCCTTGGTCCCTATTTTATTTTAATGAGAAAACTTTTCTCTTTTCTAATAAGTTTTAATTTTAGTGTACTTTTTAAGAAAATGAAAATACACAAATTGTCGTAACTTTCTTTTGTCTCTCTTTACAGTTTGCGCGTTATTTCTAAAGGTTTTCTTTTTCTCTTTAAACATCATGAAATGTAAAAAAATAATGACACCTACTTGTAACTGTGTTACTCTTTAATATATCAAGGATATATATTATGTACTTTTTGTTATGTTATGTTATCGAAAATAAGATTTGTCATTTTTTCAAACCAATCAATTATGTAATGTTTTTATCGGTTATTGTTGAAACCTAATAAATAATCCTATTGTTTTAGAGCCCTGAGGAAGAAAATATATTTTCCGAAACTTCGGCAAATTAAAATTTGGGTTTCATTTGCCCCCTAAGATCCTTAAACCCATAAAAAAACACCTACATAAGAAAATTTAATGTTGATTAATCTGTCGGCTGGACAATAATGTTATAATATCAGGTGCTCTTAGAATGACTTCAAGTCAAACTCCTCCAGAAGCAAGGATTTAAAAAAATACAATTATTGGAAAACAGTCGTATTCGCTAAATGGGTTTTAATTTTACTGCCATGATTGACAGTTGGGGATTTTAAGAAACAGCTGTTATAAGTCAACTGAGTTTTATCAATAACTTTTTTTTTTTTTTTTCTGCAATTTATAAACTAAAACAATTTAAAATAAAGTAGACTAGGGACGGATTAAGGTCGTTTCATTAACGAGAATTTCCGCACTGAAAGGAGTATTTACGTGCAGTAATGTATCATTTTCTCGAAATTATAATCCTGGGGAGAGGTAATTACCATCCATCCTGGGGGTATTTACACCCCTCCCCCCTTAGCTACGCTTTTGTCGTTATAGCAAAGTGACATTTAAACAGGCTTTTCTGTTTATAACAGAATTTGCTGGTTTAGTTATTAATTTTCTTATCAATTACAATTTTCCAGTTTTATATCCTTCGGTAGCTTGGCTAATGTAAAGCCCATGTATTTAAATAAACGAATACAGTAATGATTATTAATTTTTTTTAAATGAGTGAAAAAAGTCCACAAAAATATTTTGAAGGCTGAAGGAACCCGGTCGATGGCAATTTGAACTGTATGTTTTAAATTGTATATTTTAACTTACAGTCAGTGGAGTAACTAGGGGGACCCGGCCCCCCCTCCCAGAGGTCTGCCTGCCCCCCCAGAATCCGCGAGAAACAAATTTATTCTCCCAGACCACCCAAATGCGAACGATAAGCCAAACGACAAATTGATTAATTGAATTTTTTTTATATACCTACCTAAATTAATTATATTTATTCATCAATTTTATTATATTTCTAGTCTATACCCTATACGCGCAACTAACACTCGGAATCGGAACTCCAAGCCAGGTCTGTAAAGTTAGAAATCCAATGCTGCCTGCCAAGACGCTCTCGGGACTTAATCAGAATAAACATGTCCAAATTCAACTCGAAAAATTTCCAAAAAAAGTTTTCATGACAGCTGAAAAATCTAACCGATAAAAAACGAGGTCTTGCGATATTACTGTTGATTATTGACCAAATTTGTTAAAATTCGGGCGTGGTCCAGAAAAAAAGTTCTCCACCTCTACACGAGCCGCCACTTCAAATCACAATAGCAGGGCAACCCCCAGGTCAGAGGGCTAGTTACGCCACTGCTTACAGTTTAATAAAGAACATTAAGTAGTAGTAGTAGTAGTATTTTAAAAAAATTGCTAATTATTAGGTGTAAACCATTGCAACAGCTAGCTTCCGGCAAAAACTTATTTTTTGATTTGGTCCTGGCAATTGTAGCAAAACTACTACATCTTCATCCAAATACATGAGCTTTACATTAAGCCAAGCTACCTAAAAGGAAAATGCTAAAAATTGATAAAGAAAATTGCAAATTCTTTTAAATAAGACTTGAGTTTTACTTTTAGATAATTTTTTTAGTACCTCGTTACCTAATCTCACTTATTGTAAATTCATAATTTTTATGATTGGCCCCTTTATTAGTAGTCGCGTTACTTATTAATCGGTTTTTAGGTTATCGAACCAGTCCTCCGGAAAAGTTTTTCTGTACTCTCTAATAAAAATGTTTCTCATCTGTTATACAAACTTTTTTCCTGCCACTGTATAAAGCTGAATATAACTTATATACTACATGTTTGTCCGAAAGAGATGAGGTAGAAAGTTTTAATGTTCCACATATCTAGGTAATGCTTCCAATATGTGTAGGAAAAAATTTGAAATTTTTACTTAAAACGTGTTATAGAATTAAGTATGCAAAATATCAAAATGATTAACAGGCGTAAAGAGACAAAACTAGGCATTTAGCTTTTTTTGTGTTCGGATCTTGAAGCGCGTTGCCGAACCAAGTAAATAGATTCTTATTTAATTTTGAAACAATATCCCACCATCTATGTATTATCTGTATTATTATGCTTTATAATACTTACGTAGGCGGGCACATTTTACTACCTTTATATAATTTCGCAGCCAATTTTCATTCTCTGACCTAATTTTTCAAGTACATTCGTTTATTTCACTCCATTTTATGCTTGAATGTGCAATTTAAAAATAAAACGGAGACTTGTTTTCTTTTTTTACAGAATAGCAAAATAGAAAATTATTTAGTCGGTGTAAAGTTTGAACGTTTTGCCTTTTTGTTTTCCCAAGACACGTTCTAGTTCTAGTTTTTTTGTGTGTCCTGTTTAAAATTCGCGAGCCAATACTGCCGGTCGGCCACGAAGCACCTCGCGGGTGAACATTGACGTTTAAACTTACTGTTTTCGCATACTAGAGTTGTTAGAGTAGTAGCAGGCTATTTAGTTTATTTATTATTAGCAAACTTGCAAGTGCTTGCTGCACGAATAAAACCTATTCCTGTTATTTTAACTGGTTGTAAGTTTATATTAGTTAGTTCAGTTGAAATATAGTTAACTTTCATTGGCCCTGTTTAAATTACGTATTACTATCTATTGACATTATACTGCGTTCTGTTTTCTAACTAAAATGTCCTGACATTTTTACCTTCTAATCCTGGTTTTCAAAATTTGAAAGATAGCAACCCTATCTAATTAAGACAGCGTAGTTTATTCTATTTTGGGGATTTAGAGCTGACATACAGCAAGACTATAAGTTTTAAATTGAATGTTAAATATTACAACATTTTAGTACGTTACGGAATTTTTAAGTCATCCTTTAAATCTTTAAGCTCCGTTAAGATTCTTATAATTATTTTTCACACCCTAATTAGGAGGATGTCTAAATGTTTTAATAAGGTTTACTGTAAACTAATATTTCGAATTTTATTAAATAATATTACTTACCACCACTAATTAGGTGCTTTCCTTTTGCTTCTTTTAAACAGCAAAGTAAATATCTTTGCTTAGCTAAGTTGTTACAGGAACGCTTTGCTAACAACTTCGTATAATCGTATGAGAAATACAGAGGGGCATACTTTAACCGCGGCAAGGAAGGAGGAGACAAAATCTTTGCTGAGCTTTGCTTTATTATTTAAAAGTAACAAAAAAGGAACTATTGTGTCACTTTCATATTCCTTTCATTACATATCCAATCTACTACTATTCGAACAAACCAGGATTCGATCAAGCCAACGACTACTTATAATTAAAACTGCAACCATAATGCAAATTCATTCAATTCACAAATAAGACTGATTTTAAAATTAAGACCAGATATTTTTTGACATCAGCATCATGTAACTTTTTATTAAATAAAGCAAACTGCTACCGTAGTTAAGCCTACAATTATATTGCTGTTACAATTTTATTTCTTTTGTTTCAGGTGTTGCCGAACTGTCTAATCAAATTGTCCAGAATTGGTTGGTAATTGTAAAAGGATCAGCACATAATGCAGCATCTAATCCTCCATCGATTCAAGCACAGTTGGAGAAACGTAAACCAGATTCGGAATCTGGTGGTGTCGTTATAAATAACGTTCTAGAACCAAAGTCACAAATCATAGATGATACAGTGTTAACATCAGAAGTGCAAGATGCAATAAGTGAGGAAAATAATTCCACTGAAAATGATCAAGCAATTAATACTTCTGCTTTTTACAAATCTGCTAAAGACGACAAAGAGGCAGTTAGGAAATCTTCTGAAGTGGATAAACCTATTACAGATATTAATAATGTGGAAGAAGAATTGACGAATGGCCAAATTAAAGATAATAAAATTAACGAAAAAGATAAGGAGAAATCGACCAAATCAAGTTCCTCTTCCAGAAGTAAGTCAAGTTCAAGCAGTAATCGAGATAAAGACAGAAAAAGGTCTAGTCATTCTAGTAGCAGTAAAAGCAAATCCAGCAGTAGTAGTAGAGATAAAGACAAAGATAGAAGGGAAAAAGATAGAGATAGAAGAGACAAAGATAGGGGCAAACATAGTTCATCATCCAAATCAAGTAAGAGTAGCAGTAAAGATAAGAAGGAATCTAAAGATAAAAGCAGAAGTAACGATTCTAAGGATGCTAAAGATGTTAAGGAGACCAAGGAAAAACAGGCTGAAAAAGATAAGGATACTTTGCAAAAATTGAAGCCTCAAACATTGGATAAACTAGGTAGAATTCCGAAGAAGTCCAGCAGTGCAGCAGCCTCTGATGATAAGCAAAAGGAAAATAAATCCAAAGACGATGCAGAAAAGGATCTAACGAAGAAACCATCGTTTTCAATTTTAAATCGCAAAGCCTCCGGTGAAGAACGAACCAAAACAGTTAAAGTGTTTAATTCCAAAATGAGATCTACAGGACTAGAGGAAGAAGTAAAGCCACCACCGCCACGATCCGCTAAGAAACCAACCCCATCAGTGCAACTTCCAACTATTCCACCCAAGCGACCCTCACCAACAAGGGAACTAAACAGCATGCCTCCAGAAAAGAAAATAAAAATTGACAAAATTGATTTGCCAGAACGGCCAGGAGCCATTAAACTGATACCACCAAAACCTAAACGTAAGTTTTATCTAACAACACTTCTAATTAGTTTTTTATTTTTCAGGTTTGGTCTGCAGAGGAAACACTTCTTCACTGCATTGGTAGAAGAATACCCTTTTGCAGGAAGTGATATTTGGCAGAGTTCTTACGTTTTTTTATAAGTGTTCTTTCTATTTTCAGCTAAACATTTGACAGGTTTGGTTTTATTAGAAATTATTTGGTGTTTATTTATTGCGATTTATCGATATCGGGCGAAATAACCGCGAGTTAAAGACTTTCTCGTGAAGTGCAGTCGGTTTGCAAGTTTTATTGCAACTATATGAACTTTCTCAATAATAGTATTACTAGGTGTGCAATGGTAAGTTTTTGTAATTTTTTTGTATTATATACCTAATAAAGGATTATCAAATATTAAGTTACTTTGGACCAATCCCCTCCTTGGGTGTGCCTCCAATTGGAGCTATGTTGAATCTTCTTTTTATTTTTACAACTTTGCACCACTACACCCTACAGTAAAAAAAAAATGATTGAATATTATTAGGTTTGCTAATCAGCATTAATTGATATTTTTTTTAACTCTCATTAAAAAAAAGTTTTATTCTCTGGTATTCATCTCTCTCTCTCTCTTTATAGTCTGTATGTGATTTCCACTTAACCCGCTACAGAAAGCGATTTTAGTGCAAGTTGAATGTTTTTTTATTATTTTGGTAATAAACTACTATATATTTTAAAATTTTGTCCTGACCCGTAAAAATTATAAAAACAAAAAGTAATTACCGAAGAAGTGATAAAGAGATAACTACATATAATTGAGGGAAGATGTTTCTTTTTATCCTCCTACTGGCTAGCTTTTTTACCGGATTACTAAAACATGGCTAAGAATTTTTTAAACAAACAACATATATCTGTTTCACTATAAATTTCATTTCGGTAGATAGGTTTACAGACCAGCATTGTTACTTTATCGAATTATACATCGATTATATCATTGCTAAGGGCTGTCACTTATTCAGGCTTATTGAATGAACATATTTGTGGATGAATGACCGTTCAAAACGATATAATCCGCTAACAACCCAATGGAGAAGTGGTTTTGGCCAATCAATTTTAATGTTCCGACTAGTTAACTACTTAAAATATATTTTATATCCGCTTTAACAATTTATAAATCGAAATTATAAAAATAATAGTTTTCTTATTTTTAGCTATTCTGAAAACAGTGTGTGTGTGGAACCATTTTTAAATCTACAATATCGTATTATGCACTTTTGTTAAGGTGCAAAACGAGTAGGCGTTTAAGATAATAATTATACGTATTTGGCTTATTCGCTAATTGCCTAGCTCGCATTGCTCCTTAAATTTATATTACATACATTAAATAAAGTTTTTTTTTGCTTTGAAGTTTTATTTTCCCAAATAGTAGTCATAGTGGAAATACTTCTGGCGGTATCATTCTAGTCTTTACGTAAAAAAATAAGATAATACATTAATTAATTATTGTTAGGAATGTGTAAAAGGGACTTTCAAAGTAAATAATAAATTGTACTATATGCCGGTCAAACTTTTTCCAACAAATTAACACTTAATGGGCTATGATTCCATTAATTTCGATTATTTTGAATTTAGTCTCCTAATAATTATTTCTTTATAGTTTTCAAGTGGGACACCCTCTATTATCAATTTGTTTGTGCCTGGGACTTATCGATATTATTACACATTGGTTACACCCACATTGAACATTTTTTCTGATGGGGATAATGCAAGGTCAACAAAATTTATGAAGCGAAATTTTTAATAAACTTTTGAATTGAATGGCCGTAATATGGGGAAGACATTTTAATCGTAACGAGCAATTGTTGGGTTTCGCGATAATATTTAAAAAAATATTTTCTGATAGGAATAATTAATATTAGAGAGATTCAATGATATGTTAATTGTGGGGGCGTTAAAACTAATACAGAATAGTAGATAAGACAACAGTGAATACATTTTTGAAGCAAAAATTAAAAAAAAAAAAATGTTTTAACTGCAAGCGTTAACACTAAAAGTAGAAGAAAGTGCTTGAGGTGGCAACTAGTAGACAAAATGGTTCAAGAATAGAAATCTCCATAGCATAGTCTGTCTCATAAGAGCTACGGAAAAAATGATTTGATACATAGGCATATTGCTCTTCACGGAATCTTATGTGACTTGAAGAAAACTTTTCCTTACCTACAAGAACTTTAACACATATTATGTAAAGTCCTTTTTTTTTTATAAAGAACGTTAATTCCTGTTTGCATGGAATATTTATTAATCATAATCGACAATATTTAAAAGTTAACGTATAGTACAGAAAGCATTGCGTTATTAGTTCGAATAACTATTTTAAACAAAAGCCAGTTAGGGTTGTTTTTATCGAAACATTATGTAGATAATTGTTTAATCCCAAAATAATTATGGTCTTAATCGTCTAGTACAGTGGTTCCCAAATGGTGGTCCGTGGCGTATTTTTTGGGGGTCCGCGAACCCACGGAGCACAAAGGGAAAATAAAACAAAAATAACTCGCCACTAGAATAGAGATAATCCTTGTGTTTTAGATTTATTATTGTTTTTATGTAAGTTACAAAACGGTTGTTTTAGTACTTTTAAAGGTTAACTGGCCATGGGGGTCCGCACGTTACTAGAATACGATTTCGGAGGTCCGGGATTTTGCGAAATTTGGGAACCACTGCTCTAGTATATATTTTTTTTTTTTATCATCCTCGAAACTAGATAACGCGGTGTTGCCAAATTATATACATATAAAGATTTATATAAGAAATTTAAAAAAATTCTATAATAATAGTATATAATATGAAGGGGATTGTTACTGAAAAAAATTGGAAAGTGTCAAAACTAGACCAAAATTAATGTGTTCATTTTTTTTAATGTAACATCGATGCGTGTACGCGTCTATCCTTTTTTTCTTTCTTGGCCACACGCGACGAGATATCAGGTATAGCGAGTAACCAAGCTTCGCCTAAATTAAAATTATATATGCGACGACTAGAAAAGTAAGAATCCCCTTAAAGGTAATTTGACAAGTAATGATGTTAAATAGAGCATAAGAAATAGTGAGGTTCTGGGAAGATTTCAAATTTCTGTAAATCCCACAGCATTCCTCGTAAAAAATTCAGGGCGCGGTTAAAGGGTTTATGCGCTATAAAACAAAATCGACTTCTGGTTTTTCTAAAATTTCATATGGAAATGGAAAGATTTTAAATATATCCATAAGTATCCAATTCGGAACATAATATGCAATCCTGTGGAGGTTTTAAAATTTTATTCTTTACCTAAATAAGCGGTTGCTTCTTTATTGTTTATGACGTCCAAATGATCGCAGTCGAGCGTTGCTATGGAGTTTTCTAATCAAACATTAATAACGATTAAACTGTTTTTAATTTGTTCAAGCATCTAGCGTTTACTTATATTATGGGAAAAAATAAGTAGGTACAATTTTCAAGTGCATCGTTTTATTACGAAAATACTGCTTCTACTTTGTACAGCGCCGTTTATTTCAATGAGTACGTAACTAAAATATTAGTTACCTGGAGTTTCTGATAATCTTTGGACGTAATAGAAAAAATTGCGTCATAAGCGGAACATGATATATTACCATTTATAACTGCGTATCTACTGGTTTAACCGTACTGTATATATGTTTTACTACTCCAAATCGACATGTGTTTATCACTTTGACTACTATTTGGCGTACTCTGAATGACTAATGCTGTTAAATTAGTGATTTAAAAATGATAATCCACACACTTATATTACATAATGCGAAATACGTGCATGGGACTTTACCCTTGATATAAAAAATTTCCTAAATAGCTATTGAAACCATGACATTTATGGAAAACAATAAATATGGACAATGCTCTATTAATTACTGCAACGGAACAATACAATTTATTATTAGATTATGGTAATAAAAAAGGTTCTGGGAACATATTTCCTCTTAAATAAAGAATTAATTTACATACCATGAGGCATGATTTTATATAATAACTGTCATTATTTGAATGTTTTTAATCTGAATTTTTCAGTTTCAGAAGTTAATGAGATTTACATTCCTTGTTTGCAAACCACAGATGTTTTGCAATCCAGTATTTTTTAGATACGGACGATACATGAAGCAGGCGTTTTCGTCACGGCTAGAATGGTTTGGTTGCGGTATTGCTTATAATGTTGCGATGGGTTTCTGGACGTCGCGTTCTACAATAATGGTGCCTGAGAATAAGCATGTCATCGGCTGTTTGTAGATCTCGTTAAAACGTGACTGCAATATTTCAAGATATGACGCGCTTTTTAGTGTAACATATCTAGAAATATATGGCGTTGCCATTGGAAGGGGAAAGTACTTGTCAGGGTGCAGTGTCCGTCCAGAAATAAGACTGAATGGAAAGAAGACATCTTCACCTGGGAAGAATTCTGGTATCCAACATCTTTGTTTAAAAATATTTCCTTACCTATATTATTAAGTTATTGCTATAATTATTTATTCTATCGAGGTGTGGATCGCGAGAAAAATGTCTATTGAAAAATTGAGATTAAACAATCCAAAAATAAGTTAAATAGGTAGACGCATAAAAAGGTTTTGGATATTATATTCAGTTTTAGTGGTAATAATAAATTTGAATGTTTTAACACTGGCAAATTTTTAGGAAGTACTTTCCTAGGTTTTTACGGATAGGTCAGTTAAAAAATGGTTCTGTACCATGGCTTTATATCGTCTGTCCAAAGAATAAAGAACCTATGTAGGTACGATCGCAGCGCAGAATTATACATAGGTATCTAAAATTTTATGATGCTATTGCGCTGTAGAGGGACGTCAACGAACAAAAGCGATTACGTTTTACTGTTATGCAAATTCTTAATACAATACACGCGTACGTAAAATTAAAATATAAGCCAGAATGAGACAATGGTATTTTCTCTAGTTTGTGAGGTTATGTTAGCACCTGCGACATTTTTTCGTTTCCCCCGGAGAAGCGGGAATACCATAGATATTTACCTTTAGATAAGCAAACAATAATCACGAAAACGACCTTGCGCGTATAAGCAAAACACACAGGAATAGGCATGCGTATGGAGAACTATAGGGTAGGAGGCCGATCGACAATGGCAGCATTTTCAAATTCTGTCCCGGTTTTTTGGTTAGTTCGCTATTGTCCGATAGATGGCTCTCGCGTCCGAAGTGGGCTGATGTTGTCTTCTTCTTCGTTTTTAATATGGAAAACTATAGATCCTCCATAGTTTTTAACTTTTACTTAAACCCTTTATTTTTCTGTGCTTTTACTTTTGACAATTGACATTTTATTTTTCGAAATAACAAATAATGTTTAAAGGCAAGACAAGACAAATAACGTTGTATTGTAATTAATTTCCATATTTATAATGAATAATAGTACAATTTGTAAAAGTAGAGTTTGCTTTGTGTCGGGGTGTAAGACAGGATCTTTTTCAGAGAGAAAACGCAGCCAAATAAGTCTCTTTCTAGCTCCAAAGGTATAGCTAGAATGTTTAATACCCTGTATTTTAAAAACCAAGCATCGTTGGAACTTTATACAGGCCGAGTTTACTAATAAGTATAACAAAGTAAGTGTAAATTCATATAAAAGTCCTTATTTATTCCTTAAAGAACTAATTTAAATAAAAATAGTTATTGCGTCCATAAGAAACCATTATTTGATAGCCCACTTCGAACACGCGCGCCATCTTACAGCGACTCGTAAAGCTGAATTAGCGATGCTAATTTGGGACCGAATCCAATGCATTGCGATCGGCCTCCTACCTCAAGTCCTCCATAGGCATGCGCTCTGCAAAATTATCGTTGAACGAATGGGAAAATAGACAGGTCCGAGCGTTAACATCTTGTTTGTGTAGCCTAAGCCTAGTTATATGTTCAAAAAAGGTTTTGTCTGTTTCCTTCCGCCAAACTCATCCCCAGACGCGTTTCGCCGTTATTACGGCTCATCAGTGAGGCTCAGTTTGGCAGAAGGAAACAGGGCTCAAAGACAAATCACTTGTCAGGATCGATTGTCGATGGGATTATAAAATCCAGCGCGACATCTTGCGTCCCAGTACGGTACCTTAGAAAAGGTCAGTCGTAAAGGGGTTATTCTGTAAAAACAGAAAATTTTGCAAGAGTGCTCTTAAAACCGGTACAAGTGCCGGACCACAGATATCAGTTCAAAAAAGGTTTTGTCTGTTTCCTTCCGCCAAACTCATCCGCAGACGCGTTTCGCCGTTATTACGGCTCATCAGTGAGGCTCAGTTATATGTGTTTGAATTGATCAAATGAAATTAGATATCAAGAACTATCACTACTTTATACTTACTGAAAATATGAAATATCCGGTATTTTACTCCTATTTGAGCATAATAAAATTATACAATGGTCTTTACTAGTCGTTGTATCCGAGTCACTAAAGGCATGGCACAAACAAACCCAAACACAATTCACTATATAAACTACACTAAAACTAGAAACCCATAAGTATTAAACACTCTCAATAGCGAGACGAGGAATCGTATGTGTAAAGCTAGCAATGTTCAGCAACAAAAAAAAAATTGGGGTACTTGTCAATTCCGCCTGTAGCGTTTGTAACCGAATTTTAAGTTTTTAATTGTGGCCAAGATTAAAATTCTACCCTTTGAATTTATCGTCATTAGTAAACTGACCCATAGGGGTATATACAAATTTCCAAAGACCCGTAGGAAAAAAATTGCAGGATAAAAACTTTGAAAAGTAGCGTAATAGCAAAGGCGATAGATCCAATTTGATCTTCGCCACTAAAAAATAAATAAAATTCGTTTACAAACTACTTTTCGAAGTTTTTATTCTGTAACTTTTTCTTCCGGTTCGTTGGAAATTCGTGTATAGCAGGTAGTTTACCCCTTTGGGTAGGTAGTTTACTAAAGACGATAAATCCAAATAGTAGAATTTTAATCTTAGCCACTAAAAAAAATATAAAATTCGTTTACAAACGCTACAGGCGAAATTGACACGTAACCCCAAAAAAATGCGTTGCTAATAAACATAGCTAACTTCACACATGTCAAGAAATCCACAGAGAAAACGTAAAACACATCAACGAGAATTGCGCTGAGGGTTATGCGCATGCCCATACCTGACCTTTGCGTACAAACTCATTTACTCACGAGATGAGCTGTACGGATCTAAAGGCAAATGTCTATGAGTAATACCCACATTGCCACGTTCAGTACGCATGCGCTAATAGTTTTAATTTGACGTTTCTATTTTTGAGGTTACGTTTTATGTTCCTCTTACGAGGGCGCAATTTATATTGTCAAACATTCGTTATATGCACTGCAGAGTGGCCTATGTATACATCTAGAGTAAAAAATGCCGATGAGATAATGTATGTGATAATAACGCCCCTAAGTAAACCAAAACAGTTTTTGAAAAAACGGTTTGCTGAAGGGACTGACAAATGAATTCTCATTTAATTGCGTACGTGCATGATTCCAGGGGAGTAGTTGTTTAGGATTCTTTAATGCATCCTGTCTGCCCGACCTAGTGTGTGAAGTTGAGCGCTAATACTTCAAACCTGGCTTTATCAAGAATTATTTATCTGCAAGAATGCCTATTGGTTGAATATCTGCACAAGTGGGAAAACTTGCAGACACGTGGATAATTATAATAAATATATAACCTGAATTTAAAAAAAAAACAGGTCAGTTTATAGTTACGTTTGGGAATATGGAGACCTTATTCTTATTAATTTTTTCTCTTAGTGGGATTAAAATGTATTGATAGTCCAGCCTGCCTAGCAAATAATTAAAAAAACCACATCCCTGATAAAATTCGGTTTATCCACTTTTGTGTCTCCGATAATTTACTCTGATTATTCCCAGTAAGGTATTACAAACATAACCTCGGAAATAGGCTTGCCAATTCGAAATATTTACGCGCATGCGCATCGAGGTATGTAAAACCGTATTTTTATACGCAAAGACAAACATAACCTCATTTTATGTAAAAAAAAATGGGTGATTGTCTGATTTTCGCTCATATAATTCAAATAATACATCTACGTCCTTAGAATGGCTCTCTATTAACTAGACAAACAAACAGACTATCAAGACAAAAGGTTTTCTTTTTGAATGTGAAAAGTATACAAACGGTCATAAAGTATTTTTGAAAAAAATGTTACCAATCCGATATACAACCACAGACGAACAATCAAAGAATGGCAAAGCTATATACATTTAGCAGTGGGTAATACTGTCACAATATAAGAATTTACGCTACGGTAGTAAAAAGTTTGTGCTGCCGATAGTCCAGTCCAGTGGTTCTCAACGTTTTTGTGGTGGCGGAACACTTTTGGTAGCAATAGGAAAATGGCGGAACACCACCTTTGCCAACATTTGCGGTGAAGTAATCAATTTATCAAATACTATCTCATGATTCAGATTAGTTGATATTACTGAATTATTTCGCGGAACACCTGGAAGTGGTTTGCGGAACGGCGGTTGAGAATCACTGGTCCAGTCGACTGAGTGGCCAGCCAAAACCAAGCAATCTGGTGGTCTTCACAAGGTATCCATAAAAATAAACCGATTAAGTTTATTTAATTTATTTCCAAAACTATTGATATATTAAACTATGCATTTTTGTAGGGTGTGGACATCACAAGATGTGTATAAAAGCCAGGTATATAATTTCGTTAGTTAAACATAACATCTCTTTATTCCTTGGATTGTTTGATTCTTCATGTTTTTCTATAATAAACTAACAATTTGACTGCATGCCGTTATAACTCGTTTAGGTATATTACACATGATTTTTAAGTAGGCGTTTTATGATTATACTAACTGTAGCGCTTACCTGAAGGTTGATTCCTTCATAAGGACCCATGAGCCCTACATCCTCTGGGTAAAAACAATAAGGTATTTCAAAGCCTACTTATGTTTAAAGCTTACTGCAAATTAAGTCATTGAGGATTGGGCTATGATTGCTTTTATTGTATCAATTATATTCAGCTGGCTCTAAAAAAGCCCATAATTTTGAATATAGGGTTGACACGTAGGTACTGTATACCTAATTTCCATATAATATTTTTTAAGAATTCAATATTTGGTATATTATTATGAAAATAACCATACAGTAGGCGAAAATTATATTGAAGACCTTTTCATTTTCCTTTAGTGACATTGGAGTTTTCAGAGATGTGTAAAGAATATCATCAATGTGGTTTCCGGGTGCTGTAATTTGTCTTAATAATATTATGTTAAGATTTTTATTACTGGCACTAAGGAATGTTAATTATACCTAGCTCTGATAAATATAATTTAATACCGAAAACAAAAATGTTTGTTTATTTTCTCAAGCGTTGAAATTTATTTCGTTAACAAACAAAAATGATTAATTTTCTTAATGAGTTATTCCTGTTCTGTCTCAAAAGTTAATCATGGTTTTTCCTATTACGTATCACCTGTTAATTTAAAATTATTTGACAGTTAATTCACAATAATTGTTAGGTAATAAAAGCTGGCGAAAAAAGCTGTTTTTTTATATAACCTACCTGGCGTTAAAAAAAATTATAACAACACTTTAAGTTGATTATACTCCATTATTAGGAGCTGTACACGACACAATTAACCATTTACAATAAATGTCGTAAACATTTAAAGTCGGTAATATTTTATTGCTTGTAATTTTAATTGCATTCGAGAAATGTTAAAATGTCCACGTCTGATTTAATACCAAATGGTAGTCGTAACTGCAACAATAAATTAACAGGATATGGAAAATTGCTTACTGTAGAGGTGCTATATACAGGGTGTCCCACATAAGATCCTCTATCCCCTTATCTCGAAAGATTCGATTTTTGAAAAAAAAGTTAGATACAAAGTGTTATTATTTTAAGGGAACTTTTATATTATATACCTTTCACGTATACAGGGTGCTCAGTTTTTCATGGTCAGGAATCAACTCTTAAAAATTAAATGGGACACCCTGTATATTATTTTGGATATGGATTCCTCATAAAAAATAAGGGTGACTTAATAAGATATTATATAGCTAACTCTCGTGGTTTAGGATTTAATAGCCGTTTTATTAATTTTTTTGGTAAAAACATGTATTTAAGGTAGTAGGGAAAAATATAAGTTGGTGAAACTGCAATTTTTGTATTTAAAGACAATACCACAATATATAATTCTGCTTGTTTACTTTGGCTACAAATTATACAGTGTGATGTCAGAAATTTATCCGATCGGGATATATAAAATCATCTGTAAGTCGATAATTTGAAATGAAACACCCTGTATATCATGGCCGATTTCGATTGTTCACAAAAAATTAAGGTAACTTTATATAAAATTGCCTATTCCCATCTCTAGCCGTGTAGAAAATATTCGCTCTTAAACATTTTTTATGCATTAAAAAATACCTTTCCTTTAAATTTAATGAGGAAATACGTTACAAATATTTTTTTAACGAGCTGATTGTAGTAGATTTTCAACAATATACTGTCGTTTATAATTTTAACTAACATTAAGTAATTATTTAAATGAAAACTATGCAGAAGTCATTGGGCGAAATGGAAATATTCGTTGGCCTCCGCGGAGTCCAGATTTGACTCCTCTGGACTATTTCCTGTTGGGAACATTAAAGGATAAAGTCTATAAAAATAAACCTCAAGATGTTAATGAGCTTAGGAATCGAAGAAGGGAAGAAATTCAAAATACCAATGAAAGTGCTGCAGTAAGAGACGCCCAAAGAAAACTAGAAGTCATCTACACAACTTGTATTGCCCAAAATGGAGGCCATATAGCACATTTACTTTAATTTTCCGTTTTGTATTAGGTATAGTTTATTGGTTCTTTCCTTATATGTATTTGTTTTGTTTGTTTTTACATATTATGTAATTAATTTGTAATTAAATGTTCACTATTAACTTAACTTCTTGCTGCTTACTTAATAGTTCACAAAACTTATCATATTGTTAAATGTTAAAGCATTTCTTTATTTGTTAATATAACGTAAGTCGTTAAAATAAAAGATTAAATATTATTGTTATATCGAGCATAGCATAGGTATTTTATTTTACCGATCATTGGGGAGGATTATTTTCTCAGAAAATACAGATATGTTAGTTAAAATTATAAACTACAGTATATTGTTGAAAATCTACTACAGTCAGCACGTTAAAGAAATATTTGTAACGTATTTCCTCATTAAATTTAAACGAAAGGTATTTTTTAATGTATAAAAAATGTTTAAGAGCGAATATTTTCTAGACTGCTAGAGATGGGTATAGGCAATTTTATACAAAGTTACCTTAATTTTTTGTGAACAATCGAAATCGGCAATGATATACAGGGTGTTTCATTTGAAATTATCGACGTAGAGATGATTTTATATATCCCGATCGGATAAATTTCTGACATCACCCTGTATAATTTGTAGCCAAAGTAAATAAGCAGAATTATATATTGTGGTATTGTCTTTAATATTAAAATGGCAGTTTCACCAAATATGATATACTTATATTTTTTCCTACTACCTACCTTAAATAAATAAATACGTTTTTACCAAAAAAATAAATAAAACGGCTATTAAATCCTAAACCACGATAGTTAGCTATATAATATCTTATTAAAAGTCACCCTTATTTTTTATAAGGAATCCATATCCAAAATAATGTACAGGGTGTCCCATTTAATTTTTAAGAGTTGATTCCTGACCATGATAAGCTGAGCACCCTGTATACGTGAAAGGTATATAATATAAAAGTTCCCTTAAAACAATAACACTTTGTATTTAACTTTTTTTCAAAAATCGAATATCTTTCGAGATAAGGGGATAGAGGATCTTATGACTTCCTATTCAAGATAGGTACATTTGTCTGCACATCATAATACATAAACAAATAAAAGGTATATTGCCCTCATTGAAAGCCAAAAACTTTAAATTACCATGTTTCGTTGAATTGAATTTCTTCTTTGCACGGTAAATCTTTATTTTAAGAAATAATTGTCAAAAGCTTAGAAAATTTTATTCTACATGACAAATTTTTACTGATAAACGATGCACGTTCAATGTAAGGAAAACCAAAGTTTAATGCCGTTTTGACTCTGCTTTTGATCCGCCCTATAACAAGAGACATGGCATCAATGTAATTTCACGCAAGCATACGCAAATCTATTATTCATTTCCTGTATGGATATATGTTCTATTTTACTACATTTTGAATTCATTAAGTAGTAGTAATGTAAAATAGATGTAACCTGTAATGAATACACAGGGATGTCTTTACTGTTGATTCAGCTTCAGATAGAGAAAAGCTTAACAATTTCGTATAATCTAAATTATAATGTCTATGGCAAATCTTAAAGGAAATTTTAAATTTTGATTGCATCAGTCCGTCAATGGCAAACCGCCAACTTAAAACCTTTATTGCCAACTGCGTAAGTAATGCAAGGGTATCCGATAACCCAATGACAAAGCTAAGCTACGATTTTTTAACCTCAAACTGATACTAACTGCAAACATTCCAAGGACATTTTTTATTGGCTAGCAACCAACAACTTTTAAAACTGACAGCAGGTTTAACGAACAATTTGTAATAAGCTGTATACACAAATTACTACATAAAAGCATTAAATGGCGGTTTTTGGCATAAGTCTACAAAAATAACATTAGTATTTTAGCCTATATGCAGGAAATTATATTGTCAAAAGGAATTGAATTATCTAGTGGATGACGATGTTTTTTAAAGTTATGAAACTTACCAAGTTCATCATTGTGGCTCTAGTTGAAAAACCGCTTCTCTATAGAAAGTGAGTTTATTATTTTATAACGTATAAATATAAACTCTCTACTTTTTCTTATTTAGGGAGTATATTATGCCAAAAATAACTACTTACACCATGACAAAAAATTAGGTGTACAGATTTTTAATGAACAGAACAGAACTGTACAACTATATTGAAGGATTCGTTACACAATTTTGAAGTCATAGTACGTAATGGGCCCCATGAAGTAATGCTTCAATAGCATTGACCCCTGGCAAAGGGAAGCCACGAGGCGTACGTGTATATAAAGAGGTGTAAGAGAGCCCAAATATACAATATTGGTTTATTGTCCTAATGCCGCTATTTAAACAGTTTTTGATGCGTAGACATTTGTACAGATATAGAACGTAAAAAGTTATTCACTCCCAGCACGATACTGCCGTACAAATATTAAAAAGTTTTTAAGTGCATGTTGAATAAAATACTTCGACTCAATTATTGACCAAGAAAGTAGGCGCGTTGTCCATGCTCATTAACTGGATAATCTCTTAGTTTCGCCTAATATCATTAATGATTAGAAAGCAGTTCGCGGTACGTGCTTTGCTTCCATGGACGATAGCTCCGTCGAAGTGCTTTTGGAAAAGTAAATGCACTTTTGCAATTCTACGGCCTACCTTCTTGTTACGCAAACGATGTCCACAACCCTATTTGCTGATATTAAGTACCTAGGTAACTTATCGATACTGTTATGGTAACATTTTTAATTTCACCGTCAAAACTATACTAAGTATATGTCCCTGCCTTCTCTTTCAATTAAATCCATAACAATTTTAGAGAATAGCGGTATTTTCTTAGTTTCATTAGCTGAGAAGTATCGTTGTCTAAGTTTATTTGAAAACTAACTTAGAATTAATTTCACACTCCAATGCAATCCAGGTAGTTTATATAAAACTTATATTTCTAGAAAATGTGCTTGATTGTTAAAATAAAGCATGTATCTACAGGTCTTACTGCATGTGCCATTTAATGATCGTGAGGCCCGGTGCACACTTGCCGGAACCGGGTATCCGGTAGGTACCGGCAGCCGAGCCGCGATTTATATAACATATTGGTTGCTGCCGGTTACCCGGTCCGGACTAGTATGAAAGCTCCAAAATAGTAACCGGATATCCGGTTCCGACAAGTGTGCAACTGGCCTTAGCCCTAACGTTTAGAAATAAACTTACTATGATTAATCGATTTTCCAATAAATATTAATTATATTAACAGGATAGTAGCCAATGTTTAAATTTTGACAGAACAGAATGATTCAAGGAAAATTATTTATTATGATGTTAGTTGTGAAGCTATTTATTTATTAATTCAAATACATACAAAATCAAGAACGTACCTACTGGTGGTAGTAATTTTCCAACTATATGGCGATTGGTTTAAAGTTTTAAAGATCGCGCATTTGACAGGTAATAATTGATTCTCTTTTAACCGCCTTATGCATGATTCTTTTAATGAGTCGTTAAGTTTGCACTACCTTAAAATTTAAACCTTACAAGCGGATTGTTTTATATAAAACTATAAGGTATTTATTTTAAACACGGTCACTTAAATTCTGGGAATGAACTGGCAGTTAATTTTGCGACACAATCACATTAGTCGTATTGTTTGTTTGTTTTTTAGACTGATTGCGAGGGCTAACTTAATAGAATTTAAAATGTTGTGATGTAAGTACAGAGAAGGGGCGTGTTAATACTACATTTCCAGTTCGGAAAATTGGTCTTCGACAGTGAAATGTTTGTCTATTGACTATAATGACCGATTAGATAACGCTGCCCGTTTCCAAACTTTCTAATGCTTACGATTCCTGCAACTCGCCATGTTGTTCTTTCTTTTGATTAGAGAAAAAAGATTGATATAGCAGTTTAAATCGCGATACGATATTTTTTAAATGGTAGGCGCCGAAACTTCAAACGCGACAATCTTGACGTGACTTATTTTAACTTTGACAGCGCTTGGATCAACTTGTAACCAACCGGAAAATTTGGCTTAATGGGTATTATTATTTTAAAAGAAAATAATACGGGATACAAATCAAATTTAAAAAATTACTTATAAATGTAATCCAGAATCCAAGGTACCGAACTAATAAATACAAATGCTAAGTTGTCAAAAGCCAGTTAAAGCATCATGTCCGACAGCATCATGCGTTTCGTTAAAGTACGTTCTAGGTGAGAGGTATTCCTTTATTTACTTAATACTTAAAATCCTAAGCTGACAGAATGACATGTTATCAAGTGTTTATGTGATCAGGTTTAAGCTTGAATCTAAAATATCTGATAATGGGCTGATTGTAATCAAACTTACTCAGCTGGAAACATGACAAGCCGATATGTCCGTTTTAGTCTAGACTGAACTCTAGTTAGTAATCGATGACGAGTCATTTGTCCAGAATACAAAGTATTGCGGGAAATATCTTAATTCGACGGCTTGTTGATGGGCGGGCAATAAAATTAATGTGCGCCATTATATTTCGGTTTCTTATTATCAACATAAAACTTAAAATGGAGGTATGCCTTTATTCAAAAACGTTTAAGCTAAAACCTAGACCACTTCTATTTTTCCAAATAAAAATCTGCTTGCACGAATGGATCTACCATATCTAAATAAAAAAATAACTCTTGCCATGTGGATCAAAATTAATAGTAGGGACAACTAAACAGTTTAATTTGAAGAAGTCCATGCTTCAAGTGGAGTTGAAAGTATGGGAAAGAAAGAAAAAAACTAAGTCTTTCTCCACAAAGTTTAATAGAATAAAATTCTTCAACCCCACAAAACACTTTTGTTGGAATGCAATTCTATTGTGATATCTTCATTTTTTGACTAATTTTACCCTTACAATGTCTTACAGACATAAACCTAAAGATGTTTTATAAAAAAAATTTAAATAATCTTCGACACCTTCTTTTTAGAAAGGTTTTTTCTTCTTTCCCAGTTTATTTGGTTAGTTTAGACCCCCTTTACTGCGACTTCTTACATGTACTCAGTATATTTTAATTTTCATCAATTTCCTTCATATTATGTATCTTCTGCTAAAACCATCAGCACCAAATATATTTTCTGTGTCCTGATGATGAACATTTGTACGTTCGAAACATGTAGAGACCTTGAAGAATTTTATTCTATTAAATTTTGTGGAGGAAGTGTTTTACCCGCTAATTACGAAGAAAAAATAATTCTATTCGTAACCTCGTTTTTACAACTGTCAATTATTTGAAATACAAAATGTGTAATTTAAAATGCATTGAGCAAATATAAAAATATTTAAAAAAGAAAGTTCAGCCAAGCTTTTTCAACGCAAATAGCCAAGAAAATATAGTCAGGATTTGTCAAAATAATAATAAATATGTTAACTTTTGTAAAATATTTTAATGCTTGGTATTGGGTTGGGTACCCAAACTTACTTTGACTACTTTGAGTAAAACAATTTAATACCCAAGTTAAAAAATATAAATGTGACTTCTTAATTGCAGTGGGTACTAGAATACAACGCAAAATGTTTATTTTTTTACCTTTTTATTGACCTTATTTTAATTTCTGGTTAATCCTTTCTAATTCATCGGGAACTGTAACATTTAAATGCAAATTGCTTAGTTTAAACATTGGTAAAAAAATCCATATAAATGTATACTTAACATATTTAGGTTATATATTTTAGAGTAGGCAGGTACCTATATACTTGAAATAATTTCAGTGATTTTGTGGGAAAATTTTATCACTGTGTTAAAGATTACGAAATTGTAATTTTCATTAGAAAAACTGCAAATTCCTAATATATTAGGTATATTTAATAAATAATAATGTTCGTATATTAAATAAATAAAAATTGAATTCACACATTAATTAAATTATTAGTTATTGTAATTAAACATTTTCGCTAACATAATCAGATAAATATAGCCGGATTTTGAATAGTATCATTAAATTCGAATATTGGATATTTTTTTGTGTTCTATAATACCTAAATAAAAACAAAGAAAATAAGATATATTTGAAGAGGCGGGTTTGGTATTATATTATCCATAGGTTGAATTCTGGTTTGGGGCATGGGGGTTTGTAAAGGAAGAGTGTAATATGAGAGAGTGCAGTATGTATCTAGTAGTAAAAACTGGAATATAAGTAGCTGCTAGAAGTTAGCACCCTGCTATTCAGTTAAGTGCTTAGGCTGGTTGAGGTAGATCGTGTCACTCATACGATAAGTAAATACACATTCCTAGATCCTTAGGTCGGCGATAAGCAGTCAATATAGAGGCTATAAATTAGTAGCCGTGACATTATATACAGTGTCTACCCAGTTTTGGCTAACATATGGAAAACTTATTTCTAGAAAATAATGTTATTTATAGGATCAAAAATGTTTCTAAATATTTTTTCTTTTTAAATGTTTGTTATACCGTGCGAGCAAAAATTATTTGCATAAAAGAGGGCTTAAATTAAAAAACGTAGGGCTTGGTTTAGATCACAATGATATGGGGACGATATATCTAACCAAATCTAGGTTAAAATTTTGTCAAATTCATATTATGACATAATATGCCACACTAATGAGTAATAAAATAAGCAGACAAATACAAATTTATTTTTGTTATTTACAAAATTAACAAAGTAAGAATAGCTATACAGAAAGAAAAAAAAAATAATTACATAAATTGCTGAAATTGGCCATTGATCTTCCCAGTTCTTGGGACAGGCGTCTTATACAATTTGTTGGCGTATTTTGCATTATTTCACGAACATTTGCAACAAGTTCTTCTGTTCTTACAGATGGTATTCCTGTTCCTTTTTTGTGTTGTATAGAACCTGTTTCCCTAAACACAGCCACGGTTCTTTTCAGGCAATGATAAAAATACCCAGCAATAAAAGCAACGTTAGGAAAATGTTCGTGAAAATCGTCCATGCACAAACCCATATTGTATTGCCACTCACCATTTACTCTAACCCCGTTTCGAAAATACGCTTCAACCATAAATGTTTTGTGCTGTTCCGTAAAGCCCATTGTGCGAATTGTTCAAGAAATTGGAAAAATTAGCGATGAATCAAATTACTTGTAACGACTGTCAAAGATGACGGAATAACTGATTGATTGTTAATTCAGGTAGTTACTGACACCCAATAGGTATTAAACTCTACGGCTAAGCATTACGTCCTTAGATGCAAATAATTTTTGATCGCACGGTAAAACAAGAACATGGTATCAATCACGGCTTCTACAGAACCACCATAATTTTCTATGTGGTTATTTAATTAATTGACTTTTAATACGTCTTACAGAATTTTCCACATGAATTGGTGACGTCTGATTACAAGGCTGTCCAATGATCTGGTACCATTAGATAATACATGTCATTCATAAACTCTATTAAAATGTATTGAACATTGCTTGTAGTTGAGATGCGGTGAAGAGCTGGGTTGACAGGGAGTAGGGATTACGGTGGATTTACCTTGCTGCTATAGTTTAAACCTAACCTACAAATAAGCCAACTTTCTATTTACTCACCTACGAAAAGTAACTGCAGAATTATTATTTTTCGAATTCACGCATAATTTCCACTCGCGATTCATCTTAATTAGTCTCCAAAAAATATTACAAAACACTAAAATCGCAGCAATTATTACACAAAACCGATAAACTAAAGAGAAATTCAGACCGCTGTCAAAGAAACACCAAACGGAAATAGGGATGTTCGATATATATCGACGCAACGAAAACATCCGATATTTTCAATGCGATACATCGTTTTTAAACGGAGGATGTTTGATATATTTATCGATGTATTAGGTCTTTTATTTTATTCGTAAAATAATTATTTACCCGTTGCCTCTCGTTGTTGATTATACCACTTACCTTTGGTTTCAGTTAAAGTGAGCTTGGAATAATTAGATTTGTTTTGTAATTCTAGTTCTAGTGGGGTGGTCAATGAGCAAAACTTTGGCCGCCTTTAGCGAAACGCCCAATCCATTTATCTCTAAAATTTGCATTAACCCATTCATTCCCTCATTTTAAATAATAGCAAGGAGCACCATCCATTGGTGAAAAACAGTTCTTCTAAAATATCTGAAAACTTTACTTTAAAAATTTAGAAATATCTGCATTAATATTATAGCCAAAAAAAATTAGCCCCAAAATCCGATCCGGTAAAATTCCACACTATACTTTTCAGTACTTCAATTACGTGAATTTTACGAAGAAAAATGTAGTTCGTTGTAAATGTTGCTTCATCTGAAAACGAAATTTTAAAAGAATATTATCTGTCCTTAAAAACCCCCATAATCCAATGACAATCGCATTTCTCTATATCCGGGAAACAACTTACGGGATAAATTTTAGTTTATAATTGTATTTTTTGAAACTCTCCTTAACATTTTTGTTGTCTCGTTTTAGGATTCTCTTGAGCATGTAGCAAAACTTGCAGTTTCTTCATCTTAATCTTGATTATTTAAATTTTGGTGCACTTGTGGCTTGGAAGAAAGATAGCAAACAAGACTTAAGTTCTTCGTAACTTTTGCCACTGTGACGTGACTAGTATTCTTCCGCCCAGAATGATTTTCATAAAATGCGATATCTGCTTTTCTGTATGGCATGTAGTGGTTTCCAACAATAAGCACAATTTCCATATTTTGTTCATTTGTTAGCATTTTGTACTTACGTCAACATTGACATTAAATATAAAGGCAATAATTATTGTTAAATTATGCCTTAAAACCGGTTATAAAAAACACACTTAATTGTTACATAATACCTTTTGGTTATAAAATTATAATATACATAATATATTTTCTTACTCTGTAGATTATCACCAATATAAATTTTTGTAGTGTAAAGTCTACTTTGCATTTCTATTATCCACTAGTTTAACAAGGTTCATAAATAAGATTTTTTTTAATTCTGCAATTTAAGATAAATAATATAACGTTTTTACGAACCCTGGATAATAAAACTTAACTTTCGTAAATGGCATTATTTTTAGGCCAAGCAAAACTTTTTATGAAGGATACATTTTTGCGTTAAAATTGGAAATAAAAAAGTTTTCCATATTACGTTAATTAAATCTGGGCAGACACTGTATACAAGTATGATTATTTTTTAAATCATTTTTTGGTACTTACTAAAAGTTACAGATTTAGTTTACCGGAAATTATATATTGTATAAGTCAAGTACCTTTTAGTTAAAAATTTGCAAGAAGATTGTATTTAAGATTGCTTCGTCGTATTAATAAAACCAATTGACATTTTATCGTGAAGAAAATAGGGAATATGCATGTCACGATAATTTGTGTACAGTGTGACCAGTAAAGTCCGCATCATATTGGAATTTTTTTTTATTAATAGCTTTACTCTAAATTTGACTTTGGCATCAAGTTCTGCTTCGATCGAGAGTAGTCACGTGAATCGCATTATCTGTCAAATTTTAATTTTTTCCAAAAAATAATTCAAAAGTGGGGTTATTTCTGAAAGTATCGAAAAAAGTTATTAGAGAAAGTTTTTTTTAATGCAATTTCTAGCCCACATGCAAAATTTGAGCTGCATAAGATAATTTTGATTTTTTACCCATATTTTCTAAATTACACCACTTTTGCAAAATAAGGCTCAACGCAACCTACATACAACTTCTTAGTTTTGACAATGCTTTATTTCAGATACATTTTCTTTAAAGTAGCGCTATATTAAATGTGTGTTTTTCTAGAAAATCAAAATTGGACTATTAAAATTTGTCTAAAAGTCTATTTGTTTTTGACCCTGTTTAGGGTTTAATAAAAGTATTTTTGAAAACGTAGTTTGTGTCTGAAAGTAATACACCTTAATATTAAGACAAAAAAGGACACAGTGTCATCAGTAAAGTGTTCATTAAGTGGAAAATAAATTTTAGTGGTGGCTAAAAAATCATAATTACAGCTGAAATTTTGCATGTGGGCTAGAAACTGCATTTAGAAAAACTTTTTCTCATAACTTTTTTTGATATTTTCTGAAATAACCCCACTTTTGAATTATTTTTTGGAAAAAATTAAAATTTGCCAGATAATGCGAATCACGTGACTACTATTTTTTTTTTGCTTAATTTTCATCTCGATTGAAGCAGAACTTGATGCCAGAGTCAAATTTCGAATAAAGCTATTAATAAAAAAAAAAATCCCACCTTTATCCACTTATGTCTTTAATTTTGATAATTAATAGATAACTGAAGGTAGCAAATTTACTTGGGATTTCCCATTGACAATCTGGCGGTGCACCACAATATATCTAAGATACAAATTTCTATTTAAATAATAGTTTAGCTGACTGAAACCTAATTTTCAAAATGCCGCTTTTATTTACCAGAGAAGGAAGAAGCATTGTTTAAAATGCTTTATAAAGTCATTTACAATACAAAAGCTTAAACTGTAAAAAGAAAGCTAAAATTTATGATAAGGAAATCACGTTACACCGTTACACGCACTTGTCAATCGCCAATGTGAAACGGGAATGTATTTATTTACATGAGCGATAGTTCAGGATATTGTGTATTTTCTTATTGAAAATTAAATTGTTCTTATTGAGAATCAATTTGTACTTTTTTACGGTAAATTAGGTACCTATATGTGGAGTCTTGGCATTAATTGCTAACGGTTAAATAGTGACACGGCATGACTGATTTTAACAGTAAAGTAGGTAATAGTAAATTTTACAGAAATCTGTTATTCCATCCATCGAGACTGCCGAAAATTTTCAAAACCTAAAATTATTTATTCTAGAATCTAGAATACAGGTTCTCCAGAACCACTTAAAATAGAACTATTATTGTGGTGCCTACATCAGGAACTTATTTCAAGCGTTGAGTTGATATATTACATAAATAATGAATGATGTGGAGTTGTTTAAATGAATGCTAGTGTCATTGGCGAGATATTTTTAATAAATCGTTCTTCTGCCTATATCGCTAACCAGATTGGGAAAGATCAGGCAGTTCTTATACCTAATAAAGTCGACGGGCTACACCTAGTGACTAGATAAGCATGTATTATGGATACTACCCAGAGTGGCATTGAAGCCGAAGACCAATAACAAGATGGTTTGTCTACTGTCATTAGAACGAAAACCCAAGAAAAAAGAAACTGTAGGATTGGAAACGTATACAGCGGTACATTTCCTTTCCACAGATACCTAGTACCTTAGACGAGATAGGGCATGAAATGGGCAGTTTTCGTCGGCCTCTGTAACACTTTACTCATTTAATGCAGTGGCGTAGCCAGAGAAATGGGGCAGGGGCAATCGCGCTCTTAGTAGCCAGTATTTAGGTACGAAATGAACATTATCGAATATTATTAACCGATTTGCAAGATCAAGAAGCAGAATAGATTTTATAAATAGTTTTTTGTTCTTTTTTAAATTCAAATTTTAAATATACATACAGGTAAATTTCTGGTAACTATCTATTATATGCTCACCACGCCAAAATTTATGGGTTTTTTTTATGAATGATATATTTTGGGGCGTAGATTCCGAATCTAAAAAATTTCTTCTTAAAGTATCTGGCCTGTTATTAAAAGTTAGGTTTCTGATTCAAAAGTTGCATTTATATAGTTTTATTTCGAATACAAGAATTAATAAAAAGAAATGAATAAAACTGGTTATGATCTATACAGTTTTTGGTAGTTTTTCTCCTGATTTTCTTTTTTTTTTTTGTTACTTAAATAACCAAAATATAACCGTTGGTTCCTCCTTCAACGGAAAAACATTATTTTCCATAGTGGGTTATGACGAAGTAAAAACAAATGATTAATTTAATACAATCTATTTTTAATATAAATATTTTAACTGAATAACCAATAACAGTCCATTTTTCTTTGATATTTCATCATCATCAACGTGGCAGACGTTTGAATAACATTGTGTAACAAAAAAACACGGATTAATTTGTCATAAGAGAAAAATTGGAATATTCTGCAATGATGACTTAGCCCATTGAAAATTAGCACTTTAAGAAGGAATATCTGAAGAACCGTTTCCGGAGAAAATCGTTTTCAGATTCGTCATCTACGCCACAAAATTTATTATTCCTGAAAAAATCGTCAATTTGAGTGTGGCGAGCTTATAATAGATTTTACAAATTTTTTTGTAACGGTAACCCGACGATTAGGCCAATTCAACACCTACCAAACACACACACACTCCCCCCTTGAAGAATCTGCGATCGCCACTAAAAAGGGGGCGTTTGCCTCAAACGATATCGATAATTTTATTATTATTGCCTTCCAGTTTATAATATGTAAGTGCTTTATTGGATTGTTTATTTCAAAAGTCAAGGTTTCATGTCCATGCTCTTTTTTTCTTCTATTTCAAGCAAGCACCGCCTAACGTTTATTATTAAAACAAAAAAAAAGTCAGATTTTTAGATTTTTGTTAGAAACAACCAATTTTCAATTCTTGGGCCGTTCCCAATGTCTTCTTAACTTGCCCCCCACCGTTTTTCTGGCTACTCTGACTAATCAAATGAGCTATGTTTTTTTTTGTTGCAATGCTAAATGTAACCCGATAATTTGTAGACTGGTTGGTGGTGGGCCTTCTTCTTGCCTCGCTATTAGCAAATTAAAAAAAAAAACTGATATAATTACATTTGGTTTTGAGGCACTAAAAGAGCTTTCTTCGTAACAAGAAGTATTTCGTTAATTATTTTTTCAACACAATCATCCTTATTTATTCCATCTTAGCAAAACTAAAGCCGGAGACACGTTGTTCTGACTTGTTGTGTCTTGATGTTAAACAATCTAATAGCTTATTTCTCGTATATTTAAATGAGCTGCGTGTACATTACTCTGATGCTAGAACCGTTCGACTTTGTAATGAAATCGGAGCAGTGCCAGTGTGGCCACATCTATTCCGAACCGGGTAGGTTTTAAAAAAAAATCTCGCTTTAGGGAGAGACATCAATACTAAAAAGAAGTCAAAGTTAGTGTATTGCTAAGCTACCCCTGCCTACCCTTCTCCCCTCTCACTGGCAATAAAACGAGAGCTTGTGGCTACGCTGAATCGGTGCCCGTTAGATTTTCTTCCGACACCGACACAAGCGACAACATTTAACCACAAATCCAAGCGCTTCGCCAAATAATTCTCTATTTTTGTTTATTTCGTGTTTCCCAATATTTCTTTTCTTGGATAATGTGAAATTAATAACAGCCGCAGCACATTCTTCAATTTTTTTTTTGCTTTACGTCAGAACAATGTGAATCAATTTTCGACTGTTTGTCATCTGCATGATCCGAAAAGACTGTCGCCATGAGCTTTCCACCTGTAGATTGTAAAGATTTTTAAAATCACCTCAGATGTGATGGCATTTTGTAAACAATAACCAACTGATGTTCATTACCGTTGAGTGTGCGAATATTTAAAAAAAAAGGAATCATTTATTTATTTGTGAGGGAAAAACTGTTCTAGTGTCTGTAGCTACCAATTTCAAATAGAAAGAATTACTACAGAAAGGAAAATATACAAAAAACACCTAGTGCATCTGCAAGTTTGTTTAATTCTGTTAAATATTAAAAATAATAGAAAACGGTCAAAATGAAAGGTTTTTTTACTCGACACGGAATCCTAGAGTTTAAAAAAAGATACGTTAGTAAAATAGTCGTTAAACAATAAAATTAGTATTTATCTGACGAAATCTTCCCAAATAAAAACAAAAATAAGTTTTACTCTGATTCTTCCATTTATTATGATCACAAATGAGCCATTACTTAAAAAAGTAAGGACGCAATGCTTTAGAAAACGATGACTTACGAGGTTTACAGTTTTGTAAAGTAATGTTTTTGGTAATAACTTATTTATACTTAACAATATAACTGATTTTGTAACAAGATAGTCTCAAAAAGGGGTTTTATGTCTGATTTTAGTTACATGTCAGATTTTACAGTTTAAAAAAATTTAAATTACTTCATAAAACAAAAATAAGCCAATCACAGATAATACCTTATTGGAGTAACATCAAACTAATCTGTATAATATAAGAAATAAGGTTCTGAATGCCATGCACTATACAGGGTGTTCTCAAAGTTGAGTCATTTATTTTAGCAGGTTGTTGAACTCGTAAAAATAAGTAATTAAACCAAAAATCATTTATATAAAAGTTGCAGAATAAAGAAGTTATAAACAATTGAAAAAATGTAAAATTTAAAAACTGTAGGATCTGATTTTTTGATATTCTCGGCCACTGCGTTATCAATGTTCTGTTTACTGGCGATACTGGGTATGGCTTATTTTTTTGTAGGAAACAAATTACTTGTCATTCATTCATTTTACGGGTTTTAGTGGTCGAAAATACCGAAGAGCAGGACTTAAGTTTTTAAATTTTACATTTTTTCAATTGTCAATGACTTCTTTATTCTGCAACTTTTATATAAATAATTTTTGGTACAATTACTTATTTTTACGAGTTCTACAACCTGGTAAAATAAATGACTTAACTTTGAGAACACCCTGTATAATATAATTATGGGAAGGTACTTAAAATGGGAACTAAGTCGCGCGCGGTTTGTAACTCAATACAAACTATCGCTCTTTTGGTAGACCATTATTATAAAAAGGGTCCCAAAATATGGCTGCTAAATTTCAGTTATCTACGTCAAATGGTATCTAAAAAAGAACACTTTTACAGGCAGAGAACGAGTTGATTCTCTATCCAATTGACTTTTCTACGTTTTTGATTTATAAAATTTATAATATACAATCCCAATAACTTTTATTTACGAAATATCGGCTATAAGCAATTTAATTTCATTGTCACATAATATAACATAGTAAAAATATAGTTTTTGTATTTGGATGGCAATAAGAAAACAAATTAAAATGAAAACGTTAAATCTGAAAATGTGTTTGCCGAGGCGTAACCGAAATAAACCTTAAATAATCGCTTTCGAAAGCAATAATGCACATATTTTTTTTTCTAAAATATTTAGCAGTTTTTATCTTTAGATATTCTTCGTTTAAAATCAATTACGAATACTGAGTTAAGTTTGTTCGAGTTTATTAATTATTTATAAAATAGTAGAGTTTTTATTACATTTTAAATCTATTTATGTCTGTTTAAGTTTACCATATAACACCCACAGTAAACAGTCATTATTTTTGTTATGAAGACTTCGATTTAAAAAAAAACAATGCATATTATTCTGAGGAGCCTTTTTAACAGTTTTCTAAGATGTCTTGTATTTATATAGACCTCGAAAAACCAACCCACAGTATTTTTAAAATGTCAAATCATATTCCTTTTTTTTTATAATTCAACCTTTTACCGTCTAGTCTAATAGGTATGCGCTGAAGCAGGCAACAGTTTTGTAACTATAAAAAAGAATAACTAAAATAAGATAATGTGAAGAATCTCCTTGGGTCTTTTGAATGACTGTTTTAACGCTGATGTTTATATTAAATTTCAAATCAACCCATGTTTTTTACCGATATGGAATTTTTACTTTAAGGTTGAATTCTCAACGTCATTCAATCTATTGCCAACCTATTTCGCGTTGATTTTTTGAGTTTACTATTTTAATAACTAACATTTAAAGAAAATCAATATCGTCGGTACATTATTTAGGTAGTACCTGATATATTACAAAAATATCAATTTATTTCATTGCTAATTTTGGGAGAATTGTATAGAGAAAGAACAATGAGTGACAATGACATAATAATGTTTAAAAAAATCTTACCCGATATTTTTCGCTAAACAATTCTTCTAAAATAAGTTATGAAATTCCTTGATATTTATTAAATGTCTCAATTATTACCTATAGAATATCAAGTCAATACTGATTTTATTTAAATTTTGTATAAAAGCTAGAAAACATAAATAAATCTACGCGAAATAGGTTATAGGTTGGCAAGCATGTTGATACTCCCACCTTAATATAAGTACTTTACTGGTGTGATGTCAATTATATAACCCTAAAGAAACCACCTCTTTTTTTAAATTTCAAATTGCCTCTCTGTTTTTTTTGTACCAAAACAGTTTTAACTTCATTTTAAACGCTTACAGGCTTGCGTTAGTTAAGATACCACCCACAATAAAGGTGCTACCATGCCGTTTTTTTAACTGAATATATATCGCCAACTGATAATAAAAATTGGGCTCCTATTCCACCATTTGTTTAGATTTTTCAATAGCGGTACCACTATACGCTTCATATGACGGTGAGCCGTTCTCGACGGGCGGTTGGGCGCTTAAGGTGGGAGTATCAACATGCTTGCCAACCTGTAACCTATTTCGCGTAGATTTATTTATGTTTTCTAGCTTTTATACAAAATTTAAAGAAAATCAGTATCGACTTGATATTCTATAGGTAATAATTGACATATTTAATAAATATCAAGGAATTTCATACCTTATTTTAGGAGAATTGTATAGCGAAAAATATCAGGTAAGATTTTTTTTAACATTATTATGTCATTGTCACTCATTGTTCTTTCACTATACAATTCTCCCAAAATTAACAATGAAATAAATTGATATTTTTGTAATATATCAGATACTACCTAAATAATGTACCGACGATATTGATTTTCTTTAAATGTTAATTATTAAAATAATAAACTCAAAAAATCAACGCGAAATAGGTTATAGGTTGGCAATAGATTGAATGACGTTGAGAATTCAACCTTAAGTAATACCATCGAAATATCAAGCAGTCTTATTGACTTTTGGCAAGAAGATCATGATAAACAAAGTAATAATATATGTACCTAGGTAACTACAGACGCACCATATATGGAGAGATAGGAATGTTCTCGTCTATCATATCCATTGAATGAACATGAAACGTAGCATCGTATTTAAAAAAATGTGAATTTTTTTCATTAGGATCAAGAAGTGTTGCTTTTCCACTTTCCTGTACTTATCTAAAATTGCATTTTCCGACAATTCATTATCGGACACAATAATATTTCATTTCACAAGTGGAATTTCGCGTGTCACTATTTTATCTTTGAAAAATATTCAATTTTTTAGGCGATAACCTGTTACTGGTTGAAAAACATTTTTTTTCTCAGAAACAGATAGAGTAGGATACCTACAAAAACTATTACTTAATAAAGTTATTGGAAATGAGAAAAGGAACCTAATAAATATATATTATACAGGGTGCTTCATTAAAAATAAGCAAGTTTGAAACAACTTCCGGTATAACCGGAAGTCGCGTATAGTAACTATCAACTGAAGAGAGCGTATCCAAAAACCCTATTATCCAAACTTCCAGAATTAAAATTGCATTTTTTCCTGCATATTGGCGTAATTATCTAGATATGTGGAAAATTTAAATTTTACCTTATCTGAATAATTTTTTATAACAAACATCATTATAATATATATGTCGTAGGCTGATAGTGAAATCCGTCGTTTCATGAAACGCCTAGTCATATCATGAAGCGTGGCTAAAAGGTATATTGCAACTGGTTTGTTCGTTGTTCCCCAGAGCATTTTTTTCAACTAATATTATTTTATAAAGATAAAATTTAAATTAAATTAAAAAAATGCTCTGGGTAACAACGAACAAACCAGTTGCAAATATACCTTTTAGCGTGCAGCATGATATGACTAGGCTTTTCATGAAATGACGGATTTCACTATCAACCTACGACATATACATTCAGCTGTATTATTTATATACTAGCAGGGCCTCTCTCCTATACGTTCCATCGACTCGCGATGGTTCCCGTAGTAACTTATTTGTCAAGAAATCTTATGTATTTTTGTTATTTCTATAAAACTTCTCATGGTCACAAATTTGAAATTATCATTTTTTCGGCGTTGAAATTTGAAATTTCCACTTCATCTAGAGGTTCGATTTTATTTTCCGGACAAAAAACGTAACAAAAGACTGGAAAGCTTTAAATACCGTTTTTCCGACGTAGCTAAAATTCGGTACCTAACTTATGTGTAAGAGCTTATGGCGAAGCTCCTATAGTGTCATTTGCAATTTTGCCAAGTTCATTAATTGATATAAAAATATTTTTTTCAAATGCGACATCCTGCATATTATTCAACAAGATGGTTCCTTAAAGAATTCTAATATACTTACTGACGAATATTCTATGACCATTTTATGTCGATATATTTAAAAGTGTCTTTACCTATATAAACATAATATAAAGCTGGAATATAACAAAAAAAACTGTGTTTGTCCGGGAATGAAAGCCGACCATATCTAAATATGGTAGATATACCAATATGTACGGAAAAATCTGAAATTTCAAATTTTTTAACCATAGGCGTAAATATAGAAGTTAAAAATGCAATATATTTCTCGACAAAATGGTGATGGAATGGCCAAAGAGGCATCGCGCTGATAACGCCACTGGAAGCGTCTCGAGTCTATGGAACGTGAAAGGGCGTCCCGGCGAAGCGGGCGGTACCTGCCAGTACCTGCTAATCTTAACATAGTATAAAACAAAGTCGCTATCGCCCGTCTGTCCCTATATGTGCTTAAATCTTTAAAACTACGTAACGGATTTTGAAGCGGTTTTTTTAATAGATAGAGTGATTCAAGAGGAAGGTTTTTATGTATAGCTAGCGACCCGCCCCGGCTTCGCACGGGTGCCATTTCAGAAAGTGGCATGTTATAAAGATGTTCTATATAATATATAGAATGAATGTAGGTAAATCCTAATTTATTACTCCACCAAATTATAAGAACGATACCGAATAATGCGACTAAGTAGACGATCAGATTTGACTTCGGTTGTGCGATATGTGTTAAATCTGTTTGCGTAGCAGACATGCGGATAATAAATAACCATCAGCTATGCCACTGCCAATTAACTATAGGTGCATTTATTTTTTTCTGTATCTCATTCTGGATGCTGTGCCCATGGATATTTGTTTTTAATTATATCCCGTAACTGTAAATAGATACCTATTAATTAAATTATTTTAAAAAGGTCTATTTAGTATAGTCAAAAATATAGATTTATTCAAATTCTAAGTAAGAAGTTTTTATTTTTAACAATAATTACGCGATTTTACAGCCCTATAATTCAATGGAGCTCTCAGCGTAAAGTTTGTTACAGAATCGCACCGTTAATGTCTCATATCTATTTGAAAATAAAACTATGCATGACCTTTCCAGGCAACAAACAAAAAAAAAACAAGCTTTGTTTCAATAATTATTGCTTATAAGAATAAAATTATACTGGTCAACTGTCATTTTGTTTGTTTTATAAATATGCCAAATAGTTTGTGCCATGTTATGTGTACATTGGTTTAATTATATTTTATATTTATAAGAACGATTGGTTTAAGTTTAGTATTTAAAATACTTATGCAATATGTATATATTATACAATAAAATCGTTTCATCCTCGACTGTTTTTTACTTGGTTCCATTACAATTTGCCCATCCCTTAGTATAAACAATCTTTCAGATTAAACCTATTGAAATATTTTTTGCATTAACTAACAAAATAATATTTATTACAGATTAAGCAACAAAAGAACTCTGCCAACAAAGTTTCCTCTTGCTATTGTTTTTTATATTGTTTATCTATGTTCTATTATTGATTTCCTTTGGTATTTCTAATAAAGGTTTATTTTGTTGCAGCACCAGTCCTACAAGAGAGTGACATGTTTATGGATGCTCTAACAGCCGCGGCCCCTAAAAAGGAAGCTAAAAAAAGAAAACGGAGACTAAGCGTGACTAAGGATGCACCTTCATCTCCGTCGTCATCTCCAGCTGGTGGCGATCCCCCAACTCCAACATCGCCAACACCTACCGGCCAAACTACAACGGCTCTTGGATTGAAAAGTATAGCTCCAATTAACTTTTACCAGGACACTCTTTCGGAGGAACCTGGAACTGAAGAGGAAAATAAAAATGAAGATAATGCTGAAAATAAAGAAAGTCCTGATAATAACGTAAATTCGCCAGAAACTAATGAAACACCTGCTAGCCCTATTATTTCTAACGATGCTGAACCTCTTGTTGGAAATGAACAAGAACCTCCTCCATCAAAAGTAATTAAAACTGATGGGCTTAAAGGTGTACTTCTGTATTCTAAGAAAAAGGGTCCAAAACGATCTATTACATGGAAAGCGGAAGAAGAGTTGGTTGATATTAGGTATTTCGAACTTGATGAAACGGAACGAGTAAACGTTACAAAAACCTTTGGAGATATGGCTAAAATGGATATATCCAGTGAACGAGAAGCTCTAATCATGTCGCGAAAACCAGCACATGATGATTTCATGGAAGCTCAAACGATATGGCGCATGCTTTATATTTGCGATCAGCCCGAACATTTGGCTCCTCCCGGATCTAAAAGTTTAGAAAAAGATATTCAATTTGCAAGAGAAAAAACTGTTCTGCCTGCTATATATTTCGATAAGAGACGAATTCCTGATAATCCAGAAGAACCTATACCAGAAACTCATCAGATGAGTGATCCAGTTATAATACCTTTAGAAGATCCAGAATGTCAGGAAATGGACTTGAGAAATACACCATGGCCAGAACCTAAAGGGCCTGCGCCTCAAATAGAACCTCAGCCAATGGCGCCAATGTTTCCAAATATGCCCATTAATCCAATTTTTAATAATATGGGTAATATGCCACCAGTGGCGCCATTTGTTGGTGGGCCGCCACGATTCCCTGGCCCAACTGGTCCACTTGGACCCATGGGTCCGGGACCAGTGCCGTATGGCCCTCCTAATATGATGCATGCTAATATGATGGGCCCACCAATAAATCAACAGGAAATTATGAATCAAGGACCAATTAATCCCGCAATGTATGGACCTGTTCCAGATGGTTACATGGGCCCCGGCAACGAACAAAACTTTCCTATGCCACAATTTAATGGTCCGCCGGGTCCTAATATAAATATGTTTGGGCCAAACAATTTTAATCACCGTGGTGGCGATGGTGATGGTGGATATCGTAGAGGTGGTAATAATAATGGTGGTTGGGTGCGGATGAATGGACCTCGAAATAACTGGAAAAGGGGCAGAGGCGGTGGGGCAAGAGGGGGTAGAAAGTGCAAAAACATACTAAATCACGGATATTGCAGAAACGGTGATAACTGTCCATTTGTCCACTAACTTTTACTCTTACCTAGGTACTACTTTGATTAAAATTGTGATATTAAAAGTGTAACTTTAAATATTAACACCCCAAGTTTTATTGGGGACTATTATAACTTGTTAAGAAATTAAAAAACATTTTATAATTAATAATTGTTGTAGACAAATGTGATATTAATTTAGTTTTTATTTCCTGATGTAAATATTTATTTTGGAATATCTTCCCGTATTATTATTAATTGTTTGCATGTACAATGTACATATAAGAAAAAAGCATTCTTGAGCTGCTACCAGTGTACATAAATAACTTTGTAATGTAAGACTTCTTGATTTTGTGTATATTGTGTATATATTATTGTTTCATCCCTAGTTATGGCTTTCTCATTTTGAACCTTTTTATAAATTGTTTTAATAATAAAAAAATAATATCTATATATGCACCTAGTTCTTGTATTATTTTATAGATACGTTTACACCAGCGTGTTCCAAACTTGATGTCTTCATACGGGCCGGCTAAGGGGGCGGGCCTCCGTTATTCTGGGGCGGCAGAAATGATAATTGTGAATGATGGAATAATAAATAACAACTAGGTATTTACGAATAATTAAATTTTATAAAAGTTTATTTTATACAAAATACATGGATAGATCCGACTATAACGTCTTACCAGTCCAGCTTAACTTACCACGAATTCATGGTTTCTTTTAGTTCTGTACCTTATAGAAATCCGATCCTTTAATTATTGAATTATCGGGGTTTCGGTTCGGGGATCACACTCTGCACTTATGATCCTAAATTGGTTTCCTGGTATTAAAGATTTGGCCCAACAATATACGCTTTAAAGAATATGTATATACTTTCAGGACGTATTAGCCGGTGCAGCTGAGATAACCAATAAAGAACTAAAAATCAAGGCAAAATTTTGGAATAATCAAGATCTCGAGGTACTATATACTTTTTACCTTGTGCACCCTGCTAAACTTCATAAAGCAACACTTCACTAATATTTATTGACATAGTATCGTTAGCCTTGCACCAATCGGAAATAATGTCGAGATCACGCTGCTATGCAATCATGTCCTGAGAAGATGAAATTTGCCTGAATAGATTCATATGGTCCGCAAACAGCAGAAAAAGCGATGATAGCAAACCTCCGCCCAGTCATTGATAAAAAGACTAAATAAAATAAGGGGCCCTATATAGGTGAGAACTCAGAGTATACTCAGGCGTCACGTAAAACGGTGCTGATGTAGAAATCGATCGGCCTTAAAACTCGTTGCTGATGCCAGCCAGACAGAGATATATGACTCTATCCAGGATAGCAATGAGCCGGTAAAACTGGAGAGCTTGGAATGCATGTAATATGGTATGGTTAACCTTATCATGCAAAAGCTTTACTAAAATCTGTTTATATTGCATGTGTTTCCCAGCCTTTTTAAAGGACTTATTGATAAAGTTGATAAATAGAAACAAAATTTAACCGAGCGACCTGAAATAAAACAGTGTTGTTGACTTGCAATAATTGAACGTAGGTGGTACCTATATTTATGCAGAAACCTATATACCAACCCACAATTCGTCAAATTGAAACCAAGCTCATAAGCAATATATAAATGCCAAATAGGTATTTTTTGAATTGCCTAAACCTACCAACTAAATATAACCCTTATTGTATTAAATAACTCATTTTCCTAACTTCCGTTTGATTGAGTTTTTGCAGAAAGATCCTAACCCACTTGGTTGACCACAATACCTATAATTTAATGCGACCAAATGGGTTGGTTGCTTTCTACGTTATAAACGACTTTTAGCGAGGGGATGATCCATAGGCCTCTTTCTTGTTTTAAGAGGCCTATAGTTTTTTATTGAAAAAACTACAAATTAGAAAAAATAGTATAACGTACGTGTTATATACCTAAAGCAGTTTTAAGCGCTTGTCCCGTTATAAAACACGCCGCAAGCGGCTCGTTTTTTAACATGTACGCGTGCTATAAAATGATGCTTTATAAAACGTGTACGTTAATATACTATTATTGGCGAGGAAGAAAAAACCAAGTCTTCCTCCACAAAATTTAATAGAATAAAAATTCTCTAGGGGTCTCTACATGTTTCGAATGTAGAAACGTTCATCCTCAGGAGACAGAAAATGTATTTAGTGCTGCGATAGTTTTAGTAGAAGATAAAATGGTGTAGAACCATAATGGAGCTTTTATGGAATTAAAAAATTGATGTGTAGAAAGAGACATAATAATGTGTGTAAGACACACACTTAAAAAAGTTTTATAAAAAATTTTAAATAATCTTCGACACCTTCTTTTTAGGAAGGTTTTTTCTTCTTCCCCGGTTTATTTGGTTGGTTTAGACCCCCTTTAATAACTTTTTCATATACTCCATCAGTAATGGTTTATTAACCTTTATCCATTTTCTTCATATTATTATTATTACCTATGTCATTGTCTCTTCTACACATAATTTTTTTAATTCCATTAAAGGTTCTACACCATTTTCCACCATCACTAAATAAATTTTCTCTCTCCTGATGATAAACGTTTCTACGTTCGAAACGTAGAGAATTTTTATTCTATTAAATTTTGTGGAGGAAGACTTTTGGTTTTTTCTTTCTTTCCCATTTTAAAAGCTTTTGTTTTGTTTCGGGTCACGCAGAACCTAATGCCAAAAACAGATTTGCAAAAAAACGCATAGTAAATAAGTTTTCCATATGGTGCAGGCTTCTTCGCATCAGGCGCTGTATATATATGGTCCGTAATTAAAAATACATATAGGTAGGATTGCTATTCCAAAGTCAGTGTGATGACATATTATACGGCGGTAAACAGTCTCAAAGAGACCGACGTTTACCGCCGTATGGAATGATTGGAATGTCATCACACTGACATTGGATAAATTAGACCTCTGATGGTATTCCCCACTTCACATATCATATTTTGAGAAAAGAAACGTTATTTAAACTCAAATTACGTTTTTACTCTTAAAATATTAATATAAATATTCCCAAGTAGGTATATACAGACGAAACGTTAGAATCAATATCTGATAGCGACAGAGGTTACAGAAAATAAAAAGTTGCAGTGAAAAGGTAAAATTGGTTTTTGACATCTCTGTAAATTAAGATAGGAAAAATAAAGAGAGAAATTTTGAATTTTTGCCGAATATATCTTCGGGTCGGGGAAATACTCGGAATTTCCAAGAAATTTTGACGGCTTATTGTTGGTCATGTATGTCCAAACTGCGTCACTTTGTCCCAATTTAACCTTATATCATCTTCGTAAAATTTAGTCGATGTACATGAAATATATACTCATTAAAATAACAATATTTCTAATAGTTAAGGTGACCAACCGTCCCGTATTGGCCGGGACATGGTCCGTATTTCTATAACCGTCCCGTTTTAAAAACGCTTCCCGTATTGTCCTGTATTTTTCATTTGGGTCCCGTTTCAAACATTAAACAAAATATTTATAATGATATGTATCTTTTATCCACATTGGCAACAGTGCTTTCTCAAAACGTAACACTATTTACAACGTACAACGTCCATTAATTAGTATCGACTTATCGAAGTTTTTCGAAAATCCCACTGCATGGTGTCAAACACTTTTAACTTTTAAATTATAAAAATATTGCCTGTATTTTAGATTTTTAAACCTCCCCATCCAATGGGTAGTAGATATATGGATGGATGCCATCCATCCATATATCTATACTATTATACCCAGCAACAGCAAATACAAGAGAACTTAACTTTTGGGTAAAAATTGGGCGTGGCACCCCCAAAATTTTCCGCCTTCGGCGAATTAGCCTCCTGCGGTGAGCTTCCTCTACCTGGGGCTTTAGCACCCCCTAATTAAGAGGTCTAGAACCTCCTATGGTTGTCCCGTATTTCGGTTTTCAAAAGTTGGTCACCTTATAATAGTACTGCATATCTGTTCGTTGACACAGTACTACTTACACCTTTTACACTCTAGAATTGAGGTTAAGAAAGGTAAAAGGTAAGGCATAAAGATTAATTTACATTCCTATTCCTAGAACAACTGGTAAGTCCAATCCTGGCTGACAAAAGTCAATCAAGGATGCTACATAGTGGCATGTTTTTTGAGGCCGCCGGAAAATTCATGTTGCAAACACCTAATGAAAACTCATTAATCATTACCTCTATGCCACTACCTACAAAACTTTAAAAAATGTACCTACCTATTTAGGTTACATTTCAATTTATTATTTATTATAAATTAAAAAATAATTATTTAGTTGACTAAAATATCAATCTCATTTTTTAAAGAAGTTTGTACTGTCGGCTGGTGTGCATCCTCCTCAAAATGGGTGAATGTAAAAAGTGTATGTAGTGCAGCACCATTAAAAACATCTAACGGAGTTAAAATATCTTTTGGAAGCAATGTATTTTATTAAGCTTATTTAATAATTACTTAAACATATTTTAAAACAAGCAAACTAATCAAAATAGTCTTCTATATCAATATCGGGATTTAATATATCATCACCATATGGCTCTAAATTTATTTGGTTTAGAATCAAATTTTCACACATTTCTTCTAAATCAGTATCACCAACTAATACGGCCCCTTGCAGTTTATGATTTTCTATTACAAACTTAACATACTCCAATCCTTTTGTGGTCCTAAGTAAAATTTCATATTTCTTATCTAATTTTTGTCCATTATAAAGACCCAGCAATATAACCTTGTACCCAAAAAGTTTGGTTGAATGTGTAAAAATTTCAAAACAGAAGTCTTGTAGAACTTCTTCTTTATTTAAATTCCCAGCCATACATTTTGCAGCATAGCATCCCATTTGTCGTGCCTGTGTCCATAGTTTCATCTGAAACCAATGTTTTGCTAGAGGCCAATTTGCACTGCATATATCTCCGGCAGCATAAATATTTTTCAAATTTGTTTTCATATGTTGGTCAATTTGTATTCCTCCATCTTCTGAAAATTCAAATTGATTTTTGGTATGAAAATTGTGTCTTGGAGTTACACCAGTTGCTGACACTATTAAATCACATACAAGCTTTTTATCCTCATTTAGTAACACTTCCAATGGATTCCCAGACTTTGATAAGGCTACTGATTTGATTTCATTTTGATAGTGAATGGTAACTTGTTTTTGTAAACTATCTGTATGTGCACCACTAATTAACAAATTCTTATACCAGTCTGGACCCAAGGCAGCACCAGATTTAGTAAAATCATCCTCTTGATAACGCATTCTTTTGCTAACTAACTCAGTAGCAGCCTTTTTACTATGCAAGGAATCTTGAAAAAATTCTGCTGCTCCAGGATCAACAAAGGTTGCTGATATGTGGTTGTCCTTAATAACCCAATCAACTTCAGTATTCTTAATTTTGTAAACAATCTCTGAAGCAATACCCCCATTTCCGACAACTACAAGTTTCTTGCAGTGTTTTAATTTTTGTATAAAAGCTTCTACAGAATCAGTATCTCTGATACCTATAATGTTATTTGGAAACTCTTCAGACTGTGGAATCAGTTTTGGTTCTGCACCTAGGCACAGGCATAAATAAGTATATTTAATAAATTTGCCACTTTTTGTAACTATGTAAAACTTTTCATCATTTATTTCAATCATCATATCATGTATTACACTAACATTTTTATATTTTTCACTAAGAGAGTTACTAAATTTTTCTTGAACATCAAACTCTATTATAGTTTTAGTAACTGCTCGCAAGTTGGTAACAGTTTTTATCAGAGAAGACTCACTTAATAGAATAATAGACTTATCTGGTTCTAGAAATCCTAGGGTTTCTGCACATGACACCCCAGCAATTCCTCCTCCAACTATTAAAAACGTAGCTTCCATTATTTTTGTTTTGGAGAATATAAAGAATAATCGTACTCTTTTAATGGCACGTCATATGTTAATAAACCTTTATCATATGCTCGTTTTACACTTATTTCCAATTCTTGATGACGCTTTTGACAAAGACCTGTTTTATTATAGCTTAAAATAGCTCCTGTTTGTGGAGATATGAACTGATTCAAAAGAGTTAAATTTTCTTCATGTAGAACTAGATATTCATCTCTACAAATAGGGCATGGACTTCCAGTTGAGATCTGCCCTCCGCGAATGCAGGTTTTTCTTGTTTTTCTGGGTGGAAATGCGCCTTTATGGTTTCTTCTGTAAGGTATCCACACTGGTTCGTTACCGTAGGTTTGTTTGTAAGCAGCACTTTCCAAATAGCGTATACTCGTTTCTAATGGAATCTTTTCAGTTCTATCTTTGGTAATTTCGCGTGTTTCGAGCTGTGGTTTTTCAGAGTGTTGTTGATTTAAAGTTGTGGTTATTGCAAACTGCCTTCTAACAATATTTGTAAAAATATTTTTTAAATAAATAGAGCGTGACATCATTTTTGTAAATTAATACTTTTATTTTAGGTTATGACACAGAAAAATTTTGTAACTTTTGAATTAGACCTATCACTCCTCTGTGTCCTTGCAGGTTTTCGACCCTTTTTTTTCTGTGGGTTTAGGGTGAGATTACAGAAAATGCATACCTGCAACTTTGCAGATCTGCAAATATGGCGGACTTGCAGACGCAAAATAATTTGCAGAAACTTGACATTCCAAAAACCATTTGCAAATCCGCCATTTTTACCGTAGTTAAACCGTTTTACTACTACTGGTTTATTAATATTGACTGACAAATATGTGAAGTTCTAACCTCACCTCACATTTTAATTTAAGTTTTTTGCTCCGAAAAAAAAAGGGTAAAGGGTCTGTCGAGAAGATTCTGTTCAAATTGTTCTGCTTTCAAATAATCAAAATTCTGAATATCATTTTCTTCATAATTCACAGGGAAGTTATTGTAGGCCTGCCTTATGTAACATAACACAAAAGATATTATAATTCTTATCACTTTTGAGGGTTTGTAGAGATTTCCTTACACGAGTAAATAGCCCAAATCCATGGCAATAATTAATTAATGTTCCCTTCTCTTTTTTTATATAAAAATTATTATTGCAAAAAATATAAAATTACTACCATCCGTCAAATCCCCAAAATATAGGTTAGTTTTTAATAAATTTTATACATTCTGCAAGTTTGCAGCACCTTCCGACCATCTGCAAATTTGCAGACGCAAAGTATGATAATCGTTTTCTGGAATCCCACTTCTGTCATTTGCATCTGCAAACTGCTACTTGCAGCTGCAGGTGTCAGATGCAGAGCTTCTGTAATGTCACCCTTAGTCTCGTTCTCAGAGCTGTGTGTGTTGTCGCTCTTTTTCCCGTCTAAAGGACGGTCACCGAAAAGATTTACCCCTGAATTTGTCAATAAAGGCATATCTGTTTACAAAAAAGTGTTTTCAAAATTGTCCCCGTAATTTTGGTCTCTATCCCTTATAAAGGTTTCCCCACCATTATTTTGATTGATTTTGAAAGACGCCATCAGCTTACGCCTTAGTGTCACATGCCTGTCATGATCGGTTTGGGGGGAGTTTGCTCCCCCGAATTTTTCAAAATATCTAATGTTTTGAAATCTTCCAAAAATTCATACTCCGACGCCCTACTATGCGGGCTACTCCTGCTGCTAACGCTTTCGTTACTATTTTTTTTTACTTTGTAAAATTTTTAAATTGTCCAGGGATGCCAGGCCGCCGGGAGACGGCCGAAAAAACAAACTACTTGACGCTACAAGTAGTCTGTCAGTGAATGATCCCACCACCTTTTACCCCGCTAGCTGGAAATGCTAACAGCCACTCAATGCGCAAAGAAAAGGGGGCATTTATTTTCAATAATAAAATTTTAAGGGATATTTAATTTTCTTTACAACGGAATTACTTTATTAACGATAAGTGGCAACTTATTTTGTGTTAATAAAACCGTTGAAAAATTTAAAAGTTGGTACGGGCGCGTCCGACAGGCAGAAAATACAATTCAAAATATTTTATTCGATAACACGGAGGATTTAGTCCTTATTGTTTGTCTTGTTTGATTTTAATTTTTTCAGGGTAAGTCTGTTCGTTGTAAGTAAGTTCGCCCTAAATAAGCTACTATTTTATTTACAAAATAAAGCAAAACCCTCTATCTGAACAAAATTAAAATCTTCTAAGATTTTCAAAAATCCTATATACCAAACTAACTAAGATTGTCCGCTAAGATATTTTATCTATTATTAAAACTGTATCGCTATATACGCGCGACGAACTTTAAAACTCAAAAATGTATTTGTCGCACTAATAACGATAACCTAACTTTCACCGTTGCACCGGAGCCTAATTTCTAGTGTTGGGAAAAATCGACTTATTTTAATAATCAACTACCGAGAATTCGACTGATTTAAAAAACCGAATTATAATCGATTTTTTTTTCACTCAAATTCTAATATTAATTATTAATATTGGCGGTTCATCGTTCATGTTTATATACAGCATTTGTATTGGGAATAACTGACTCGGTGTTGTTAATCGATTGATTTTTTGCGGATTATTAAATGTGGCGGAAATATTTGTGGATTTTTTGGCATGGTTTCCAGTTCCCAGATATTATAATTTAATTTAACAACTTGACTACTTGACCTTGAGATGTCACGATATTGCATGACTCATGATATTTATGAATACTGAATAGTCACCACTAAACATTACGTTTTCAGTAGACGCCGACGATTTAAATCTAAATAAAATAATAAATTCTATTATCCTACGCAGGCAACCCGTAATGCAGTATTTAATTTGAATTATATCGCCAATAATAACCGAAACCACTCGGTGTAGCCGCTCGCTGGGAGATGGCTCTGGCCGCAGTTAGTGATTGACAGGCGGGCAGCAACTTTGGAGACGCGTTGGAAAATAAAAACCATATGTTCGTCACTCATTTTGTCACTCGAATTATTTCCGAAGATAATCGAATTATTCAAGTGATTGAAAAAACCGAATGATAGGTTATTTTTCACTCGAGTGATCCCATTACTACTAATTTCTATAGGACTGCGGTGATGGCGTGCCTTTTGCAAAGGTCTTTAGTCCAAATTTGTTGAGAATAATTTCTGAAAATAAAGAGAAAAAATTCTGTAATTTTTTGTTTAAAGGGTAGGCTTCTATACCACTTCGGCCGGACGCCACCTGCAAGGCCAGGATAGTGCTGCCTAATTGGTTTTCGAACTGTGACAATTATGTCTAATACGATTTACCAAGCCGTTTCCTACGATGAAGGCTTTTTACGTGCGCTAACGTTTAGACTATTCTGACAACACGGCCGTAGTTATTTTTTATTTTTACTATTTCGCCAAAAGGCTCTTCTTGCTTCTTTTCTTCACTCTATATAAAAACGCACTTTATATAGATCGCTGAGAATTTAATTAGACCTAGGGGTTATCGACAGCCTACCAGAGGTCATGAAGGATGCCCCAATGGTAAAATTAAACCCTCGTTACTTCTTCAATAAAGAAAGAAAAGCTAACAAGTATAAGGATGATACTTATCAGTTTTCGATATTCAAAGAAAAGCAACGGACGAATCGCGTGGTTCCAGGGTACGCACTGGAAATAATGACGCTGATTGAAGGTCTGCGGTGCTTCTAATTCTGAAAAGTTAAAAATTGATTAGCTCCTGTTGTAGCGACTTAAAAAAAGTCGGTAGAGTAGCGAATTCCTGGTCCTGTAGTTTGGTCCTTGGCGAAGCGAATTTCCAAATTCGGGCGAATGAACACGCGTAGAGGGTCTCCAGTTGACTACTTCTTGAATTAAGGAATTCTTTGTTCTGAATTATTAAGAATTCGGGCGTATGAACGCGTTGAAAGTCTCCAAGCAACTCATTTATGTAGTCCAAATGAGCCTCTCCGAAGATTCCTGTCAGCTGCTGCAAGGCACGTCCGTCTGAGTGAATGGGAATGGGAGCGACTGAAAAAATTTGGCTATGTTTGAGCCGTTGAATGACTGTAATCGACTAAAAAACTAACGGTAAATTTGTCGTCAATTATCTATCATCGAACCCTGAAATGATAAAAATCTCCCACGTTGCAAAAATCAAATTTTTGTTATAGAAGCAATAAAAATTGCAATCAGCGAATTTTTTGTAACGTCATTCTATCCTTATTTATAAAAGCTTTTCTTCTTGGCCAGAAAGATGGTTTCACGACAGTGTGTCACAACACTCACAACCTCTAGAGACTTTTGTGTCACAACCTCTCTTCCCTAATCTAAGGTACTATAAGGTGGTTGTGCAACGGCTAAGTTGAGCGTTCCTTTTTAAATTTTAACTTAGCAGAGCAAGGATTTTTTTCCTCCCGCCTTGCCGCGGTTAAGTATGCGTTCCTTGGTTCCTTTAACAACTTAGCTATACAAAGATTTTTGCCTTGTTTTCCTGTATAAAAGAAACAAAATTAAAAGTACCTTTCGTTGTATGGGAAATATAGAGAGTGGCATACTTAACCACCGGCAAGGGGGGAGGAAGAAATCATTAGTATGATAAGTTACATTTTTAAAAGGAACGCTCAACTTTTCCGTTGGCTTTGCATTGTTATTAGAAAAAAGCATAAAGAAACTCTCCTAATTAATAATGTTTATCCATAGTTCGACTAGCGAGTCTGTGGCTAACGAAAAAATGCTGGAAGAAATATACGCCCGTTCTCCAAAAACTAAAATTGACTTGTTTATGCCTTTTATCACTCCGTCTCTTGCGTTGTAGTCACAGTTTTGATGCTTTCTCTTTCTGCGATTAGGAAATTTAAAAGGATTTTTATACATGTGTGGATGCGCAATTGAGGTAACAAGCTTATTTTATCCCCAAGCTTTCGTGAAGATTAAAGAAGAAAAAATTGGCTGGAGGCTGAAAAGCCAGGGCCATCGCAATCCTCGAACAGAACAGAACATCCTCTGTGCATTTTTAAAAAATTTAAACCTTTGGTAACATTGAACCAATCAGCTGATGAGAAGTTTTATTTGAACCAATCAAATGATTCCACATGCTTTTTGCTGTCTCGTTTGACGTTGATATGTGGAAACTGGAAAGATTTTGTTGAATACGATTTTATTACCAATTTCTTCATTTCTTCAATAAAAATATTAGTAAAAAATATCTAAATAATAATGATAGCATAGAAAAATACAGTAAAATAGGAATTCACAATGAATTTTACGTGGTCGTTACTAATTCTGCTCAATATCCTTTTTTTGGAAGTAGTGTTTGCCGGAAGAGACTTTTATCAAATTTTAGGTGTATCTAAAAGTGCTAGTCTACATGAAATTAAAAAAGCATATCGTCGGTTAGCAAAGGAATTACATCCAGATAAAAATCAGGATGATCCAGATGCAGTACGAAAGTTTCAAGACCTGGGAGCAGCTTATGAAGTTTTGTCAGATGAGGAAAAGCGAAAGAAGTATGATCGATGTGGAGAAGACTGTCTCCAAAAGGATGGCATGATGGATGGTGGAATGGATCCATTTGCCAGTTTTTTTGGTGATTTTGGTTTTCATTTTGGAGGCAACGAACAAAAACATGAAGTGCCCCGGGGAGCAGATCTAGTCATGGATATTTACGTTACTTTAGAAGACTTATACACAGGTAGTACTTCTTCAAAAATATATATGCCCTTAATAGAAGTAAAATCATGCATTCTAAATTTTGTGCTGGTAATGACTTAGGTATCCTACACATAATACCTATGTGGGTATCTAGAAATCAGGTACAGGTTTATGTATTAAAACTAACTTTAAAGTATTAAATCCTACCAAAGGAAAATCAGGCTTACACAAAATTGACCCATAATATAGCTATATTGTCTGACTTTTTTAAATATTTACAAAGATAGGTACTTTAAGACAAAAATTGTGACACATTAACTTAACTACAAAAAGTTATTCAAATTCAAATATTTATTCATGTCAATACACTATAAGGCTTACACACGTCAATCATAAGAGTAAAAGTCTCTATAAGTATAAAACCAAAGACACCAAAATGTAGTTGCTTACACTAGGTACTAAATTATACAACAAAAAAATTAAATTAAAAAAATATATTATTATTATTTTTAGGAAACTTCATTGAAATAACTAGAAACAAACCTGTCATGAAACCTACTCATGGAACACGTAAGTGCAACTGTCGTCAAGAAATGATAACTAAGAGCCTTGGCCCAGGAAGGTTTCAAATGATGCAACAAACTGTCTGTGATGAATGTCCAAATGTCCAATTAGTCAATGAAGAAAGAACGTTAGAAATGGAAATTGAATCAGGTATGTATTTGTTTTTAACAGGATGAAAGAATCAGGTACCTAGTCTTGAAAAGTTGTTTAAAAAGAGGCAAGCATACATTTACTTTCTTACATAGGTTTACCATCAAGAATGAATTTTGTATCGATAATAAGTTTAAGTTTGTACCCGAATTATGTAAACTATTTTTATTTTTCTATTAAGGCATGGTAGATGGTCAAGAAACAAAGTTTACTGCTGAAGGTGAGCCTCATCTTGATGGCGAACCTGGTGATCTTATTTTAAAAATCAAAACACAACCACATCCAGTATTTGAGAGAAGGGGTGATGATTTGTATACTAATATTACAATTAGCTTACAAGTAAGTATTACAGCCATTATTTTATATTTTTTTTTAAGTTTTCAAGTATTTTATTGTGTCAATAATAAATACAATAGTATAAATATATTTGTTGACATTTCCAAATAAAAGTAGGTATGTCTAGCTGATTTTTCAATATTATGCCGGTCCACACCAAACCAACAAAACAAAAACAAAACAGCAACTCAATGTTTCCCAACAATTTTCAAACAAAATCAAAACATTCAGGCAACTATTTTGTTTTGTTGGTGTTTTCAACAACTTTTTATTTTCCCGGCGGCGGCGGCTGGCGGTAAAGATCAAAGTGTTGATGTTTTGTCTGCGTTTCTAGCAACTCTATTGGCCTAGTGTGTATGTACCATAGACAATTTACCTTTAGATAAGCAAACAATAATCACGGAAGTGGCAGTTTTATGGCCTCGCGCATGTAAACAAAGCTAGACACTATTAGCCATGCGCACTGCAACATTATCATTTGACGAATGGAAAAATAGACAGGTCCGGGCTTTAAAATTTAAATTCTTGCCAAAAAAATTGGAATTTCTTCTCAATTTTTGATCAAGTTGGGAAAAAAGGTAGTGATTTCTGGCATTTTTAGTAGTAGCAAACCTATCAGATTTTAAGTATAGAAAATTGTTTTTACGTGTTTTTAAAATTTGTTTAAAAATGATTCGTCGTCGTGTTTTTACTTCGAAAAGAAAGAGAACAAGAACAGGTAAATTAAACTACGTCTTATAAAATCGAATATAAAAACAAACAAAACCAGCAAAATAACCAATCTACGGTGTTATCGGTACCTAACCTCAATACATCACTACTCCATACTTACCGAAAATACGAAATACCAGGTATTTTACCCCTATTTGGGCATAATAAAATTATACAACGGCTGCTTCTAGTACTAGTCATTGTTTATATTCCAATCCGAGTCACTATAAAAGCACAAACACAATTCACTAAACTACACAAAAACTACGACGACAGACGAAGACAGACTATGTTTTATGCATGGATGTGAATTGTGGACGGGCCGGCAAACGGTTGAGTTTGAGGTTCGCCTTATTATCTCACGTCGTATAATGACGGGCTGCAACGCAGGCCGGGTACACGCTAGTAATAATTAAAACAAAGTTTCTTTAAATATAAAATATTTTTAGGATGCCCTGGTTGGTTTTACTATTGAGTTACAACACCTTGATGGTCACATGGTCTCAGTGACAAGAGACAAAATAACATGGTCTGGAGCTCGAATTCGAAAGAAAGGAGAAGGAATGCCTAATTATGAAAATAATAACCTTCATGGAACTCTCTTTATTACTTTTGATGTAGAGTTTCCCAAGCAAGAACTCACTGATGAAGATAAGGAGGGTAAGAATAAGAAATTTACCTTTTAGTTGCATAAAACTGAACCACATAAGATTCCTAAATATATTAAAATACAAGTTTTATGTAAGATATTTGTGGGGTATTATTAGTTTTTTTTTGGTTGCCCCAACATATCTATAAATACTCACTAATGCTAAGCCAGACATTATTTCCTATCCAGTGTTTTTTTATTGATAATTATTGTTACTATTTCGTTACGATTTCCAGTGTGGAAATTTAATGACACAATAATATCAAATCACCGTCATTTACCTTATCCTTTATGCTCCAGGGTGGTGAAATTTTCAAATGTCTAGGCCTTATGGGATGTGACTTATCTACCTTTTGTAACACAGTGTGTACGTGAATCGACGCATGAATAGGTAAAAAGACTGAAATTTTTTGAGTTCAAACGTCATCTTCTGGGGTTCAGCCCTGCTTGGGTAGAAACCAATTTGTGTCATAATTTTAGTTTCGAAAAATCAAGTATATTAGTATATCAAGTAACTTAAAAAAACCTTATTTTTTCCACTAAAGTGGCTTTTTTTCTGGAAAATACGAAAAAATGTTATTTAGAAAAGATGTTCAGAAAGAAAAACTAAGTTAGAATGTAAAATTTTAAAATTCTGTGTCTACTTTGACATTTTATATTATTTTTATTCCACCCTCGCATAAACATTTCTTATAATTATATAAATGTCTAAAAGACGGATAAAAATTTGAAACTCACATAATTTATTATTTTGAACAACTTTTCTTAACAAACTTTTTTAATATCTTTAACAGGGAGAGTAGAATGAAAGTAACGCAAAATATCAAAGGCATAGAATTTTAAAATGTTGTTTTCTTTTTCTGGACACCTTTTTTTAATAACATTTTTTCATATCTCCTAAAGAAAAAAACAGAAAAAGCACACGTTACTAGTAAAGAAAATAAGTTCTTTTGTAAATTTCCAAGACACTTGATTTTTCAAAACTAAAATTATGACACAAATTAGTTTCTAAAAAAGCAGCTTTAAACTCCAAAAGTTAAATTTTCAACTTAATAAAGTTCAGTTTTTTTTCACCTATTCATGCCGGTCGATCCGGGGACACACTGTATGTCTATGGTCCAGACTTACGAATACTCAAAACAACTAACTATATACCTATTTACCTTTAGATAAGCAAACAATAATTACGAAAGTGGCTAATTTATGGCCTCGCGCATGTAAACAGAGCTACACACGATTAGACATGCGCACTGCAACATTATCATTTGACAAATGGGAAAATATACAGGTCCGGGCTTTAAAATTTAAGTTCTTGCTCAAGAAATTGTAAAAGTTAATCTTCAATTTATTTTAACGTGTAAACAGCTAACATTGGCCCCAAATTCTTGCCAAGGTAGTTATTTCTGGCATTTTTAGTAGTTGCAAACCTATCAGATTTTGAGGATAGAAAATTGTTTTTAAGAGTTGGTTTCTAAAATTTGTTTATAAATGATTTGTCTTCATGTTTTTGGTTTAAGAAGAAAGAGAACAAGTCAATTAAACTACAAAAGTTATAAAATCGAATACAAAAAGCAAACAAAACCAGCAAAATAACCAATCTTTAATGTTATCGCGTACCTAACCTCAAGTCAAAAATTAGTTGGTATATAACTTGTATTAATTTTTACATTTTGGGAAAAACTTGGGTACGTGTAAAACATTTTCAAGCAGTTTCTTGTTCAAGAATTTGAAAGAGTTTTTGCCCGAGAACTTAACCCTTGAATTAATATAAACATACCTAGGTATTTCCTTTTTTCTTTTATATCATGTAAGTACATATGGGGAAAAGTGTCTTAAACTTTTTGAAGCAATATATTGCCCGAAAAGGAGGCGTACCTAATTAGATTGCAGGGCTGCAAATAAAATATACCAAACATGCATCGGGGTAATCTGTCTTGGTTTGTGTTTCTCTTTATTTTCATACCTTGTTTGTGTAGCCTAGGCCTGGTTAGATGTGTTTAAATTGATCATAATAAAATAAAGTTATATATCAAGATACATCACTACTCCATACTTACTGAAAATACGAAGTACCTACCCGGTATTTTACCCCTATTTGGGCATGATAAAATCATACAATGGCTGTTACTGGTCATTGTTTATATTCCTATCCGAATCACTAAAAGCACAAACACAATTCACTAAACATACACAAAAACTAGAAATACATAAATATTAAACACCCACAATAAACAACAAGGAATCCACGGAGAAAACTAAAACGCAACAACAAAAATGGCGCCGAGCCGGTTCTGAAGTGTATTTTGTTTGAGCATGTCGATAAAGGACAGGTCGATAACAAGAGGTTTGTGCGCATGCCCAATTCTGCCGGGAGGGAAGGCATCGGACCGGTAAGCCGTCATAGACAATTTACCTTCAGATACCTACAGCTTATCTCCTGCGCAAACAAAAGTTACGTTTTATGGGTGAAAAAATACGTCCGAGCGCATGACTCGTCGGTCAGCTGTCTTCATTCGGGGAACCTTCGTGCATGCGCACAAACCTCGTGTTGTCGGCCGTCCTACTTTATCGACAATAATCGACGCGCTCAAGAATACTCTCCAGAACCGGCTCGGCCGCCATTTTTGTTGTTGTGTTTTAAGGTTTCTCTGCGGATTCCTTGTAGTTTTCTAAAGTTTTCAGCTATCGGATCGGCTATCGTGGATTGTGGGACTGGTGTTTAATATTTATGGATTTCTGGTTTTTGTGTAGTTTAGTTAGTGAATTGTGTTTGTGCTTTTAGTGACTCGGATTGTAATATAAACAATGACTAGTACTAGTTGCAGCCGTTGTATTATGCCCAAATAGGGGTAAAATAAACCCTCTATGGTAGCATATGAGCAAGAATTTAAATTTTAAAGCCCGGACCCATATTTTCCCATTCGTCAAACGATAATGTTGCAGTGCGCATGTCTAATAGTTCCCAGTTTTGTTTACATGCGCGAGGCCATAAAACTGCCACATTCGTGATTATTGTTTGTTTATCTAAAGGTAAATTGTCTATGTAAGCCGTGCGCTCGGACGTATTTTGTCACCCATAATACGTAACTTTTGTTGGGTAAATGTCTGTATACCACGCCCGGGCTTGAATTCTTCACGTGCAGCCCTTAGAAGTGGAATAGCAGGACAAGGAAATTTCTATAGAATTTAATTCCGGGCGTGGCATATGGCCAGGAAAGTAGTTGTTTTGGGTCTTCGTAAGTCTGGACCGGCTAAAAGGGTTACTTTAAAAAAATTACACGTTTAATTAAATGGTATCGCATATTTTAATCTTAATTCTTTTATTTCAGGTATTAAGAAAATTTTAAACCAAAAGTCTAATAACAGGGTGTATAATGGATTGCGAGGCCATTGAAAAGACGCTAAATTAGAAAATTGATTAATGGTTTTATTAAATCATTATTGTATATAAAACGTATGACAGTGTTATGTGTGTTCCTATTTATGTTTTCTGAAACATTATTTATTTATATTATGTACCCGTGGGCGCAAAAAAAATTGCGCTAGTTCACAGTCTAATGTCTCATTAAGCGGATTCTTTAAGGTATGACTTAGACTGCGAATTACATTAAACTTCTTTTTGGCCGCTCTTTGAAGAAGTCATCCTTCAACCCTTTTGTTTTGTAAATTATTTGTATAATAAAATAATTAGAAGGATACGTGTTGGTCCATTTTTTAGCGTTTGCTGGCTAATAATAAGCGAGTTCGGGTTTACCATGAGATTTGTCGATTACTCTGAGCCCGTTCGTTTAATATTTCACAGGAAAGAGATAAAGAGAAAAATCTGAACGTTGTTCGTTTATCATATCGGCGAGTAACTAAAGGTATATATTTTTCGTCGGGAGAATTTCGACAGATCGTTAAAAAGGACAATAATTTCAAAAGCAGGAAATTCTAAAATAATTTTACCTTTGTTCGAGGGATAAATACAATTAATTTATTGGTATGTACTAAATAAAAGCTTTTATGTATTGAAAGAAAAAAAAAGTTTCATCGTTTTGTTTAAATTTAAATTTGCCCTAGGCAAACAAGACAAATAGTCCCAAGGCGCCCTAAAGGCAGGGTTTTGCCTACACAAACTAAGCAGCCATCTAAATTAATTATTCTTGTTGTTTTAACCGGGGTTGGCAGGATATATATAAAAAAATTTTTTCTGCAATATTCATCAGTATAAAAATATGGCCCCGCTGCCGCTGAGCCGGCAACAGCGTATTATGCTGCTTACGATGCGGTGATTCCCCATCTTTCCGAGACGTTGACCGTTTATTGTCGTTGTTCTTTGCCGCGTGGCATTTAAAAATTTTTACAATGCCAAAAATAAAAAATCCCGTTATGGTTCATTTTGATTTAATTAACAAGCCCAGTAATTCTGGGTTTTAAGTTGAACCATAGCTAAAAGCAAAAATATATATATGATGTGTTCATATTCATAAACTAAGGCTGCCAACAGTCCCGTCTTCTTTAGAATTGTCTCGCCTCTAAAATTTCACCCAAAATCGTCCCGCATTTGTTAAATCTGTCTCGCAAGTCCCGATATGAACATATTATTTTGCAAAGCATCATATGCAGCAGTTATCGACAATAAAAATATCGATGGATCTCGCTCAACCCAAATTTCATGGAGTTGAATAATATGATTTTACACATAAATAGATTTTTTTTTTGTTTAATACCTTGTTTACATTTTCTTGTATTTAAATTCATTTTCTTTAAATAAATTTTACTTTTGTTGTTCTATTCAATTAAATTAAAGAATAATTTGATGGTCCAAGGGGTGGACAACCCTAACTCTATATACAAGTTTACCTGTAATGGTGAAATAGCGAATATTATCCTGCTGTCCCGCATTTGTCATTTTAAAAGTTGGCAGCCCTATCATGAACTTGTATTTTTTTACCTACATTTTACATTCCTAACATAGGAGTACTAAAAAACTTGTTATTGTGATAGCAACTATCATTGAATAGAATTGAAATACAAATTTACAGGTTTATAACATGTTTATATTAAATTAAATTATTTTGAATTTTTAAAATATATCTTCACAGAAAACAGATGAAATAATTGTTAAAATAATTAAAAATGTAAATAAATATCCAAAGTTGGATATATATCGATATAAAAGTATATCGGATATTTGGATATTTATATAAATATCATGATATTTGCCAACCCTGGTTTTAACGCATAAAAGTAGACACCGCACAAATTATGAAAAATCGCCGACGACGAGTGGGGTGTATGCCCCTTGACGGCAAGTCTGCGCCTGTAACGACACCGATAAGTCGGTAAGTGTGAAAGCATAGCCTTAATTTAATTCACGTGAAATTTTGCGTCCACCGGCAATTTGCGTCGGTATCAGTGCCGGCAGGCAATTTGTGTCTGTGTCAGTGCCGTGCCGGCATATGTGAAAACGCCCATGGTCTTTATTTTGTTATTTAACACCAATTTTTTTTTCTTTTTTTAACATCCGAGTCTTTATTTGATGTCAATACATGCTATTTAAAAACAGATCGTTTCCCGAAAATTGTTAAAATTGGAAATACGAATATAAATCAGGTAATTTTTACTTGTTTTTGGTCAAACTAAAATGTAGGAATTTCAATGAACCCATTTCGTCCAACATTTTCGTTCGAGAGGTTTATACACGTAGGGAAAATGTTTGTCCGCCCATCTCTTAGTAATAAGTTAGAATAGTACAAATATGAAGTATCGCAAAGCAAACAGAGGTAGGTAGATTATGTTTCCCCCGCTCCATCGTATTGCATATCGCTCATTGCACTCGCTGGTGGCACGCCGCGCCGCTTCGATTCTATTAATATCAAATAACCTAAGCAGGATCAAGCAAAACGCATCGAGCCAGCCAGATCCGATGCGATGGAGTGGGGGAAACATAATCTACCTATTTCTGTTTACTTTGCGATACTTCATATTTTTTGTACTATTCTAACTTATTACTAAGAGATGGGCGGACAAACATTTTCCCTACGTGTATAACTTTAGAAACGGAGGCATATTTCTGACAGCAAATTTTAATAATTTTGAATTAGTGAATTACGAATTCAGAATCAAATTTGTGTTGTGAGTAATTACAATTATTGCACTTATGATTAAATGGTTGTAGATACAACAATTTTGTTGGCCTTTTGCTTACTTTTTAATGCGAGTTAAAAAATGCTCTTGAATCCCAGAGGTTTTTCGAACCCACAGAAACCTATCTATTATCCGCAAAAGAGTATTATTTGTGCTTTAGTTCAAAATTTAAAAATGTCCATATTAAAAAAATTGGATAACGATTTTAATTTTTATTGTTTTAAACACATAAATTATAACAAATGGTAATCAGTTTACACTCTATCTATACAAACTATTCTTAAAAAGTCTAGAACACCATGAAATAATGGACAAACAAAATAATTTTTTAAACATAATATATAAAATTCATATTAAGATACCTCCTATACAAATAACTAAAAAAAATTAATCCTCCAATACAGCATTATGATCAGACCTTTTATATAAAATATCGCCCACTTAATCAAGAATCGCTCGGTTGTACATTGATGTTTTTCGGCTTAGCAACGTTCTGAACTCAAGTCACAATCTTTAAGGCATTAGCAACAAGTATTCTATATGAAAGGCTAATCCGTTCCTTTATCTTAACCCCATAGATTAACTGCACAACTATAAACATGTACTATTAAACATAATTTTTCATTGTGCCAATTGGTTTTTAAATAAACAAAAATTAATTTTTTCTCCGTTTTGGACATTTTTCATGTAGGTAAGCCGACCTTTTAAAACAAACATAAAAAAAATTTGCAGCAAAAATGCACGGTAATAAAATTGGGGCTAAACTAAACAGTCAGAATCTTTATAGGATAAAACTAAATAATATTTACATTAGCAAACTTTGGCAAACGTTCCAGGTGATCACTAGAGTCTGGATATCAGGTAGTAAAAGGACTTTTAAACCAGAGTATCGGCATGAGGCTTTATTGGAAATTATTATTTATTATTAGGGACCGGCCAACTGCAGCCCCTCTGCTAGAACGAAAATAAATGGTAATGGAAACAACACCCCGAGAAAATAGGGCATACAAGAGCCACTGACCTAATCGACGACGGGCTCTTGAAGATGCAAATCAATGGCATGAAAGCGATCTACAACTTTACAAGACCATTTAATATCAGCTGCGACTCATTATACAATACATGTGTCACCAGTAAAGTCCGCATCATATGAGATTTTTTTAATTAATAGCTTTATTCAAAATTTGACTTTGGCATCAAGTTCTGCTTCGATCGAGATGAAAATTAAGCAAAAAAATAGTAGTCACGTGATTCGCATTATCTGTCAAATTTTAATTTTTTCCAAAAAATTATTCAAAAGTGAAAATATCGAAAAAAGTTTTTTAAATGCAGTTACTAGCCCACATGCAAAATTTCAGCTGCATAAGATAATTTTGATTTTTTACCTATATTTTGTAAATTGCACCACTTTTGCAAAATAAGACTCAACGCAACCTACATAAAACTTCTCAGTTTTGACAAGGCTTTATTTCAGACACATTTTCTTTAAAATAGGGCCATATTAAATGTGTGTTTTTCTACAAAATCAAAATTGGGCTATTAAAATTTGGTCGCATGTGATGCAAAGTTTATTTGTTTTTGACCCTGTATAAAGTAACTTCATAAAATAAGTATTTTTGAAAACGTAGTTTGTGTCTGAAAGTAAAAAAATAAAATAAAGGGGTTTTTAACTAAATCGTTGAAAATAGATAAACTTTACGTCCAGTTAAACTAAAATTTATTTTCCACTTAATGAACACTACTGATGACACTGTGTTCTTTTTTGTCTTAATATTGAGGTGTATTATTTTCAGACACAAACTACGTTTTTAAAAATACTTATAACTAGGGTTGTGCCTGGTCAATTGACCGAGATTTTGACCGGGTCAAATTCGGTCAAAAACTTTTGCAGCCTCTTGTGAGGGGAAATGTTCCTCATGGAGCATTGTCCATAGAGCAAGCTTCGCAACCGATTGAAAACCACTCGCTCAGGAAAGCTTGTTTATATAAAGTACAACTTAAAGTTGTTAAGTGGCAGTGGAAATAAAAAATATGAAAATTCGGAGGAACCACCGCTAAATTTCAGTAGTGATTCAGATTCTGAAGAACATAAAGGCAATGCCGGTGGGTGAGTTTAGTGACGAAGATGATGTATTTACCTTTATCTAAGCTATCTACCAAGGCTAGCACTGCCAGCAGTCTCTCATTTCATCATCAATCAGTCACTCACTTATTACTTCATTAGTAATTTAGTATTGTTAGATTAATATTATACATAATATTTATGTGTCATTTTTGTGTTTTTTGTACCTCAGAATGGTTTATTTATTTTTTGTTAGCTGTTTTTTAATAGACACGTTTCTATGACAAAACTGAGGAATTTGACCGGGGCCTGGTCAATTGACCACAAAAGATTTTGACGGTCAAAATCCCAACCCTACTTATAACTAAGTTACCTTATACAGGGTCAAAAACAAATAAACGTTGCATCACATGCGACCAAATTTTAATAGCCTAATTTTGATTTTGTAGAAAAACACACATTTAATATGGCCCTACTTTAAACAAAATGTATCTGAAATAAAGCCTTGTCAAAACTGAGAAGTTTTATGTAGGTTGCATTCAGTCTTATTTTGCAAAGTGGTGCAATTTACAAAATATAGGTAAAAAATCATGATTTACATGTCGGCTAGAAACTGCATTTAAAAAAACTTTTTCTAATAACTTTTCGAAATTTTCAGAAATAAACCCCCTTTTAAATTATTATTTTTTGGAAAAAATTAAAATTTGACAGATAATGCGAATCACGTGACTATTATTTTTTTGCTTAATTTTCATCTCGATCGAAGCAGAACTTGATGCCAAAGTCAAATTTTGAATAAAGATATTAATTTAAAAAAAATCCCATATGATGCGGACTTTACTGGTGACACCGTATGGACAAAAGGAATACACCTCCGTCATTAAACCAAGATCTAGTTTATTACACTAATAAGATCCAAAAGGCCAACGGGCGCAGGTCTATTTGGGGAAATACCCACAATGGACATTAGCATTCCCCTGGTAGGACCGGTTTTAGACCTCCTGGCGCCCCCGGGCAAGGGTCTTATTTAGCGCCCTCGAAGTTTTTATTTAATATTTTTTTCCTGAATATATATACCGGGTGTCCACGGAAGGTGGCTCGCCCCTCTAACTTTTTTGTTTTTCAAGATAATGAAATAAAATTCGGGGGATTTGTATACGACATAAAACTGCATTATTTGACAGGTGACTCAACATTATGGAACTTCCGGTTTAACCGGAAGTGACAAACTTTCGATTTTTAAATGGGACACCTGGTATATTTTCACTTTTTTTGACTCCATATGACATTCTAAATACAACGATGTGTCACTTGCCACTTTTTGTCACCAAGAAAATTTTTTTTTCCAAATTTATTGTTTTATCTAGAGGGCTATGAATACCTTAAAATCACTTATTTAAGTTCTCTAATCTTGGGAAAAATCCAATTTTACTATTTTTGATCCAATGCTATGTGCTATGTAAAATTTAATTTATAAAGTTTTATAACTCATTTTTTTTAAATGGCAACATGATGGCTCGTCGGGTTAAGAAAAAAGAGGATTTTATTATGATTATTTTGATACCATGCACTATTAGGTTTTAGAAAAGCTGCCATAAAAAAACTTTAAAAAGTTAATTTAGAACTTTCCTAAAATGAAGCATCTTTTGAGAATAAATTTAGATTTAAACGCATCAAGTAGCCTGTGACCAGCAAAACTGATAAAACAAAATCATGCCTTGAAGAAAATTGAAATGCCAGCAGCTTCTGCCAAAGTAAGTTAGTTTGTTGTTTAAAAAACATAGAAAATAATAGTTTTACAAGGAGTGAAAAAGTTGATATGTTATTATTGTCAGGCTCATTTCGCATTTTCGGAACCAGTTTTGGGTACCTAATAGTGCCGGGTTGGATGACGCCGATTAAAATATCTTTGTGTGTAAAGTCGTGCAGCATCGGTTGAATTATTTCTTCATTCTCCAAACACTAATAACATATCAACTTTTTTACTCCTTGTAAAACTATTATTTTCCGTGTTTTTTAAACAACAAACTAATTTACTTTGGCAGAAGCTGTTGGCATTTCAATTTTCTTCAAGGCATGATTTTGTTTTATCAGTTTTGCTAGTCACAGGCTACTTGATGCGTTTAAATCTAAATTTATTCTCAAAAGATGCTTCATTTTAGGAAAGTTCTAAGTTAACTTTTTAAAGTTTTTTTATGGCAGCTCTTCTAAAACGTAATAGTGCATGGTATCAAAATAATTGTAATAAAATCATCTTTTTTCTTAACCTGACGAGCCACCATGTTGCCATTTAAAAAAAATTAGTTATACAACTTTAAAAATTAAATTTTACATAGCACATAGCATTGGACCAAAAATAGTAAAATTGGATTTTTCCCAAGTTTAAAGAACTGAAATAAGTGATTTTAAGTTATTCATAGCCCTCTAGATAAAACAATAAATTTGGAAAAAAAATATTTTCTTGGTGACAAAAAGTGACAAGTGACACATCGTTGTATTTAGAATGTCATATGGAGTCAAAAAAAGTAAAAATATACCTGGTGTCCCATTTAAAAATCAAAAGTGTATGTCACTTCCGGTTAAACCGGAAGTTCCATAATGTTGAGTCACCTGTCAAATAATGCAGTTTTATGTCGTATACAAATCCCCCGAATTTTATTTAATTATCTTGAAAAACAAAACAGTTAGAGGGGCGAACCACCTTCCGTGGACACCCGGTACCTATATAGGTACTTATACCATCAAAAATATTGAATTTTTTTGACGTGATATTTTAAGAAGGAGAGGTTAAAAAACAAGCAGATAAAAATACTAAAAAGGTTACAAAATATTTTTAATGCACAATTGAGTCAAATATTTTTAATGCACAATTGGCTCTCTGTGCACTCTGCAAATAATTTGCTCCCTTCAATGTTTTAATTTTAGAAAAAAACAAGTCGACACGAGTCTATCCAACTGAGTCTGATGTTTCTTTTTTAGTCGAAGGGCGGACTATAAATATCGAGGTTTAAAGATCATCGATGTTCCATTTTCGATGTTTTTTTGGCCCCTATTAAATGGTTGTTTCAGAATTTATAAAAAATACTTGGGCGCCCTTATCTTTTAAATAGTATATTATACATCGAAGGTTATACAGACGCTTATTTGTTTTACCTTTGGCAATATTTTGCGCCCCTTGGACTTTGCGCCCCCGGCGTCTGCCCGGGCGCTGGAACCGGGCCTGCCCCTGGGAAACTACGCGACAGTATGCCGAGCGGAAGTTCATGCAATACAAGCATGAGTACAAAAGAATCTTGAAAAGGGAGCTAGCACGACCAAAAGATACCCATTTTATCAGACAGCCAGGCTGCCCATAAGGCTTTATACTCCAACCGATTTACATCAAAAATCACAATGGAGTGCTTTAACGACCTGAAAGATCAGGCAGCCAGGCACAACAAGGTTGAACTTTTATGGGTCCCTGGTTACTCAGGGATAAAAGGCAATAAAAAAAAGCTGATTAATTGGCAAGAGCAGGATCTGCTCAAAATCTCATGGGTCCTAAACCTGCCCTTGGAATATCAAAACAGGCAACTAAAACAACATTAGAGATGGGCGCAAAAGCTAAATTTATCTCGATGGAACATGGTACTTGGTCAAACACATGTACGGACCGTAATGGGTAAACCCTTAAAGAAACTAACAACTGGAATGCTACTTCAAACGTGCACCTAGTTAAATTAAGTGCCTGGTTTGTTAACAGGCCATTGTGAATTGTCACTTAAAAAAGCATCTTTAAAGAATAGGAATTTACAATGGATCCATTGAATGCAGACTTTACGGTGAAGAGGATGGAACCATCTCTTATACTATACACAGCTGCGAAGCACTAACCCGAAAAAGATTCAAAAATATTTGGGAATACTCAACGCGGCGAGAATCTCCAGCATGACAAACTTGGTAGAAAACTATTGGACCTTATAAAAGAGACAAATATTTTCTAATAAGACAGGGGAGCACCGCCTTTAACCAACCAAGTTGGGATAACAATTCACAATTTTAAATTTCTACAGAAAAAAACAACTTAAATTACTGGGCCTAAATATACAGGGTGTTTCATTAAGGGTGGCTACCGGCCATATCTCGGACACTACTAAGCATTGAAACTTGGGGGAAATTTTTTTATAATTAAAGTGGTCATGAGAAAATTCTGGAAATTATTTTTAACTTTCGCATTTCGCCACAAGGGGGCACAATTGAAAATTAATTTTTAAAATTCTAAATTTCTCGGAAAATTCCTATATTATGGTATACCGTTACATCATTAAAAATAATAGATAATTCTGTATCATTTTGGTTTAAGGTTCATTGGCGTACCGACCTTGGTAAGAGTGAGGGAAGCTATTGAAAGTGTTAAAATCGCTATAACTTCTAAATGACTTATCCGATTTTACTAAATTTAAGCTTGTTTGGAAGAGAAAGGTAAGTACTTTTAATTGCCGTATCGAACGATACACGATAGTTTCTAATAAAATTGCTAGAGGGCGCAATTTGTAGTAATAACAGTTTTTTCGATTTTATCCCGAAAACTCAAATCATACGATATAACTATGACCTCATAATCGAAAAGTAGATTAAATTGATGAAAAAATGTGAAGACTGCAGTTCGATATTATCTTTGTTGGTTTCAGAGTTATTGCCAAAACAATAATTTTTAAAACTTTTATCGAAGAAATTATTGTTTTTATAGCTTCCTGGCCACGAAAAACAAAATATTTTTAAACTTAATGATTCTGTTATGTGTAGGTTATTTGTTACTCATTATTCCAGTGGCCCAAAAAACTACTTTAGAATGAATGCCATAATCATGTAAAACTTCTAATTTAGGCATAATAATAAAATATGATGTTTTAAAAAATAAATCTAGATAGCCGTGAAACAAAATCGGCAGATTTAATTTTGATAGGTGTTGACAAAAGTTTCTCCTTGATTATTTTTGAATTACTTCTTACCTAACCAAAACTATAGGCTTGACGTATATTTTGAATGGTTTCAATGTGCCCCTATTGCGGAACGAGAATATGCTGCCATATATCCTGACGAATGCACCATACCAGAAGAGTATTTCGACGACTGGCAATACGTTTAAAGCAAACGGGAAGTGTCCGACCTATTTCAATTGGTATCAGAAGACGTGCAGTGAGGAATGAAGATACAACATTATAAACGTTCTTGCGTACGTGGAAGCGAATCCGCATTTAAGTTCATGAGAAATTTCGATAGACCTAGTATAAGTGTTATGGCAGTGTTCGAATTATAAGGGATTTTAGGCTGCATCCATATCATGTAGATTTACATAGAAATACGTAGAAACTGATTTTGATAAGCGGCTCGACTATTGCTATTGGCTAAGAGAGATGTGTAATGAAAATCATCATCAAACATGAAACCATTCAAAATATACGTCAAGCCTTTAAATTTGATTAGGTAAGAAGTAATTCAAAAAGAATCAAGGAGAAACTTTTGTCAACACCTATCAAAATTAAATCTGCCTACTTTGTTTCACGGCTATCTAGATTTATTTTTTAAAACATCATATTATTGTGCCTAAATTAGAAGTTTTCAATGATTGTCATTAATTCTAAAGTAGTTTTTTGGGCCACTGGAATAATGCGTAACAAACCTACACATACCAGAATCATTAAGTTTAAAAATATTTTTCAAAATCTGGTACGAGCTTTTGATGCTTTACAAAATACCTAATAATATAATGGTTACGAGAAAAAAAATTGAAACGCTTAAACTACTCTTATGGCCAAGTGCACCGACGTTTTTAACCCAGGGTTAACGCTAACTCACGGATTAACGATAAATTTCTAGTGCACCGCGTTTTAATCATAGACAATTTACCTTAAAGGTAAATTGTCTATGGTTTTAATCCTTAGGTTAAAACCCTAACACGGGATTTTATTTAACTCGTCAAAAACGACGAGTTAAACGCAGGTTAACAAATTCTTTGCGGCATTGTGGTCACGTATATGTGTTTATTGTTTACAACTTCCGTATAAGCAAATAAAAATCGAAAATTTAAAGTATTTATTATTCAAACAATGCTGCAATTCGAAGAGGAGGAATAGAAAAGGAGGGCATTTTTGAGGATGATATGGAAATTTTGCTTCCGCTACTGCCTGCCGCAACTCTTTCTTTTTATTTTTATAAAAATTTCTTAGATTCCATAGTTTACTATTATTTCCATTAGGACAAGCAGCATTAAATTCACGACAAATTAGCTCCCAAGCCTTATTTTGAACACACGTACCATCGGTTTTTTTTATCCTCAATAACTGCGCGATGCTTTTATAGCAAGCTTTTTTCTCTCCGCGAAAAATTGCCTCCTCTGGCTCTTTTGTTTTGTCCATGTTTTGACACTGGTCTTGTTTTAAAAAATATAACAATATTAAATCGGTGGCTTAGAGTGCAAACCGTCTAACTCCTCTTTTTATGAAAATGTCGATTTTTGTACAAATAGTTAGCTTAATGTTAGATCTATAGATACCCAAACCAGATTACTCCAAATAATTACGGGTTTCTTTAAAACCCACCGCACGTAAAGCGTCTAACTCCATGACCTACAATTATGAATACGGCTGCATACGGCAAAACATCTAACTCCAGCATTTCGCGCCATTTTACACGTGAAATAAAAATGGAGTTAGCTGTTTTTCAGTTATATATTATGCATTTTGTAGAACACAAAATCGTTTTTTTGCCTTCCTGTAAAATTTCTCTTTTTGGAGTTAGACAGTTTGCACTCTAAGCCATCGAAATAAAAAATAACCAGAAAAAAAATTTAGTTGTAATGTTAGGTTAAGTAGGTCACAAACGAAACTGGTGCGGTGCGGGTTAAAAAATCGCCAACAATAACTATTCCCACTACACTAAACCAAAAATTCCCTAAATTTTGCGACGTTGTCATGATAAAATAATATTAACTTCGGATTAGGCAACTCAAGGGCGGTGCAGTTGAACTAAAATTAATCAGGAGTTAAGTTTAACTCTCGGGTTATCTATAACTTGACTTATAGCCAATCGGTGCACTTGGCTATTAAACCCCTAGCTGTCTTCCAAAAAAAAAACATGGAAAATCATGAAAAAGGCCCACATTTAAAAATGAGTATTGGTTAACTGAAATCGGTTAATTTTTACAGAAGCAATACTTCCTTAAGTGTGGTAACGTATTTTCTACACATCGCGCCTGACTTCCGTACATATTTGTTCGGCTTACATCACTGATTTTCAGATCCATTCTATCCTCATACTTAAAATATCGAATCGACGCTTCAAACATTGAGTGTCCAGGCGTAAGTACAACCTTAATTTGATATACGTCAGTTCTTACTTCCATTGTGGCTGATAAATCTGCCACAAACCCGTCTATATCTGCATTTCTATTAAATTTTAAGAGATTCTTATTCGGTGTCATCTTTGTAACCCATAGTATTTGAGATATATACAAAACTTCACATATGTCTCTGTGAGTATGTGTAAAGTTATTTAATGTGCTTACTAAAATTGCTCCTAAGCGATCGACAAAGGGATTAGAGATATTAACATTTTCCCAGTCCAGGCATGCACACCAGTGAGGTTCTATGTACGCGTGTACGCAGGATCTTTCCTCTGGAATCTACAATATAGAAGATATTCATAAATTTAAATCGCTAAAAAAATACTAACGACAAATAATAATAAAATTTTGGAATTGACATACCACCCAACATTTTTGCCAAATATGCAAATGTCGTTCTCCTCTTACCTCCACTCCTTTCAACATTTTTTAAAATAAGTTAATTAAATGTGGTTTTCTTGACCTCACAAATACTAAAAACTCGGCATTTTGACAAAAATGTTGTTTCATCGATTGTCAAATGTGGATAACAAAAGGGCATACCTTAGAAAATAAAGATACAGATCTTTTACTAATATCAGCCATTCCAGTGGTTTTTAAATCCAGAACATCCAACAGTGTCCTGTGTATATCAAAGGGTGTTGTCAACTTGTTTTCATTTGCTTTAATATTGCCATAGGCGTCGGCGTATTTTTTCTTAAACCACCCTGGAAATGTGAAGGAGAAAAAGGGAAGCCTTTCCTCTTGCTTTCCTTGAATTGTATTTCGCACGTCTGCAAACCTGTTTAATAAGGAAAGCGCGTTGGATAAAGTGTAAAAATAATCCTAGACTAAAGCAGTGGCGGCTCGTGGGGTAGAGCCACAGTGCCATGGCACTACCTGCCCTCCTGTCTAGCGTCCTGCCCTTTACAAATTACCAAAGCCTATTAAAATTAATATTCTCGTTTTTAAAGCAATTAGCAAAATAATTTAAAAATGGACCACAGTCGGGTGCAAATTTCCATCTGAAAGGAAGCGATTATGCGTAAAACGGTAACGTAGCTTCCGCGCCAAGCGCGACGAGGCACACGGGAGGTGACGAAACGCCTTGTCTTGTCTTGTCTTGTTCTTAATGGCTCTGCTCCCTGGGGGCAATTTGCCAGCACATTAGAGGTGATCGTGACGTTGTCTGGATCTGTACCATATCACGACCACTGACTTTTCTTCTTTGCGTACAATGCGGTTTGGACTACTTAACTGCTGTTTTAGGGGACTGGAGGTTTAGTTAACGAACACAACATAGGACACCATCTACAAATGGGAAGGGGTCAGGGAATTAAACATGACAGCGCTTGGTAAGTTAGACCTAAGTTCTAGGCAATATTATTTTCTTATTTCCTGAAGTCATTGGAATAACGCGAACAACCACGTAAATTCTCAAAAGAAATTATAAAATAAACAATAAGGTTTTTTTTTTTTTTTTTTTTTTTTTTTTTATAATTTAATTTTATTACGGTTAATAAACTGCATCATTAGTTTAATAGTCTTTTCATTCGGGTTGTAAAGAACAGTATTAAGATTAAGAGGTAGCTGCATACCAATTTTCCACATTTTCTCGTACAAATCAAAACCAGGGATGTTGTTTATTGGGCATTCTAGGAAAATGTGATTCAAGTCGTCTATTTGTTGGCAGTCGCATTCAGGGCTGTCTTTGATTCCAATTCTGAATAAGTGGTGGTTGGTTAGGCAGTGTCCTGATCGCATCCTGATTATTGTGGTAATGTGACGTCTATCAGTGAACCCCATTTTATTGAACCATCTGGATTTTGGAAAATCTTCTTTTGATCCAGCGTAATTTATCCCCTTAATCTTCAGTGATTTTTTCCATGCTGAGTTGTGTTCCTCCAGGATTTTTTTCTTTATTTCTGGCAGTATTTCATTTTTGTCTAGGTCAAGGATTTTTGGTACGTTAAGGTTACTGCCTATTTTCGCCAGTCTATCCGCTTGTTCATTCCCCGGAATTTGTACGTGCCCAGGGATCCATGCAACCAATATCTCTGTTTCACTGTCCATGGCTTCTAGTAATAATCTTTTCGTAAGCAGGGCTACAAAGTTATTTTTGATTTGTAAGCTTGTACCATTTATTTTATTAATAGCGCTTAATGAATCTGATAGAATTATGGCCTTTTTAATATTCTTGCTGAGGATGACATTGATAGCTTCGTGTATAGCTACGATTTCTGCAGTGCAGATACCTAAATTATTCGGGAGTCTGGATGAGAAGTTGTATTTTAATTCAGGCACATGAATTCCGTATCCCACCCTTGTTGACATTTTCGACGCATCTGTAAATACCATAGTGAATGAGGACTGGTACTTCTCTATGCGCTCACAGAATTCTTTCTTAGCTATCAGTTCTTGTTTTTTGCTAAGGTTTAAGTCAAGTACTTTTATGTTCCTTATTTGTATTTCATATTCAACTTCAAATATAGGGTAGTTACCAGATTTATATAGGTATTTGTAAAAGGGGATAAAGTAATTCAAAGCTTGTATAAGGTATGGTGAGTCTCTGTTTTTCCAAAATCCTACATTTTTTGTTAGAAGCTCTCTTGTCTTTACTAGTACTGGAATCAGGGGGTGATCTTTTATGCATAAGATTTTTGACAGAAATTTCGAAGCCAATATTTTTCTTCTGTGTTCCAGGTCTATCTCGGCTGCCTCTGCCAGAAGTATATTGGTTGGGGTGGATTTCATGCAACCTAGAGCTACTCTTAGGCCCTGGTAGTGTATTGTGTTTAGTTTGTCTAATGTTGTCTTAGCTGTCGGTTTGAAAAATATTGAACCGTAGTCTAAATGGGATTTATCTAAGCCATTGAATACAGTTAAAATTGTTTGTGGATCTGCTCCCCACCAGACACGACAGAAAGTTTTTATTAAATTGATACCCCTGCGGGCCCTAGTCATAATACTTTCAACCTGCTTGCTCCAGTTCAAGTTTTTGTGTAGAATTAAGCCAAGATATTTCGTCTCATCCTTAATGTTTATGAGTGAATTTTTTAATACAATTGGGCATCCCGCTTCCTGACGATGGTATTTTGTAAATAACACTGCCTCGCACTTTTCGACTGCCAGAGCTAGGTTGTTTTCCTCTAACCAGGATGCTACTGTTTCCAATGCCACAGTAATTTTATGTTTCATCTCTGCGATATTTTTGCCTATGATGAACAAAACCAAATCATCTGCGTATCCGATGAGTTTAATTTCTGGTAGAAGAATATGGAAAATTTCCCTAAGATATATATTAAATAGTAATGTGCTGAGGGGCGAGCCCTGAGGGATTCCACAATTAGCGAAAACGCGAAACGCCATCACCTCAATAAAAAAACATTGGAAAATGACCTTGAATGCAAGCAGGCAAAAATCTCGGCGACGTAGCCTGGCTCTCTTCGTTTGACCGTTTGATGTTAGACGTTTCAAACAGCTGATGTTCGCGTCGCGTCCCGATTTGTTTTCGTTTGGCCAGCTGATTTAATGTAGGGTTAACGAACTTTTTATTTTAGAAATATATAAGTAATAAATACTATTAGATTTTTAAAGGAAACCCATTTTCTACCATTTCCTTAGAACAGAAATTGGAAATTAAGGAATTAGGACGACCGTTACCAGATTTAAATATAGAAAAAACTCAGGGCGGACAGAAAGTGCGTTTGCGTTAATTTAATAGAAATATTTATGGAAAAAATACTTGGGTGTGCGGTTGTGATAAATCTAATAGACTATTTTGTTTTATGTGTGTTTTATTTGGTGGGGAGCAAACTTGGTCCCAAAAAGGTACAGATGATTTGGTCCATATCTGGGACAAAATGAAGACACATTAAAAATCGAAGGTACATTTAAACAATATATTTAATTTCAGTATGCTTGGTAAAATTAACATTAAAACTCAATTAAATTCTGCATATCACAATGAAATAATGAAGAAAAACGAACAAATTGATAAAAACAGATACATATTAAACCAAATTATAAACTGCGTTCGGTTTTGTGGTGCATTTGAGTTGGCTTTGAGAGGTCATGACGAACAAGAGACGTCGGAAAATAGGGGCATATTTCGTGAATTAATAAATTTCAGCTCAGAATTAGACAAAACTCTTAAAGATCATATTGAAAAATCAAAAGTATTTAAAGGAACATCAAAAACCATACAAAATGAACTTCTGGACTGTATGTTAGATGTGTATCATGACTATCAGTTTTTCAGATAATTGTTTTATATATTTCATGTATTGTTTGTTAACTATTTAGTTTTTTAGTTTGAAATATATTTGCATTACATATATAACTGTACCTACATATAAATGTTAATTATTATTAAAAAAAAAAAAAAAAAAAAAAAAAAAAATTTATGCACAATTGCACATACAGATGTTTTACATCTAGGTGCTTTTTGAAAAAAAATGTATGATATATGTGTGAAAATAATTTAGCTGATTTGTTTTTATATTGTGGTGTATACAAATAAATTTATCCGATCGGGATATATATATCATGATGAAGTCATAAAAGAAATAAAGGACTCTCCGTTTATCGCTGTTATCGCAGATGAAACCACTGACATTGCTTGTGTGTTTCAACTTGTTATCGTGTTTAGGTATACCTATTCAAGATATGATTGTAAATTCATAAATTAAATTAGGTGCCTTTTTGCTTATTTTTCCTACTTCAAAAGCAAGAACTATTAACAAAAAAGGGCGTGGCACCCAAAAATTTTTGCCTGCGGCGCTAAGGGTTTACCTGGACCTACTTCACTAAAATGGCACGAGCCGCCACTGGACTAAAGTCAGGATAATTAGTTTCGTTTGACTAGTATTCAAAAACTATTGTAATTAAAATAAAATTCTATTAATAAACATAGATATGTATGCCTTTTTATTAATAATGAATTGATTTGAGAGTCTAGCATGTAAAGGCCATAAAAACTTTTCGTTTTGATGAATAAGCTATGGAATACAAGCCAGAATTAAACAATTGTAATTTTTTTTATTAAGAAAGGCAATTAAGAAGTTTAATTTTACAGAACCTGATTTGAAGTAATTGTTGTAATGTAGTTAACAATATTTTACACTAAAAATTGCCTTATGAGTCTGTTATTTTTTATTCAATTGTTTTTAAAATTTGTGTACGTCTTTAAAATTTACTTTTTAAAAACTTTTAATAAAAAAAAAATTATATACTTTCATCTCAGGTCATTTTTGCTATATAATTTGTTAAAATTATTTCTCGCCAAATCCCTAAAGACGCTATTGCTTAAAGGTCGTTAGCATATCCATTAGGAGGTGCTGTATTTTTTAAAAGTTTTTGTTTTTCATTAAACTTACCTATGACCATGATCCGCCATAATTATCATAATAGTATTGTTAAGTGCACCTGAATCGTTTAAATCACTTAGCAACTCGAGAAGATCATTATCAGCCGCACCAATTAAATTATAATCATCATGGGATAATTCTCCGTGAAAGCCAAAAAGAAATTTCGGTTTTGTTTGGTACACTGTAAAGAACTAAAGAAACAAAAATGTTAAATTACCTATATTTATATATTTATTTATTTAAGCAACGTAGGTCTTACAGGTTTTACCCTATTTATAAGACTAACATAATCAAAATCATAAAGTATATAGGTAATTGTATTATTATTTATATGTTATAATTTGTTTAATCTAAAATATTTTATACAGGGTGTCCGGGAAAATGTGGGAAATCTCCCGGATATGAAAAAAGCACGTGAAAAGAATACTACAAGTTCATATAAAATTCTTTCGTATCGGCCTCCTCTTCGGAGATATGGGCTCCCAAAGAGCTCCCATGGAAAGTTTTTGACACATAATTATTAAACCAACAGGTATATTTCAATTTTTTTTTCATATGATGTATACCAGGGAAGACCCTTCAAATTACTATCCCAGAAAGTGTTGCGAATTACTCACAACTGCAGGGACGGACTAGCCATGACACTAATGTGCCCATTTTTTTTACGCCCTGTATGATAAAAACTTTGGACAACGTTTTTTACATACCTTTAATTATTGACTAAAAATTAAGTACTCTTCATTCATGTCGCTAATCCTAACCGTTTTCGGAAAAACGTAATTTTTAACATATTTACATCATGTATATTTAGCGTATTTCAATAAGAGCTACATCTTTGTTCCTATAAATTATAAATGTTCACTTTTAACTGCTTAATATTAATACATGATCGCAATAAAATGACGTTTTTCAGAAAACGGTTAGGATTAGCGACATGAATGAAAAGTACTTAATTTTTAGTCAATAGTTAAAGGTATGTAAAAAACGTTGTCCAAAGTTTTTGTAAAAAAAATGGATACATTAGTGTCACAGCTAGTCCGTCCCTGCAGCTGTGAGTAATTCGCAACACTTTCTGGGATAGTAATTTGAAGGGTCTTACCTGGTATACATCATATGAAAAAAAAATTGAAATATACCTGTTGGTTTAATAAGTACCTATGTGCCAAAAAATTAATTCCATGGGAGCTTATATCTATCTTATATCGAAGAGGAGGCCGATACGAAAGAAGTTTGTATGAACTTGTAGTATTCTTTTCACGTGTTTTTTTCATATCCGGGAGATTTCCCACATTTTCCCGGACACCCTGTATATTAAGATTAGAGGTCATATTACATCACAATATTGCAATTCCAAGAAGCACAGCCTTGGTTACATTAGAATACTGATGGGCAATCATAGCAAAAATGTCCAGTTGGAAGGCAAGATTATTATATTGTTTACACTTGTTGTAAACTGGCGATCTTAATATTAAGTTGTTAACTGCTGTGGGTAGATAGAATAGGTGTCTTGATCTTGTATTAGCAGTTGGAATTACTTCCAGGCAATGGAAGGCTAATATAAAACATACGTTTAATATGCGATTACAACTACCTCGCTTCATGCCCTATACAAAACAAAATGGGTAGCCACACGCATAAAAAACGAAAGTATGCGACCGGATCCTATACCAATTGCACCCTTACAGTAAACATTTCCTAGAAGTCGTAGAAACATAATATTATTGCTGGAAAAAGCACACTTACATCTCGTATTACATTTAACATAACTTTATGTCTGGGTATTTCCCCAGTACAAAGCTTTGGCCATTTATTTTGCTCTCCTACGTTTGCCAAGTAATAAGGTCTCATATAGTGGTCTGTTGGTACTTCCTGAAAAAAAAATCGATTTTGCCAATTTTATCTTAAATCCAAAAAGCATAAACTTTACCAAAAAATGCTTATAAAGAATTGTGGTATCACCTATAATATGTTCTTCAAAGGGTTATAGTGCAGTTTATACCGATATGTACAGGGTCATTCAACCAGGACTGAACAGGGGCCTATTTTTTGAGTTTCCCTGTATTTTTATTTAAACCAATATAGCCATTTAGTTTATGCTTTGCCGTAGAATCTAAAATTACCATTTAAAAAGCGATCTGACTTAAAACAAAGGAACTGTGGCGTAAAGTTGTTGTTTTTCCAATGGAACACCCTGTATATTATTTATTTTTATGAAAAGCCCTTCTTTCCTGATTCCATAAATATATAGTTTGTCCATATTAGCTCAACCCGTTTTTAAGATATGAGCAATCAAACATTTAAAAAGCTGTATTCATTTGAGCTAAATAAAAATACAGGGAAACTCAAAAAATAGGCCCCTGTTCAGTCCTGGTTGGATGACCCTGTACATTTTATATAAAGTGTGAGTTGTTACTTGGAATAAATTTAGTAAATCTAGGAGTTTTTTTTTTGGAAAAATGCTTGGGCACGGGTTGTAAGATTTTAAGTTGTGGCCTTTTTTATAAAAAAAATATTGATACAGTGTGGTCCAAATTAGAGATACGAAGACAACAATAATTTTTTATATGGCAACTTTAGTTCGCCTATTTTTAAAGTGCATATTAAGTTAAGTAGGTAACAAAAATTTGAAATTTTTATTCCTTGTCAAAAGTTGAGGAGTTGAAAGCACAAAAGACATGCGTGTAGGTTAATTTCTCCCGAAGTAGTTAGAAACGTTCAACACGAGTTTTACTTGCGTTTAAGATATTGCCAGATCAGTGGCGGCTTCTCCTATGCGGCAGGTGAGGCAGTGCCTCATCAATAATTTTGCAAATTAAATAAATTACAAATATATATTACTTTACTATTTGCATAAATATATATCCATTAGAATTAATGCCGTCAGCGTCAATCTTAACGCGCTTCGCTAAAAATATCATCTATCATCCATCTCATTTCTGCATGCGGTCGTATATGGTTAGAGGCCCGGCCTCCCGCTTCCTTGTCTAGCGTATTAGTGAAAATATCTAATGTCTTGTATCTTGTATGATACCGTAATAGTCCAGTCGAATCTAGCATTAAATAGCGCATAAAAACATTCTTCTGAGGCCAGCCTCAACTCTCTACGTAAATTTAATGCGAACGCGAGGGGTCTAATCTAATCTATAAAGATGAACGCGGCGACACGGTATTTGGAGAAATGCTATTATTAGATTAACATTAACAGGTTGTCCGTTGAAAGTTTAGAGAGAGTGCATAGTGCATTGTATTTTATTATAGTTTTCGGTAAATACTTTTGTGGTTTTCCGTACTGATTTTTGTTTTGCTTTTTTTCCAACAGTGGGCAGTGATTTTTCTAAAATATTAATATTACATTACTTTTATTTTACTTATTAGTTTATTTGTTTTGTGCTTACTAGCGAAAAATGGATTCAGCAGCGTCATAACTTCCCCAGGTAAATGTAAAGATTGGCAATCCTACTTGTTATCTTGTTAATTTTTTAGTAAATGAGCAGAATTTTTCAAGTAATTCCTATGAAGATAAATTGTACATAGTAAAAGAAGTAAAGCGACCTGTTCCAGACTTGAGTAAAGGTCTTGTTACTATCGGTGGGGTGGGGAAATCAAATCGGAGCTTTCAAAACACTTGGTACGAAAAGTACGACTGGCTTACTGGTAGTGTAACGTTAAACAAATTATTTTGCTGGCCGTGTATTCTGTTTGCAACAAATAATAGCGACAAAGTTTGGTCAAAATGTGGTTATAGCGATTTAAAAAACTTGTCTAAACTTTAAAATCTAACCTTGCTAAAAAAAAATGTTTCAACTGTGCCTCACCACTTTCAAACACCACGAGCTGCCCCTGTACCAGATAGAGAATGGACAAAATTTTGCGCATTTATTGCTGAAAAAGTATTAAAGATAAATAATTTTTTTTTTAATTAAATTAATTTGTGTTTGTTTAATATCTTATAAATAACAAGGAATAAAAATTTGGCATTTGCTACTGATGTAAAACCAAATTAATCTAAGAACTCGCCGCATCACCAGTCATTAATGGCACCCTCTTGAAGTCTGGTATAGTCGGATCTGGTCTTATCGTGCGGGTCATACGATTCAAGAAAGACATACTCTCAGTTTTTGTTTTCTTTACTTGCGTTTAATTTTACCCTCTAAATAAAATACGTAAGATAAATGAGACAGACTTATTCCATTTTGACATGAAAAAAAAAGGATATGTATTTACTTTCCAGCGATTCTAAAAAAGCTTATAATAGCACCAGCTACGTTTTATTTTAAATATGCCAGTTTTGTGACTTTGACAGTTTGTGACAAAATGAAACAATTTCCTGGGTTTTTGCATCCCCAATCAAAAAAAATGTTACTTAATCTGATAAACTATTTCGAAAATGAAAGAAAAAGTGGAAATTCGCCAACCAATATTCAGGAAACAGTAGCCAAAGCACTGGGAATTAGTTTAAGGACTGTGCAGAAAATTGTGCATGAAACAAAACATAACATAATACCCAAGAATACTAAAAAGTGTAAACGAAGAAAGCCAAAGACTGAGGATTTAAGCGAAAATATTAAAATGGGAGTTCGAAATGTGATTTACGATTTTTACAAATCAAAAACCAATGTAACTCTGCCAGTTTTACAAAAAACATTAAAAATTCGGGGTGTTTTGGAAATTGGACTTGAAGCGTTATCAAAATTAATAAAAAATTTAGGTTTTCGCTATAAAAAATACTGTAACCGAAGATTTTTGTGAGCAGCCACAGATAGTGAGTCAGCGTGTTCAGTTTTTAAAAAAATATACGGACAATTACAAATCGAAATTTAGAAAAGTGGTATTTTTAGACGAAACGTGGATATTTTCGAATGGAAGTGGTTCAAAATCTTGGCAAGATGAGTCTGTAAAAAGTGTTAAAAGGAAAAAGGGGTGCGGTACGGGAAAGCGTTTTATTATTTTGCATGCCGGTTCTGCAACAGGATATGTTGCAGGTGCGAGTTTAATTTTTTCTTCAACATCAAAAAGTGCTGACTATCATGATAATATGAATTGCGAAATGTTTGAAAAATGGTTAAAAGTTCAATTGATACCAAATTTGGATGCTCCGTCTTTAATTGTATTAGATAATGCATCATATCATTCAAGAATTTTAAATAAACAGCCTACTTCATCTTGGAGGAAAAGTGATATTTATGAGTGGCTGGAAAAACACAACCAAAATCCTTTACCAAATATGCTTAAATCGGAACTCCTATCAATAGCAAAGTTCTTAAAAAACCCAAAATATACGCGGTAGATAAAATACTGCGTGAATATGGTCATGAGGTTCTACGACTGCCGCCATATCATTACCAGTTTAACGCAATAGAATTAATATGGGCTGGTGCAAAGTCTTATTATGAAAAACATGTAGGTGATGGTCTTAAATCCGACCAAGTACAAATAGTTTGGCAAGATTCGTTAGATCATATTACACAAGAGTACTGGAAGAAATCGGTGGAACATACAAAAATATTAATAAGGGATTGGTGGGATCGAGAACGAGTACTAGATGTCGAAGTAGCGCCAATGATAATTGCTCCATTCGAAGACGACTTAGACGACGAGGACTTTTCAGATTTTATAAGTGACGATGAGAGTTTTTAGGCTATAATTATAAACGGTGTTTTTCGTTTACATTTTTTAGTATTCTTGGGTATTATATTATGCTTTTTTTCATGCACATTATTCTGGATAGTCCTTAAACTAATTCCCAGTGTTTTCATTACGGTTTCCTGCATATTGGTTTGCGAATTTCCACTTTTTCTTTCATTATCGAAATAGTTTATTAGACTAAATGCCATTGTATTTTTAGGTTTTAGTAGTAAAATTGTTAAAATAAATTGCACTGTTTATTATTGTCGTTTTTAATTAAAGGGTACAGTAGGTATGTAATTAACGATTATATAATTTTTTTTTGTAACTTTTTCAACTCCCCTGTACATAATTTTTACAAAACTAATAATGTTAGGTATATGTGGCTATCTTCGCGATAGCTAAAATAATAAAACTATTTTTCCTTCCTTCGGTATATTTGTAAATAATCTCACAACATTTTGATAGCCTCTGTGTTGTCTGATTTGACGCATATGATCAGTGACCTTTGGACCCGCACGTTAAGACCAGATCTGACTATACTTATATTTTACGTTAAGCGGTTGGCTACAGAAACAGAACCGGGCTAAGTTATTTTACCTTCGCCATCGCCATCTGTTTAATTTTGTAAGGGAGTATTAATATTTTGTAAAGATATACCGTAGGTACTAATTTTATTATTTATAAAATAAAATATTGACATACCCGTACCTACCAAAATAGGTACTTATGTGAAAACATTATAAAATTAAAAGAAAAGAAGAAAACAAGTAAATATTTACTTTATAAAATTGGCGATAATTTGATGTTAAGCGGATATGAATCAAATTGGGTATGTTTTTGAGGGCAAGAAGGAGGATTCCATAATGAATTAGGATATCTTCTAGAGAGAGCGCTAGCTACACAGTATGAGTTTGATAAATTCTCGCATATATTTTTTGTCTCTCACATTTCTGACCGCTTTACCTCAAATTATGAAAGAGGGATCTTTTATACGTAAAAAAGTTGTACTTCATTAATCTCCATATTTCAATTAGTTTTTGAGATAATTGCGTTTAAATGCTAGATGGTAAGTAACATTTAAATAAACACCATTAGCTATGATGATACATCCTGTATATAACGATACCTAAGTAAATGGTTTAACTAGGTACTTTATTGATTTTATAATAGATGAGTTAGGTAACCAAAATAGTGATTGTACTCACTATTAAACTTAAATTTGTACAATACGAACAAACACCAAGAAAATATGTCTCTGAAATATGTAAAATCCAAAAGTAAAATGCTTAAAACACACATTACACAAAAAACAGCTACAGAAACACTTAAAAAACACCAAAATCTGAAGAAAATAATATGACGCAACCCGACGCGTGAGCTTGCTGATCTGGGAACTTTAACGAATAAACCAAATCGGCTGTTAATGTCAAATGTCGTTGTCTTCTGTCGAAACGCTTTGTTTTAAGAAAAAGTTAACTCTATAACTTAATGTGCATTATAAAAATAGTCAATAAAAAACTAGGGTTATCGTTTAAAAAAAATGATCGATATCGTCATATTTCTAATTTTGGATACACTGTACCAGTATTTTTTGAACAAAAACAGACCACAACTTAAAATGTTAATACCCGTGGTCAAGCATTTTAAAAAAAAACTGTACTGAATTTACTGAAATTATTCCAAGTTACAAACTCACACTGTATGTGTAAAACTGTATAACTAATACAAATTTACATTCTTTAGAACATATTATAGTTTAAAAACTCGTCCACGGTGTGTGAGGTTTTTGGTAATTTATTGTAATGGGGATGAAAGTGAGAACGCTTTAAAAATTCTGAAAAACGCGTTAAGTCATTATCCAGTGTTGCAATACCCTGATTTCACAGGAAAAAATGAATTTATACTTCAAACTGATGCGTCGAAGGCGGCTATTGGAGCAGTGCTGTCGAATAAAAATAACAGACCAGTGGCGTACGCCAGTAGAAGTTTAAATAAAGCGGAATTAAATTACCCTATTATTCACAAAGAACTTTTGGCCATCTACTGGGCTGTAAAGCATTTTCGACCATACCTATATGGACGCCGATTTAAAATAGTAACTGACCATAAGCCTTTATTGTACTTATTTAGCCTTACTGACCCATCCAGCCGGTTAACAAAATTTAGGTTAGGCCTTGAGGAGTATGATTTTTACGTTAAATATGTGAAAGGAAGTGAAAATGTTACCGCTGATGCGCTGTCAAGAATTGTGTTGACATCTGAGGAATTAAAAAGCATGAACAGTGACATGATTGCTGTTATGGCCAGAGGACAGTGTAAAAGTATGAAAGAGCAAGATTGTGTGTTGGACAGGGATAATCCTAGTATTCGGCCTGATCAACCAAATATTGTGGAAGTTCTTAACCAACCTAAAAATTGCACCGAATTAGTTTTAACGACATCATCAAAAATTAAAACATTGCCAAAAGATATAACTGACCACTTGGGGAGTTTTTATTATGTTCCATTGCAACTTAGTTTGTACTTCAGTCAAAATACTCGATCGGCATTGACGCGAGACGGAATGTTGAGAATGATAGGTAAAGAAATAAATAATGAACCTAATTGGGGGGCGTGGCGTATAAATATTGTACAAGGAGTTAATAAAGTAATAGATAAGGATGAGAAACGAATTATTTTAAATGATTTTCATTTACTTCCCACAAGTGGACACGCGGGCATAAACAGAATGACAAATAATATAAAAAAGTATTACTTTTGGCCAGGTCTAGATAACGACGTTGCAGACTTTGTAAAAAGATGCGACTACTATCAAAAACAAAAGCATTGTAATCGTTATACTAGACAGCTCATGGTTAGTACAACGACAGCCAATTATTCTTTTCAAAAAGTATATTTAGACATTGTAGGACCACTACCAACAGATGTTAATGAATTTACATACATCCTTACTTTACAGTGTGAATTAACAAAATTTGTGGAGGCATATCCTATGAAAAATAAAGACGCCGTATCTGTGGCAAAATCGTTTGTGGAAAACTTTGTCTTACGATATGGAATTCCACAGGAAATTGCAACGGATCGGGGTTCTGAATTTGTATCTTCCACTATGAGTGAGGTTTGTAAACTTTTAAAAATAAATAAAATTCATTCTACGGCATACCACCATGAAAGCATTGGTTCGTTAGAAAATTCACATAAAGTATTGAGTGCCTATTTAAGAATTCAATCCGAAAATAATGATGCTGCGTGGAGCACATGGATTCCTTATTGGTGTTTTTCTTATAATAGTACAGTCCACACTGAAACTAAATATACTCCTTTTGAACTAGTATTTGGTAAAAAATGTCAGATTCCTAGTAATCTAAGTAATATCTTGGAACCCATCTATAATTTTGAAAATTACCCTATAGAGTTAAAATATCGGTTACAAAAGGCTCATGAGGATGCAAGAGCTAACTTATTAAATTCAAAAATTAAGAGAAAGCAAAGTTATGACGAAAAAATTAACCTTATTCAATATAAAAAAGGCGATTTAATACTTGTAAAAAATGAAATTGGAAACAAAATTGAAAGTTCTTTTTTTTTGGGTCCGTATGTAGTTATCAAGGACAAATCTCCAAATGTAAAACTGTTAAAAGATAATAAGGAGATTCTAATCCATAAAAATAGAACTAAGTTATATTATACAGGGTGTCCCGAAATTAGCGTGCAATATTTCTAGGGCGTAAACTATATCCAAAAATATGACAAAAATGTCCTATAAACATACCCCGAGAAATGCTCCTTTAGGGGGCTAGAGCCCCTCAAAGCTGGTCCGGAAGGAATTATTTTTTTATAATAGTATGGAAACCCTTAAAGATAATGACATAAAAATTGGTACGTGCCTTCCAACCGATAAACTGTACAAAACAGTTAGTTTAGAATAAAAATATTTGTTCCAGTGGCGTCGCACGGAGTGGGGCTGAGGGTAAATATTATCCTATATTTTTTATTTCTAGGATTTTTTAATTTTAAGTACAATATTTTAAGAACCTCGAGTTTTTTCTTTAAAAAAGTACCCCTTGTTTTATTTCGATAGGAGGCACTGTTTTCAAGTAAAATTAATTTTAAAATAAAACGTATTTTTCAAAAGAAAGGTTAGTCCATATGAGTTCAGGTAAATCCGAAAGTTAGCGTGCAATATTCCTAGGGTGTAAAGTACATCCAAAAATATTACAAAAATGTTCTATAAACATACCCTCAGAAATTCTCCTTTAGAGGACTAGAGCCTTTCAAAAGGGGGCAACAGAGAACTCACAGATATTCATTTTGTGTATGGATTTTGTAATGGTAGTTCTACTGCCGCTGCAATAGAGTACAGGAGGCGATTTCCGCATAGAAGAATACCTAGCCGTAAAAGATTTGCTACGGTCAATCGAAATTTAATAGAAAATGGATCATTTCAAAGACTTCATGCTATTACGAAAAAAAATTTGCCCCCCTTTGAGAGGCTCTAGTCCCCTAAAGGAGCATTTCTGAGGGTATGTTTATAGAACATTTTTGTAATATGTTTTGATTTTATAGAACATTTTTGTAATATGTTTTGATGTACTTTACGCCCTAGGAATATTGCACGCTAACTTTCGGATTTACCTGAACTCATATGGACTAGCCTATCTTTTGAAAAATACGTTTTATTTTAAAATTAATTTTACTTGAAAACGGTGCCTCCTATCGAAATAAAACAAGGGGTACTTTTTTAAAGAAAAACTCGAGGTTCTTAAAATATTGTACTTAAAATTAAAAAATCCTAGAAATAAAAAATATAGGATAATATTAACACTTAGCCCCACTCCGTGCGACGCCACTGGAAGAAATAATTTCACTCTAAACTAACTATTATGTACAACTTATCGGTTGTAAGGCACGTACCAATTTTTATGTCATTATCTTTAAGGGTTTCCATACTATTATAAAAAAAAGGCTTCCTTCCCGACCATCTTTGAGGGGCTCTAGCCCCCTAAAGGAGTATTTCTGAGGGTATGTTTATAGAACATTTTTGTAATATTTTTGAATGTACTTTACGCCCTAGGAATATTGCACGCTAACTTTCGGATTTACCTGAACTCACATGGACTAACCTTTCTTTTGAAAAATAAGTTTTATTTTTAAATTAATTTTACTTGAAAACGGTGCCTCCTATCGAAATAAAACAAGGGGTACTTTTTTAAAGAAAAAACTCGAGGTTCTTAAAATATTGTACTTAAAATTAAAAAATCCTAGAAATAAAAAATATAGGATAATATTTACACTCAGCCCCACTCCGTGCGACGCCACTGGAAGAAATATTTTCACTCTAAACTAACTGTTATGTACAACTTATCGGTTGGAAGGCACGTACCAATTTTCATGTTATTATCTTTAAGGGTTTCCATACTATTATAAAAAAATACTTCCTTCCCGACCCTCTTTGAGGGGCCCTAGCCCCCTAAAGGAGCATTTCTCGGGGTATGTTTATAGGACATTTTTGTCATATTTTTGGATATAGTTTACGCCCTAGAAATATTGCACGCTAATTTCGGGACACCCTGTATAATATATTAGTTAAGTAACCTAATTAAGTAATTTCTATAGAATAAATTAGTATTAAAAAGGGCCCTACTTTCGTATTCTATTCTTGACTATTCTTGTTTCAACTACTCTATTTTCCTCCTTTTCCTTTTCTTTTCCTATATGTTGAATTGTTTATGACTAAGTTACAGGTTGTTTTAAGTGTAATTATTATTTTTATTATTTTAACAATTACTTTCATATTACCAATAACAGGAATTTCCATTTGAAAACAAACGTAAATTCCTTAATTTTCCCGGGGAAGGTGTAATATGGAGGTAAAACACCCTGTATTAGAATATTATATTGTTATTAGTTAGGATACTCATTAATATATTTCGTAACCATAATGTCATCATTAATTGTGTGTACTAAGCAGTTCCTAAGGTGAACAACCTTTTTGTATGTAGACACTTATTACTATAGACAGAATACATTATAACTAGAAGATGAACCTACGCTTTTATTTGAACCCTCCTGAAAGCTAGCCATCAAATCCTGGAGTTATTACACCAAGCAACTAGGGTCATTTTAACGCCATTCAGATGTCAAAAACCTGGTATTAATAAAAAATTGTATTGTCTAACAGAACAGGTTCCAATTAGTAGAAAGAAAAAAAAAAGATTGAAAAAGATAAATAAATCATTCTGAAACCGATGCGTGGATTATGCAGTGGCGGCTTGTGCATAAGAGCACATGAGCATGTGCCCCCCTAGTTAAAATTTAAATTGTTGAAATTCAAAATTAAAAAAACTCTATAGGTATAGTTAACGTTTTGTGGATTATTATCTTTTACGTAACGTTAAATTGCGATATCTTCATTCTTTCACTATTGTTAGGTGTCGAGTGTTGCGTCGAACAAAAAACTTCGCTTAAACCGCGGCGACTCAAGCGCTTGAACGGCATAACGACCGGATCACACTTATACGGTGCCGTCGGTGCCAGACGTTTTTAATGTTCAGGACGGGCGCAATTTTTTCACGAGTCGAGTAGCACGATAGCTCTATCTTTGTTTTATAGCGGGTTTTATTTTCGATCTCATTCTATCTTTATGGCACAAATTTCTGGTGATCATCATTTACAAATAATGAGGTTTAGACTTGGTCTGAGGGTTTAGGCACGTTATGATGGGTCAACTTTAAGCGAGAGTGCTCGTTTCTCCTGAATTATGTTTTCTAATTCAATTTTTACTCTGCTGCTGCGCTGCGCCAGCTGGCTGAGCTTTTAGTGATTCATGTAAGCCTTTGATACAGTTTTTACTGTTAAAAAAGTTTGAAAATATTGGATTCACAGGAAAGCAATTAGAATTAATTAAAAATTATCTGAAAAATAGACCAACTTATGTTCAAATAGATAAAGAAAAAAGCTATCCAAAGGTATTTAAGTATGGTGTTCCTCAAGGAACAATTTTAGGACCATTATTTTTTAATATTTATATTAATGACTTATTTAGTATAAATTGCGATGGACAAATTCATAGTTTTGCAGATGATACTACAATTTTTTATACCGATACAAATTGGTAAAACTTAAATTATAAAATTAAAAAAGATTTTAAAATTATAAAAAATTGGTTTGATAACAATTTGTTAACAATTAATTTTAATAAAACAAATTATATTCCTTTTACTTTAAACCTAAATAACCTACCACAAAATATGAATAGTATTCAAATAAATGACGACATTCAAATTTTTAAAGTTAATAAAATAAAATATTTAGGAATTATTTTTGACAGTAAATTAAATTGGAATTTTCAGATAGAATACTTAATTAAAAAATTAAGAAGTTTACTACCGATTTTTAAAAATATTAAATATTTTTTAAATGTAAGACATACTTATGGAAATATTATATTACGCGTTAGTTAAAACTCATTTAAATTACGGAATTTTAGGTTGGGGAGGAATAAATAGAACTTTAGTTAAAAAATTAGAAATATTACAAAAAGGTTTTTGAAAATTATATACAATAAAGATTATCTTTATCCTTCAAAAGAATTATAATCAGAAACAAAAAAGTTGAACATAAGACAACTTTACATTTATAACATCTTAATATATATATTTAAAAATAAAAACCTTATACAATTTAAAACCCATAATCATAATACACGTCATAAAAATGAAATAACCATAAAACCTAAAATAAATAAGTCCATAGGACAAAAAAACTTTCAAATATTTATGTTTTTATTTAAACGATTATTTACCAACAAAAATTAAAAAATTGATTTCATTAAAAAAATTTAAAGTCGAAATAAAAACATGGATATTAAAAACAGACAATTTGAAAAAATGTTTAGAAATGCTTTAATTAATTTATGTTTTACCTATCTATTATTGATCTATAATACCTTAGAAACGGAATATGTTATGATAGCAATAATACCTGCTATCACACCTAGGGCATTATAAGCGGGCATTATGATAATGCCCGCTTGTAGAATACTTGGTCCAGAGAGAGTTCGGACTGTATTTTTCCGACTAAAAATAATAAAGTTTGTTAAACATATGTATTAAAATAAAATCAATAACTTACCAGTTCCTGGAAATATGCCATTAAAACATTTTCGGTTATTTGAAGAATTGTGTTCGTATCTTTCCAAATACCAAATATGCCATACTCCCGATCATACTGTTGCCTTGATTTAACTGGCAAAAGATTTTCGGTCGCTTTTATGACCTTTTCTCTTATATTTTGTGGAATTTCTTCCATTTTGAGCAAATCGTTAAATAAAAAATGCCAACTGACTAACTGACAGAAACATCAAAGTCAAACTTAACACCAGTCATTATCTACTTACGTATACAGGTACAGGTGCAACTTATTTTTTATATTGCGAATAAATAATGTAATTAGTCATTGAAAAACTCTTTTTTAGGTAAAACATAAAGCATTGTATGCACCACGGGCTTTACTGGACTATAATGCCCATCAGGCAGAAACCTATCCCTCGGGCCAGAGGCCCTCGGGCTATTTCTACCTTCAGGGCATTATAGTCCCCGTAACGCCCTTGATACATAAATAGCTATAATATTGTTCTGAATAATTTATATAAGTAATATTTTTTACTAAAAGGTATAAATTAACAATTTTATTATTGGTAATATATTTCTTCAAAAAAGCTGCGTTTATACTATAAATTAACATTTTTACTTTAAAAAACTTGATTTTTAATGCATATTTATGATTTTACATACTAAATCCAACGATTCAAGAAAAACGTGAATTGATTTCTTCGCACACGCACCGCTCCCTTACGCCTTAAAGGATTTTTTCTACAGTGCTTGTGCTCGATCATAAAAAAAAAATATGATTTGCCCCTAACAAGCTCAGCTTCAGGGGATTGAAGAATAAGTTTATCGAAGACAACATAAACATATTTATTATATTATTAAATTTTAAATAAACTTATTATTATTATTATTATATTATTATTTCGGTGGTTTTGTTTTACGGCTTCTAATACAGTGAGTTTTTTAAAAGAGTCATTCTCAGAGTTAAGTTTTGATGATAAGATTATTGTTAAGAATGCGGGAAAACCAGTGCCTAACCTCCAAATAACTCAAATAAATAACGGTCAGAAACGGGACTTTAAAAGAGTTTCCAAAAAAATGAATTGTATAAAAAACATAAGTGGCTGTGCGGATGTGAAAATTAGAATAGTCTATTTTGTTTCCCGTGTTTGTTATTTGCCGGTGAAAAGGCAGAACCGTGTTGGGTTAAAAGTGGTGTTAATTGTATTAGTAAGCTATTTATTTATTTTATTCGAATCTTTTTAAGGAAGGCCCGGGGCCCAAATGCACAATATTTTGATGTTTAATAAAAAAATACACATACATTTCAGTACCTAGGTACCCCGCTAGGTACCTAATTAGGCTTATTTGAGTTCATATTATAAAACCTGACCTTAAACTTAAAAAAACATTTTTTGTGGCGATATTATTCGGGGCACAGCCCCCCGAACCCCCTGCAGGGTTTCCCGTATTTGTGAACCCCCAGATGTTCATGTCACGAGCCGCCACAGCGATCCCTATTCACGGAATGTTTTTGATAATACATATAAGATTTTCAACAATAAATACTTATGGTAATCTTTCTAGGCTTGTGTACAACTTGCAACAATTTGTATTGCTCACCTCTAAAGCCCAAAAATCCTATATTGGCATCCGCCAATTGTCCCTATACAAGGATGAAGTAGTTACATCATCACAGAATGCACAAAAGAAAAACAGGCTTGCTTAAAAATATCCCGCAACATAGTCAGCGGGGCCGCGAAGTAAAAATATACTTAAGGCTAGCTTGGTACACATTTTTTCAGTGTAAGTATACCACTCTGTAACCCCGATCCAGGTATACAACCAAATATTTCAGTCCTCCACCCCTCGAGAACATCAAAGCAGTGAGAAAAACATCGCCTGGCTGTTGTCAAAACTAAGATGCAGCTTATTGGCGCTGTAAATCATGACTTAGCTCGTGATATAGCCTCTCTAGAATGATGAAAATTGTTATGTCATCTGCAAAGATGGTGTAATGAGGACAGGTTCAAAGTGAGGTAGATTAAAAACAAAAGGGGCCCTATGACCGAGACCTATCGTTATAACATCCCTCTTTGCAGATTCCATCTCCCCCTATTTGGACAGTTTGCCTGCAGCCAGAAAGGTAGCTAGCTACTTATCATCTCAAGAGAACCACCATCGAACTAGCACCATCTAAGCTACTCCAAAAGTATTGTATGGGACACAGTCTGTTGTATTTATATTTCATTTTTTCATTCATATAAAGAGCTCTCAAAAAACCTAATGTCTTCATTTTGATAATTCTGTATAAACATAATGCTGTTTAAACCCAAACGAGAACATATTTTATTGCATCTATTGTGTCTTTTGGAATTAAATTAGCGTTGAAAAGATAACCGCAATATTTACCTTAAAGCCATTAAGCCTGTAAGTAAAAGTTCCAACATTAGGAATATCTTCTAAAAAAGCAGTGACATAACCTGCTGCTTTAAAATCATTCCAAACAAAAGGGTACGAGTTAACATACTGAGTATTTTTAAGCCTCTTTCTAGTATCCGGTAGTTCTAATTCTGTTTTGCCAGTCAATAGAGGAATCAAAGCTTGGGGTGTTCCGTCACCGACAATATTATATCTAAAACAGAAATTATACTGAATTTTTATACATACCCCAACTACCAGATATAATATGCCAACTACATAACATTTTTTTGCTTCGAAAAAACTAAAAACGATATCATGCTTGCTTGCTTAAAAAAATATCAAATATTGAAACGTTGAAAAAATTGATAAAAATTCATTACTGAAAAAAGCTTAGTATCTACAGTGTCACCAGTAAAGTCCGCATCATATGGGATTTTTTTTATTAATAGCTTTATTCGAAATTTGACTTTGGCATCAAGTTCTGCTTCGATCGAGATGAAAATTAAGCAAAAAAATAGTAGTCAATGCGAATCACGCATTATCTCTAAAATTTTAATTTTTTCCAAAAAATAATTCAAAAGTGGGGTTATTTCTGAAAATATCGAAAAAAGTTATTAGAAAAAGTTTTTTTAAATGCAGTTTCTAGCCCACATGCAAAATTTCAGCATAAGATAATTTTGATAGACATAAGTATTGTGCGCCTATTATTAAATGGTTGGAGATAATTTTTATTTTATTGTAATGTATTTTTTGACAGTGTCTGTTGTTAGTAGGTATGTAGTTTATTTTATTTTTTATAGTGTCCGACCGGAACCGAATCTTCGGCCTTGGTCTCAGTTTCGGCCGAAACCGAAACTTATTTATACATGTTAAAAATTTCATTGTATACTGAAATTTAATTTATTTTATATAGGACGAGATCGATCTTGGGAACGGATTGAACTCTTCCCACTAAAAAAAAAAGTCGACAGAGAAAAAATCTAATTATAGACAACACTGCCTAAGAACTAGTGATGGGAATAACCGACTTATTTTAATAACCGACTACCGATTGATAAATAACCGGTTATTAAAAAAAACCGAATTATACAGGTTTTTGAAAAAACCGGATTACCTATAGGTTATTTTTCACTCGAGTGATCCCAACACTACTAAGAACCCACCCAAAGTTAGCCGAACGGTGCGCGACAATTCACGAACACTTTCGGCATGGCCGAAGGTTCGGCCGGTTTCTAGCCGAAACCGGAACTGTCACCGAAACTAGATTTTTTGGCCGAAACTAGCCAAAACCGAACCTTCGGTCGGTCTCTAATTTTTTATTTTAAATCTTGATTCCTTTTGTAAATCTTTACTGAAACTGTAGTGTATTAGCCAAGTGCTAAATAAAGGAATAAATAAAATCAAATTTCTAAAAGCTTTGACGATAAAGATCTTTCTTTCTGACATTAAAGCATATTTTGACTTTGACAGGTAAACCACATTAACATTGTCCACTTCTGGTGTTCACAACAATAGTTGCTTATTATTTGACCACTTGTCTTGGCTAAGCTGACCTAAACTGACTACCTTGCCGTTTTATTTAACCAAGTAAGTCAGATTATCTCGGTCAAATTTCCTCCCCCCTTACCTACGCTAAGGTTACCGGATTTGTGACTGAGATCGTTCGTTTTGGCTGATTTATGTGTCAACACTGTCAACTTGTCAATGGTTGTTTTATTTGCAATTTAGTCAAGAAATTTCTTTTAGTTAGCTCAGCCAAGACAACTGGTCAAATAATAAGCAACTAATAGTGTTCTAATAATATTTATGTATAATGGTTAATTTTTGCAACGAGATTAAGTTTAACATATTTGCCTACTCAGTACAGGGTGGCCCATTAATAAGGGACGCCGGCTATATCTCGGAAACCATTAATCGTACAGCTTTCGAAAAAAAAAAAATTATGAGTAAAGCGGTCACGAGAAAATTCTGGAAATTACTTTCAAGTTCCTCATTTCGCCGCAAGGGGGCACAATTTTAAATTAATTTTTTAAATTTTAAATTTCTTTGAAAGTTCCCATATTAAGGTATAACTCTGATTATATCATTGAAAAGCTTAGACAATTCTGCATCATTTTGGTTTAAGGCTCGTTGGCGTACCGACCTTGATAAGAGTGGGGGAAGCTATTGAATGTGTAAACATTAAAATCGCCGTAACTTCTAAACGACTTATCCGATTTTACTAAATGTAAGCTTGTTTGGAAGGGAAAGGTAAGTACTCAATCGTCGTATCCAATGGTACACAATAGTTTCTAATAAAATTGCTAGAGGGCGCAATTTGTAATAATAACAGTTTTTTTGATTTTATCCCGAAAATTCAAACCATACGGTATAGCTATGACATCATAATCGGAAAGTAGATGGAATTTACAAGAAAATATGTGAAAATCGCAGTTCGATATCTTTGTTCGTTTAAGAGTTATTGCCAGAACAATAATTTTTAATACAAATTGCGCCCTCTAGCAATTTTATTAGAAACTATTGTATACCATTGGATACGACAATTGAAGGCACTTCCAAACAAGCTTAAATTTAGTAAAATCGGCTAAGTCGTTTAGAAGTTACAGCGATTTTAATGTTTACACTTTCAATAGCATCTCCCACTCTTATCAAGTGAAAGTGTAAACATTAAAATCGCTGTAACTTTTAAACAACTTATCCGATTTTACAAAATTTAAGCTTTTTTGGAAGGAAAAGGTAAGTACCTTTAATTGTCATATCCAATGGCACACAATAGTTTCTAATAAAATTGTTAGAGGGCGCAATTCGAATTAAAAGTTATTGTTTTGGCAATAATTCTGAAACGAACAACAATATCGAACTGCGGTCTTTACATTTTTTCTTGGCAATTTAATCTACTTTTCGATTATGTTGTCATAGTTATACCGTATGATTTGAATTTTCGGGATAAAATCGAAAAAACTGTTATTATTACAAATTGCGCCCTCTAGCAATTTTATTAAACACTACCGTGTACTGCTGGATACGACGATTGAAGGTACTTACCTTTCCCTTCCAAACAAGCTTAAATTTAGTAAAATCGGATAAGTCGTTTAGAAGTTACAGTGATTTTAATGTTTACACATTCAATAGCTTCCCCCACTCTTATCAAGGTCGGTACGCCAACAAGCCTTAAACCAAAATGATGCAGAATTGTCTAAGCTTTCCAATGATATAATCAGAGTTATACCTTAATATGGGAATTTTCGGAGAAATTTAAAATTTAAAAAACTAATTTTTAATTGTACCCCCTTGCGGCGAAATGAGGAACTTGAAAGTAATTTCCAGAATTTTCTCATGACCGCTTTACTCATAAAATTTTTTTTCCGAAAGCTGTACGATTAATGGTTTCCGAGATATAGCCGGAGTCCCTTATTAATGGGCCACCCTGTACATATACTCTAAAAACTTGCAGCAAAGTTTGCCAGTAAAAAGTTGTCCCCAATACTATTAAATTCGAATAAAAAATAAAAATTATTAACTTTTAAAAACAGAGTCCTTTTATTTGGCCCAGGGTGTATCTACAGAAACGGCTAACATTACCCTTGAAGAACCACAGCATCAAGAATTCTCGTGAGATATTTATATGATTTTGGAAGTTTTCTAATAAAAGCGTTTCTTGACAGTGAATCAAATCCAAACATTATGACATTCATTTTTAACGAATTGCTCGACATTTCTTCCCAGTTTGATTTATCCCAAATATCATTATCAATTCTTATTCCGGTGAGGGTGGCGGACCATTTGTGTTCAGCAGATTTACATGAAGCTCTTACCTAAATATAATGTAAAAATATATGTATTAGCTTTGAGGAATCAGAAGTCATTCGATATACAGTGATTATATTATCTGTTTTATATCTAAATACTGTTGGGTACATCAGAATATTGTTTACAAGAATCTTCTTGCGAAAATACACGTGCACGATTTGCCGGTTATCGGCACGCATTTTAGTTTGAAAAGATCTACTTTTTCGCAGGGTGCGGAAAAAATAACGCATAACATTTTAAAATTAAAATTTAAAAAAATTAAAATAAACGATTTTTGTACGAAAAATGTTGCTCCTAATTGATGCGGGAAAGTGTCTCTTTCCGCACTTGTTAGGATAATAACGATTTCATGGGCGTCTGCGACAGTATTAGGCACTTTTCCGAAAGCATTTATATGCTAAAAGTCCATTTTGTATTAATTTCTTATATTAAAAGCCTTCTTCAGGCTTGCCAGTACTGTAATATACAGGGTGTCCGGGAAAATGTGGGAAATCTCCCGGATGAAAAAAACACGTGAAAAGAATACTACAAGTTCATATAAACTTCTTTCATATCGGCCTGCTCTTCGGAGATATGGGCGCCCAAAGAGCTTCCATGGAATTAAGTTTTTGGCACATAATTATTAAACCAGCAGGTATATTTCAATTTTTTTTTTCATATGATGCAGGTATACCAGGTAACACCCTTCAAATTACTATCCCAGAAAGTGTTGCGAATTACTCACAGCTGCAGGGAAGACTAGCTTTGACACTAATGTGCCCATTTTTTTTACGCCCTGTATGATAAAAACTTTGGACAACGTTTTTTTACATACCTTTAACTATTGACTAAAAATTAAGTACTCTTCATTCATATCGTTAATCCTAACCGTTTTCGGAAAAACGTCATTTTATTGCGATCATGTATTAATATTAAGCAGTTAAAAGTGAACATTTATAATTTATAGGAACAAAGATGGATCTTTTATTGAAATACGCTAAATATACATGATGTAAATTTGTTAAAAATGACGTTTTTCCGAAAACGGTTAGGATTAGCGATATGAATGAAGAGTACTTAATTTTTAGTCAATAGTTAAAGGTATGTAAAAAACGTTGTCCAAAGTTTTTATCATACAGGGCGTAAAAAAAATGGGCACATTAGTGTCACAGCTAGTCCGTCCCTGCAGCTGTGAGTAATTCGCAACACTTTCTGGGATAGTAATTTGAAGGGTCTTACCTGGTATACCTGCATCATATGAAAAAAAAAATTGAAATATACCTGCTGGTTTAATAATTATGTGTCAAAAACTTAATTCCATGGGAGCTCTTTGGGAGCCCATATCTCCGAAGAGGAGGCCGATACGAAAGAAGTTTATATGAACTTGTAGTATTCTTTTCATGTGTTTTTTCATATCCGGGAGATTTCCCACATTTTCCCGGACACCCTGTATACTCTTTGAAATGGGTTTAGTTAAACCAAAAAAAGTTATGAGAAAACAAACATTATTTTTAAAAAGTCCAATACAGGTAAAAGTAGTAGTTCTTCTTTTTTAAGGTCTATTAAAAATTGACGTCTTGCAATTATTTAACATTTAAAACATGCTAGTTGCTTACCACATCGCTTTTTTCCAGCTTATAATATTCAGACGAAGATGTTGTTTCTCCATCAGACAGTTCAAAATCATTTATCCGTATGACATCGGTAAAGGAGCATTTAATCGGTCCGAATTTTTGTTTTGCACTTTCTTGGATAACACACTCGGAACTCTAAAGTAGAAGTTTTGTTATAATTTAATTTTTTCCACAAACGTTTATCGTTTATCGAGTCGTTTATTTTACCGAGATGTTGCAAAAGTGTTTGCCATTTCCTTTTTCGATCCATATTTCGTTTATTTTTCGTTTTCTCCAAAAAGCGGCCAAATACCCGTCTTTGGATGCAATTACCTACAGTTTTAAGTTAAAAAAAATGTTTTTGGATAATACGAAGTAACGTAATATTGATCAAAAAACGAAATGCCGAGGGCGTTACTTACAAATAAGGTGGCAATAATGTTTCCTATACCTAAAATCCACAGTTAAATAGATAACTGGCATTTAAAAAAAACTACATTTTGACATTAGTCCAGGGGCGTCAATTAATATTCACACACAAAAATCAAAACTTGGCTTTTACAAATAAAAACACATTTTAAAAACACCTTTTAACTTAAATATACCTACTACGGTTTACCGCATACCTTATTTGTACACTTTGCTGCAGAAAAAATGCGTAAGGTGGAGTGGGGTAAGTGCAGGCCACTTTTCGTTAAGTTGGACTTTAAACGTTTATATTGTGAATTAGTAACAAAAAACATCATATCTTTATTGTACACAGCATCGTGCTAATATTTTTTTTTAAACTGAGTTGCATTGTCCCCATTTTTAGTTTTATATTTATAAAAAAAACAAAAATATTACTGGCAAGTAAATAGTTCGCACTTTTCCACCATAACGGGGTAAGAGCGTACAAACCAGATTAAAACATATTAACAACCCATGGAATATTATGGGGGGTATGACCGTAATTCTTGGCATATCTATTTTTAAATGCTTTTTACCGCACTTAATTATCTTTTTTAGTTTTAGAGTTAATATCTGTTGTATGTATGATTTCATTTTTATTTTCCAGAAGTTTAATATTAATTAATTAATTACAGAATATATATTAATTAGATATTTTATTGACAATGTGCACAACTTTTAACAAAGTTATTAATAAATAAAAAAAGTGAAATTACAACATCTAGGCACTAAAAACCATAAAATATATAGGTGAATAAATTTAAAAAATACAATCGAATATAAAATAAGTAAAATATTTTATGGAAACAAAAAATTTAAAAACTTAAATAAGTACAGGTAGTCAGTATTTACTATTATGTTAATCATCTTGACAACGTTGGCATTCGTACTGAAGATTCTGAGAGCCCTTATTACATATACCACCCACCCACTGCATACAACTTACACACAGAATCCATTCTTTCTTATCGAGGAAATGACGAAAATATCATAGACAAATAGAGCACAAATTGTCATCCTTGGAGGAAGTGGCAATTTCACTTAAAGGAACATCACTATCTGAGGAAAAATCGTCATATGTTAAATTCTTCTTGTTAGATTTTTTCTTTCTTGACTTTAATTTTTCAATTTAAAGTTTTACGTTCACGGAAAAATGCACAAAGTCAAAAAAAAAAACGCATTATGGGGTAAGTGCAGATCACCGCGCACTTTCCCGCCAATTTGGTCTGATCTTGCCCCGTATGATAATATCAGCGGGGCAAGAGCAAATTAGTGATTTTTAGGTAAAGTAGGAGATAAAACAAGATGTTTGCTTGTTTAAGGTAGGCTATAAGGTATATATTTACATACTTACCAATATTTATATCTCACAATATCATATTATTATAACTATTAACGTACTAATGCAACACACACAACTTTAACGTTCATCACATTTGTAACATTGTTTTCAACCGTTGGTAAAAGACGCCCACTTTATATTTTACCTCGCCATCTGTGTTACAAATGTATAATGTAACTTTTAGTAGATTTCAAGAAGTAAAAAATTGACATTATTTGAGCAATATATTAGTAATATTAATAACTTAATGCACTTGCCCTAGTTACGAACTTACCCCACTCCACCTTACTTAGGTGTTTTTTATGTTTATTTTAATTAATTTTTAATTTCGCATCAATAAAGTGTTTTTTTTCGTCCATAAAGTTTATTTTTGAAATAAGGTATGCCCCCCCCCCCAAGAGAAATGTGAAATAACGCCCCTGCATTAGTCTGCTCATTTGATTCATTTAGGAAACAACTGGCATACCACTGGCACATTCATATCCTAAACTTAAACAAAAACATATTAATTATACAGCGTGTCCAGAGAAGTTCTATACATATGGGAATTTTCTTTATTGTTGATTTTACGAAAAAAAGTTATTCTTTATAAAAAGTTCTGCTTGATGCGCAAATATAATTGACATATCAAATCTTAATATGAAAAGGAAAGATAAACACAAAGTCTTCCTCCACAAAATTTAATAGAATAAAAAAATTTTAAGTTTAAAGGTCTCTAGTCTAGGGCTGCACCGAGCCCTGTTTTTTAACTTGACCGAGTACCGAGTACTCGGCTGATGGTATTGACCGGTACCTAGTACTCGGCTGCCGAGTAATGATATTTTTCAAAAGGTCAACATCTCGGAAACTATTAAGTATGCATAAAAATGCATTTAATAAAAAATAATTATAATTTTATGTAGAATCTGAAAATTTAAAAAAACACAGGGTGTTCTATTTAAAAAATGGAAAATTTTTACCGTTCCGGTTTTTTGGAGCACCCTGTATAGTATAGACGGAATTAATTTTAAAAGAAGCATCTTTTAACCCTTAATAAGCTTTGTCAAAAGTTTTCCGCTATCCTTAATGGTACAGGAGGATTTCTTACTGTTTTTGACATGCCAAAAAGGATTGCTTCTAATATTCTACTATACTCGGCCGAGTAATGAATATAAGACCGAGCACCGAGTACTCATTACTCGGTGAACATTCTGGCCGAGCACCGAACTACTCGGTACTCGGTGCAGCCCTAGTCTCTACATGTTTCGAACGAACTAAAAATAGAGGGTACTTCCCTCTTAACGTAATTCTGTTTTTCTATATTTTTTTGCCGCCCTGTACATGATATCTTAAGTTTTGATATGCCAATATTATTTGCGCAGAACTTTTTATAAAGAATAACTTTTTTTCGTAAAATGAACAATAAAAAAATTCCCATATGTCTAGAACTTCTCTGTATAAGAGTCAACTTAAATAAATTATAATATGTTTTTAGGTTTAAAATGTTGTTTAATATTTTACTTGTTGTCTGATGGGTATATTCTATGCAGGATGTTTAGATTTTATTTAATTATGTTAACTAACATGCATAAAAGCTGGTTTTTATTTTTCAAATAGGTACTTTCCATTTGTTTCTTTTAAACAGCAAAGCAACGCATATATCTTTGCTTTGCGAACAACTTTGTATAGTTCGTATGGGAAATAGTTAGGGGCATACTTAACCGCGGCAAGAGGGGAGGAAAAAATCTTAAGCTGTGCTTTGCATAGGGAACTTGACAAAAATTTTAAATGGGGAAAAAATTCTATAAATCATAAGTATACAGTGTGGTTGTTTAAGTAATATAACTGAGTAATTAAGAAGACGCCAGACTGTTCAAATAAAAGATCAGAAGAAAAACGTCTTGACTTAAATAAAATAATTTTTAAAATATATTTTTGTGCAACAACGATATTGTTTAATACACTTTTATTAGCAGATCCCCAACAAATAATTCCATAGTTAAGACATGATTCTGCTAGTGACCTATAAACATTAATTAGAACATTTTTGACTAAGATATTACGTAATTCGTAAAATTTATATATCAGTTTCCTTAATTTATTCTTTATATATTCACAGTGTACTGACCATTTTAAAAATGAATCAAAATATACACCCAAATATTTTATGGTTTCTACTGACTTAATTTTACCAGAACAAATACAATCCCTTGACAAATCACAGTTAGCAGAATGGATCGTAATCTCATTTTTAATTGGTAGACCAACTGAATTCATTGCAAAGCACATAAAGTTAGTTTTCTTTATATTCAATGTTAAACAGTTACGATCCATCCAGGCTTTAATAAGACTAGCAGTCCTTTCGGCCTTTTCAAATGCTTCATGCCAAGACACCCCTTTAACCAGAAGAACAGTATCATCGGCAAAGCATACAGTTTTAATATTGGGCATCGCACTCGCCAGACCATTAATATAAATTGAGAACAAAATCGGGCCCAGCACTGTACCTTGCGGGACACCACATTCAACTCTCTTGTAGGAACTAGCAATTGAATTTAGACAAACCTTTTGAAATCTATTAGAAAGGTATGATTTGAATAGTTTAAGAACGTTCCCTCTTATCCCCATCATCTCCAATTTGTGGAGTAGAATGTGGTGGTCTACGGTATCGAAGGCCTTAGAGAGATCCAAGAAAATTGCAAGTGGTTTGTAATTATTGTTAAAGCTCCCTATGATAAAATCAGTGACCTCATGTAAGGCCATATCAGTACCCATTCCCTCCCTGAACCCATACTGCGAATCAGACATTAATTTATTAGTGTTTAAGAAATTACACAATCTCTTTTTTAAGCATTTCTCAATGATCTTACAGATTGGACTAGTGATAGCTATTGGACGATAATTATTAATATCTGTTTTATCACCCCCTTTATGCAGAGGTAAAATTAAGGCTTTCTTAAAAACATCGGGAAAAACACCAACTTCAAATATTCTATTCACAATATGGTTCAGAGGACCAACTAAGTATTTATAATTTGATTTTACAATTAAATTGGTTATATGAAAATCATCAGTAGATGAGGAATTTTTAAGTGAATTTATACAGTTAATAATTTCCTCGTCAGTAATAGGGTATAAATACATTGAACCTGGAAATTGATTTTCATTTATCGGAAAATCAGGTGCGTTTGTCGGTCTACTTATTTTACTAGCCAGCACTGTACCAATAGAACTAAAGTAACCACACAGTTCGTCAGCAATGTCTACCTGATCGGTCAACTTCACATTGTCGCAGGTATACAAGGCAGTAATATTTTGTTTAATCGGTATATCATTTGTCGCTTGCCTAATCAAGTTCCACGTCTTTCTGGGATCATAATGTACAGCATTTATTTTTTGTTTATAGTAGGTTGATTTACTGTGTTTTATTGTTTTACTTAATTGATCTCGATAATGTTTATATTGTGCCTTAATATCAATATTATCTGGGTTAACAACACACCGTTTATGTAAGCGATCTCTATTTCGGATTGAATTAAGAAGACCAGGGGTAATCCATGGTTTAAGGCGTATCTTTTTGTTAGGTATAGATCTAATGCTAGTTGCTGAATTTATATGATTGTGTAAAATATTCATAAAGATATTCGAGGAGATGTTAGGATCCAGACTAGACATTACAGTCGCCCAGTTTTCTCGCTCCAGGGACCCTTTAATGCGTTGGTAGTCTATGCTCCTAACTTACTTTTCCATTTATGATGCACTCTGTTCTAGAATTCAAGTCAATATTAAACAATAGGAGTCTATGATCCGAGATAGAGCTGTTCGTAACAAGATTATTATAAAAACGAATTCTACTTTTCATAAAGATATGGTCAATACATGTTCTACTGGAACTAGTTATTCTAGTGGGTTCACTTACTTTAGAGACATAACCGCAGCCGTTCAAACAATTTAAATATTCGTTAACAATTGCTGACTTAGAATCGAGTAAGTTAATATTAATGTCACCAACAAAGAGCTCCACTTGCAGACAGGAGAAATGATTTTGACTAAATAAATCTGTCAGAGACATAACGTAGTTATTAGGATTAAGTGAGGGTGATCTATAATGAGAAATAATACCTATAGAGACACCATTTTTTACAAGGGTAACTCTTAGAAATTTGTAATTATCAATTTGGATAATACTACTTAGTTCAATAAACGAAGTTTTACAATAAATCACAGAACCGTCACACTTATTATTTTTGCTCTCGTTATAAAAAATGTCATAACCGTCAAGTTTGAAATTGGATTTTTCAATAATATTAGTTTCTGACAGTATTATTACATCAAAATCGCTACAGTATGATTCCAAATGTAGAATAAGGTCATCAAAATTTCTATTTAAGCTTCTAACATTCACATGCAACAAGTTTAACTTATTATTACTATGTTTGTCAAAGAAATCAATATCATTTAAATCATCACAAATCATGACGTTGCTATAACTGTCATAATCATTGTCAAGCAAGGAATTGAGATTCATTAGTTGAGAATAAAAAAACACAAACAAAACAAATTGAAACAAATTCTTACTTATTGTTGGTCATTAAGGCTCCGCCCGGCTTTCTCAATATCATCGAGTGACTTGATTTTTATTAGAAGATCATCGTCCGATTTTCTTACGAAAATCTTACCATCTTTGACCCAAACATACTTAAATCCCTTATCCCTCAATGTACGGGCAGACGTGAATAATTCTCTCGTTTCTCTTACCATATCTTCATTAATAAAAATTGGGTTTGCCTCAGGAAGATCACATTTATGACAATCAATTTTACCTTTTTCTCTTCTTTTTTTTAGCAATTTGTGTTTATCTTCTATCGATCTAAATGTGATGCATAATGGAGAATTCTCTTTTGCTCGATTTAGTATTTTTATTTCTACATTGTCCAATTGTATTCCAGAATCTATATATTTCAGTACTTTTTCTGCTTTATGAATTACCTCTCTAGGGTTATTTTTTATTACATCGATTGTACTCTTGATTCCCATTACAATGACGTTCTTTAATTTATTTTCAGTTTCTTTAGTCTCGTAGTAACCTTTCAATTTTCGCAATTCCATCTTTATTTCCTCATTTTCTTTTTTTAATAACTGTATTTCTTTGGTGAACATAGTGCTTGGTCTGAGGGTGAACATAATATTTTTTTCCTTTTGAACTTCGTATTGCTCAGCATAAAATTTTTAAAAATCATATTAGGTGCACTTGGAATGGTTGCAAGTCAAACTGCGTACAGGGTAGGCCAAAAAATATAAAACTTTTACAAGAATACATTTTTTTAATAAACATTTAAAATAAAAATTTTGCACTTTAAATGATGGTTTTTTAATTAGCATATTATCATTACTAATGCTTTATCTTGTTAAAAATAACTTTTAGGATATTTTAAAGATGTGTTTAATATCGTTGCAACAAACATGAAGTTTGTGATTCCTTAATAAATTAAAAATTCAAGTAACTTTTACAAATATGCTTGAACTTGAAGAAAAATATGTGAAATTGATTTGATTTTGATTAATTTATGAAGGTCTTTATGGTGAATATTAAAAAAAAAACAATTTTGGGAAATTATTAATGTTTTTTAAAAAAATATATTTTTTTTATTTTAGGTCACGTTTTTGAATCTATGCATAACTTTTAATTCTAAACAACTTTTTATAATAACATTTTGCTGAATTTTTTGAAATAGGGGTACTTTATTCTTGTACTAGTTTTCTATTTTTTGGCTTACCCTGTACGCCGTTTGACTTGCAACCATTCCAAGTGCACCTAATATGATTATCGAACATGCACCAACTTTAATCAAGAATAAAATTTTCTGAGAAATCGTTAATAAAAAAAATTCCCAAATGTTGCACACTTAAAAAACCACACTGTATATTGTCATAAAACATATGGCAGCAAAAAAAACAACATATTTCGTCCCAAAAGACCGCTAGCAAGATTTAAAAATGCCCCAAAATTCAAATTATCCCAAGCGGATAAAAACGGGTCGTGACGTCAAGAAGTATAATTCGTGTGCGACATCCACGAAATAGGTTATAGGTTGGCAATAAATTGAACGACGTTGAGAATTCCACCTTAAAACAACAATACAATAACAAGAACACACGGCAATCCAAATGCAAGCTCGGCCACCGGTCAGGATGACGGACGACGGAAAGTCATACTTCTTGACGTCATCGGGCTTGGCGCGCTTAAGAGGTCGTTTGAAATGCTTCTGACACGCGCGAAAGTTATTACTGATTTTTAAGGAGTAGGTAATAATTGGAGAATATTTTTTTAGGCCTAACTAAATCATATTATTGAAAAAAAAAAATTGGAAAGTTTCCTATTGAAAAGAAACTGAAAGGAACTCAGCTATTTTACCTAGGGAAAAATAAATACACCCAGATAAAATTCCCAGATTAGAATATCTATATTCTAATAAACTTGTGGAGAAAGACTTTGTGATTTTCTTTTTCTATACATTTAACTCCACTTTGAGTATGAACTACTTCTTCAAAACAAAAAAAAAATATTTACAATAAAAAAACTTTTTAAATTTATAACTTACTCTACATTTAACCCAGTCTAAACCAGCTTTTGAACAGTCAATTAGAGGAACATGTTTAACAAATTTCATAATTTCTGGAGCATATATTGGCAGATGTGGTTGTTTACAAGCTAAACTGCTAGCTTCTTTTTTAATAAGTAAAATAATTTTCTCCCTGAAATTAAAATTTTAAAAACATAGGTAGGTATGTATTTATAGAGTGCATTTCATGATTTACATTTTAACTTTTTTTAAATTAATATTTCGCTGTTATTGTGCAAAACAAATCCCTAAACCAACATTATGGACTTGCCTATAAAACTGTTGTAAGTTGTGGTAAGTTCACACTTCACACAGCAATTTAAAATAGGTACTGTTTCGTAATTTAGTCCCCACTTTTAGCAGTAGAAGCAGGTATATAATATGGGGAAAGACCTAGAAAGGATATCAGCATCCCCTGGAAATCTAAGCCATAGTATACCAAGCAGAGGTTCAAGCAAAACAAGCAAGTATACCACAGGGGGATACCACGACCAAAAAATACACATCCTGCCAGGCAGCCAAACTGCTCTTAAGGCAGGACTGGACTCCAAACACTTTATCTAAGAGATCTGGAAGCCAGGAACAACAAGGTTCAACTTCACTCAGGGATAAAAGACAATGAAAAAGCAGATGAACTAGCAAGAGTCAGACCTGCTGAAAATTTCTTGGGCCTTCATAGAATATCAAAATAAGCACCTAAAACAACCATTAGACAGATAGGCATAAAAACAACATATTATATCTTGATGGAAGGGTACACCTGATCAAACAGATGCACGGGCAATAATTGGTAATCCCTCTATCAACTGGAATGCTTCTTCTACAACAAAGTTACTGGGTTGTGAACAAGCTATTGTCACAAGAAAACACCTTTGATAATTTACAAATGGACCCATTGAATGCAGACTTTGCAGTGAAGAGGACGAAACTGGTCCTCATATCATAGACAGCTGCAAAGCACTAACCCAAAAAAAATTAAAAATCTTCGGGAATATTTACCTCCGATGACAACCTCCCACATGACCAACTTGATAGAAACCTATTGGATCTTATAGAAGGCCGGAACAAATATTTTTATTAAAAAATGCATTCTCTTAATATTTTTGCAATTACTATAACTACTACTCATTTTAATAATAATTAAACTTTATGAAATAAAAGAAAATTGCCAAACAGAACAGAATACTCTTGGACAAAGACTAACTCAAGTAACTGGAATATTCAAACCCAAACCAGAAAATCTGATTACAGAACAGTGTCTCACCAGAGACAACCAAGAATCTATATACCGGAATCCAGAACACACCATACCTACTGGAGATATTAAGAGATCATACAGCTAGATAGAAAAGTAGTAAATTATTTCAAATAGGTACATACTTAATTCTGATTTTATTTCCTATTTTTTGTTTTTTTGCTCTACTTATTTCTTTGGAAATTAGATGTAAACGTTATATATTATTAAATACTAGACACAGAATCGAGCACAGAATTATAGCTATACCTTATTATGCCAAAATCAATGATTTTCTCAGGACTAATGTATTTTGGGAAGTAGATTAAGTACAAATCTAAAAGCAGTTTTTGACAGAACAACAGAAACTCCAAATAAGGAGTTAAAGGAATATAAGAAAAATTAAGCTTTACGCCTAACAGGCTCTAACAGCATTTAAATTCATGAATCAGATTGAATCAGCAATTTTGGCATGGTGTAGCTAAAACAGAAACTTATCCTTAATCTACTTTAGCTAGGAATTAATTGTCAAACTAAAAAGAGATATACTTACAGTCTTGATTTTCGATCTATATCATTTATTAGTGGATGTGACCAGAAAAACAAAAAACAGATTAATAACACAAAAAGGAAAAGTATGTAAATTTTCCTTTTAAATGTTAACATCAACATTTTAAAAAAATGCATTGTTGGTAAAATATTTCAAAATTTCATTTTTTCTTTTCCTTGGGACGATTAGGTACTCGATACTGGTAAAATTATAATAAAACAAACTCGAACATGAAAAACCAATGTTATTTTCGGAAAACTTGAAATGCCGAACGAAGCCTAATATCAAATACCGAAAATTTATAGGGTTTGTTTCTATATGTACTTTTTTCAATTTATTTGTTGATGTAAATATTCGTTGTTATTCACCACAGCGTGAGAAAGCACATCTCCCTTGTCTATGACCACAGCACACAAACAAAGTAATTCACAATTTTTCACAATTGTTATTTGTTTTGTTTATATTATGGAGGACTTGTCTCCATAGTTTATTGGTTAGTTTTATGACAGGACGTTGACATCCGTATATTTTCAGGTTTTATTTGTCAGATCGTCAGATCATGAGACAGCAGTGTTGCCAACTTTTTCGATACGTAAATCCGTAGGAAGGCTTCGAAAAATCCGTAAAAATCCGTAGATTTTTTTTTTTGCTAGAAAATAATTGGTTAAAATATTTTAAAAATAAAATAAAGCTGTCTTATCGGTTTTACATAAAATTAAAAAAAAAAACAGATTAAAAATGTATGTGTTTGGCAACTCATATCAGTATAAACAAAGAATTACTGCTTTTCAGACTTTAAATAAAAATAATAATTCTAATGTTAATTCTCAATCATATCTTGATAGCGGACGACATAATGACTCAAACTCAAAGAATCCCCGGTTTCGCAGGAAATCCCCAGCGATCCAACACCGCCTATACGTCGTCTTGAGCGATCGGCGATTCAACTTACCTGACGTTTAAAAGCCCGCCGCTAGATGGCCACAGTCGTCAGCAAATTCGAATTGTTGTGTGAAATACTATTTATTAAATAATTTCAAATACCTTTTATTAATGAAAATATGTTTTTTTTTTCATTTTTACTGAGCATGTTGTTGTTTATTTGTTTATTTGTAAAAATCCTAAAAATCCGTAGATTTGGGTCCTATATCCGTATATCCGAGAACAGAGTACAAATTCCGTAGATCTACGGAAAAATCCGTAGGGTTGGCAACACTGTGAGACAGGTTAGTTTATTTGTCCCATTCATACAATAAACAAACGGATGTCAACGTCTTGGCATCTTGTCATAATTTGACAAGCAAAACTAGTGTTGGGATCGCTCGAGTGAAAAACCGCTCGAGTACTCGATTATTGAAATAACCGACATCACTCGGTTATTGACACGGCTACTCGAGTTATAATTTCAAGCGAAAATCGTCGCTTAACAAGCAGTCAAGCACTAACCACTGAGCGAAAGTTCGTTCATTCGATATCCGCTCGGCCATCGTCGCTTAGAGGTGGGTCGGTATTTAGATAACGCTATTTTGGAGCGGTATATTTTGATAACGCTCCAACGCGCTCCACAACGACTAAGTAACTAGTTACCGTGGAGCGACACCGGCAACGGAAACGTCAGCAGCAGTTTACAGAACGAACGGTCGAGACCGCTCATAGAGGACGCGACGCGACAGCTGCATTCTGCGTTACATTTCAATGCCGCTTTGCAGCAACGTTTCACGGTTTGGAGCGGAGCGTAAGATCTGGCAAGCCCACGTGCTTGGACCGCAACATAAAATACATCGTTATAGGACTGGTTGTATACCCTTGAATACGCATAATAAAACAAGGTATCAGGCAACGAGGTAGGGTATCAGGCGATTTGGAGTGGACTGGAGCGTCACTCCGGTCGAAGCGACGCTGCACTCGTCGGAACCTACGTTCCGGCCGGAGCGAGCAAAACTTCAGGAACGAACAATAGTGATTCGCGCTGCAACGTGGAACTATGAAAAATGTCTTGCGGTGCGGTTTGAATTTGAAAGAAGACCGATGCTATTATAATTACTTTTAGATTATTAGATTTACCGAATTTTACTGCTAATAAAATAAGAATAGTAAAAATAAAATATAAAACCAACATTTTTATAAGTTTAAGAATAAATAAACAAACAGTAAAAACACTTTTTTAACGTCGATTTTTATATTTCTAAAGAAATATACCTAGTTGTGTAAATGAATCGTAATGAAAGTTATCCTATAAAAACTATAATAAAAATCATGAATCATGTAAATCATCATACTGCACACGTCACGGCGACCCTTACATAAAATTGCAATGGGTTGTTTGGGATTTTAACAGTTCGTTTAATATTGTAGCCTATAAGCACGCGGTTGGAAAATTTTGGTCGCTCCAAAGTAACGTTGTTTAGGAGCGGTATTTTTTTGGAGCGTTCGCGATTGGAACGCTCCAGACGTGGAACCGTTTTTTCCACCACTACGTCGCTTGACGGCTTTTAAGTTAATGCTCCGAAGTCTCACACGACATACGTCTTTGTTAACGGCACATAAACATAAAAGAGAAGGCGCTATCGCGACATGCGTTTCGTTTTCGTCGTTTTGGTTTGGATTTTGGATATTTGACAGTCGGCGTCATTCGCTATCGAATCGAATCGAGCGGCAAGCGATCAACCACTCGCTCAATGCGCTATTCATTGAATTCATTCACTACTTGATACTTGAACCGAAATTTCGAGTGATAAATCGCTCGAGTGATAAATCGCTCGAGCGATCGCTCGATTATTGAAATCGCTCGAGTAGTGACTACTCGATTATTAAAATCATCGGTTTTTCCCAACACTAAGCAAAACGAACCCCAAATTATTTAGTTCAACGCCGTGCCGCTGACTTTTAGACGCCGCCTGTGGTGGACCCATTGAAATGGAACGTTCGTGTATTTATTTCAATGGTTGGCCTCACCCCTCGAAGACGCCCCCGCGCCGTTATGACTGGGCCAATATATTATACTGTCTCACACACTTCATTAAATTCGACAAAGCTATAAAAATTTAATTTTTAGTTGCGCATTCGCCATTTCATTATTTTTTAAAATTGGAGGTACCTTCCTTTTGCTTTTTTTAAACAGCAAAATAATTGGCTTCCTTTTAGGTACTTACTTACAGCAATGCAAAGCTAACGGCTAAGCTGAGCGTTTCTTTTAAAAATTTTAATTGGCACAGCAAAGATTTTTTTCTTCCCCCCTTGCAACAGTTAAGTATGCCCCCTCTATATTTATCATGCGATTATACGAAGGTGTTTTCGGAACGTTCCTTTAACACGATATTTACTTTGCTGCTGTTTAAAAGGAGCAAATGGAAAGTACCTTTTGCTGAGCTTGCTATTTAAAAGTAACTAACAAGGAACTCTGCTTATGTTTCTGACAGTGACACATGATAACCAATAGAGGAACAATGCAACGAGGTAGGAAACTCAATGGAACAGAAATAATTTGGGGATTTAACGTTTCGTCAACGTCAAGGTCATCAAGCTGTCAATTGTCAATGGTCGGTTGGTCGGTCTTGTCTTCTGTGGCCTGTGGCTGTCAGATTGGAGTTCTGTGCTGTCAGGTTTCTTTTCATTAAACTGTCATTTATAGAAGCAGTTAAAAATGGTACGATTTTACAATTCTCTTGTAATCTTATTTATTTTTGAACAATCCATTTCTTTTATTTGAAAAAAAGTACTTTAAAAGTCCATTAGTTATTTGTAGTCCATATTTTATTAATCCTTGCACGAATTACTTTAAAAAATTGTTCTTTATTTTGGATCCAAATCCAATATAGGGAGATGGTTAATTTTATTGTTTTTATTTATTTTTTTAGGGGAAGGTAAAGTGTTCGGACTTGAGATCCAAGGACAAAAAGGAATTAACCAAGCAGCTTGATGACCTGAAAAAAGAATTAACTAGCCTAAGGGTAGCTAAAGTTACCGGTGGCGCTCCATCAAAGCTATCAAAAATGTAAGTGACAAGTAGTGTATCTTTATCACCCATTATTTCAATAATTACAAAGTAGGTACATTTATAATAATATAGTTAAAGTTTTATTAAACCCAGAATTGCAAAATATATCTTTAACTAATTCCTTCCTAGAATCTGTAAGGTCTATACTAATACCTTGACATTTCTTTAGTAGAAGACAAGTTATTGAATGGCTACGTATACAACGCATAATTACGGACGGGCCCTAAATTTATTGTGTTAGTTGATTCGATTCAAATACTTTTTGGAATCTCACTTTCAATCCTTAAAAAAAGAACAGGAGAAAATTGCATAAAAAGATAGAGACAGATAGAAGAAAAGAAGAGCTAGGAATTCTAACTACCTAACTTTATTTAATGAAAGTGGAAAAGCAAAAATAAATATAAAAAAAAGGTGGAACTTTCAACAATAGTCTTTTTTCTGATACTAATGCAGCAATTTAGAAACAATACTAATAACAGTAGGTACAGCTGATAACTCTCCTTCGTGTTTTAAATTGATTCAATTTTAATTCCTGTATTTGTCATTTTTTGGCACTCTTACATCAGTCATTCAATTCAATCCCAACAAATTAAGGGTATGGTCCGAAAGTACCTAGTGTCGTGGTTTAGCGTTCCGTATTTAACCAAATGATAGCGGTAACCAAAAAATAGGTTTATTTTGGAACACGGTTTTCGGATACGACGTCACCCAAATGTCAAAATGCTCACCGGCTTTAAACACCGGTTACAAGTGGTTTCTCCTGTCACTTGTCATTATAAAATGTTGTTATGGATTTAATTTCAAAATATTTGGCCGATGGTTGGTAATTTATTAAGAGAATGAATCTCAATGAAATTGTAAGTAAGTGTAATTAGCATTTCTGTAAATTATCAGTCTGTCGTGAACTTTTCAAAATGAAAGGTTATGATTTTAACGAACATGGTGATTTTTCGTCCCGAATATAACCGGATTTTTATGGTTGATCTGTCATTTGTCGAGGTTAACCGTGGTTACTGGTAGTGATATTCGGACCATACCCTTAAGATGGGCTTGATGGTTTGATCCACTTGAAAGTTTGGTTAATAGGAGTATATAACGTGATTTTCAAGTGGATGTAACTGTATCCACTTGGTTTGATCAGATGTAAATACCCATTGTATACGTAGTCATTGACTAGTGTCTACCATTAAATCCTCTTTCGTAATAATTTGTCCACTGATAAATTTAATTTCTTTGTAAGTAGATAGGTACTTATATTTCAGTTATTTTTATTAATTTTGCTATATACTCTGCTTATTACTTAAGGAATTCTAATCATTGTATCTTTTCAAAATAGTTTTTTGTTTTAAAATATTTGATATATTAAAAGATTCCTAATTTTAGTTGTCTTAAGAAACTGATGATAATAATTCACAAAAGAAATGAGAAAAAAGGTGTATGAATTGAACATACCCCACATTTTAATATCTTAATTAATCAACTTTTGAAACTGATGATAATAATAATTCACAAAAGGAATGAGAAAAAAGGTGTATGAATTGAACATACCCCAAATTTTAATATCTTAATTAGTCAACTTTGAAGAAGATTATGTTTAATGATTATAGTTGTTATAAAAAAAGAACTTTAAACTACAGATTGTTGATCCCAAAGTATGCTATTTGGCCATTCTATAAATTAAGCAATAATTCCAAAATTGTTTCTATTTTAGACGTGTGGTGCGTAAAGCAATTGCTCGTGTTTACATTGTTATGCACCAGAAGCAAAAGGAGAACCTAAGGAAGTTATATAAAAACAAGAAATATAAGCCTCTTGACTTAAGACCCAAGAAGACTCGTGCTATCAGACGGGCTCTTTCAAAACATGAGCAGAAAATTAAGACACCTAAAGAAATAAGAAAATTATCTGCATTCCCTCCGCGGAAGTTTGCTTTAAAGGCTTGATTTTACTTTAATATATTTCTTTAAAAAAAAAATGTGTTTTATTAAATTAAAAAGTTAGCATTTAGCATTGTTCCTAAAAATATTGTTTCAAAAACGGGTGATAAGTTTATTTTATTCAGATGGTTCTATAGTGGTTTTAACAGTTTTCAGTAACCCTTGTGTTTAAATTTAATTGTACCAATTAGGGGGGAAAGTCTTGGTACTTTTTACTTTTCTTGTCCAAAGATGAAATTAGCTATAGATTTAAGAAGTTGTGGAATAGGTTCTATGGGAGACTGGCTTAAAGTGGTAGAATTAATTTGTTGCCAGTAGCAATTACGCAGCTTAAGTTAAAAGCTGCGTAATTGCTACTGTCACTGACTCGGATCTAGCTGTAGCAGAATTTTATGATTCGAGCGCATGCATATTATGTGTATCGACTAGTTTCACAACAAACATCAAAATCGAAATTATTCAAAATTGGGCGCGAAGAAATACCGTTTGGAGTTCTGTGAGGTAAAAGAAACGTAACCTTAAAATCTCACGCCTTTTTCGTGTTTTGTTGCACATAAGCAAACCGTTTATCGAATTCACACTTTTTTTTCTGTGTTGTATTTTTACAGTTGGGTTTAGACTTATTATTATATATTTCTGTTGATTTTTTTTAAAGTAAAATCAAAATCTTTATTATGACAAACTGTGGTGATTGTGAAATAAACTTTTCGAATGTTTCCAATTTAAGAGCTCACATAAAAAGACCTGTAACACCAACACCCTCTAGAATTCCTATAGAGTCACAAAGACGATTGTTTAAAACTAGAAAGTCAAAGAAAAATACACGCTCTACAAAAACCTTCAGCTGAGGAATCAGACACCTTGGCTGTCCAGATTTTATATGGTGAGAAGAGGAATTAAAAGCTTATTTAAAGAAATATTATTATATCTTGTTTATTATATTAACATGATATATATAAATATGATGATTAATTACTTCATTAATGTTTCTGTACAAGTTATTGCCTAACCAAATAGACAATTCTATTCTATATATCCATAATTAATTTTAATGTTCCGTCATATAGAACAAGAAATCCTGTCACATTTTATCTGGAGTCAGCAAATACTAATAATTTTACTAATGCGCCTGTTAATGTCATGTGCAAGTAGATTGTTTAATAATATCCAAAAATATTGTGATATTATTTCATATAATAAGTTTAAAGGAATTCAAAATTTTTTTTTATTTATATAATAATAATAAATATGTTTATCTTGTCTTCTATATAAACTTATTCTTAAATCCTCTGAAGCTGAGTTTCTTAGGGACAAATCTTATTTTTTGTTTTAGTAGTATGTAAAATCATAATTATGCCTTAAAAATCAAGTTTTAAAGTAAAAATGTTAATTTATAGTATAAACGCAGCTTTTTTGAAGAAATATATTACCTATAATAAAATTATTAATTTATAATTTTTAAGTAAAAAATATTACTTAGGTACTTATATAAAAAAACAATATTAATTAATTAAAGCATTTCTAAAAATATTTTCAAATTGTCTGTTTTAATATCCATGTTTTTATTTCGACTTTAAAATTTTTTAATGAAATCAATTTTTTAAATTTTTATTGGTAAATACTTATCTTATCTTAAATTCGCATAAACGGTCAAAATTGCCATTTTTTTTTTGGGTAGGTAAACCAAGGTGCAAGAAAATAGTGAGATTTCTACTAACTCTAAAAATGCTTGCTTTATACCTCTCATTTAAGATTTAAGTTAATTTAAGATTTAATTTATCATTTAAACTAAGCTAAGAAATAATTTTGTTAATTTATACCTCGAAAACGTGCCACTAAATTAAATTAAATGAAGTGCAAAAAAAAGAAGATTTTTCCAGCTGTTGTTACAACAAAAAGCAAGTAGTAAAAAAAAAATCGTAGTCTTCCATTACAAATCACAAGCAGTCAAAATAAATAGAGAAAAAGCACTTTATTTGTTGATAAAAATAAAAATTCCAAGTGTAATTTTAGGTTATTACCATCAAAATATTCATCTTTCTTCCTGGCCAATCACGGACAGTTGTGGAGAACGATCTAACGCGATTTAGCACGATCTGGCACGATCTTTTACCTTAAGTTGAAAGTTGGTCAACTCTTAAATTAAATTAAATGATAAATTAGTTTAAATGAGAGGTATAAACGTATGCATAAGAAAATTAACTTTCAACTTTTAAATTCTTAGTTTAGCTTAAATCTTAAATTAAATTAAATGTTAAATGGGAGGTATAAAGCAGGCATTTTTTTTTAATCATGAAGGGTTTCATTACCAGGTGGAGGTTTCAGACGGGGAAACTCTGCGAAACTAAGGTTAAAGTTAAAGTGTTTTGTGGTTAAAAAAATTTCATTTGAGCGGATTCCAATGATCGAGACCTGCGACGTTATTATAACTACCCCCACCATCTATTTTGAATAACCACATATGAAATTCGTAGTTTAAACCAATTGTCTTTGGTTCATCGCTCGAATTTGGCTTAAGAGTTATTATAAAACACTTCAACTTGAGGTGATCCTTAGCAGTGTTGCCATCTCGGTAAATTTTGTACCAGATCTGGTAAAATCAAAAGGTCATATGGTAACGTAGTTTTGCAAAGTTTTACCTAGTAAAAGTTCTGGTAAAATCGTTTGACGTTTCTGGTAAAATCGGACCGAAATTTTTACCGTTTTTTAATTATTTGTATGTGTTTATTTTCGTTTCTCTGTTGTATCTGTTGTGGATTTGAATATTTCAAAATAAAAATCTAGTATTAGGAAATCCAACGATCTGTCAAAACCAAAATTTCTAGTACGCCCTAGGTGGTGGTCTCGGAGTGCCGATATAACCTCTTTTTTGTTATAACACAACAAAAAAGTGATGTTATTGGCACTTCAACCTCCCAGGGCGCAAAAATTTTGATTTTGATAGATTGTTGGATTCCCTATAATAGGTATATTTGTATTATTTACGCCTACGCCCAAAACAAAAGGTTTTTTTTTAAACTATTTATGCTTTAAAAAAAAATCAAAAATATGATAAAAAAAATATTTTTTTTATGATTTGGTAAAATTCAGGTAACATTTCAATGTCCTTTTGGTAAAATCCAATGTTCAACAGTTGGCAACACTGATCCTTAGGGGAAATGACCTTGACTGTGTCTGTATCAACGAACATTGGCTAACGAGTGATGAGCTGGCAGTAACAACGCTTAGTGGCTTCAGGGTCACCTCTGGTTTCTGTAGGGCTGTGAGGGGCCATGGTGGGGTAGCCATTTACTTGAAAAGCAATTTAGATTATAGCGACCTTGGTATCTCAAAGTTTTCTGAAGAGCTAGATTGTGAGGTTACCGGTGTATATCCAACGAATACTTATAGTGTATATCTGTCTAAGTCGAATACCCAAATTGTGACTACTTATAGGTCGCCAAGCGGCAATTTTGAGAAGTTTCTGGAGGTACTATCAGGCTGTCTTAATAAATTGAATTTATCTAAAAATATTGTTCTGGCGATTTCAATGGCAACAAACACAAAAACAAACAAAATTCCTACAATAGCGCCACCAGCGACCGGAGGCTAAATTAAACGAACAGGGGACGACCATCACCATTTAAGTTATCCTAGCCTGTTGGACATGACATTTTGTCATAAAACATAACCTTAAAGTTAGGTGTGTTCTTTCCTGAAGTTGAATCACTTTTCTTTCTGAAAATTTATATTAAAATGGCCAAAAATACCTCAAGTTCAGCGTTTCGAAAAATTGATGTTGATCAGTATTCCGAGGATAATTATAAAGAGGATGAAGTTGACCAAGTTGGTCCTCAAGGTCCAGATGAAATCGAAGTTAAAAAATTGCTTGAAAAATATCCTTTTTATTATTTTATATAGTTTTTATAAAATGATAGTTTAATATTACTGGTATATTATTCTGTTCTGGATTGTTGTGACCATTTGTGTTCAACTTTCAGCCAGCCTATTTTGCTTATACCTAAGCTGTGGGTAGATACCTACCTACTTAGGTAAATAAAAATATACAAAATTAATAATTTTTTGAAATTAAATATTTTTTACTATTTTATTTAAGCACCATCTAAACTATTTACTAATTCCAATAGGTTCCAACGTCTTATCAATTACTCCATGAAAAAGTAATAAACGTTTCCTAGAGGAATACCTAATTCCTCATTTGAAGGACGGTCCTACATTTTTGAGTTCATTAAATAAATGAACATTAAAAATCCCATTTTCCCTATCAATAATTTCTATAGGTACTTTATTATCAGTTTTACCTTTTCTTAAGATATCCATGCATATAGAATAAAAACTTTTAGTATTTGTTACCATAGTTCTAATATGAACCATTACAAACAGGGGTTTGCTCCTATCTAATGTTATAATAAAATATAGCTACATCACACCAAAATGCATTATTTTTTTTAGAAATAATGCATGTTGTGGAGATTACGAATCTGAAAACCCTGTTTGAAAAAACACTTAGTTTTTGATATATTCCTTCTTAAAGCAAAGTTTTGTCTTTAATTCTAGGTAAAGATACCTTTTTTAAATTTTCGTTTCTTAGCCTAAGTAATCAGGAAAAACCTTGGTTGAGCTAGCAATTCGTCGGAATGGTAAAATTTTAACATGTTTAGTCACTTTTTTCCTCGCTTTTTTCTATTATTAAAGTTACATTTTTTCTTAACTGAATATCACAGGCAAGTTACTGGATGCCTTAAAACTTGTTTTGTCCAATGCTCCTTTAGGGAGCAAAAACCAACAAATTAAGGTAAGTGAAATTTTATAGAAGAAACTATTGTTTGAGGAATTAATAGTTTATATGACCGCATGTAAAATAAACCCAATTTTTGTCCCCCACTGTAACCGAATTTCCCCAAAACCACACATAATAGTTACTTACTTCAATTTGAAAAATATTGAAAGACCTATCTTTAAACTCTGTTTCTCATGTAGCAGATTTTTCGATTAACCTTTTGTTTTTAAAATATATTATAATTTTTGTCAGTAGGTATACTTACTTAAATAGGTCAAATTTAACAATTATTATTTTCGCCCAACTGCAAAAGAGGGCAGTTCGTTTTATGTATAAGTTCGGTAAGAGAGATTCCTGTAAACCCTATTTTTTAAGACATAGAATTTTGACACTGACATGTATTTTTATTTTGGAATGTGTTTGTTTAATGTATAAGAAGTTTAGGTCCGTAACGAATGATGGATCTGCCATTAATACCAGACAGGTTATGAATATTCCTCTACCCATACCAGCCTCTTCACAAGTTCAACGGTCTTTATATTATAATGCGAAAAAGATATTTTACTGCCTACCCAATAACATAAAATCTTTAACTTATTCTAATAAATTTCAATCTGAGGTAAAAAATAAATTATTATCCAAGGCATACTATGGGATTGAGGAGTATTTCCAGGATAGATGGTGATCCGTTTTAGTTGTTCTGTTACACTTGTTAGTATTATATATTGTTGATTTTATAATAGCACTGATTAGGCTTTTATACTGATCTTTCTAATGTTCTCATTGTGGTTTTGTTTTCTTATATGTATTTAGTTGTTAGAGTGTAGAAATGGATTTTACTGAGTATATTGACTTTCTAGCTTAAACAATTTGAGAATTTAGGGCTCGCTTTGTCAACAAGATTTAATCTTTCGACAGTAAAGCATTTTTTGACTTTGACTTTGAAAGAAAGGTTTAATTTAAAAATATGTTACAACACAAACAACTTTTGAACCTTTAGCTGCCTAGTGATACCCAATTTATACTTGTTTAATTAAATATTACTGGTGATATTTAGTGACTATTGGCGATCGTTAATAGTATAGAAGTAAAATTCAATAGGTTTCGTTTAGAGGGTTTCGAGTAAATGGTATAAATGCGTGTCGTGAGTAGCGAAAAGCGATGCTAGACCCTTAAGTATAAATATTTGTGCACAAGTTAATCAAAATAGGTATGTTTTAAGTTCCATTCCAATTTTCAGAATAAACTATAAGTATGTACTTACTGAGGATGTGACACTTCCATTATTTTGTACTCCTATTAATATATTTTAATACATTAAATAAATCACATACCTATTTGCTTAAGTACCTATTAAAACATACAAAACTTAGTTAGGTGTATTTAAATACTATGTATTTACTAAATATTTAAATACATTTATGTATTTTTACCAGTTTATCAAATAAAATAAAATCTATAATTAATTTGTATTGAACTACATGCTTGGTGAAACTGTTGTTTCATTGCACAGGAAGAAAAATTATTGTTCTCCGTATAACAATAATTCTTTGATTTTATTTTATTGCACAGGAAGAAAAAATAATAACTACTTGTTATGTTTCACAAATTTAATCAGTTTCCTGACACGTGTTACGGCCCTTGCGGGCCATTGTCAAAGGAGTACGAGAAGATACTAAATTCTACGTGACATTACAAAGGTATTTATATCATATTATGGTAAGTATAAACATGTCATAAAATTAAAATTAGAATTAGAAGATTGAATGGTCAACTGTGGGTTTTCCTAACTTTTAAAGGTACAGATACATATTATAGTCCTAAATTAGTATCTGTACAACGTGTGTGTGAACACGTGTCAAGAAACTGATTAAATTTGTGAAACATAACGAGTAGTTATTATTTTTTCTTCCTGTGCAATAAAATAAAATCAAAGAATTATTGTCATATGGAGAACAATAATTTTTAACAAAGTTTCAGTTTAAACAATAAAATTTGTGATATTTATCAGAGCATTTATCCAAATTATACTTTTAATTAAAGATTCAAACAAGTAGTTAAAGTCCACAAATCAAGTTGTAGTAAGAGTATGTACCTTAGTCCAACAAAGAAGAAAAATTAATAAAGCCAATAAGACAATTATAGGTATATTAAAAAAAAAAGATAAAACTAACGAACTTGGTATCTTGTAGAACTTAATTAATATTAGAATAACACAAGGTTACAAACGTCAATGAGAATACAGGAACCATCATGAATCATGGTTATCAAAAAACTATGACCAAACTATAAAAAATCAACATCCATGACAGAAGTTATGGATTTGGGAGAATTTAAATACGGGAATGTGGAATAATCCAGTTTAAAAGTATTTTTTATCGGCGTTGTGGTCTAGTGGCCAGTGCAGCGGCCTCACGGATCGAAGGTCCCGGGTTCGATCCCCGCGGCCGGCAACGTCCATGTTAAAATTTGGAATTTGGTTTTAAGAGGTGCACCGTCTTTCGGAAGAGACGTTAAACTGTGGGTCCCGTGTCATGGATGTTGGCACGTTAAAGAACCCTACCCTCGACAAAGAGGGATTCGGCAAAATTACCAGATAGTGTGTGACAAATTCCCTGGCGTCGGTGATTGGCCTCGTTGCGGAAATAGGCCGACGTAAAATTAAAAAAAAAAAAAAAGTATTTCGTCATATTGACTCGTCTTCGCGGTCAACTTTGCAACACGTTCAATGCAAACTATCCTATATGTTCGTATGTATTTAAATATGTTTGTTGATGTTTACAGCTAAAAATAATTTGATAAAATAAGAAAAATTAAAATACTTGTTTTCCACAGTTCGTAGTGGGGTTAACTTAAAAAAGGCCAATTTTGATTCATTATAATATGTTATTAAGCAGCGTGACATGTGGATTTTTCAAAAATTGAATTGTGTTAAGTCATTTGAGTTTTTTTGTATTAGTCTTATTTTAACATACCTAATTGTACAATGTCTTGTTTTTTTTTTTAGGAAAACGCCCTAAACCTAACTTTAAGAGTTCTTTTATCCATTAAACCATCCCAAATAGAAGAAGCTGTCAATTCCCTGGATGTGGACCTTCTAGATGTTTTAATGAAATATGTATACAAAGGCTTTGAAAACCCCTCGGAAGGAAGTAGTGGACACCTGTTGGTATGGCATGAAAAAATATATAACATAGTCGGAGTGGGATGTATTGTAAGAGTTTTGTCAGATACGCGGAGAGTTTAAATTAATATTTTTTTACTTATTAGATATGTATGCAATAAAATAGTTTTAAGGTGATGCATTGTATTTTTTGACAGTTACTAGTTTAAAGAATGGATCGACTTAGTATTTGTATGTTTCCCACTCTTACAATTACCATATTATTGGAAATCGTTATACAGTGATAAAGTTGACGCATATGGTAGACAGTTTTATTACATAAAGCCGATTATCTCTGCATACTCATACTATAAACTGCAACCTAAAAATTTAATTTGACATTATTTGTTTGTTGAAACTATATTTCTTCATGGAAATTGGTATGAGATGAGGAGATCTCAAAAAAATTATTTGAAAAAGGTGTTTAGATTTTAATTTTATTCTCGATGCAAAATTCTAATAATAATTTTGTTAACTTTTTTTTTTAAATATCGAATATTACTCTCACATCGAGCAAGGTATTTGTTAACGATTTTTGTTGTTATGGATTTAAAATTCAGCTTTTTACCATTAAGTGTGGTCAGCCCACAGCGAAGTATAAAAAAAATTAGAACACAATAAATAGGCTGTATAAATAGCGCACTATAATAGCTCTGTACTAATGGGGTTTTGGTTTTTATAGGCTGCCATCCACTAATTTGAGTTGGCAGCATCATGCCAACTGACTAACTTCGTAGCGATGGACGCGCCAACTTTGAAAATACAGGGTTATGTTATTTGGGTTTGTTGAAAGGTAAAAAAAAATAGTTAATAATATCTGAACATCACCGCAACACATCAGTTTATCATAAACAATTTTAAAAATTAAGCTAATCTGCAATCAGTTTCGACCGAAACCGAAACTTATTTATACATGTTAAAAACATTGTATACTGAAATCTAATTTATTTTATACAGCTTGGGATCGGATTGAAGTCTTCCCACCTAAAAAAAAAGCTCGACAGAAAATTATAGGATGAGATCCCCAAAGTTAGCCGACCGGTGCGCGACAATTCACGAACACTGAATTTCGGCGCAGTCGAAGGTTCGGCCGGTTGTTGGCCGAAACCGAAACTGTCACCGAAACCAGATGTCGATCTCTAAAAATTAATAAACATCAGAATAAGTTAATAACAGTATTTGATTGATTGACTCGCCGACTCGTCGTGGTTCTTCGAGACTCGTATTTTGGTTGGCGTAAATATAATTTAAAATTGTTGTTAACTTTTTTCTAGGGAAAAATATTGTTCCAAAAATAACTATAAATGATAAATTTGGTAGTCAGATACAGGGTGCGACCACACTTTACATTTTATTTTATGCTCGTTTACAAAGTTTGAAGCAAAAATTGCAAACGTATTTTAAGCATTTTTTGAATTGTTCAAGAACTTAGAAAAATTAGCGATAAATCAAATAACAACTGTCAAAGATGACAGAATAACTGATTGATTGTTAATTCAGGTAGTTACTGACACCCAACAGGTATTAAGCGCTACGGCTAAGTTACGTCCTTAGATGCAAGGCCCTCTTTGATGCAAATAATTTTTGCTCGTATGGTATCTATTTTATACTAATACATACTAATAAAAATAAAGTAATGACTAATATATACCACATAACTACATCCATATATACCAATCGTAGGTGTTTGAAAAATAAAGAAAATTTTTATACAGCTTCAAGGGCATGTCGCATACGGTTTAAAAAAAGTGAATAAAAATAGCAAAAAAGTAAAGCAATATTTTAAACAAAAACATGCGCAGATAAAAAGTGCATGTTTAATGAAAAGGCTGACACTCGGACGCATCGATACTTTTTTTAATGTTTGCAGTATAGTTTGATACAGTCATTCGAATACAGATATCCAAATGTTCATCTGTAAGTCAATTGTGGTAATGGTTCTTAATTAACTTCATATTGGAGAAAGATTAACAAAAATAGGCTGAACTAAAGCTTTGATTTTTACACCTTTGTATAATTATGTTGTGAGCTACCAGAATTGCCTTTGCGGTAGCTTGCGATCGACGGGTTGGCAACCACTGCTCTATAGGGTATAAATTCGGCATGCTAGCCCGTTAATTTTTTTATTATCAACTGGTATTACCTAATACTAGAGTACTTACTCTAGCCACAACAACAACATACCTATATTAATTTGAAGAAATAGTCCATACTTAAAGTAGAGTTGAAAGTATGAAAAGGAAAGAAAAACACGAAGTCTTCCTCCACAAAATTTAATAGAATAAAAATTCTTAGTATACCTACAAGGTATCTACATGTTTCGAACGTAGAAACGTTCATCATCAGGAGACATAAAGTATGTTGCTGATGGTTGTAGCAAAAGAGAAAACAATAAGTGGTAGGTGTTAAACCTTAATGGAGCTTTTATGGTATTAAATGTTATAACGATAAAATTGCATTTTTGATGTTATTGAAATGAAAGTAAGTCAAAAACATACGGGGTATGTGGAAAAGAATTATAAAGGGGTCTAGAAAGATCAAAAAGAGGAAAATGAGTTAAGAAAATTACTTCTAAAAAGAAGTTGTCCAAAGGATTTTCTTGAAAACATGTCTTGTAGACAATATAAAGTGAGAAAAGTGATGAAAATGACGAAAGGTCATTGCACGTGAAAAGTTAATAAATATCTTGATTTCCTTTTTAAAATGTTTTATTATGCTAATAATTCAATTATTTGGAAATTAATACACGATGGGGTTACTGAATCTTAGAATTCAGTGCCCCAAACTGGTTTTTCTGTTTTGTTACTTAAATTCACTATATAATAATAATAATAATAATAATAATAATAATAATAATAATAATAATAATAATAAACGTCTTTTATTAGGTGTTGATTAAATTTAAATTCACCGGTTTTTTTGTCTATAAACAAAACATACAGCCATAACAGGGCTAGATTAAGCTGCGGGCTGCGGTAGCTATTCTTGCACCTAACCCCGTATGCCTGTGTACAGTAAAAATAATAGGTAAGTAAATAAATAAATTTAACCTACTTATAACCATGACAACAACGAGAAAAAGAAGAAAAACATAATATATAATACAAATTAAAATATAATACAAATTAAAAACTAGACAGGCACCTATACTTAGATAACATAAAACAAAACTTTAAGAGATTCTGGTTTTGGTTACAATATGCTAGGCAACTGTGACGCCAACAGTATTCGTTTGTAATGAATTTTAAATGTTATAGGTTGCAACATCTTAAGGTTGCCATCCAATTTATTATAAAAGTGATGCCTACAACGTTCATCTAACATATAAAATCACTTTTCACACTTTATATTGTCTACCAGACGTGTTTTCAAGAAAATCCTTTGAAAGACTTCTTTTTAGAAGTAATTTTCTTAACCCATTTTCCTCTTTTTGGTCTTTCTAGACCCCTTTATAATTCTTTTCCACATACCCCGTATGTTTTGGACTTACTTTCATTTCAATAACTTCAAAAATGCAATTTTATCGTTATAACTTTTAATACCATAAAAGCTCCATTAAGGTTTAACACCTACCACTTATTGTTTTTTCTTTTGCTACAACCATCAGCAACATACTTTCTGTCTCCTAATTATGAACGTTTCTACGTTCGAAACATGTAGAGACCTTGTATACTAAGAATTTTTATTCTATTAAATTTTGTGTTTTTTTCCTTTTCATACCCATATTAGTTTCATCCGTCTTTCACAAGAACTAGGTACAGCTTTTGCACAATTTTCAGAACATAAAACCATTCTAAACACAAGTTCGCTGTCAAACTGACATTAAACAGTTGACGGAGCCTTCTTGTCAAATCAAATATTTAATTCAGTTTACTTTAACAATTATGAAAAAAACATTTTGAACTTTGACTTTTAGGTATACACTACTTGTTTAATTTGGTGATATTTTTAATACTTTGTGTCATCAGAGCGCCGTTACTATTTTTGATATGTTTATCTTTGCGTTCGTTACGATTTGGGACAACTGATGCATTCGCAATTTCATTTTTAGTCGGTACTTCGTTGCATTTTAGTTGGATGTATACTAATTTACAATGCACTGCCTTTAGACTGAAAGGTGATGCAAGATTTGAGATTCTACTAAAAGCGTTCTTAATCCAAAAGGAATATTACTCCATCAAAGACTACCTAAAATGATGTGTAACGTTGGTGTCAAACATCAATTATTGTTTTTTTTTTTCAATTTTTTTTTGTTCTACTCTTTTGATGTTATCTTCTTGTTTTGTGTCACTGCCATCTGTCCATAACATTGTGATGTCCCAGAACAGTGTGGGTGTTTTTGAAATACTACTGATTATGTGTGGATTATATGAGTGCTTATTTATTTATATATTACTAGCTATACCCTGCGCGCGTTGCTACACTACTATTAGTACCCGGCATCCGTTGCGCCACTTTTTTTATGCCGAAACCTTCCTCGGCCTGCATACAACAACTCACCAAATTTTTATCGTAATCGGATAAATGGTATAGGAACGCATACAGGACATACAGACAGACAAACATTCATTTTTATATAGACTGCGTTTTTTTTAACGCGGGCCATAGGGATTTACATGGTAAATCTTTAAGCCTATGTTAGGCACATTTATATGAAACAAATAATATTAAAACTTGAGAATAGATAAAATATGAGATGGGAGGAAGAAGTTAAAATACAATCTGTGCAAAAAATCTCCAAGAGATACCCAAAAAAGCTCTTTTTATTTTTTTAAAATTGCACTTTTTTACCCCCTTGTAATTTATGTAATTAACTACCTTAGATAAAGAAAAATATTGACACTGCTGTCAGTATTTTCCTGACTTTCATGAAATTAGTTTAAATTATTAAACTTTATTGAAATAAAAGTTCTGCTTTAGAATTATTAAGAAAATTAATACATTTTAAACCACTTAAAATAAAACATATTTAATACAAACTAAATAATCATCAACATTGTATAATTTCGGTACAACTTGCCAAATATTATAAAAATGTCACATACCAGTTTATGTCAAATATACCTGGGTAAACTTAATATACAGGGCTGGGCAAAACAGCGTGATATTATAATTTAAAATGGTATTTTTCAATATTTTGCGTTAGTAAAGTAATATAAACATGGTCCTAAATTGGATATGAGACCACAAGAAATATTTGTGTAAAATTTCAACTCGTAGTTCTCAATAGAAATGTACCTAATCCCTATGGCCCGCGTTAAGAAAAAGGCACTGTATATAGATTTGTAGGTATTTTTTGAATTTTTACGACAAACGTATTATTTATTAGTAAATATGGAAAAAAATAACAACACAGTTGTTAATTGATGACTTTTATGCCCTGTTTCCGCCTTTTAATCAGTTGTCATTCCGATTTATAAAAAATGTTTAATAAAGGAAGTTTGTCCGATTAAACACTATCACTTGTGATACAAAAGTACTCTTGTGGCAAAGATGTAGGCACAGTTACAAAAAGAAAATATTTATTTAAAGTATAGGTTCGCAATGGATTTTTCACGTAAGTCAATTTTTTTAAAATTGTTTGACGCCATCTCTTCAGTATTTAAGATCAAGATACAATTAAAAAATAAGCATTAGGCGATAAGCAATAAGCAACAGAAATAAGATTTGATACGTAGAAATCGAATCAATCGCGACGCAATTAAGTTTTAAGTTACAAGCAACATTATACAGTGAGGACTTAAAGTCCGCCCCCCCCCCCTCTAACTTCTAAACCGTTCGGTATATTTTAATGAAATTTTGAACGATAATATTTGAGCAAGTCTTGCACTTTTTGACATACCAGTGACAGCTTTAAATGTCAAGATGACAGCTGGGTCCGCTTTTGGAATATTTTTTTAAATGGAAAGGGGGTTCCAATGGTACCTCATTTTAAAGGTCTTTTAATGCTTAAAACAGTCTCCAATTTAAAAAACATTTGGTTCAGTATTTTCTAAACAGGAATCAATAATATCGGTTTCTACATTATGACTACCACTGTTTATAACACACTTTTTTTTACCTATAGTTGTCTATTGATTGTTGCTGTCATACTGTTTTTAAATGTCTGATTGACAGAAAATATTTTTACCTTTTTGACCCAATTGTCTTAAATGGCTCGTTCTTTAGAAGATAAATTTGAAGTGCTGTTCGTATGTTCAATGAACGATATCCGGAACGCCAAATATGCAGAAAATTTTTGCGAAAACTAATCTTAAAATTTCAAGAAACTGGTTCGGTTAAAGACGCACCAAGGTCTGGAAGGCCAAAAATCGTGGAAGATGTGAAAGTCCAAGTTTTAGCTGAAATGGTTGTTACTCCCCAACAGCCAACGAAACACGTGGCTGAGGCATGTAATGTTTCTCGTAGTTCTGTCAAAAGAATTTTGAAAAGCCATAAATTTCACCCATATAAAATGAAAATTATACACGAACTAACAGAAGATGATCCAGATAGACGACTAGAATTTTGCGAAATTATGTCAGAAAGAATCGTAAGGAATAATAACTATTTGCGGAATATATGTTTTAGCGACGAAAGTACTTTTTTCTTACATGGACGAGTTAATACCCAAAACTGTAGGTACTGGAGTAATGAAAACCCTAATATTTTTCGGGAGGGACACACACAGTTTCCCCAGAAAATAAATGTTTGGGCAGGCATTTTGGGTAATCACATTATAGGTCCCATTTTTCTGGAATATAATCTTAATGGCCCCAGGTACCTGGATATGTTGCAACATACAATTACTCCACTTATTAATGATGTTGTTGCCCAAAACCCACATGAGTTTCAAGAGGTTGTATTTCAACAAGATGGTGCCCCGCCACACTATTTTAGGCAAGTCAGAAATTACCTAGACGAATCTTATGAAAATAGGTGGATTGGTCGTCGAGGTCCGACAGAATGGCCAGCTAGATCGCCAGACCTAACGCCTCTAGATTTTTTTCTTTGGGGATACGTTAAGACTGAGGTTTATAAAACGGCTCCAGGCTCATTAGAAGAACTTAGGCAACGAATTACAGATGTTTGTTTAAGGACAACGCCACAGGTGCTTCACAATGTCCGAGAGGAATTTACTAATAGAATATTTATTTGCCAAGAGGTCCATGGCGGTCCTTTTCAACAATTGTTGAAGTAACCACTGTTTTGTAGATGTGTCCCTTTATCTTTTGTTTAAAATACTTATAATTAATAAATTTCATTTCATACTGAACCAAATGTTTTTTAAATTGGAGAATGTTTTAAGCATTAAAATACCTTCAAAATGAGGTACCATTGGAACCCCCTTTCCATTTAAAAAAATATTCCAAAAGCGGACGCAGCTGTCATCTTGACATTTAAAGCTGTCATTGGTATGTCAAAAAGTGCAAGACTTGCTCAAATATTATCGTTCAAAATTTCATTAAAATATACCGAACGGTTTAGAAGTTAGAGGGGGGGGGGGCGGACTTTAGGTCCTCACTGTATATTTTTATTCCTTATTACCTATTTCTTATTGCATAATAATTATTTTTTAAAATTTTGTCTCGGCCTTTACGCTATACCTACCTACCACGAAAATAGTAATTTTTAGTATAGAACTAAAAACTCTTCAAACGTCCTATCTGACAAAATTTTAGATTATACAATAAACACATTTTGTGGTTCACAACACAATATTGTACCTGTTTTACTAGTCAAAATGGTCCTATGTTGTAAAGTATCGATTTCATATAAGTACGTAAATTAGTCCTAACTACATAAAACACCATAATTGCTTAATATTTTTGTCCTATCTGATTTTACGAACATAAAAGTCGATCCTAACTGCAAAGTTCGGATATCCGTCGTTGTAATCCTATCCATGAATTTATATTATTACTAAGCAATTTTGTCCTATCTGGTCGATTGGACATTTGAGCTTAGTAATAGTTTCATTAGTGTCGATATAGTTGGCTTGGACGTATACACGTAGGGAAAATGTTTGTCCGCCCATCTCTTAGTAATAAGTTAGAATAGTACAAATATGAAGTATCGCAAAGTAAACAGAAATAGGTAGATTATGTTTTCCCCACTCCATCGCATCGGATCTGGCTGGCTCGATGCGTTTTGCTTGATCCTTTCATTCATGCGGCAACGTACGAAATAATTAATATTTATTTGATATTAATAGAATCGAAGCGGCGCGGCATGCCACCAGCGAGTGCCATGAGCGAGATGCAATACGATGGAGCGGGGGAAACATAATCTACCTACCTCTGTTTGCTTTGCGATACTTCATATTTGTACTATTCTAACTTATTACTAAGAGATGGGCGGACAAACATTTTCCCTACGTGTATAATACTGGCAGAGTACATAATATCGACCGGCAAACGCATGTGCAAACATAGCTTAAAAAAGTGACTGTTTATTTTCACCTGCTGCTAGTTATTAATTAGTTAACAGTTTTTTTTTTAAATAATATAATAAAGGTAAGTTATATCTTTGAATACATAATATGTAATTAATATTCTACAATGCTTTTTATTTTTGTATACACTGTGTTCCAGAATAGGTAAGGTAGTTGTAAATTATAATACATTGTTTTTTCGAATTTTAAATAAGTTGATTCAGTGTTCTAAACGGCAGATGCATAGGCAGGATTTCGGTTCAGGGGGGTTTGAAAAAAAATAGGTAAAAATTATTTAACATGGTAAAACTGAATGAGCCTTGATTCCTAAAATTAAAATGTAAACCTTTTTATTTTTCAGCATTATCAGATGCAGTGCTAAAAAAGTTATATCCCATAGGCATGATATGAGAGGCCACAAGCCGACTCTTAATGATATGATATTTCATTACCGAACGGAACTATGCGGGTATGCCCCTAGACGTCTGTACCTACTTACCGTCTGATATTAATATTACTGTAATGTTTAACGACTACAAATCAAAATATCCTGATTCTCCATGCAGTTATGAGCTTTATAAAGAAGTACAAAAGTTAAATATTTCTTTCGCTCAGCTAGGTAATGAGGAATGTTTTAGTTACTGCGCAATTTAAACTTCATAAAACCCAAGACCATAAGGATAAAAGTATGATGGCTGACTGTGAAATATGTCAGAAGTTACTTAATTCATAAAACCAAGTACCTACACAAACGCCCGACAAGAGTATGAAAAAGATTCTAAAAATCGGAATCTAATAATCAACTTATCAATAGAATTGATTCGGCTTTTACTTGGTGGAAATCCATTATTAATTGTGTTAAATAAATGGTAAAAAAATTATAATTTTACACTTTCCACAGATTTTTATTTACTCGACATGTTTCGCAACACAGTTGCTTCTTCAAAGGAGTACTTAAAAATGGTATCTTAAAAGGTATAACTTAGGTGTAACAATAAAATGGCAGGTAATATTCAGGTTGTTTAAAATTGTTGGAAAAACCAATTACATTACAAGTATAAACGGATCACCTCTTTTGAATCTCTTTAATTAGTGTGTATAGTAGCTGATAGAGAATATTGTTTTTATTGACTTATTCTGCAGTCTTTGAAGTTTTTGCTCACCAGCATTTCCATAACATGGCATTGGCAACAAGTATCTTATGTGCGGTTCAACAAAACTGTTACCTATACAGCACATATATTGTGTTTTTATTTAACATATTATGGCTACACCTTTAAAAAAAATAATGTATTCTATTGCCAATCAACAAATCTGTATGATATGACTCAAGTGAACGAAAGGCTGTATTTTTATAATTTTTGTTTGTCAGGTGTCTATATTTTGCAAAGAATTCATTAGATAGTTATCTGTTGGCAGGCACAGAGCCTACTCGGTAGTTTTAGTTTTATACTGGAATTTCTAAAGGAAAATATCATGCTATAATTTTTTATACCTAAATTATTTTGGTTTGAAATGTTTTTCCGAATCTCCCACTTTCTTGAATTAATAACCAGAAATATCTCCTCGAACGAGCATGAATTTTTTAAAGTTATCCCTCGAAGACGAAGGATAAATTCATGCTCTCGGAAATATTTCCGGTGGTACTTAATTCAAGTACTAGGGAGATTACTACTGAAAGTATTTCTCGCAGAGTATCCGAAATATTCTGTGCGATATTTACCCATTCCAAGCAAAATGAAAGTCCTAAATATTGTTTGTAATTTTAGGAGCAAAGGTACTGTAAATTAATAAATACAACTGCCTAGAGCAAAATAATTATGTACTCGATGGTAGGGCACAAGAAAATAATGGAATTAGCACCTGCAGACCTTTTGGCAAAACTGTAGAAAAGCATCACTCCCCAGTAATGCGCAAATTACATTACAAGTATAAATAAGTCAATAAAAACAATATTCTCTATCAGCTACTATACTCTCTGCTAGTGAAACTTTGTACTTACATCGTATATCCACTCCTAAAAGTTAAACAACTTAAGGTTACCGAGATAGCAATGCTATGACTTCGAATTTGTAACACCCTGTATACACCGATATTATTAAATAGCATTTTTGTTTCCTAATTTACAACAACCGGCTTTACATCGCTTAACCTCAAAATTACATTCTTTAACACGGCGGCCTATGATTGGCTGGTTGAAAAGTCCATGGTCAGACTCTTGACGCTTTTGCTTGCGAACTTGTAACACCCTGTATAGGTTTCTTTGAAATGTCACGTATGCCAAAAACACTCCTCCTCAACGTTCTCAAAATGTCTTCACACAAAAAGACTACAAGTCTTAGTGTTGTGAATGTAATAAACAATCCAACAGTGTCTTTCAAGGCATAAAAAGAAGCAACATAATATTACATACGTTAGGAATAATCAGATTTACAAGTGTATGTACATACTATATATAAAAGTCAATATTACAGAATAAATACAATACTTGACCATTTAACAATTATATGTCATAATTTAAATTTAACCCCAGAAGATAAACAGTTTCAATCTGGTAGGAAGTACATTCATTATTCACCTACGTGAGTAGTACCTAGGTTTAGTCTAGTGATGGGGTCACTCGAGTGAAAAATAACCTATAATTCGGTTTTTTCAATCACTTGAATTATTCGATTATCTTCGGAAATAATTCGAGTGACGAATGGTTTTTATTTTCCAACGCGTCTCCAAAGTTGCTGCCCGCATGCACTCACTGCGGCCAGAGCCATCTAGCGAGTGGTTTCGGTTATTGGCGATATAATTCAAATTAAATACTGCATTACGGGTTACCTGTGTAGGATAATAGGACTTATTATTTTATTTAGATTTAAATCGTCTGCGTCTACTGAAAGCTTAATGTTTAGTGGTGAGTTCAGTATTCATAAATATCATTAGTTATGCAATATCGTGACATCTCAAGGTCAAGTAGTCAAGTTGTTAAATTGTAAGATCTGGGAACCATGCCCAAAAATCCATAAATATCTCCGCCACATTTAATAATCCGCAAAAAATCAATCGATTAACAACTGAACACGGAGTCAGTTATTCCCAATACAAATGCTGTATATCAACATGAATGATGAACCGCCAATGCCAATATTAATATTAGCATTTGAGTGAAAAATCGATTATAATTCGGTTTTTTAAATCACTCGAATGCTCGGTAGTCGATTATTAAAATAAGTCGATTTTTCCCAACACTAGTTTAGTCCAACATAATAGTCACACTCGGGAAGGTTGTAACATTACTAGTTAGTACCGTTCTTAAAAATATACAATATTTTCCAATCTAAACTATCCTTTTCAAAAAAACCTCCGCATTAGGGAATATTTCCATAGTCACAATTTTTCGTCTGCAAAAATCAAGGTAATTTTTTCAGTTTTTTATTTTATTTGATCAATTTTTCGCCCCAATTTAATAAGAAATAATATGGGTTTATGTGCGCATTCTAACACATTTATTTTTAAGATTCCCGCGCTTTACTGAGAACGTTGATTGGGCGGATGAAAAGTCCACAGCCAGACTTTAGACGCTTGCGCGACGAGCTCGTAGAAATCACGTGACATATTAAAATTTGTTTGGTGGGGTGGCCATCATGATCATGATACTATTTTAGTATCATGGGTGCCCATTGAGCGCATATTAAGGGCAAGAACTCTCGCTTGAACCATAGCCTAGTAGAGTCGCGCTCCCGTTGAATATTATTATTATTTTAATAGAATGATATGTCTAGTAGTAAAATCTAATCGTCGTTGGCCTCACTATTGCAACACCTGTACTGTATGTTGCCGTATTAGATTTTAGATTTAGAATAAAATATGATTAAAATTGTCAACAATCATAAGAAAATAGCTGAAAACATTTATGGACAACTTGCTATACACCCGGTATATGTAAACGTTTATTTTAAATCTGTATTTAATTAAAAAATGTTAATATTTAATTTTTAAAATTTTATTTGATAGATTAATGCGAACGGCCATAAAAAAAGTTATAAAACTTTTCATTCGTAAATGTATAAAATTTCGAGAGCACAGACACTAGTATAGTTTATATTAACAACTTAGGTACATGATAATTTTATGTACCTTTAACGGGAAGAACTGAAACTACTAAATGAGAGGGCAGATAAATTATTGTTTCTAAAATCCCCGGCACAAAATTCCACCACACTCAAAAATTTCGGTAAGGTCAATGTTTAATAACCTTTTAATTTTCAATCCGATTTTCCATGATTTTTTAATCAGTTTGTAAATATAAAAGATAAACAAATATAGAAATTTTCCCGAGATAACATTAACTTAGGTTATAAAATAACAAAATATAACACGAAAAATCACTGCTAACAAAATATCACTTACTTGAATTTTTTTTATTTTTTGCACGGCTTTCTTTTCCACCCTGTATAATATTAAACTGCATTGATGATTACGTTATAAACGTACCATATTATTAATCTGTAACAATTAGTAACAAACAATATTTCAAACTCTGCAAACCGCATCAAAATCCGTAATGTCGTTTTCAAACTACAGAGACCTGTATATAATAAACGTTTAAAAAAAAAATTGTCGAACTTTGTGGTGAGCACTTTAGATATAATGGACGTTTTTTTAAAAATAATATTAAACACAAAACAAGAGCTATGCAGCACCCGTTGCTTGTACAGGGTGTCCCAAATTCGAGCCTCATCATGGGGATCTCGGAAACTATAAGAGATACAGCATCGGTCAAATTGTGGCAAAGTTGCGCAATTTCGTACTGAGCAATATCGCAAAAAAAAGTCTCGGCTATCTTTTTTAGTTTTTGAAATTTTTGCAAAAAACTAAAATTTTGAGTTTTTGTTCTTTTAAATTGCTCGACTTATTTTATCCGCTACAGAAAAACAATCACAATATTGTTAAGGCAACTTTTTACGCTCCATATTGTGACATTTTTAGAATTTCGTTACAACGTTTCGTTTTTGTGGAACTATTATTAACTTTAATTTTTTAAATACGGACCTGCATTTTTTATTTTATTTTTTGATAGCCCTTTAAGCCCTGAATTCAACCATGTACCACACTTAATTATATTTAGACGTTTTGATGTCATTATTACATCTTCAGGAATGTGATAATTATTTTTAAATACGGCCCTGTTGTTAGTTACTTAATCTTTTTACCACATACAACATGTAAATGGATCCAGAATTTTATACAAATAATTTACTATATTTAAGTATGTTTTTATATAAATCGTAACAAAGTAAAAAAAAAAAAAAATTGTGTGTGCTTAAGACCACACGACAGAAGTGAAAACGTCAACAAGGTGAAATTAACAATATCAAATACACGAGTGTCTAGACAACGCACACTGACTGTTTCCACGTCGATACGTCGATACTGAAAGCGACCGATGGCGGCATGCTCTTTCATATAACGTTCATTCGGGTCAGGGTCAGTTCGGATTGAATATAGCAGTTGAATTCGAGCGTAGCACACCCGAGTCTGACGCCTGACGCGTGACGGCTCAGTTTAATTCGGTGCCCACAAAAAGTGCTAAACGCGCCTAAAGAAGTTTTCACTTCAATAAAACCAAACAAAACAAAGGTGGCTATGACAAGAACTTTTACTTGATTGTTTGGCTTAATTATCTTGACAACTGCAGTACCATTTATACTGAATATTTCAGCAAAATTATGTTTTCTGCTTTAGAAAAGCGCGACATGTTACGAGTTTATTATTCTTTCAATAGGAATTCACAAATTTCTTGTGACCGTTATTTCAGGACTATCCTGAACGCTTGCAGCCTCCTTATAGTTATTTTGCTACGCTTGATACTAATTTAGCCCAGTATGGTAGTTTTAATAAACCAAGAGTCAAATATGGTACACGAATGGAACGGAAGAACAACAAAATATTTTAAATTCTGTAACCCACCAAAATCCCGCTAAACGATATTTCAATCTAACAACTAACACCAGGGCCGTATTAAAAAATAATTATTACATTCCTGAACATGTAATAATGACATCAAAACGTCTAAATATAATTAAGTGTGGTACATGGTTGAATTCAGGGCTTAAAGGGCTATCAAAAAATAAAATAAAAAATGCAGGTCCGTATTTAAAAAATTAAAGTTGATAATAGTACAAATACGAAACGTTGTAACGATATTATTATTTATAATATTCAGTATAAATGGTGACTGCAGTTGTCAAGATAATTAAGCCAAACAATCAAGTAAAAGTTCTTGTCATAGCCACCTTTGTGTTGTTTGGTTTTATTTTTACTTTGTTACAATTTATATAAAAACAATTATCACATTCCTGAAGATGTAATAATGACATCAAAACGTCTAAATATAATTAATTGTGGTACATGGTTGAATTCAGGGCTTAAAGGGCTATCAAAAAATAAAATAAAAAATGCAGGTCCGTATTTAAAAAATTAAAGTTGATAATAGTTCCACAAAAACGAAACGTTGTAACGAAATTCTAAAAATGTCACAATATGGAGCGTAAAAAGTTGCCTTAACAATGTTGTGCTTGTTTTTCTGTAGCGGATAAAATAAGTCGAGCAATTTAAAAAAACAAAAACTCAAAATTTTAGTTTTTTGCAAAAATTTCAAAAACTAAAAAAGATAGCTCAGATATTTTTTTGCGATATTGCTCAGTAAGAAATTGCGCAACTTTGCCACAATTTGACCGATGCTGTATCTCTTATAGTTTCCGAGATCCCCATGATGAGGCTCGAATTTGGGACACCCTGTACATGGCTCCACAGGTTTATAGAGTTAACTTTTTCTTAAAACAAAGCGTTTCGACAGAAGACAGCGACATTTAACAGCTGATCTGGTTTCGTCGTTAAAGTTCCCAGATCAGCAGTGGGCCGTAGCAAGCTCACGCGTCAAGTTGTGTTATGTCTATTATTTTCTTCCGATTCCGCATCATATGGGATTTTTTTTTATTAATAGCTTTATTCAAAATTTGACTTTGGCATCAAGTTCTGCTTCGATCGAGATGAAAATTAAGGAAAAAAATAGTAGTCACGTAATTCGCATTATCGGTCAAATTTTAATTTTTTCCAAAAAATAATTCAAAAGTGGGGTTAGGTATTTCTGAAAATCTCGAAAAAAGTTATTAGAAAAAGTTTTTTAAATGCATATTCTAGCCCACATGCAAAATTTCAGCTGCATAAGATAATTTTGATTTTTTATCTATACAGTAGACTCCCGATTATCTGAAATAATGTGGACCGGTCCGGTTTCGGATAATCGAAATTTCCGATAATGGGGGGATTGAGGAAAATCATTAACTATACTATAGTAAGAGTAACTATATCTATGTCCTTTTATAGATGTACGTATACATACATACCTACATAATAAATTCTAATACTTATGTTCTTATGTATGTACATTGACATTAGTAGGTATATATTCATATTCAAGAAAGAGAGGTAATTACGTACCTACTTGTTTTAATTTTAGAGTCTCAATTTTTTTGCCGCAACAACAAAACATTTCTTAGAAATTTCGAATAATGCGGAGGCATAGCAAGAATCATTTCGGATAATCCGGTTCATGGGCCTTTTCAGATAATGCGGAGTTCGCATAATCGAGTTTCGGATAATCGGAAGTCTAGGTACTGTATTTTCTAAATTGCACGACTTTTGCAAAATAAGACTCAACGCAACCTACATAAAACTTCTCAGTTTTGACAAGGCTTTATTTCAGATGCATTTTCTTTAAAGTATTAAATGTGTATTTTTCTACAAAATTAAAATTCTGCTATTAAAATTTGGTCGCATGTGATGCAAAGTTTATTTGTTTTTCACCCTGTATAGGTAACTTCATAAAATAAGTATTTTTGAAAACGTAGTTTGTGCCTGAAAGTAATACACGTTAACGTTCCAAGTTCCAAGTTAACTTTTTAAAGTTTTTTAATGGCAGCTTTTCTAAAACCTATAATAGTGTATATGGTATCAAAATAATTGTGATAAAATACTCTTTTTTCTTAACCCAACGAGCCACCATGTTGCCGTTCAAAAAAAATGAGTTATACAACTTTAAAGATTAAATTTTACATAGCACATAGCATTCGACCAAAAATAGTAGAATTGTATTTTTCCCAAGATTAAAGAACTGAAATAAATGATTTAAGGTATTCATTAGAGATGAGACCAAAGCCGAATATTTATTCGGTATTCGGCCTATTCGGCCACTTTTTGACTATTCGGTATTCGGCCGAATATTCGGTTTAAGACCCCGAATATTCGAATTTTTTTTAAGGTTGCGATAAAATGGGAAAAGGCTGATTTTAATGATTTTTTATTTTCAAATAAAAATTGCAATAGGTACGTATTTATAAAAACATAACTGAAAAAAAAATCTTTACAAACTTAAAAATAACTAATACTTATAGTTAATAAGTGGTAGATTATGGTGCAAAAACACCAAGCTCTCAGCTCTCTCAGGTAATAAACGACTTCTCGTTTTCTCATAAACATTTCCAGCTTCGAAGAACAAGCGTTCACTGTAAACAGGAGCTGATAAATAAACCTTTGTCATCTGGCTCATTTTTGGAAATTTGAGGGAGTATTTTTTCCACCATGCAAACGGGCAGTGGTCTTTGTGCAGTATTTCTTCTGACAAGTAAGCGAAGTGGTCGTAGCTCCTTTTCCTTTGCCCCCTCTTGAAATTAAAACATTACACAATGTACACTGGGCTTTTTTATCGTCCTTGGTATCTTTAAAGAAGATCCAAACTTTTGACTTTTTGTTTTTGTTCATTTTATTAATATAAATATTATAAATCGATAATAATCTATAACATCAACCACCCTTAGCAACAGAGTACCTTACACTAAATAGGCTTGCACGGCGCGACCGTCGATACGTGCCAATACAGGTCGTGTCGTAACCCGCAAAACTCGAATAAATCTTGGCGGCTACGCGTTTAGATCAATCAAAACTGTATTATTCGGTATAGCCGAATATTAGGCCGAATATTCGGTTTCAACTTGGCCGAATATTCGGTATTCGGCTATTCGGCAAAACCACTATTCGTCACATCTCTAGTATTCATAGCCCTCTAGATAAAACAATAAATTTGAAAAAAATAAATATTATCTTGGTGACAAAAAGTGACAAGTGATACATCGTTGTATTTAGAATGTCATATGGAGTCACCTGGTATAGGTAACTTCATAAAATAAGTATTTTTTAAAACGTAGTTTGTGCCTGAAAGTAATACACGTTAACGTTATTATGACATAGCTTAATAATAAATTATAATATAGGGGTTTTAAATTAAATCGTTGGAAAAAGATAAACTTTACTAACTAAACTAAAATTTATTTTCCACCTGAAGACACTGTGTTCTTTTTTGTCTAATATTAAGGTGTATTACTTTCAGACACAAACTACGTTTTCAAAAATACTTATTTTATGAAGTTACCTTCAGGGTCAAAAACAAATAAACTTTGCGACATCAATCACCAAAACCAACATGCGACCAAATTTTAATAGCCCAATTTTGATTTTGTAGAAAAACACACATTTAATATGGCGCTACTTTAAAGAAAATGTATCTGAAATAAAGCATTGTCAAAACTAAGAAGTTTTATGTAGGTTGCGTTGAGTCTTATTTTGCAAAAGTGGTGCAATTTACAAAATATAGGTAAAAAATCAAAATTATCTTATGCAGCTGGAATTTTGCATGTGGGCTAGAAACTGCATTTAAAAATTTTTTTTTTAGTATACTTATTATGCAAAACAAAATAAAAAATGCTAAAGATTACAGATTAATCATACAATGTGTCAGTTGAGCCCCGGGCCCCGTAAAAGCTTCATCCGGCTCTGATTGTTATGTTTAAATATAATTTATGAAACATAATAACTTTAAACAAAGAATCAGAATGACGGTCTCGTCTTTCTATTTCGAATTTACCTCAACTTTTTTGTTTTTGTCATAGTTACTTACGATAAGTTTTTTTTTAATTTTAATTTAATTGTTATGTTATTAATATCATAGTGAATCTTATCATAAAAGCAATGTATAAACATGTTAGCTTTTAGTCAAATTCAAAAAGCAAATTCGTGTCATAAAAATGGATGAATCAAAAAAAGATAATTAATTCTGGGAATGTTTTTTCTTGTCTCTAATTTTTTACTTAAAGTTTAGGTGCATGTTTTTTTTTCTGGAAATTTATAAGCAAATATGTGGCTTTTGATAATAAAACAGTGTTTGTATAGTATTATCAATTATTAATTATCACAAAGCTTATTTACCTCTATTACTAGGCGCGTTCGGTATTATAATCTGGATACGGAGCGATTTTTAGTCACGTGACTCTAGATTAGACGGAGCGATCGGTAATAAACGAACGAATTGGATTTGTGGGTGACGTGGTGTTTATTTATGTTTGTTTTATGGCATAGATAAACCTAACCTCTTCTTTTATAGTTTATATAAATTTTTATTTAATTTCTTCACGATATGAATATGAATCAGATAAATGTGACTATTGAACAATGCGTAGTGATTATTGTTCATGGACATCAAATTAATCAATAAATCAATCAATATACTTTATTGTTCAAAGAAAATTACATTCTTATTGACAACGTGTGTCCTTACATTAACAATAAATAAAAATAAATATAAACATGTGAACAAATAAATTACAAAATACATACACTTAAACATATCTACCAAAAACACAAATATATATAATAACAATATTAAACAGCAAAAAAGGAATATAGGTACATTACAAATTACAACAAAGTCAATATAATATTTAAAATGATAAAACTTAAACAAGACCTACAAAATTATTTAAAAACGATCGTCAAAAAATTCGGTCACTATAGTAGGATTAGTAGGCTTTTTCCAGCAAAAACGCCTTCACAGCCGGTTTAAATTTTTTAAGGGTTCCCAGCGATCTAATACCAGCTGGTATTATTGGATTATATTTACCGATGAAGATGATGAAAACCCTGGAGATTTTTTGTTCTTCCACATCATATAGTTCCACTTCCTGCATATTATTTTCAGTCAAATCACAGAAAAATAAAGGCTTTGTTCAATCAAACTACCAAAATTTTAAACCTAAATATAAACATCAAACTTATAACCTCACAAATTCAGCTGAGATTAATCGCTTTCCTCGGTCAAAATACTCCGAGCAAAAAGATTATCCTCGGAGCGCTCCGATTTTAATTGCCGAACTGTTGAGATTTATTTCCCCTCCATTTAGATGTCATAAACGAACGATTTAGATCAATCCAAGCGGTCTGAGGTAATTGCCGAACCCGACTACTTATACACAAATTGGAGTTTCGATCTGGACGGATCTAAACCAGCGAATCGAACACGCCTCATGTTGCAAGTTGCAACACTAGTTTCTGTTTCCAACCCATTAAAATAAAAATATTAAAAATAGCTCCTTTGAGATTACTTGTAACGTTTGTCTAGTCTAGAATATGCTAACTATTATCCAAATCTGATCCTTCATAGCAAATGGTGAAACTGAAAATTTGTCATTGTTTTAACCATTCAATACTTATAAGTACCTATACCCTTTTTTAACCAACTTTAATTTGGAAATATCCAGAAAAATAGGTTTTAATGGAAATTAAGAGTTTTTGTTATTCTTAAATTCCCTTAAAAATTCTACTCGTCTTTGGGCTATATGGCGTTGCCCAAAATTAAAATTTTTTACTATACCTTCCAAAACCATAAGTAAAAAAAAAACTGATCTGATTTTGGTGATTCTGCAATTTCCCAGGTTCACTTGGGATTACTTTGACGGTAGTGGGGGAAAGTGGTCATTTGCCAATCGTCGAACTTCCTATAGCCACACTATTTCGGGACTTTGACCACATATAGGTATACCGGGTGCCGGGTGTCCACGGAAGGTGGTTCGCCCCTCTAACTTTTTTGTTTTTTAAAATAATGGAATAGAATTCGGTGGATTTGTATACGACATAAAACTGCATTTTTTTGACCGGTGACTCAACATTATGGAACTTCCAGTTTAACCGGGGTGGCATAAACTTTCGATTTTTAAATGGGACACCTGATATATTTTTTCCTTTTTTGGTTTTTTGACTCCATATGACATTCTAAATTCAACGATGTGTCACTTTTTGTCACCAAGAAAATATTTTTTTTCCAAATTTATTGTTTTATCTAGAGGGCTATGCTTTAAAATCACTTATTTCAGTTCTTTAATCTTGGGAAAAATACAATTTTACTATTTCCAATCCTGTGTGCTATGTAAAATTTAATTTTTAAAGTTGTATAACTCATTTTTTTTAAATGGCAACATGGTGGCTCGTCGGGTTTGTTCGTTAAGAAAAAAGAGGATTTTATTACGATTATTTTGATACCGTACACTATTAGGTTTTAGAAAAGCTGCCATTAAAAAACTTTAAAAAGTTAACTTGGAACTTTCCTAAAATAAAGCATCCTTTGAGAATAAATTTAGATATAAATGTATCAAGTAGCCTGTGACCAGCAAAACTGATAAAACAAAATCATGCCTTTAAGAAAATTGACATGCCAACAGCTTCTGCTAAAGTAAATTAGTTTGTTGTTTAAAAACCATGGAAAATAATAGTTTTACAAGGAGTGAAAAACTTGATATGTTATTAGTGTTTGGAGAATGTAGAAAAAATTCAACCGATGCTGCACGTCTTTACGCACAAATTGTAATCGGCGTCATCCAACCCGGCACTATTATAGGTACCCAAAACTGGTTCCGAAAATGCGAAATGAGCCTGACAATAATAACATATCAACTTTTAAATCTAAATTTATTCTCAAAAGATGATTCATTTTAAGAAAGTTCCAAGTTAACTTTTTTAAGTTTTTTAATGGCAGCTTTTCTAAAACCTATAATAGTGTATATTATGGTATCAAAATAATCGTAATAAAATCCTCTTTTTTCTTAAAAAAAAATGAGTTATACAACTTTAAAGATTAAATTTTACATAGCACATACCTAGCATTGGACCAAAAATAGTAGAATTGTATTTTTCCCCAGATTAAAGAACTGAAATAAGTGATTTTAAGGTATTCATAGCCCTCTAGATAAATTAATAAATTTGAAAAAATAAATATTTTCTTGGTGACAAAAAGTGATACCTACATCGTTGTATTTAGAATGTCATATGGAGTCAAAAAAAGAAAAAATATACCAGGTGTCCCATTTAAAAATCGAAAGTTTATGTCACTTCCGGATAAACCGGAAGTTACATAACGTTGAGTCCCTATTAAAAAATGCAGTTTTATATCGTATACAAATCCCCCAAATTTTATTCCATTATCTTGAAAAACAAAAAAGTTAGAGGGGGGCGAACCACCTTCCGTGGACACCCGGTATAACGGTGGCATGTTACAAGATTGTGACCAGGCGCGGATGCAGGATTTTCTTCAGAGAGGGGGGGAGGGGGGCAAAACAAAAGACAATTAAAAATGTAATTAAGACCTGGAAGAAAAATATTTATATTTAATAGTATTATTTATATAAATAAATATTTTGTCTACTACTTATGGGAAGTTTTGGTTTTGTTTTGACAATTTTTAGCCCCCCCCCCCCCACCACTGATTGTGACCTCCTGAGGTTAGTCCTCTATAGGAGTAAAGCGCGGGATACAGAGTTTGCGTAGTTCACATCATTGAACAGGGCCGGCTTAAAATGTATATAACTAGGGTTGGGATTTTGTCCGTCAAATCTTTTGTGGTCAATTGACTGGTCAATTGACTAAGCCCCGGTCAAATTCCTCAGTTTTGTCAAAAGAAATGAAGCCATGAGTAATTAAATAGAAACGTGTCCTTATTAAAAAACAGCTAACAAAAAATAAAGAAACATTCTGAGGTACAAAAAACACAAAAATGATACATAAATAATATGTATAATATTGATCCAACAATACTAAATTACTAATGAAGTAATGAGTGAGTGACTAATTGATGGCAGTACTGGCCTTGATAGATAACTTAGATAAAGGTACATCATCTTCGTCACTGAACTCACCCTCGGCATTGGCTTTATGTTCTTCAAATCTGAATCATTCGTTTCATCCTCACTATTTTAAATCACTATTAGAAATTTAGCGCTGGTTCCTCCGAATTTCTATATTTTTTTATTTCCACTGCCACTTAACAGCTTTAAGTTGTGCTTTATATAAATAAGCTTTCCCGAGTGAGTGGTTTTCAATCGGTTGCGAAGCTTGCCATGGGAAATGTCACACGAGGACCAATTTTCTCTCAGAAAAGGCTGCAAAAGTTTTTGACCGAATTTGACCCGGTCAAAATCTCTCTGGTCAAACAGGCACAACCCTATATATATATAACTATAATTTGGTGCTAAACATAGGATAGCAAAAGTATTACCAGAGTTACAAATTAAAAGGCGCTCTATTATAGTGTCTCTATTATAAACTAGACCGGTTCTGTTCGCATCGAAGCAAAATTTTATTGACATTTGCTGTTTATACTACATATTGCGCATGCTCACTATTCCGGTAACAAGTCGCATAGTGGCCTCACCTTTCAATAGCCTGGTCGCATACCATTGGCAATATAGTGGTTACATAAGTATTTTACTATGTGAGTTTGACGGGTCCGGGTGTTTTCGTGGGGTTAGCTCGGTCAAGTGGCGACCTCCATGTCGGCGGCATAAGGGTTAATTAAATAATTTTAGGTTAGTTTTGCTTGTCGAATCGTAATAAGACGTTGACGGTTTGTTTATTTAAGGTTTGTTTTACGACAGAACGTTGACATAGGTTTATTTTCAGGTTAGTTCTGTTTGTCAAATCATGCATGACAATCAAGACGTGAAAATATCAAAAATAAACTACCATTTTGTTTGATTCTCGACTCTATACAGTTGCAGGGACGTAGCGAGGCCATGACCATTGGGGGGGTGAGAGTATTAAACATTTCCCAACTTGATAAATAAGATCATCCAGTTTAGCAAAGGTTTATTTGTGATATATATTTAAGTACATTAAACTGTAAGTAAACCGAAAACTCTTTGAACACATTTGGCTTAAATTTTAAAATATTATTAATATGTACTTAGTACACACACAGTTACATTTATAATTGGATTCGTCGTTGTTTTAGTTTAGTCCACTGCTTTACAATTTCCAAATTATCAAAAAGTGCAAGATCCTTTTTGCTTTTGATAGCCATTAAACAGTCCAATCAATCAGTGGTCATTGTGAACCTATTAACATTTTTAATAAATTTCAGGAGGCTAAATTTTCGTTCATTAGTTGCGGTTGAATACCCTGCAGTAAAAATTAATTAACACAACTGAAATGTAAGTTTAAGTGGTATTTTATACTTGACAGCGACGTCCATAACTTCCTGCATGGTTTTTGTGTCATTTTTCATGCAAATGTTAAATAAGACCTCTAGCTGGGCTTGCAGGGCATATTCGTCGGGTCTACAATTTGGAGGATACAGTGCCACTCGTTTTTCTATATTCTTCATTAATAAATTTTCTTTGCTAAGTGGAAATTTAAAAACTTCGACAAAACCAGATATATTTCCCAATACTGAAGACAAGTTATTTTCAAGAAATTGGATTAGTGTATCTAGCACACAGACAAATTCTTTTCGGTAAAAATCTTTAACATTTAGTTAGACTGCATCATCTCTATTTCCATCCAATTTTTTAGGAATAAATCGACGCCTATGGTGTTTATGAAAATCGTCTATATGAGAAAATCCTAATTTATTCGAAAAAACTATGGCACATTCAATAAGGTTACTTATTTCATTTTTCTTGTTTTTTATAGTTTTTAAACTCTCTGCTGTACTCAAGATAAGTTGCATTGCATCCACTAAATTTAAATCATCCCGCTCTAAGATTTCTGTGACAAGTTTCATTTTATAAGAAATATGTTTACAGAAAAATAAACAGGAGATAAAATCGAATGATAATATGCGTTTGTACAAGCCGAGAGCTTTGGCTTTGCTCTTATTATCAATTGTTTGATCTTTAGTTATATTTTCTAAGACCTCGATTATGCCTTCAAGAGAGGTGCTTACAGCTTTTAAGGTCTCAGCACGGGCTGTCCATCAAAAATTCCAACTAAATCTCCCAACTGGAAATTATTGGTAAGGATGAAACCCCCCCCCCCAAGGCTTCGTCCCTGTACAGTTGGTTTGTATATTTACTAGCCGAGTACTGAAATGTTGTGACCGAAGACTGCCCGGAGTTAAAAGTCAAAATTTCACTTGTTTTTTTTAATGAACCGGTCTGTATTCTATTTCACACACTCCTCCCTAAATCTCATGAGGCCTTGATAAAAGCATTGTCATATTTCTTTCAATAAAAATATTTTACCGCTCATAAGTTTGTACGACGTACAAATATGTAACGAGTTACGACGAACGTTCCCTGTGATAAACACTTAGCACACGAGAATATCCGTTTAAAGGCACGTCGCTTCTTGGAATTTACATTAGAGGCCTCGAGCCTCGCTTTCAGGTTTACTTAGTTTATGTTTATTTGCTATGAGATTGGTTTATTACTTACCACGTAAACTGCCTTAAAGGGTAACACATGGACTATTCAACCGCTTTATTACTGTTTATTCATAATTTGGGCCGTTCATTTCAATATTGGATATTGGATCGTGTTGATCACAAATGATATTTTCTTTTTAAATAAGATAATCAAGAAAGTTGGACCGTGTTGGGTTTTACGTCCAAAATACGTTCAATTTAATAAGCACAAAGGACGTCCGACATATGTCCCATAAAAAAGGACATAAAATGAACGTAAAATGTACGAACAAAAATGTGGGTTCTTTGAACGTACGCGTTGAACGTACACTGTACGTCCAAAATACGCTACAGGACGTAAAAACGTAAAATGGACATAAAATGTACGTCCTTTGGACGAGGTATGCTATCTGGGTAGTGACGTAACGGTCAGCAGTCATTTTTAGTTTTTATTTATAGTATGCAAAAATATTATTCCCTAAAGTAGTAAGATAAGATAAGTTTCATAATATATAAATTACTTCGAATAATTTATTTTAAACCACTTTTAGTTTTGGCGTGTAGAAAGTACTTGGGTAAAGTAATAATAATAGTAATGACCGCGTGTGGTGTCAGAAAAGATATTGCTTATATGCCTTTAGTATCAATTAGCGAACAGGAACAGTTGAAAGGAGACAAAGAATGGAAATGGCCCTCAGTTGTTGTAACCTTCTGGATAATTATCGTAATGTTGACGGGGTTGGTTTATTTCATTGATTTTTCCCAGTTGCAGTTATTGATACCGTTCAACAAAATTATTAAATTGGCTAAATTTCCAGAATTACCTCAGACATTCAATTCTCTAAATGGATACCTTATTAACACGCCAGGTAAGATTGTTTTATATTCACTTCCTTGAACACCTCTTATTACGTATCCGTGAATAAAAGTTAACCATTAAGGTAGGAGTATCAACATGCTTGCCAACCTATAACCTATTTCGCGTACATTTATTTATGTTTTCTAGCTTTTAAACAAAATTTAAAGAAAATCAGTATCGACTTAATATTCTATAGGTAATAATTGACATATTTAATAAATATCCAGGAATTTCATAACTTATTTTAGGAGAATTGTATAGCGAAAAATATCGGGTAAGATTTTTTTAAACATTATTATGTCATTGTCACTCATTGTTCTTTCACTATACAATTCTCCCCAAATTAGCAATGAAATAAATTGATATTTTTTGTAATATATCAGATACTAGCTAAATAATGTACCGATGATATTGATTTGCTTTAAATGTTAGTTATTAAAATAATAAACTCAAAAAATCAACGCGAAATAGGTTATAGGTTGGCAATGGATTGAATGACGTTGAGAATTCAGCCTTAAGGTGGGAGTATCAACATGCTTGCCAACCTATAACCTATTTCGCGTACATTTATTTATGTTTTCTAGCTTTTATACAAAATTTAAAGAAACTCAGTATCGACTTGATATTCTGTAGGTAATAATTGACATATTTAATAAATATCAAGGAATTTTATAACTTATTTTAGGAGAATTGTATAGCGAAAAATATCGGGTAAGATTTTTTTAAACATTATTATGTCATTGTCACTCATTGTTCTTTCACTATACAATTCTCCCAAAATTAGCAATGAAATAAATTGATATTTTTGTAATATATCAGATACTACCTAAATAATGTACTGGCAATAGATGGAATGACGTTAAGAATTCAACCTTAAGGTTGAATTCTCAACGTCGTTCAATTTATTGCCAACCTATAACCTATTTCGCTTTATTTTTTCAAGTTTATTATTTTTTAAACTAACATTTAAATAAAATCAGTATCGTCGGCACATTACTTAGGTAATCAGCCTTATTCACATGTCCCCTTGGATATTTGTTGACCCTTGGTTATTGAAAAACTTTTAAAATATTGCGATTTGTTATTTTTGTTGTCCTTGGTTGTTGAATTGAATATTGGTTATTGAATGTCATATTGGTTGTTGAAATTAATAATAAATGTCTTATTCAGATGTACCATATTTTTCGATAACAGTTTTCAGTGTTCCATATTTTGTAAGCCGTTGGTAAAAGCACCTGCTTGACACATTGGATATTGAAAATTTTTAAAACCTGTCGTTTTTCTAGATTAGGGTCTTTGAATTTTATTATGGCAGATAATTTTCCGTTGCTAATTGCTGCGTTAGTAGAAGAAAATGAAAGTTAAGTTAGCTCGATTTTTCTTTGTGGGGAGTTTATAAGTTACTACGTTTCCATGCTACTAAAATCAAATTGAATTCGGATTTGGGATTGAAACGTTGTTGCGTTTCCATGAAGTAAATAATTAGAATATAGAGTACCTTATAAAATGGTATTTAGGAAATGTAGCCTAAATGTTACTTAGGCTTTTGCCAAGCTCATTCCATAAGGTGGATTGGTCTTCAGGATTGCATGTTGGATTTTGGATGCAATTTCCCCGTAAATAACACACGATTTTCCTTTAAATACCTCAGGTATATTTTAAACTGTTGTTTTGATGTTCGTTTTTTTCCATTTTATATAGGGTATACAGCACATAACTGTATGTATACAGTACACAAGTCTGAGTGATTTAATAATTCTTTTTTTTTTGCAACAGTTAACGTTTAAAATCAAATTCAAATGTGAAAAGTAGGGTTAGATTTTAAAATCTGACAGTTTTCCTGTGCTGCCAGATTTCTTTTATTAGTTTTAAGAACAGTTTTTCAATATCCAACATCCTGTTCTCAAGCGTGACACCTGAATAAAAAAAATTTCCGTTATTGAAATATCTCAATATCCAATATTGGAAAACCTCAATAACTAAGAGGAAACGTGAATAAGGCCGATTATCTAATACTTATATTACAAAAATATCAATTAATTTTATTGCTAATTTTGGGCGAATTGTAGAGTGAAAGAACAATGAGTGACAATGACATAATAATGTTAAAAAAAAACTTACCCGACATTTTTCGGTATACAATTCTCCTAAAATAAGTTATGAAATTCCTTGATATTTATTAAATATGTCAATTATTACCTATAGAATATCAAGTCGATACTGATTTTCTTTAAATTTTGTATAAAAGCTAGAAAACATAAATAAATCTACGCGAAATAGGTTATAGGTTGGCAAGCATGTTGATACTCCCACCTTAAGTAAAAAAAACAAACTTTTGAATAAAAAAAAATGTTTTCTTTAGAAGACAAGCGGTTCTCGACTGGTTTATAGGCTAATTTCGTTACCACCCGCCACATCGTGGTAGAAATAGTAATTAACAAGTCAAATTGATGTTTTCAAAATTACTATACCGGGTGTCCCGGATAAAAATGCACTCTACAGGGATCTCGTAAAACGTAGAAGATACAGAGATGATTAAAATAGACAAAAGTTGCGCCTTACCAAATTATGCAATGTTGTATTTTCAAATTTAAATTTCGAATCCTTCTAAAGGTATTTGGGCAAAACCGAATTTTCGCGATTTCGTTTTTATTAATTTTTTACTCTATTTAAAAATATCTGTTAAGATAAGGGTTACAATTTCATTGCCATTTTTTCTCCTTTACAAGTTGGTCTAATTAGATTTTCAATCAGACGTTTCGTTTCTCACAACCACCATCAACTTTGTTTTTTTAAATAGTCGGATAATTTTATTTTATTATTCTTATATTGTTGCTTAAATTTTACAGCAATCAAAGATGCCAGTGTTTACAATTTGTCTGGTTAGTAATCATTTTATTAGATTCATTCACGTTCTACAAAAACTTATAATTGCAAATAAATTACAAAAGTTAAGGTTGTTGTCAAATAAAATAAAATAAATATGTGGTATTTAGCAACAGGTTTTTATATTTAGTATCTATACTTATTTCAGTTCCATGGTGACAAAATCTATAATGATAACGGCAACGTCGCTTTTCTTTTTTGCGCGTCGGCCATAGGTAGCAACTGAAACCGCTGTAATAGGCGTAAGTATAGTATTTATTTTTTGCGACAGTATGGTTAGTGGTCGGGATACTAGAAATTTATTATTTGTAGGTGTTTTGTAAAGTTTTTGTATTTTTTTAGTTCATTGTAAAGTATTTTATTAATATGTTTAAGAAAATGGTGCGTCGCGTCGGTGTTAAGTTTGTGGAAAATTCGGAATTCTCTTTCACAAGTAAGGGTATAATGTTTATTTTTTGCCCATTCAGTGGCGTAGCAGTAACAAAAGCAAATTAAAATAATTGAAGATTACTAAGGCCCAAATTATTAATAGTTAGCTTGTTCACATTAACTGTGATATAACTTCTAGGGATACCATTATTGGAACAACAATTGTCGTCATGGTATATAGTTATGTGGCAGTTAGAACTAATAGATAAAAATAAAAAATCAAAAACATATAAATAAAAACGAAATCAAAATTGAAAATGAATCACTTACTGATAAGAAAAATATAGCTAATAGCTTTATTGACTATTTTTCTGAAGTGGGAAAAAAGCTAGCAAACAAAATCAATAAAGGTAATAACACATTTTCAAATAAAAAAATAAACAATATAAATTCATTTTATTTAGAAGAAACTAATCATAAAGAAGTTGAAAATGTAATTGAAAGTTTAAAATTAAAGAAATCTCCTGGTGCCGACGGAATAACAACAGAAATATTAAAAACTATTAAAACTTCTATTTCTAGACCACTAACATTTCTTATAAATAATATTTTTAAAACCAGTATACAGGGTGTCCCGAAATTAGCTGACAATATTTTAAGGAGATAAAGTACATCCAAAAATAATACTAATACCCTCTATTAATATACCTTCAAAAACGCTTCGTTATGGGGCTAGAGCCCCCGAATTGGAGCTATGATAAGCAGTTTTTTCACAATATCTCAAAAACCGATTAGGGTATCGAAACAAAATTTGATACATGTTTTACCCATGACAAGACGCAATAAACGATTTAATTAGCTTAAGTTTATTTCTTCCAGTGGCGTCCCACTCGGTAGGTAGTTGGGAGAATATTGCCCTAATTTTTTTATTTTTAAGATGTTTTAACTTCAGGTACAATTTTTAGAAGCCTTGAAGTCTTTTGTTGAAAAAAGGTACTCTTGTTTCATTGCGGTAGAATTCACCATTTTCTAGTAAAATCGATTTTAAAATTTTCGGTTTTTTGAAATCCGGTGAAAAGGCTAAGGTTTTTTTTTGCATATATCTCACTATCTCAGCAAACACTTAATATTAAAACATGAAATTTATTAGAAGTTTTACTAGCGACAAGGCATATTATGTATTAAAGGATGTTACTTTAAAATATTTTTCCAGTGACGTCGCGTTAAGTAAATATTACTATTATTTTTATTTATTTGATAGTTTTAATGTTATTTTTTTTTAATTTTAAATTTTTTGTTAATAAAACCTTTTATTATTGTAATTTGACAGAATGTAACGTTTTTAAATTAAACATATTATTAGATTCCTTTGTTTTTTAAATATTTATTTTCATGGAGACTTTAAGAGAGTTTTAAAATTAAACAAAAAAGAATAACAAATTGCAAATCAAATTTGATTGTGAACCACACGGGAATCTAATTCTTAAGCAAGTACCAGTCATGTGTCCCCAAAAATAATAATCAAGGGGATTTAAATCAGGTGATCTTGGTGGCCAGGCTATGGCTACCAATCCACCTAATAATTTTCTTCAAGCCAATTCCTCACTTGACGTCCGTAGTGAGCTGGTGCCCCATCATGTTGAAAGAAGTGCCCTAAACGTAAATCCAGTGGCACATTATCTAATAATTCCCCAAGTTGATTATGTATTGTTATTATTTCGCTAGTAGAACTTCTAATAAATTTTATGTTTTAATATTAAGTGTTTGCTGAGATATGCAAAAAAAAACCTTAGCCTTTTCACCGGATTTCAAAAAACCGAAAATTTTAAAATCGATTTTACTAGAAAATGGTGAATTCTACCGCTATGAAACAAGAGTACCTTTTTTCAACAAAAGACTTCAAGGCTTCTAAAAATTTCACCTAAAGTTAAAAAATCTTACAAATAAAAAACTTAGGGCAATATTCTCCCAACTACCTACCCAGTGGGACGCCACTGGAAGAAATACAGTTAAGCTAATTAAACCATTTATTGCGTCTAGCTATGGGTAAAACATGTTTCAAATTTTGTTTTAATACCCTAATCGGTTTCTGAGATATTGTAAAAAAACTGCTTATCATAGCTCCAATTCGGGGGGCTCTAGCCCCATAGCGAAGCGTTTTTGAAGGTATATTAATAGAGGATTTTAGTCTTATTTTTGAATGTACTTTATCCCCTTAAAATATTGTCAGCTAATTTCGGGACACCCTGTATATCCAGAAGCTTTCAAAATTGGTATAATAAAACCTATTTTTAAAAATGGAGATTCTAGTAAAACTAGTAATTATAGACCAATAACATTAATATCTTCGATAGCAAAAGTATTCGAAAAAGTTTTAAAATAAAGAATCGAAAATTATTTGGAAAAAATAAATTTTATTTCTAATAAACAGTTTGGGTTTCAAAAAAATAAATCAACACAAAATGCTATTTGCTATCTAACAGAACAAAATATATATGATGCACTAGATAATAAAAAACCTTGTATTAGTATTTTTCTATAGATTTAGCAAAAGCCTTTGATACAGTTAGCCATAATTTACTTTTAAAAAAGTTTTAAAATTTTGGATTCAGAGGAAAGCAATTAGAATTATTTAAAAATTATCTGAAAAATAGACCAACTTATGTTCAAATAGATAAAGAAAAAAGCTATCCAAAGGTATTTAAGTATGGTGTTCCTCAAGGAATAATTTTAGGATCATTATTTTTTAATATTTATATTAACGACTTATTTAGTATAAATTGCGATGGACAATTCATAGTTTTGCAGATGATACTACAATTTTTTATACCGATACAAATTGGAATAACTTAAATAATGAAATAAAAAAAGATTTTAAAATTATAAAAAATTGGTTTGATAACGATAATTTGTTAACAATTAATTTTAATAAAACCAATTATATTCCTTTTACTTTAAACCTAAATAACCTATACTACCACAAAATATGAATAGTATTCAAATAAATGAAGACATTCAAATTTTTAAAGTTAATAAAATAAAATATTTAGGAATTATTTTTGACAGTAAATTAAATTGGAATTTTCACATAGAATACTTAATTAAAAAATTAAGAAATTTACTACCGATTTTTAAAAACATTAAAAAAATTTTAAATGTAAGACATATGGAAATATTATATTTAGGGTTGTGGATTTGACCGGTCAATTTGTTTTTGGTCAATTGACCAGTCAATTGACTAAAATAAATTAAAATTTAAAAATGCAGTGGATGAACCTAACTATACTTGCCAAATTTCTTATTTTGTATTTAAAAAATAATTTTTTATAACAAGTTTTGCTTGTTCTGAAAAGTCTATTGCCATACCTAAATTTTATACAGGGTGGTCAAATGGATGATATAGTTAGGTCCATCCAGGTACACATTCTATAAGTGTATATCTCAATAGTTGCTCCACAGTAGATACATTTCCCGTTTACTTTGTTTTCTTCTCTTATTTCGGTAAAACAATTCCAAATTTTGGTTTTGTACTTCCCCAAACTCATCGTAAATGCGACGTCGCGTCGTTAGTTCACAAAAATGTAATAATGCAATGCAAATGCAAACCCTAACTCTGACAAATACGAAATAAGAATAAATAGACTGAGAAGGAAATATGAAAATGGTGTAAAAAGATAATAACAATATCTAATCTATTCCTTTCCTTCATTTTGATTGAATCCGTTCCGGGAACCACTAATAAACGAGGCCGACTATTGGGATTCCCAGAATCAGGTGTTATTGTTTTCTTAAATAACGGCGCTATAACGATACACTAAACTTTATCCTGGGTGGTAGGAGGTAATCTGGACAGGTCACAAATGCATAAATAATAAAATAAAATTGATATATTTTGACCGAATTTGACCGGTCAAATACGTCATGGTCAATTGACCGGTCAATTGACCATGCCCAACTCTAATTATATTACGCGTTGATGGTTAAAACTCATTTAAATTACGGAATTTTAGGTTGGGGAGGAATAAATAGAACTTTAGTTAAAAATTAGAAATATTACAAAAAAGGTTTCTAAAAATTATATTCAATAAAGATTATCCTTCAAATTCAGAAACAAAAAAGTTGAACATAATGCCGGGTCTACACCAAACCAACAAACCAAAAACAAAACAGCAACTCAATGTTTCCCAACAATTTTTAAATAAAATCAAAACATTCAGGCAACTATTTTGTTTTGTTGGTGTTTTCAACAACTTTTTATTTTCCCGGCGGCTGGCGGTAAAGATCAAAGTGTTGATGTTTTGTCTGCGTTTCTAGCAACTCTACTGACCTAGTGTGTACGCGCTCGACGACAAGAAGAAAACAAATCAAATCAAAATTTGTATTTTTCTTCTGTAGCGATGGTCCAATAATTTGTATTAGATTTTTAAGATCAGCACTGGTCATTCTTAAAACGTTTTTAAAGCTAGACCGCATTTCTCCACTAATACTGACATCATATTTTTGTAAATCTTTCAGTAATTCCTCAACATAGTTTTTTTGCCGGTTCTTTAAACTCGGTCTAACCCAAAAACGTTTTTTCTTTTTTGGTTTAAGAATACAAAACGAGCTGCCATAATAAATAAGTCATGGTTCCTTTGTATTGCGAAATTTCGAGCACGCCACATTAAAACAGTTTCGATCACAAAGTTGAAAGATTAATAATTATTGTTTTCGTATTTAACCAACAAAACAAAACCGACAACAAAACAGCAACGCAACAAAACTGCTTCTCGAAAACAGAAACAAATTGTCAAGTGCTGTCCACATAATGCGAAAACAATAAATTATTAATCTTTCAACTTTGTGATCGAATCTGATTTAATGTGGCGTGCTCGAAATTTCGCAATACAAAGGAAACATGACTTATTTATAATGGCAGCTGGTTTTGTATTCTTAAACCAAAAAAAGAAAAAAATGTTTTTGGGTTAGACCGAGTTTAAAGAACCGGCAAAAAAACTATGTTGAGGAATTACTGGAAGATTTACGAAAAGATGATATCGGTACTAGTGGAGAATTGCGATCAAGCTTTATAAACTTTTTAAGAATGACCAGTGCGGATCTTGAAAATCTCATACAAATTATCGGACCCTCGATACAGGAGAAAAATACAAATTTTGATTTGATTTGTTTTCTTCTTGTCGTCGAGCGCGTACACACTAGGCCAATAGAGTTACTAGAAACGCAGACAAAACATCAACACTTTGATCTCTACGGCCAGCCGCCGGGAAAATAAAAAGTTGTTGAAAACACCAACAAAACAAAATAGTTGCCTTGCCTGAATGTTTTGATTTTGTTTAAAAATTGTTGGGAAACATTGAGTTGCTGATTTGTTTTTGTTTTGTTGGTTTGGTGTGGACCCGGTTTACTTGAAAATCTGTTTCTGTTTTCGAGAACTTGCAGTTTTGTTGTGTTGCTGTTTTGTTGCCAGTTTTGTTGGTTTGGTGTGGACTCAGCATAAGACAACTTTACATTTATATAACATCTTAATATATATATATTTAAAAATAAAAACCTTATACATTTTAAAAACCATAATCATAATACACGTCATAAAAATGAAATAACCCTAAAACCTAAAATAAATAAGTCCATAGGACAAAAAAATTTCAAATATTTATGTTTTTATTTAAACGATTATTTACCAACAAAAATTAAAAAATTGATTTCATTAAAAAAATTTAAAGTCGAAATAAAAACATGGATTTTGAGTAATAGATGTGTTTTGGACTTCCATTGCCTTTAGTTTTTCATATCACAACGTTTCAACTGGTAAGAATCTCTAGTCGTCTTCAGGTAAATACTAAACAAGTTACAAAGCTACGAGCCTATTTATATTACCTAGGGGGGGAAGGGGGGGCGGAGCTAGACGTATGATTGGGTACAGTCGTGAGTCATCTGCTTACGTCACCATGTTGATTCATCTGCTTACGTCATTCGCTTACGTCATCACGTTTGCATCACTACTTAATCTGAGCCTACACCTATTTAACAAGGGCGTCCAAATGTTTCTTATATCTGCAGAAGGTTTACTGAAACAGTCAGGGTTCTGTATTATGACAGCGGCTTCTTTGAATTTTCTCTTCCGCCAATGCTCTTCTTTAAGTATAATTTTTGCGTTTGCACATTGTAAATGATGGCCGTTTATCAACAAGCAAACGCCTTAAAACGTATCTACGTTCAACAATTTTGCAGGAAAGATTTAGTGGTATGGCATTGTTGAATGTCCACAAAGAAATTGATATTGATCATGACAAAATCATCAATAAATTTGCGTTGATGAAGCCAAGGCGAATGCAAGTGAATCATTGGTCATCAAGTTACTAATAAAGCCAAATATTTTTATGTACCTATCCTATCATCAAATATTTTAATAACCTTTGTTTCACGTTATTTTATTTGAACTTGGTTTATTTTTAGGCGCCAGCCTATAGGTTTGCCCCCTCCCCCTTCCGCGCACAAATTGACAAACTGTGTCTGCAATAAGTGATCCACCCCCCCCCCCCTTTGAGAAATCCTGGGACCGCCACTGCGTGGGTCCAAGCGTGGTCTGTTGCACCGGATCTGTTTGTTTCTAATTTCAGTGTGTGGTTTCGATGTTCTTTGATCCTTGTTTGGAGAGGTCGTAGAGTTTCACCAACATAGGATTGTCCGCATTCGCAAGGTATTCTGTATACACAATTCTTCGGGTCTTTTTGATTTGTTGGTTTTGTCTTCGTCAGGTGGCTTCTTAAGGAATCTTTGGAGCTGAAGACTGTTCGGATGTTGTACTGTTGTCCTATCCTTCGAATTTTTTCGGAGATTCCCTTGACATAAGGTAAATTCATGGTGGGTCCAGATTTATTATCTTTGTTCGTTCTAGTTTTGTGATTTTGACGCTTTTTGATGGCCTGATCGACTAGTTTTGTAGGGTAATCATTCATGCCAAGGTCTTGCTTGATGTTGTTAAGTTCTTTCGTCAGAGTTCCCTGCGAGTTGCAAAGTGTGAATGCTCTATCGACGAGTATTTTGACTATTCCATGTTTGGTGCTGTTTGAATGGTTTGAGGCGTAGTTAAGATATTGACCTGTGTGGGTTTGTTTCCTATATACCTACCGATGTTTGGATGGTGCTCCCGTTTTTCTGTACTACGACGTCTAAGAACGGTAGTCTGTCGTTGTCCTCCTTCTCCATGGTAAACTTAATTGTAGGTGACAGGTTGTTCATATGTTGTAGAAAGGTTTGGAGTTCGTCATCGCTTCCATTCCAAATGATGAATGTGTCATCTACGTAACGAAGCGATAGCTTTTGTTTAATATTCGCCTTATTTATCGCCTGATTCTCGAACCATTCCATGAATATGTTGGCTATTATGGTGATAGGGATGAGCCCATTGGTAGTCCGTCCTTTTGGCTAAATAATATGTCCTTCTCCTGAAAGTAAGAATTAAACTAGAAAGAAACTAGTCGATCAGGCCATCAAAAAGCGTCAAAATCACAAAAGTAGAACGAACAAAGATAATAAATCTGGACCCACCATGAATTTACCTTATGTCAAGGGAATCTCCAAAAAAATTCGAACGATAGGACAATAGTACAACATCCGAACAGTCTATAGCTCCTAAGATTCCTTAAGAAGCCACCTGACGAAGACAAAACCAACAAATCAAAATGACACGAAGAATTGTGTATACAGAATACCTTGAGAATGCGGACAATCCTATGGTGAAACTCTACGACCTCTCCAAACAAGGATCAAAGAACATCGAAACCACAGACTGAAAGGAGAAACAAACAGATCCGGTGCAGCAGACCACGCTTGGACCCACGGCCATCATTTACAATGGGCAAACGCAAAAAATATACTTAAAGAAGAGCATTGGCGGAAGAGAAAATTCAAAGAAGCAGCTGTCATAATCCAGAACCCTGACTGTTTCAGTAAACCTTCTGCAGATATAAGAAACATTTGGAAGCCCTTGTTAAATAGGTGTAGGCTCAGATTGAGTAGTGATGCAAACGTGATGACGTAAGCAGATGAATAAACATGGTGACGTAAGTAAATGACTCACGACTGCACCCGATCATACGTCACTAGCTCCGCCCCCCCCCTCCTACCCCCCTACGTAGTATAAATAGGCTCGTAGCTTTGTAACTTGTTTAGTATTCACCTGAAGACGACTGGAGATACTTACCAGTTGAAACGTTGTGATATGAAAAACTAAAGGCAATGGAAGTCCAAAACACATCTATTACTCAAGATACATCATTGTCTACAACCTTCAAACAAACACTAAAAACATGGATATTAAAAACAGACAATTTTGAAAATATTTTTAGAAATGCTTTAATTAATTAATTAATTAATATTGTTCTGAATAATTTATATAGGTAAGTAATATTTTTTACTTAAAAATTATTAATTAGTTATTTTATTATAGGTAATATATTTCTTCAAAAAAGCTTTCTTAACATAGTATAAAATAAAGTCGCTGTCGCTGTCTGTCCGTCCCCTACCAGCTATATATGCTTAAGAGCAGTTATCACTTGCGCATTTAGGTAAAAAGGAGTGACAATCTACAAGAAAACTATTGCATAGAATTGGTTAAAATTTGGAATTTAGCTTCGAAGTTTGATACTTCATGACTGTATCACCTTCATTTTATCAATTTTGAAAAAAAAAATTATTTTGAAAATTTGTTTTCTAATTTTAAAAAATTGAAGGCGATATAGTTATGTAGTATCAAATTTCGGAGCTAAATTCCAAATTTTAACCAACTCTATTCAATAGTGTTTTCTTGTAGTTTGTCACTCCTTTTTACCTAAATGCGGCAAGTGATAACTGCTCTTAAATCTTTAAAACTACGCAACGGATTTTGAAGTGGTTTTTTTTAATAGATAGAGTGATTCAAGGGGAAGGTTTTTACGTATAATAGCGACCCGCCCGGCTTCGCACGGGTGCAATTTCAGAAAGTGGCATGCCGGGTACTAATATATCGGGTTTGTTCGGGTTTGTATTTATACCAGCGGGTTGCAACGCATGCCGGATACACGCTAGTATACTATAAATTAACATTTTTACTTTAAAAAACTTGATTTTTAATACATATTTATGATTTTACATACTAAAACAAAAAATAAGATTTGCCCCTAACAAGCTCAGCTTCAGGGGACTGAAGAATAAGTTTATCGAAGACAACATAAACATATTTATTATACTATTAAATTTTAAATAAACTTATTATTATTATTATTATTATTACAATAGTTTGGGCCTTATGCATTTATTTTAGTATTCAACTATAAACCTTTATCAAGAACAAAATTTTATCAGCAACGGAAAGTTTTTTGTTTTCAAGCGTTGTTTACCAGCCAATCCAGGTATAGGTAAATATTTTCACACTGCAAAATGTTTTATTTTTTATTTTCTTAAAGTTACCTACACAAATTATGTATAGGTACACTAAACCTACAGAAACTATAAGGTATATTTTAATCATTTTCTCTGGAATTTGAAATATTCAAGTGTAAAATCATACAGGGCTCCCTCCTAAAAGCAGGAGGCAACAAAATGAAATTGTTATAAATTTATAAAGTATTTACCCTCCTGGCATGTCAACAAAAACTATTTCTCTTTCAACAAGTAAAGTGATTTTACCTATTAATTCACTGTAGCATACAACATACCAGGGTAAATAAAAATATCCTCTACGTACAATAACCACGTGGTTATATACCTACATGTCATTTATAAATAAGAAAATATATTTCTTATTGCGTTTTGCCTAAAACGTCATTAATAATAATACTATATTATATTTACAGCTTATAGGCTTTCTTCAAAGACTCCTTTCAATCTTCACTTAAGTAAAATTATATTAATACTTTAATGAAAACTTTTTCAATTATTACTTATTCATTGTATTAAATATCCATGCCACTAATGATGACTGATCGCTCGGAACCTTTGCAATATCGCGCTGACTCTTTATTTTACACCTAAGAATGTTTGATGCAAACAAACTGGCTATTCATGGATGAACGGTTTGGTCTATTCTATATAGAAGAGGTCTTTCGCTTTATGTATTTAGTTATTTATGATCTACAAGTGGGCTCCGTGGTAGTATAATATAGTTATTACATAATTACAATTTTATTCCATATTATTATGTTTTAAGTTTAAGTGAATTGGACGAGCAATTTCTTAAAAAAAAACACGCGTGGCCTACCAAAAAGTTATTTCCATGGTTACTAGAATCATATTAAATGTTAAACTCCTTGAGTTAGTTATTGGGGGCTTCCTATGACAAGGGTAAATTTAAAAGAACCGAATTCCCAAAAAAAAAATAAGAACGTTTTCAAAATCTTCGTTAAATGAGCATTTTTGTGATGTAGGGTAGGGTGGGGCACCTTGGTACATGGGGCACCTTGGGACAATTCATATTTGCCGCCTTAACGCTTACTGATCTTTCCGCTGTGTCATTGCCCAATCAGTGTAATAATCTTATAGCGTCCACAACAAATGGTTGTATCTGAGTACGTGTTGTGCAGAATTTAGAATTTATGAGTCTAAAGTAAGTATTGTGACATTTTATTCATAAGATCTTCTTCTTCTTCTGGTGCGTATCCACTAATAGATATTCGCGATAACATTTTCCATTGCTTCCCTATTTCTTGCGGTATGTATCAGCGACTGAACATCGTGTATCCCTGTCCATTGCCTGATGTTTCTCTTTTGCCTTCAATCTTGCCCTCGATCATCAGCTGCAAGAATCGGGATCTTTCACTCCTCATATGATGCATCTTGAAAACAGCATACTCCCAGGTATGCTATTTTCCTCTTCTTAATTGTTTCAAACAGTTCGCGTTTCTTATTGACACGTCTAAGAACTTCCTCATTTGTCAAATTTCGTCGTCCAAGATATCTTAAGTGTTCTGCGATATAGCCACATCTCGAAAGCTTCTAATTTGTTAATTGTATTCGCTTTCAACGTCCAACCTTCCATACCATAAAGAAGTACCGACCAAACGTAGCACTTGATGAACCTCAGTCTCAAGTCAAGGTCAAATTCGGAGCAGGTAAGCACCCTTCCACTTTACAAATGCCGTTCGAGCTTGTTTAATGCGACATTTTACTTCGTTGTCCGATGTCCAGTCTTCGAACAGCCAGGTGCCAAGATACTTGAACTTCTCCACTCTTTTTATGGGCATTGCGTTAAAAGTCATGCTGGAGTTTTCAAATGTATTCAGGGTTCTGGAGATAATCATGAATTTTGTCTTGTTGGTGTACATAAGATCGTAAAGGGCATAGTCCGTACAGGCTGCTGTTTGTGATTATAAAAAGTGTAACAAACTGCCCCACCCTACCCTACCCAACTCAAAAACACTTAAGGGCACATTTCTCAAGGTCAATCATGTATAAAAGACCTGTAAATGGCTTGAATGCAGGGGTAACTTCCGGAACCTTGCATGTAATTATAAAAAAAAAATTAGTTTCTAATTTTGGAAGGGTTGTTCAGGGAATCATTGTATGCCGTTTTTTTTTAAATAAATGCACAGAAACTTTAAAAACAGCAGTTTTTTGAAACCACTAAAATTGCCACAGTTTACCTTAAAATCCTTGAAAGTAAATATGTCGATTTTCAGAACTGAAGTAAAAACAACCATTTTTCCTGATAACACGATATTTTCTAGTCTATCTAGATGTCATCTCTTCTAATAATTCTAGAGAATATGTGTTTGTTTTAACAGGAAAGGGGTCGTAATTGCACAAGACACGAAAGTAAACAAAACTATGACCGACTGACCTGCTTTCCTCGACCAGCTCCAGAATATATCTGTCTTTCTTCTTCGTATACCAAAAGCATAAAAATAACTACTCTGATTAACACAGCAGTACAGCACTGCAGTGCGCATGCGAATCGTTAATAGTTATACAATTTGATCATACTACTTGCATACATACTAAACAATATATCCATTATTTTCTTGATGTTTTTAGGATGCCGAATACCTGAAATGGCCCCGTATGATTCCAGTGTAAAGAACTTTATTTTTAAACCAAAAAATATTATCTGCAACAAAGGATTGCCTCCTTTATTTGAAAGTAATTTAACTTCACTTTCAATGAATATAGAATACCTTCCCTTGTATAACTTTACGAGCATTACCGATATAAATTGCTGTTATGAAGAATTTTGGCGTAAGGAGCCAACTGGAAACCAAAGCGACATTCAAATTACATATACTAACGACTGTATTGCTCTAAATGTTAGTGCTCTTATTGATAAGGAATTTGTGAGCGTAAAGTGTAAAGATAAGGAAGACAAAATAGTGTACGAAGATTATTTTTCATTCGTGCCGCTCAAAAAGAAAATATTTTCCACTGCAAGTAGTAGACAAAAACCAAATATTCTAGTCTTAGGTTTAGACGCAGTATCAAGAGTAAACTTGCATAGACAACTTCCAAAGACGTACAAGTATTTAACCAAGGAGTTAGGTGCTGTTGAGTTACTAGGATATAATAAAGTAGCAGACAATACTTTCGTCAATTTAATTCCAGTTTTAACAGGAATGTTTCAGAGCGAGCTGGAAAATCATTGCTGGCCCACTACGGATACGCGTTTTGATGAATGTTCCTTTTTGTGGCAAAATTTTAGCAACAACAATTACGTAACCGCATTCGGAGAAGATTGTGCTTGGATAGGTATTTTTAACTATGAAAAGAAAGGTTTTGCTAAGCAGCCGACTGATTACTATTACACAAGTTTCGATAACGTATTAGAGGGTAAGATTGGAAAGTTCGAAGACTTCAATTGTGTTCAGTGTGTCGGAGGAAGATACACCTATGAAGTAACACTGGATTACATTCGTAAGTTCGTGCTTAGAATGAAGCTCGAATCACTTCCTTATTTTGGATTTTTTTGGAGCAGTGCTTTATCTCATGATTATTTAAATCGACCTGCATTAGGTGAGTATTTATTTATTAAATACCTAACAAATACTTTTTTGTTCAAGTGATTTGTAATCGTTCTACAAATTTCATTTAAAAAAATCTAAAAGATTTTTTTGTCTTTATAATTTTAATCAGAAGAAGTAGTTGTGGGGAAGCTCAGCAACCTAGCAAGTAATCAAATCGATTCTTTTTGCGTACCCCTAAATCTTTCCCTGACTACTCTAACCACCTGTGGCCTCGCTTTACCTTCCCGATCTAGTTATGAAAATCCAAGTATCCTTCCAGGCGAGGGCATTAACTTCCAACATTCGGAGAACCGCCTAGCCAAGGACATGATGTTTCAGTCTCCCCAGAGGGTGCAGCGGTGTCTCCTACTCTTTCTGATACCCAGTACAAATTGGGTCATCCTCAACGCCAATCGGCGTCATATATGTTTCCTCATCAATCGGAAGAAACTACCGATATTTTGCTAATTTAACCGACGCTGTTTGTAGTTTTAATAGTAAACAAATTATTAATAGTGCATGCCGACGTATTCTGATTTATCCTGTAAGTTGGCATAATATGTTAAAAATTATATTATAACTTTATATTTATTTAGGAGTAAGTATTGTTATTAAAAGCTGCAATAGTTGCTGTTTACAAAGCGATTAGATTGAATTAAAACAAAAAATGTATAATAAACCCAGTTTTACTCTAAGCCAATGCATGTCATACCACTCTTATTGATAATTTAGGTAACCAAAAATACACACAAAGAAAATTTCTCTCAATTTGAACACATATTTTTGTCACATGTTAAATCCATGCAATCCATTCTTTTGGATTGAGAATAATGGCATTATGTTGAGACAAAGTATTTCGTATCAATCCATGCAAGAGCATGGTGGATTTATTTCATATTTCACAAAAATTATGTGCTCAAATTAGGAGATTTTTTATGTGTATATAGTCATACATTTGTTGCCGTAAGGGAATCTCGCCCAAAATGAGACAAACACTGTTTTTTATATTTTATTAAAAATAAAAAATATGTACCTAACCCTACGAGGTAAAAACATTCCACTGCCGGAAGAGGTCAAATATTTAGAAGTAAGAACTCCAGACAGTCCAGACTAACCTGACATATGAATAAAGACATCTAAATAACCATCAAGAAGTCGGAAGTAACCCTACCCTGGCAGTAATCAGACCATGGACTAAAACCATAGAGACTCTCAACTAGGCTGGTTCGCCGGCTGTACACGAGGGTAGCGAGGCCTACAATCATATATTATGCTGCATTGGGCTGGTGGCCAAAGTTAGGAAGCCCACATAGACTGGCCTGCTTGAAGGATGTTTACTTCTCCCTGGACAAATCTCCCACAGTGTTCCAAGCGGAAATCTACGCCATCCTACAGTGTGCGGATAAAAACAATTACCTATCATAATCAATAAGCGGATTCACTTATACTCCGACAACCAGGCTGACATGTACCAAGGTTTCAAGGTTACATCAAGCCTGGTTTGGAAATGCCAAGAGAAACTATTGGCCCGGGCAAAAGCTGACAAAGTATAATACTACAATGACCGGGTACCAAAACATAATATTTATGTACCATGTACCTATATATTATGTGTTCGAAAAAACATTAATAGTTCTAGAAGCGGTACTCGGAGTCTCAATAAGGTACACAGTAGGGGATGCCATAAAACGATGGACAAGGAATGAACACAAAATCTACTGGAACAACAGTCCCAAAACTAGTGGGACAGCTACGTCTGATGAGCAGACGTCAGCTGAGAACCACCACAGGAATTATGACAACGAGAAAGGGAAACGGTATAGCACATAATCTGCCACGGCATCGGAATATGCATCAAATACTTGGGCAACCAAGACTATATAGAACCAGAGGATATACCGCACACTCTCCCCAGCTGACACACAAATTAGTACAATAAGGAACTGGGATAAATGAGTGGGTGTAAGACCACCTACTAGGGTGAACAAACCCGAACAAACCTGGCTGAAGTGCAAGTGAATTCGACACATGGACGGACCCTCGAAAAAAAAACTACAACAATATTATTATAAAATTAGGTAAAATAAGATAAAGCTTTACAAATAAAGCTTAATTGTAATTAAGTAACAGTAAAAACCCATTTAGGTAGATACTCCTAAACCACTTTAAAAAAACTATCTATCCTAATTTTAAAATAAAAAAAATATATTAACTTTGTGTCAGTTTCCCTAAGTTAAGTATGTTGTAACTTCATTGTCATTTTTCAGTTTTTCCAATAAATTATAAAACATTTTGGTATATAGGTGTAATTTAACCACACTACTAAATTCATCTGAAATTTGGTTTTTCGAGTGGGATACGCACTTTCTTAACGCAACTGAAGTGGCATGCGCGGTATTGTAATAAATATAATAAGGGGTATTTGTGGGATACGATATATTATAAATAACGCTAATAGTGGGTTAAGAGATATTGCACGAAAACATATGGGCACTTACAATATAAGGTATTAAAAATCCCAAATATTCAGCGAAGTAATTTTTTGTGGTATAAAATATATTGGCGACCTTGTAGAATTTGGTTTACGCTACCCAACGCCACCAAAAACGCAAATTTGATTTTTTGTGGGTTACGAGGTATTAGTACTTCACCAACGATATACTGGGCTGTTCATAAAGGAACTTTGACGGATCCAGTCTCTGAGGGGTGAGATCCATCTCAGGTGACGTCTTAAAGTCGGCGGTACGGAGTTCAACTAAATAATTTGAGGTTAGGTTAGTTTTGCTTGTCAAATCCTGACAACACGTTGACATCGGTTTGTTTTTACTTCAATAAATGTAACGTCTGCTGAACTTAATATTTTGAAATAAAACTGTTTAATTCAAATCTTATTGCTGTATAAAAGTTATAAAACCAGGTAGTTGTAGTATTTTATGAAATCTTATGAAGGTACGTTGAAAATAATTGTCAAAATTAGGACAGTTATCGAGAAGATACAATCAACGCTAATCCCAGTATATTTTCAAGTGACTTAAATATTATCACTGCCGGTTCGTCCCGTCTCGTCTCCATGGATTCTGTGGCGCGTGACCTTACGAAACCATCTGAAATTATTCGATGTTGGTTTCACATTTGCACGGATTTTCTTTTATGTATATTACATAATAAGTGCATCTTTCTTGTCTATTTTATTGAATAATAAATTCCTGGTTTAGTTTTTCAAGTTTTATAGGAACAATGCCATATTGTTGTTGCGTTCCTGGATGCAAGTCCAACAATATAAATGCCTGTCAAAATATTTCTGTTTTAACTTTTGAAATAACAAGTTAATAAGTACTTATATAAATTACAGAAAAGTAAGTAGTTAGGTATTTTATGAAATAATTTGCATTTTTAAAGAATTAAATTGGAACAGAATTTAAACTAACGGGAACTTTGTTATAGCTAAAAGACGAGTGATAATTAAATGATCTCTCAAACAGAGCGGTTTTGTGTTGTGCAGAGGATTTAAATTTATGTCCAAGGTCCAAGGTCCAAGGCATAAGATGAGTCATTTCTAAATTTAATTTTTTGGTATAAATAAACCGGGCAATTTTTAACGTTCTTCATTCTTATCTCGATCATATTAAACTATATAATTTCTTTCATTTTAGCACTCAACCCTCTACCATACTTTCTTATTCCACATATATCATACGTACAGTTTTAATCATTTGATCACAATTATCATTTGATCCGTCTGGCAACAGACACGGACCGAAGAATGTATCACAGAACGTGAATTGATATAAGACCAGACTATCATAGTCTTGATTTAGAAGGTGCCCTTGGTTAAATATAAGTTTTTAATCAGCAAATGCCTGTTTTATACAATTATTGATATGCTCGGCAAACCTCAGGTTTACATCAAGCAGCAAGTCAAGGTTTCTAGCAAGGGTTGAACAAGATAAGAATTGATCGTCAAGATTAACGCGAAGTAGGTTTTGACATTGTTCCCTACTTTGAGCACGTCCAAACAGAAATATCTGGCATATTTTTGAATTCAGTTCGAGGCAATGCTGCGCATAGAGATTTTTATCACATTACTCAAACAAAAATATTCCCACGGTGTGTTTTTTTATTTCTATTTCACATTTGTCATACTTAATAATTTATTCCTAATAATATAAATAGACAATACTAAGTGTTTTTCAAGTACTTGTTTCGTTATTTAAAAGCAATCAAGATTGCGTGTAGTGTGTAGATAATTTATACGAAACTATAATAACGAAAAACGAAAAAAGCACTTTTTTAATATTCATTGTACAGGGTGGGGACTTTAACTGAAATAAATTCGATATTATTAAAACCGCTGAAGTTGTGCCTACAAAATTTGGACCATGCGGAATTAAAAAATGATATCGGCGTTGTTCCCAGTTTTGCGCTACACGTAGTAATTTTGTTATTTTAAATATATGCCCAATTTATTTTTATTGCAGTAAATTGGGCGTGTCAAATTTAGTAAGATCATAAATTTACGAAATTCTATCTTCACTAGTTGCTGACCTATGGCAACACTCTATTGCCATTAAAAAGTACCGGGACGCTTATCTACCTTCAAGTAGCGTTACCTTAATTGGTAACATCTCCATAGTTACTGTCAAGTTATTGACAAGCTTCAAAAAAAGTTCTTGTCGTGACAAAATGGCTTATTTAACTGAATCTTTAAAAATAGAAATTCTCATGATGATCGGTTTCGGGAACCACCAACATAACAGGTGAAAGATATTTGGAAATTTTGCAAGGAAATAATAACTTGGACGAAAGATTTTTTTCCAGCAGGATGGGGCACCTTAGCACTATGCGGCTAACGTGCGGAATTACCTGAATACCGCCTTTCTTGCCAGGTGGATTGGACGACGGGGAGCTATTGAATGGCCAGCAAGGCCGCCTGATTTAACACCCTTAGATTTTTATTTATGGGGTGATTTGAAACATGAAGTGTATATTATAAAACCTAGAAATATTGAAGATCTAAAATATCAGATTAGACTAGAAATCAGATCTATACCACCTCAGGTGTTACGCAGCCTACAAAATGAGTTTCATAACCGATTGACTTTTTGCCAAGAAGTCATTTTGAACAACTTTTGAAATAATAAATCGATAGAACTAGTTTAGTGTTTTTGTGATATTTTGTCAAATTTGTTCCAGTTAAATTACCGCCTGTAGCACACAGCTGAGAATTCTGACAACACTGCCGATATTATTGTTATTTTCTGCATGCCTAGAAACCCCCAGATAGTAAATTTTGTAAGCGCAACTTTAACGGTTCTAAAGCGTTCCGGTACTTTTTAATTGAAATACAGTGTTGCCATAGCTCAGCAACTAGTAAAGATAGAATTTTGCAAATTTAGGATCTTACTAAATTTGACACTCCCAATTTACTACAATAAAAATAAATTGGGCATTCCATTTAAAATAACAAAATTACTACGTGTAGCGCAAAGCTGGGAAATCTGGCAACAGCGCTGATATCATTTTTTAATTCCGCATTGTCCAAAATCCCCACATACCAAATTTTATAAGTGCAACTTTAGCGGTTTTAATAATATCGAATTTATTTCAGTTAAAGTTCCCACCCTGTATATCTACAGGGTGATTTACGGTCAAATAATTTAGGAATAACCCTAGACTCCGGTCTAACATGGGAAAAGCACATCAAGAAAGTAATTAAGAAGACAAAGGCAGGTATGGGCAGACTGTACCCACTGATAGGTCCAAAGAGCACAATGGGACTCGAAACCAAGCTGCAAATGATAAAAGCAGTAGCCAGACCACAGCTGACCTACGCCTCAGCAGCGTGGGGCTATGCAGCTAATTGAGCTAATACATACACCGTGTAACAAAAGTATGGAACGCTTTAAATAACTTTAATACCGTTCGTGCGACTTAGCTAAAATTCGGTATCGGTATATAAGAGGTTATTGCGGAGCTGCTAGTGACATTTGCAATGTTGCCAAATTTGCAGTTTTTTAGCAATATATATATATATTTTTTTTTTTTTAAATGTTAATTGTTATACGGTGTATATAAAACGGCTGGAGGCCACAGAAAATAGTTATGTAAGAAAAGCAGTAGCGGCACCATGGTTTATAAGAAATGTACAAATCCATAGAGATCTTGAATAGGAAACGATAACAACATTCATGAAAAGGAAATCAGTCAAAGTTTTTGGAAAAGCAGGAACTCATCCTAATGAAGAATTAAGAAGATTAGTTGATTATGATCCATAGTAGAGGATGAGGAAATAATGAAGGTATACTATATAAGCATCCAAGTAATTAGCTATTGTAAGAGCCTAAAGGAAATTTGCTGCTGGAACAAAGAAGAAAGAAAAAAAAACTAGAAGTAATACTTATACCTAGTGAGGAGTCGTTAAACTAGACGCCGCCATACCTAGTTTAGTAGTTAGTAACCCAAAAAAAGGCTACAAAAACCTACAAAAAAATTTACCTACCACACTTACTACACATAACACTGCACCAATACACACACCTACACTAATACCAGTAAGTTCTTAGCAGCTTCTTACTACAGCTTCAGATCAGCACTGCAAGCACCCAATCAGACATCTACACAAACACTATCACACTAACAACAAACACAACTAACACTTCTAACAGCTTACTACTGCTTTAGATCAGCACTGCAAGTACTTCCTCTGAAATAGTGGGGTCCTCATAGCCGTGAATCATGGGCACGTGTTACCTCTTCTGAAGCACAAACACGTACACTGCACCAAAAGCCTTACACCTACACAAACACCTTCACAGTAAGCTGCAAATAAATAAACAAGTACTTCGACAAAACCGAAACCTAGGTGAAGCACGAAGCAAAGCACGCACTAGGTGTGCGGAGCGGAAATACTAAGCGAGTGGTCTGAAGGTAGGCAGCCCCATCAGGTTTGAATCCGACACTACTGTACCTTACAGGGTACCAGTCTGTAGAAGATTCTCCTCGAAAAAAAAAGGAGGATGGTATATTTAGCGGGGGAAGATGTAAATTACTTCTCAATTGGGCTTACAAGCGGATTTGGAGAACTAAGAATTTTTTTTTATAAACATCATAATATTCAAATAAAATGTGTGAAGATTTTCGTTGAAAAAGTACGGAATAAAAAATACTGTGCTTAGGTGGTTCAATAATTATTTATACAAACGCACCCAGGAAACAAGATATATGACAGGAACATCAGTGCCAGAAGAAAATAATTTGGTGTTTCGCAGGGAACAGTTTTGATACCCAACTTATTTATCGTGTATATAAATGACGTAAAATTATTAAGTAGGTGTAAGATTCAACTTTTTGCTCATGACACTATGTTAAACCTTGTTGGGAATGATATTGACACAGTGGTGAGGATCATTAATGAAGAACTAGAAGTGATTTACAAAAAATGGTTCAAGTTTAACAACACAAAAACAAATTTGTGATAATAAAAAGTAGGTAAAGTTCGATACAAACAAAAAATCATACTGAAGTTTTTATAAATAATCAGGACATTAAACAAATAGACGTAGAGAAGTATAAGTACCTGTGTGATAATTGATGAGCATTTCACCTTCTGACATCAGGCTGATTATATAATTAAAAAAAAAATGCTAAGAAAATTAATCTTTTGGGAAGAATCAATTCGTATCTCAGTGAATTGTTCAAACTACCTCTTTATAAAGTTATAATCCTACCACATTTGAATTACTGCTCATCAATATTATTTCTATTGAATAATTCTATATAGTATCTAAGTATAAATTTTATTTTTATTTATATTTATCAGTGTTATTGTATTTTTATATAGGTACAGTGTCACCAGTAAAGTCCGCATCATATGGGATTTTTTTTATTACCTAATAGCTTTATTCAAAATTTTGCTTTGGCATCAAGTTCTGCATCGATCGAGATGAAAATTAAGCAAAAAAATAGTGGTCACGTGATTCACATTATCTGTACAATTTTAATTTTTTCCAAAAAATAATTCAAAAGTGGGGTTATTTCTGAAAATATCGGAAAAAGTTATTAAAAAAAGTTTTTTTAAATGCAGTTTCTAGCCCACATGCAATATTGCAGCTGCATAAGATAATTTTGATTTTTTACCTATATTTTGTAAATTGCACCACTTTTGCAAAATAAGACTCAACGCAACCTACATAAAACTTCTCAGTTTTGACAATGCTTTATTTCAGATACATTTTCTTGAAAGCAGCGCCATATTAAATGTGTGTTTTTCTACAAAATCAAAATCGGGCTATTAAAATTTGGTCGCATGTGATGCAAAGTTTATTTGTTCTTGACCCTGTATAAAGTAACTTCATAAAATAAGTACCCCACGAACAAACCTCACTTTTGAATTATTTTTTGGAAAAAATTTAAATTTGACAGATAATGCGAATCACGTGACTACTATTTTTTGCTTAATTTTCATCTAGATCGAAGCAGAACTTGATGCCAAAGCCAAATTTTGAATAAAGCTATTAATAAAAAAAATCCCATATGATGGGGACTTTACTGGTGACACTGTATGTAGCATAAATTATAATTGTGTTATTTTGTTAGCATTATGCTATTGACAATAAATAAATCTTTTATTTTATTTTGGAACTTTTAATAATTTCCTAACAACTTTCTTTAACAGTATCATATACCTATCCCTTACCATTTCTAAAATAATGATTAAATTCCAATATTTTGGACAGAAAATGTTAACTTAAAAAAAGTTGATATTTTTTAACTCTGAAATATTAAGACCTTGAAATTTGTTGGATCGTTAAAAATACCAGGGGGCTTTCAACCCTATACCCAAATCTTAGTTGCGATATACAGGGTGGTTTAAAATACAATTACTTTGATTATAGTTAACTTTTTCTTAAAACAAAGCGTTTCGACAGAAGACAACGACATTTGACATTAACAGCTGATCTGGTTTTGTCGTTAAAGTTCCCAGATCAGCAGTGGCCGTAGCAAGCTCACGCGTCAGATTGTGTAATATTATTTACTTCCGATTTTATAATTTTTTGAAGTGTTTCTGTGGATGTTCTTGTGCAGTGTTTCAAACAATTTACTTTTGGATTTTATACAGGGTGTCCATTTAGTGTGCCGGTGGACGATATATCGTAAACGGTCGACTTAAGGAATGAAACTTTATACAAAGGTTGTACAGGTTAACGTCGCGCACCTTTTAAAAATAATTTTAAATATACAGGTTGTACCAAAAATCCAGGGTGGGCCAGATATATATTTTTTTAAATGGAACACAATATATTTTTTTCATTATATTGAAGCCATTAGTAGTCCTCTATTCCATGCACTTTAAAAAATTTTGATCATCAAATGCGACGTTGTCAAGATATGATTTTTTCAATGGATTTTTGGCTAAAAATGAGTTTACATCAAAATGGTTGAATTTTAACTATCTTCACAAATTTTTTTAATAAAACGTAGGAAGAAAAAGTTATAACATGTTAAATCACCAAACGGTTATTAGAATTGGTATAAGTACTACAGAGTGTTCCACATCTTGCTCCAAACTTAATGAATTTAAAACCAAGATTTCGTTTTTTTTAAATAAAACACCCTGTATTTTAAATTTTTTTCGAAAAGATATTTTAATTCTCTTTAATTTGATACCAATATGTGATACCCTATTATAAAAAGTTGTCGATGAAAACATGATTTTAAAAAATTGTGTCATAAAGGCAAGCGTAAATTCGTGACGCTTTCAATTTAATAACTAGTTGGCCCTGCATTTCTATCAAAGTTAACTTTTCTGCAAATGACAGACATAATAATCATCAATTATTTGACGTTTTATGGTGGCTCTGTCTACGTTAATTGTCCAAATGAATTTTATTTACACATGAGTAGCGAATTAGCAAATACGGTTTACGCAATTGGAGAAAGTGATGGAAATTGTTTTTAGGCTCACGTTTATACGCTCAGAAGTTTTTTTATTTCCAAATTAGAACTAATTTTTCTGACACTTATTTCTGGATTCTTCACCACCGCCAATGCAATGGCTAGCTGATTATTTTCATTAAGCACTGTTTTGGTCCTAGATGTCTTTTCATACTCTACGCTTCCCGTTCTCTCAAATCGATCCTGTAGTTTAATTATTGATCTTTCGTCCGGACATCGAGCTTCTGGAAACTTCTGAGCGTATAAACGTGATGCCATAAAACAATTTCCATTACTTTCTCCAAATGCGTAAATCACATTTACTAATTCAACTCGTGTGTAATTAAAATTCATTTGGACAATTAACGTAGACAGAGCCACCACAAAACGTCAAATAATTGATGATTATTATGTCTGTCGTTTGCAGAAAAGTTAAATTTAATAGAAATGCATGGCCAACTAGTTATTAAATTGAAAGCATCACGAATTTACGCTTGCCTTTATGACACAATTTTATAAAATCATGTTTTCATCGACAACTTTTTAAAATAGGGTATCAGATATTGGTATCAAATTAAAGAGAATTAAAATATCTTTTCGAAAAAAATTAAAAAAAAAAAACGAAATCTTGGTTTTAAATTCATTAAGTTTGGAGCAAGATGTGGAACGCTCTGTAGTACTTATACCAATTCTAATAACCGTTTGGTGATTTAAAATGTTATAACTTTTACTTCCTAAGTTTTAGTAAAAAAATTTGTAAAGATAGTTAAAATTCAACCATTTTAATGTAAACTAATTTTTAGCCAAAAATCCATTGAAAAAATCATATCTTGACAACGTCGCATTTGACGATCAAAATTTTTTAAAGTAAAATATAGGACTACTAAAGGCTTCAATATAATGAAAAAAATATATGGTGTTCCATTTAAAAAAATATATGTCTGGCCCACTCTGGATTTTTGGTACAACCGGTATATTTAAAATTATTTTTAAAAGGTGCGCGACGTTAACCTATACAACCTTTGTATAAAAGTTTTATTCCTTAAGTCGACCGTTTACGATATATCGTCCACCGGCACACTAAATGGACACCCTGTATATTTCAGAGACAGCTTTTCTTGGTGTTTATTATTTAAGATTAATATTAAAATACAAACACCATTTTGGTTAACTCATCTATTATCAAATCAATAAAGTGCCTAGTTAAACCATTTACTTATCGATATACATATACAGGATGTCTCATAACTAAGAGGCAACAGGAGATAGTAGACTTGAAAATATGTAATTTCTGCTTAAGAACGCAGGGTTAATTTTCAATAAAATAAATATGGTTCGTTAAGAAATATGTTTACATAAATGTTTCTTGCTATCTAGCATTTAAACGCAATTATCTCAAAAACTAATTGAATTATCGAGATTAATGAAGTACAACTTATTTACGTATAAAAGATCCCTCTTTCACAATTTGAAGTAAAGCGGTCAGAAATGTGAGAGACAAAAAATATATGCGAGAATTTATCAAACTCATATTGTGTAGCAGGCGTTCATTAGGAGATTACAACTCATTATGGAATCCTCCTTCTTGCACTAAAAACATAACTACACCAAATTTACTTCATACCCGCTTAACATCAAATCATCTCCAATTTTATGAAGTAAATATTTACTTGGATCACCCTGTATCTCTTTAACCATATAATAACGCTATATACGCTATATATTTATAAAATATTAGGACTCCCTTACAAAATTCAACAGATGGCGAAGGCGAAGGTAAAAGAAGTTAGTCCGGTTCTGTTTCTGTGGCCAACCGCTTAACGTAAAATATACCAACCTTCAACAGGGTGCCATTAATGACAGGTGATGCGGCGAGTTCTTAGGCCGGGTCTACACTATGCGTATTTCGGCTGCGTATTTTCGGCAATAGGACAACACATTGTTTTAAATTGGAACGTTCACATATATGCGTAGAATACACAACCACTAGAGGTGGGCTTAAGAGTTATTTTTGAATCACCGGTATACCGGTGACTGTTATTTTAAATTAACTGTTATTTTAAACAGTTACCAGTTATTTTCAAAAAATGAGATTTACTAAGGTGAAGGTGTCAATTTAAATAATCGACTTTTTCTCTTTTTAAATATTTTATTGGCGCCAAATTAAAATAGCTGTTATTTTGAAAAATAACAACGTTTTCTCTATTTTATTTTCAGCATATTATGTTACTGTACCCATCACATACCACACACCCTAGTCTCTAGTTAAATTACCAATAAAAATAAAGTCTATGTAGTATCATATACTAAGTAAATACACACAATACGACGGTCACGACTCACGACATACACACACATAAATAGAAAATACATTAAATACAACGCCACAACGCGCTTCGGGGAATTACAAAATATATAATTGCCAACCTATCCACCAATCCACTATTTCCCTCGCAATTTTAAACGTGAACAGTAGTGAAGACGTGAAATTATCTTGTAACTATTTAACACCTTTCCTTTAAGCATAAGCATCCTGCAAACCAGGACTATCAAATATCAGAGAAAAAACGTTTATTGGAAATTAATTATACCTTACCGTTACCGCCCACAAAGTGATATGAAAATTATCCGATTACTAATAATAACCATGTTATTTTTTAATATCCAGTTATTTAACAGCAGAAGGCTGCATGAGCCGGCGACTTAAGCAGCGGCAGTGCTGTGCGATCGGTTGGTATATTATGAATCACTAGTAGTTGCTTCACTACCTATTACTAAAATAACCATGTTATTCTTTATGCCGAAAACCTTGGAATAGAGTTACAGGTGCCAAGGGTAGGGCGACAGCAAAATCGTACGAACATTCCAGCTAGCAACCCGCCAGAATACTGGAGAAGTCAGAAGATCTTTGTTAATACCTTATTTGGACTCTCTGATCGTATCTTTGGAGCAACGCTTTTCCGATGGAAACCTACCAGCTTTCGAACTATTGTCACTGCATCCGTCGTTATGCTCAACTTGTCATTAAGTGAAGTTAAGATGCGTATTAAACAATTTTCAGAATTCTATAATTTAAACGGGCTTGACGATGAAGCCGAATTATGGTACAACTTATGGAAAGACAAAAAAATTAATAAAGAGGAGTTAAAAAGTCTGGAAGTAGCAGAAGTGGGAAAAGAAGCAGAATTTTGTTTCCATAAACAAAAACTGCTCTACATATTTTGTTAGCATTGCCATGTACAACAAGTACCGTAGAACGCTCTTTTAGTACTCTACGCAGAGTTAAAACTTGGTTAAGGTCTACAATGACAGGCAATAGATTAAGCGGTGTGTGTACACCAGAAATTAGTTTCACAAAAAAAGAAACACATAGAAGAAGAGGTTTTGAGCAGATTTGCAGAAGATCCCAAATTTTTCGTTTTGCTATAATACCTAGATTAAGATAAAAAATAATATGTAGGTATTATGTATAAATGTTTGTTTTCTCGTTTTCGTGTTTTTTTTTGTTTAATTCAAAAAACACCTTTTTTATTTCTAACTTTTACTTTTTACACTCTCCCCCCCCCCCCCCCCCCTAAATTTGATGCTGCGTATATACGCCCTTGAATGTACCCAAGTCTACCGCCAATGAACCTTAGTAACTTTTTACGAATTCAGAAAATTTTTATTGAGTTTGGTTCCACTTTAAAAGCGCCAAAAACCTTACTGTATTCAATAATTAACAAAAAATCACACCAATAACGAAACTGACATAATTTTGATGCCAAACAAGAGTTTATCCATTTTATTACTAAAAACCGGATGGAAATTAAATTGTCTAGAAAATTCTACAAATAATCGCTTATAAGTTGAAAACTTGACTAGTTAGGTATAATGATAAACAAAAAAAGAGCCAATTTAAGTAGCTTTTCAAATCAGTGATAACATACACGTTACATTTAAAAAAAATATAAATATGGTTGCCCTTTTAAGTAACCAGATCAACTGTATTTTTATGGCAATTAAGATTTGGGCGTAGGGTTAAAAGCCCCCTGGTATTATTTTACCGTTCAACAAATTTCAGGGTCTGAATATTTTGGAGTTAAGAAATATCAACATTTTTTAAGTTAACGTTTTCCATAAAAAAAAAAATTGGAATTTAATTATTTTAGAAACGGTAAGAGATAGGTATATAATGATGTTAAAGAAAGTTGTTAAGAAATTAATAGGAGTTTCGAAAATAAAATAAAATACAGGGCGTAATTTAAAATATCAAAGTTGCTACTAATTTTTAGTTGAAGTGGCAACACTGTATCGTCAAAAATATTTTAGATAAATAGAGCATGTTCGTTTATATAAATGACGAAATTTTCAGAACGATTCGTCATATACGTCTAACGTACCATCCACCGTGACTCACCCTGTATAGATTCGAATTACTCCGTACGTACAATACCCCGAGATTATTGCCTTCTTATATCTCTGGCCCCCAAGAATAAACAGATAAGTCGACTTTATAAAAATTTTCAGGAGAGACAAAACAATATTAATTATTAATTCAGTTGTGGTAAATTGCCTAAAAGGTATTATGGGAATCTTTTACTGATTTTTACAACTAAAATAGGTAATGTATAAGTTAGAATATTGTTATATATGCAATGAAACGATCTTAAGTGTATTTTGAGCGACTTATCTGGATATCACAATTATAGTTTAAGATACATTTTAGGATAACTCGAGATATCTTAACTGTGTGTTTTAAAATACATACTCAGGAAGACTTATTGAATATGATTGGGCTACTATTGCTCGTCGGGATCGATCTCCACTAAATCTGGTTATACAGCGTGTCTTCGGAAGTTCTTACCAAATGGGAAACTTTTTTATTATTAACTAGCGTGTATCCCGCATGCGTTGCAACCCGATATATTAGTACCCGGCATGCCACTTTCTGAAATTGCACCCGTGCGAAGCCGGGGCGGGTCGCTAGTTATACATAAAAACCTTCCTCTTGAATCACTCTATCTATTAAAAAAAACCGCTTCAAAATCCGTTGCGTAGTTTAAGCATATATAGGTAGGGATGGACAGACAGCGACAGCGACTTTGTTTTATACTATGTTAAGATTATTTAATTTTTTAATTATTTAATTAATTTAATGCGTGTTATTGCATATTTAGACGTGGTTTTTAGTTCTGATCAACTTTTTTTAACAATTTTTGATAATGTCAAAAATAAAGGTTCTTTACTCTTGGGAAAAATTTACATTCTTGGGAAAATTCACATTTTTTGACAAACCTCGTATATGACTGGAAAATTTCGATATTTGATGGTTGCATTTTAGGTTTTAGACCATGCAGAGCTTTTTATAAAGAATATTTTTTTTCATAAAATTAATAATAAAAAAGTTTTCCATTTGATAAGAACTTCCAAATACACGCTGTATGTCAGGAACATCAGCTACCAATAAACCTTCGTAAAAACGTCGAAACTCCATGTCAATAAGGGGCATAAGTTCCATAAGGTTCTTTTTCTTATCTTTGTTAATTGCAACGGGTCCATTATGTCGCTTTGACATGAGTGCTGCTGCTTGTTTTCCTCCCAATTTTAAATAATAATACAAACTTGTCGATATAAGATTCTATCTACTGGATAACTATTATAACCTTAAAAACAATAACCACCTGCTGAGTGAACAAACAGATAACTTAACAAGTTTTTAGCGTGGCGGAGGTATTTCTCCGTGCACCAGGAAAACACTCATATATTTGAACATAATTGTAATACCGCGGCCGTGAACAACAAGATAAGTTTACTTATCTGCTTATTACTAAAAACTAATATTAGCAAGAAGTAGAATACCTCAATTTATCATATTTAAAGCATACATTTTTGTTATATTCGAAAACTCACATGTTTACAGAATATGTAAGGGTACATTTTCATGCCCCTAGATTTATTATTAAGTACCACATCATCATCAGAATATATAGCTACGCTACTACGCAAAGCCAACCTGATATAGACCTCTGCAGAAAAGAGTTTGAAGCATAATTTGTGCGATTAAATGGCTGATAGAAAGTAAAATTAGAACGTGTGGTTTTGGGTGGAACAAAAAGTGGAATCTTCACCAACAGATCCGGACAATGGTAAACATGGTTTAAGATATTGTATAATAATTTCAAATCATGCCTCTTACGGCGAACCTCAAGTGAAACCATCCCCAAAACAGACTCAAGTTCAGGATAAGACATTGCATAATCATCTGGGACTCTAAATGCTGAATATCTAAGAAACTTGTGCTGGACAGTTTTCAAACTATTTACATGTGTTGCATAAAATGGACTTCATACTGAGGATGCATACTCCAGATTGGGTCTCACCAAAGAACAGTACCTACAGAGACTTTAAGGCTTGTGGACTCTCGAAGATATTTTTATGAACCCTAACATTTTTAGTGCCTTCCTCTTAATATTTGTAATATGTGGCACGAAACCAAGAGAGCGATCCAATACTATCCCCAAATCAACCACACTATCCACAAGTTTCAGTGCATCCTGCTCAATAGCATATTGGTATGTAGGTGGAGTGCGAGACCAAGAGAACAGCATCAAGTAACATTTTGAAGCATTCAGTTCCATTCCATTCAATTTACATCAGTTCATGAGGTTGATCAAATCCAATTGCAATAATTCATAATCTTGGGAAGAACTGATACGAGAAAACAATTTTAGGTCATCGGCAAATAAAAGATAGTAGGAAATTTAAAACATTTATGAATATATCATTAATAAATAGGTTAAAAAGTAAGGGACCCACATGAGAGTGTGGATATAGTGCATTTTCTAACAACTATGCTCATGGTTAAAGATTTTGAAATTTCTGATTTTTCCATAGATATTATACAGCGTGTCCAGAAACCATCTGAACAATTGGAAAAAAAAATTTAATTTGACTTTACCAAGAAGTTCTACTTCTTGAGAAAATAACCATCACATTATATGCTCTAAAAATTCTTTCTAAATGGTCTATGTTTTCGAAAGGTCCGTGGGCGCATAGAGCTCTTGTTTTAAGAATCCCCATACGAAAAAGTCCAAAGGAATTAGATTTAGTAGCCAAGCAAATTCTGACCTTCGTCCAATCCACCTTTGTGGAAATGTCCGATTTAGGAATTCTGTCACTCTTACAGAGCCATGACATCTAGCACCGTCATGTTAAATTTAAAGTGTGTTTCTTATATCCAGTGGTAGTCTATGAAGGACTCAAATAATTCCGTATCAAAAAAGTTTAAGTAAATTCACCAGTAATATTTTCTCGAAAAAAGTACGGTCCGACAATTTGGTTCTTAAAAATACCACACCAAACGTTTGTCCTAAAAGAATATTGGTCACGTCACTCAATTAGAAAATGGGGAATGGGGCTTCTTATCTCTCCACCACCTAGTTTTGAGAACACACTACTCCATTTGAGGTGAACATCGCCTTATCTGAAAATAATATTTTTCTTGCAAAAAATCTTCTACCTCACCTTGAAACCAAGATCAAAACAAAAATCGTAAATCAAAATCTCTAGACTACAGTTTGTGAAGAAAGGTTGGTTTGCATGGGTAAAAATTATTTTTCCTTAAAATAACTTATTGAGCAGTGGATTTTGTATAACAGGTCGTGGAAGAGTTTGGGAAACATTGGTCAAATGAGATTTTAGGATTTTCCTCAGCAAACCTTCGTCCGTACGCCAAACCTGGTGCTTGTCAAAAAATGTGTTACTTACAGACCCGTAAGTACGTAAAATAAAATGCAAGAGAGCGCTCTAGGCGGCCAGTAAACAGTATATTAGTCAATGGCCGTCTGCGTTGTAGTCTGAATCTCACTGGTCGCTGTCGTCAAGTGCGTGTTGTTTTAAGTCGGTACATTATAGTGGCCGCGCGACTTTGGCCGCCTATAGTGCACCCCCGGTTGCTATTTGGTATCATATTTTAATACATCACCAACAAGTGGCATTAACTTTCCAAGGCGTTCTAAACCTAGAGAAACTATGGAATTAGGAAAGAAAGCAGGATTTTTATAGAAATAAAAAAAATGTGTTCCAAACAACAACTTTACGCCACAGTTCCTTTCTATTAAGCCTTTCGAATGGCAATTTTAGACCCTTTATTATGTTATTGGTTCTACTTTACATTTAAAATTAAATATAGTTACTAAAAGTTATTAAATATCTATGGCATTTATATTTTTTACTTTTTTTCTACCCCGTATAGGCTAGTTCAAAATTTTTGATTTGATTGTTATTTTCTCGACAGCAGAACTTTTTATGAAGAGTACCTACTTTTCGCTAAATATATTAATTTGAATTAATCTATATCTTATACAAGACTTGCCCATTATATTAAATGTCGTTCTAAGACCAGGCATCTCTACTTACATATTGCTTGAAATTTCAGGTGACCAATCTTACCATAACTTATTTAGCCATTTAAAATATACAGGCCAGTTGGAAAATACCATTCTTATATTTATGAGTGATCATGGTATCAGATGGGGCGATATACGACAGACATATCAGGGACAAATGGAGGAACGGTTGCCATTTGTTTTTATGGTTATGCCCCCATGGTTTACAGAAAGTTATCCTACTGCTGTGAGAAATCTCAATAAAAATATTAGAAGACTGACTACACCATTTGATCTGCATGAAACATTAAAAGATTTGTTAGATCTGAATAATTTAAAAACTTCCGGGAAACCGTTCGACAAAATTTCTCGTGGGTAAGTTAGTGATAGTTTAAAGTCACCAGTAAAATCCGCATCATATGGGATTTTCTTTTATTAATAGCTTTATTCGAAATTTGACTTTGGCATCAAGTTCTGCTTCGGTGGAGATGAAAATTAAGCAAAAAAAATAGTAGTCACGTGATGTGTCAAATTTTAATTTTTTCCAAAAAATAATTCAAAAGCGGGGTATTTCTGAAAATATCGAAAAAAAGTTATTAGAAAAAATTTTTCAAATGCAGTTTCTAGCCCACATGCAAAATGTCAGCTGCATAAGATAATTTCTATTTTTTTACCAATATTTTGTAAATTGCACCACTTTTGCAAAATAAGACTCAACGCAACCTACCTAAAACTTCTTAGTTTTGACAATGCTTTATTTCAGATACATTTTCTTTTAAAGTAGCGCCATATTAAATGTATTTTTTTCTACAAAATCAAAATTGGGCTATTAAAATTTGGTCGCATGTGATGCAAACTTTATTTGTCTTTGACCCTGTATAACGTAACGTCATAAAATAAGTATTTTTGAAAACGTAGTTTGTGTCTGAAAGTAATACACCTTAATATTAAGACAAAAAAGAACACAGTGTCATCAGTAAAGTGTTCATTAAGTGAAAAATAAATTTTAGTTTATTTTAACGTAAAGTTTATCTATTTTTAACGATTTAATTTAAAACCCCTTTACTTTATTTTTTTACTTTCAGACACAAACTACGTTTTCAAAATACTTATTTTATGAAGTTACCTTATTCAGGGTCAAAAACAAATTAACTTTGCATTACATGCGATCAAATTTTAATAGCCCAATTTTGATTTTTTAGAAAAACACACATTTAATATGGCGCTACTTTAAAAGAAAATGTATCTGAAATAAAGCATTGTCAAAACTAAGAAGTTTTATGTAGGTTGCGTTGAGTCTTATTTTGCAAAAGTGGTGCAATTTACAAAATATAGGTAAAAAAATCAAAATTATCTTATGCAGCTGAAATTTTGCATGTGGGCTAGAAACTGCATTTAAAAAACTTTTTCTAATAACTTTTTTCGATATTTTCAGAAATAACCCCACTTTTGAATTCTTTTCTGGAAAAATTAAAATTTGACAGATAATGCGAATCACGTGACTACTATTTTTTGCTTAATTTTCATCTCGATCGAAGCAGAACTTGATGCCAAAGTCAAATTTTGAATAAAGTTATTAATAAAAAAAAATCCCATATGATGCGAACTTTACTGGTGAGACTGTATTAACAAAATAAATAAAAAAAAAATTGTTTATATTAGGTACTTTCCATTTGTTTCTTTTAAACAGCAAAGCAAAGTAAAAATATTTGCTTAGCTAAGTTGTTAAAGGAACCAATCTTGGCTGTGGTAAGTTAAATTTTTAAAAGCAACGCTCAACTTAGCCGTCGGCTTTGCTTTGCTGTTTAAAAGTAACCAGAAGGAACTATATTGTGGAGACGTCTGTGGGTTTTTCACACATATCAAAAAGTAATCGATTATGATGGTAATGCACCAGTGGCGTAGATAGCTTTTCATTCTGGGGGGGGTCTCGGGCTATTTCCCCGCTGGAGGCGCACCGCCGGAGGCGAAAATTTTTTGGGGTGCCACGCCCTAAAATTTTGTTTTGAGCTCTCAAAAATGTAGCTTTAAAGTATCAATTCAACAAAGTTTTCCCTGTTATTTTGAAATGGATAGATTTTTTAAAAAATATACCTATAAGTAAAATTTCAACGAAAGCTTCCAATATTTTCTTTTTGTACACCTGTTTACTAACTTAAGAAAAATGAAAAACGTCTGTTTTGGCAAAACTGATGTAATTAGATAAACTTTGCATCAAACATTACATACTGATCAATAACAATTTCAGTTTTTGAAGCAAAATAAATAATAGGAAATAAAAATTTTACACAAAATTGCATTAAGATTACAAATTAAGTAAAGGCAAATGGTTTTACATCGATGTATAAAAGTTAATCTACGAGGGTTGATCAAAATTTTCAAGAATCTGGCAAAAAATAAAAATTGTATTAGACTGTCAAAATTTCGTACAGAGACTAAAAATGCCTAAATAAACAACTTTCTCAAATAAAGTTTTTCGATATTTTGATAAATAATGGCATTTTTGAACCTGTTTTATTAAAAATGTCAAATTTGACAGGTAACGCAAGTCGTGCAGCTGCTTCAGTATACGTCATTTTTGGTTTTTAGGTAAGCAAAAACTAACTGCTTTTTCAATTTTTACCTATACCTAATAATAAAAAAAAATCCCATTTGATTCGAACTTTCTTGCGGACACTGTATAACGTAACGCGAGCGTTTTGACGTTTTTATTTTGATAAGCACTAATGGAATTAAAAGGAGATAATTTTCTTTTTTTCAACAATCCTTTTTCTGTGTGGCTTTGAATATGTTGATTGTTAATTGTTTAACTTACGTATCGTGATATTGTCTTACTATCTCTGGGGGGGGGGGTCCAGACCCCCTGGACCCCCCCCATATCTACGCCACTGTAATGCACTATTTGTTCTAATATATAAAATTGTAAAGTGACTGACTGACTGAGTCATCAACGCCCAGCCTAAACTTGATCCTAGAATCACGAAATTTCCAGGATGTCTTCTCCTTATAAGGTAAGCATCCACTATGAAGGGATTTTTTAAAAATCGGCTCCTAAAGGCGGTAAAAACGGGGGTTGTAATAAAATTTCTATAAGAATTTCTGTCTCAAAAACTAAAACTGGTGAAGGTCTAGAAATTGGTAAGTATAAGTTTCTTTAGTAAAATAGAAATACAGTGAAACCTCTCCTTGCGGACACCGGGGCACCTCTATTAAGAGGACACTCCCTTTTGGCGGACAAATTTGTCGGAAGCAAGCTTTTGCCTATTTCTTTACATGTAAAATTCACTCCTATTACCGGACACTCTAATAACCGGACGCGGACAGGTTTTTTTATGGTAAAAAATTCTGGAACTTCCCTTAACCGGACGCGAACCTCTGACAACGGGACGGCGCGCCGCTAGACATGGCATAAATAGTATGTAGTATGTTGGCGACAACGCACTCTGCAGCCAAGGATACCCTCTAACCGGGGAATTACTTTTTTCCGTTTTAATGTGGAGACTAAATACTTATAAATATTTTGGAGGCTCTTACATTAAAACCGTCTGTACTAAAGTTTCGTCAGCAACAATATATAAATTGTTACAAACAAGCTGGTTTTCAGAAAGAAACTGGCGATTCTACATCAATTCAGTGGGATCCAGAACACTATCTTCCTTTATTTACGGTAGCTCAAATGGAAAGGTGTGCCAAAGAAATAAACACAACACAAGAAAATCTTGAAAATTATGTTCGAATTGACGATACTACAGCCACGGAAGAGATGAGTTTAAACATTGACGATGAAATTCGAAATGTTATTGAACCCGATTCTGCATCCGAAGAAGACAACGATCTCCAGCAAGTTAAGGGTTGATTACGTCACAGGTACTTTTTAAAAAGACCTTTATTTAAAACACTTAACAATAATGGTATTCTAACAGTATAAACTTAGAACTAATTATTACAATATTAAACCTACTATTTATATATAATTTATTGCTGGGCTTGCAATAAAATTAGAACGATGATTTGGGGTTTCGCTGATGTAACTGCTTGGCTTTGTGGGTTAATGTATAGGTTCACCGAACCGTAATTAGCATGACAGTGTTGAAAGGAGCAACACAATAACTACGTATAGTGAGGCTTTGAAATTAACGACTTAAAAATTTTTGCAAATGAGAACTAAAATTGCATTTCAACATCTCAAAAATTTAGAAGATCATTTTCAATCTACTGTTTTGAAGAAAAATATGCGTCAACAAAGCATTTTAGAGTTTAGTATAATAAGTAGATAACTAGCTTTGTATGATGTGTTATGTGCTAAGAAACTTCTTAAGTTTACCTGATTTTTTTAACGATTTTTTTATTTTTAAGTGTTATTTAGTTTTTCGTTTGTGTGTCCCGTTTTGTTATAAGTAATATAACCATGTACGTTTATTAATAAATGTGTTTTAACATTTCGCAGTTTTCTCTCTTAAGCGGACACCTTCAATAAGCGTACAAAATCGGCGATATCGTGAGTGTCCGCTTATAGGAGGTTTCACTGTATGTGTTTCGTCATTTTTTCAAAACTCACTTCGGGGTTGGTTCGTATTACCTTACTCTGTTAAAATTTAAACAAGTAGGTTCGTGTTTTGATGTTTTGAAAATTTTAGACAAATTTTTTGCTTCGAACAAAAATAAATAGGTGTTTGGGCATGTAGATTGCACTGGTTCCGGATTCTAGTGGTACACGGTAGAGGGGGAGACGAGAACGCCGATGCATGAAGTGGCAGAGAGCTAGGAGCACGCAGCAGCAGGGCAGTCACGAGTAGGAGAGCGAAGAGGCTGCTCGTGATTTTAGGTAGCGCATTACGGCGTTGCCAAGTTTAAAAGCATTGTAAACCCCTTTTTATAATAAAGCAAGTTTGTGTATATGTGACCGTTTCTTCAAGAACCCCAAAGAATAGAAGCCATTCCATTTGGCGCCCAACTAGTGGCTGAAGAAAACGAGTCGAAAGCGGTAAGCCAGTTCCAATTATTGCCTATCCAAGGCCCCTGAAGAAAAAAAAATCTGTGCAACAGAATAGTAAAGACATTTAGTATTCGAACTTCTGCACACATTTGTCTGGGACAGACATTAGACTATATCGTTTTATTGATGCTATACCTAGTTATTTTGTGCGAAAAAAAAACTGTGCAACAGTATTATAGTAAATACATTTAGTATCCGAACTTCTGCACACATTTGTCTGGGACAGACATTAGACTATTTCGTTTTAACTGATGCTATAAGTAGTTGTTTTGTGTGAAAAAAAAACATTAAATATGTCTAAACGGAAAAGTAAACAAAATGCCGGTGATTTTGCCGACCGAAACGATTTGGACAATACGAATTTAATGGACATTTTAACGCAGTTGTCGGTAGGCATGCTTAATTTACAAACTACGGTTAAAGATTTAGCTTCTCATGTTCAAAATAAAGACGATAACTATTGTAACGATCAATCTCAAGTCCTTCCCGATACTAAAATGGCAACCGTGGACAGATCGTATATCGTAAATTGGAAAGAGTTGGGTGGAAGTAACTTGTTATTTTTCCCGAATGGAAAGCTACACCCACAAGCGTTTATTAAAAAAATTAATAAAATTTTTAACGAAGCCGGGGTACCCGAAAATCATAAGTTGGGCCTAGGTTTGCCATGTTTAAAGGGCACGGCTAGGGCTGCCAGACATCCCGATTTAGGCGGGAGACTCCCGATTTGTTATCCCAACAAACATGAATAAATGGCCCCTTAACGGAAACGCAAACAGTTGCCACAATTGAACTGTTGGGCATTTAAATAGCAACCATTTATGGACCACCTACATTATGTCCGCTGGCTTCCTTATGGGCCATCAGTAGGATCGTGATTAAGGTGTTTTTGTGGTCCACCAAAGAACCATTAATGGTACACTTGCGGCTTAATACTGTAGGGCCATCACTGGTTAGTTTTCCATTTACCAATGAAGATACGTTACAGTTACTTGGTAAGGCCACTTAAGATCTGATTATGGCGCTCCAGTATTTAGCCTTTAAAAGTTAAGGCTAGTGGCGCATTCGCCAGTTTATTTTTTGATCAATATTTCGTATCCTTTTTCCCTTATCCAAAAAGTAGGGTAGCAATTACCTACAGTTTTAATATGTAGCCATTTTTATAGATGAATTAAAGTAAAAAACGAAATTTCGTGAAATTTATCGATATTTCTTTTTTGCTTTTATTTGTTTATAAATTAAACTCTTAACTTTAAACTGCAGGTAATTATGCTCTAAACATAGGTATGTATATAGCCAATTTTTGGATAAAACGAAAAAGTAACGAAATATTGATCAAAAAAAGAAATGGCGAATACGTTTTAATTCTTAATGTAAACCAGAGGATGAGGCTTTTAAACAAAAAAATTAAATAACAATATTATACATTAGCAAGCCTCTATATTTATAAAAACAGTTTTATACATTAACATAAGGTAATAATCGTGAATATCGTCGCCTGATTCATTACTCATTTCCCTGCAAAAAAAAAGCAATATACAAGGCTTGATCAAAATAGCTCGAAAAACACACAGTCCAAGTGGTAACACCTAGGTGCATTAAATATAATGTTGATTAGGTAAGTTTATTTAGTTGTATTAATTAAAAACACATGATATGTGACTACAATATATTAAATTAAATAAAATTACCATAATGCAGCCGCTCAAAATGAGTTTAGACTACCTACTATGAGTTAGGTGGCGTTTACTTGGCCAGACCTCATAGGTCATAGGCTCTTTTAAGAGTTGAATAGCAATTCATATTTCCCTTTTAATAAATATTGGGATAAATTGTACAACGTCATTTTTACTATGCCTTGGTTAATAAGCTTACCAAAAATAATAATAAACTTTACATGTAGGTACATAATATATCCCCTGAAGGGGTGCTTGTTGCGGTCAAATTTTTTTGTCAATCGTTTTGTGCAATATCTGTCTTTTTAATAAATTTAAAATTTCTTAAAACGCGTTCAAAAATATAAGTTAACTTTTGGTGCTAAATTAAACCCAAAGTGTAGGTAATTTAATCATTTAACTGTAAAAATATAAAGGGTTCATAGAAGTATTTAGAGAAGTTTTGCTATTAGTTTCTAATTATTATTACCTTCAGTGGTTTAAAATATATAAACGCTTGCGAACTTCCTATACTGACTACAGTCAAGCAGGTCAACTTGCAAATGCAAATTAGACTATTTATTGCCACAGTAATTTAAAAAGAGAAGAATAGGCAATATTCTTAATAACTTGCATCTGCAAGTTGACCTGCAGGGCCTTCTGTAATCTCGCCTCTTATATGTAACAGAAAAAGTGAAATTTTACCTTCTGCCTTCGCTGTCGACCACCTCCTCTGTCTATAGCTCCCCTCAGCCACTGCTTTATAACAGTATATATTTCTTGCTGCGTAGTATTGTGGGCCAAAAGCTTACCGTGTATCTGCAATTCATTGTACAAAATTAGAGACGCAGAACCTCTTTTCTAAAATCTATAAGAAATATTTACTCCCCAAAAACTTACGTAAAAAGTAGTGTAATATAGATAAAAATAAATAAACCCGAACACACAGGTTGTAGTAAAGACTTATACTGAGAGAGCAAAAAATATTTTCATCCAAGAAGGCCTGCAATGAAATACGTAGGGCTTGGTTTAGATAAAATTACTTATATAATATTGAGGTGCGATAACTTGTGTTTTAACCGAGAAGAAATCTCCTAGAATGTCTAGCACCATACTTTTTATAAACACCTCTAGTTTCTGGTAATGGCATTATTATTATATCTATTATTAAGAAAAAAGTATAGAAATACTCACTTTTTTGTTTCTTGAGTTGAGACATGCTTTAAAAACTCTGAATGATCTCACCGACCCAAACCTGAAAATTAAAAGAAAAACACATATAGCATGCTGTTTTTTGTCTAAGCTTTCACTAATATCTTCCCCAATACCCCAATCACTGTTATCACTATAAAAACTTACCATTTAGATCGATTACAAATATATTTAAAATAAACAGCACATCGTCAACATACATGTTCGTCGCCGTTGTTCGTCGCAAATACCTAACCTCAAACTACCAAACCGTCCGAACCAACCAAAGCGGGAGCCGGGAAACGACAATACACGTCATACATGATGGCTTCACTTTTTACCAACGTTAAACCATTTAAGTTCCTTTGCCGGCAATAAATCACAATTTTGCCAACGTTCAATTGTTAATGTTCTTTAAATGGCAAAAATATAACGGTCAGCCAATTAAAAAAAATAAATGGACCATAGTTGGCTTATTTGCAACAGCAAGAAACCATCAATACCATCAATGGCCCATTTAAAATCCCTCAATCCATGTTTGTTGGGATGGACCCTCCCGCCTTTTAAATCAAGTCATCAAACTCCCGATTTTCTTATTAACCTCCCGCATTCATTATAAATTTAATGAAATGTGAAAGGGCTTAAAAAAATCCACTCTACTCTAAAACAATATAAAATATGTGAGCATTACTAAAGGCGCCTTGCCTTATTTTCGGATGGTTTTTGAGAGACTTTGAGAGACAAGATGTCATTGGGTTGCGATCGTTTTATGTTTTGCTGATGTGTGTAGTAGAGGAGGTGTTGGTAGAGCGGCATAGCTTGTGTATGTTATATTCCGCATTAATTTGATAATTTAACCAGTCGTTCAAATTCGCGGAAATTTTTAGCTGGTATTTTGACTATTTTTCTTGTTTATTGAGGGTTAATATGGTTTGAACGGTTTGATTGAATGTATGAATTTATTATTTGGAGTTATTCTTTATATTTTTGTTATTATTTAGGGGTAGTAAAGACCTATTTTAATAAAAATGAACAGTTTTAATGCCAAAACGACTTCGAATGTGGAATATTTGAGAAACAAGTTTAGCTCATTACATTACCTAAGTATTGAGCAAAAAATTTAAATTAAAATTAAGGGAAGACCTGAACTCGAAATTAACTTGACACAAACCACAAAGTATAAATCTAGGGACTTTATTGTTATTGATAAGTTTGCTGCAAATAAAAACAGAAGAATGAACTTTACTGTTAAACAATGTACCCACTAATGAAAAATAAATTGGCCTTTTTTATCTTATTTCATTTTCAATAAAATAAGAAGATATCATAAATTTTTAAAATATTTATTAAAAATTATTGACCAAATTTGGGCGTGGTCTTAAAAAATTTTCGCCTGCAGCGAGCTTTTAGTGCACCCCCAAGTTAATAAGTCACAAGCCGCCATTGGCTAGGGCTCTACCTCCCGCTTTTTAATCTTTTAAATCTGGCAGCCCTAGGCACGGCAGCCGATTGGGCGAGTATTAAAGAAAGTAGTTTTGCCGATTTTAATCAATTTTCAGAGTTATTTTTAAATAGATTCTGGGGGGTAGATAAACAGCGGGATTTATTTCTAAGTTTAACTTATGGCGAATTTAAGTCCGGCAGTCGATCCGAATATTTTTTGAACTTTGTAAACCAAGCAAGCTTTCTTTCACAGCCTATTCATGAAGAAAAGTTGGTTTTTCTTCTAAGCAAACATTTTTCTCCGGAAATACAAAGAGGTATAATAACCCAAGGGTTAAAAAATATTGATAATATCGATGAATATTTGCGTAAAATTGACGAAACTTTTATAAATGATCCGCAACGTTCGCCAAACTCAGAACAAGATAATCGTATGATCAATTACCGTCATGGCAACATCGCTCAACGAAATGACTGGCGTAGCAACCAGCCGAAAAACACGCGGCCTTCGACGACCACTGAGACAGGCGGGGGTAACGGAACGGGTCAAGGAGATAGTTCGCGGAGGGTGCGACATATGACAAAATTTAACGAAGACCGCGAATATCTTTTATCTAGCGATTCGGAAACAGAGGATGATGGGGTTCTACCCAAAGCAGCAATTATTACAGCGTCTGTTTGTAGCATGGAGGTTGATATTTTAATAGATAGTGGTAGTGAAATTACGGCTATATCGGAAAGCTTTTACAATAAAATTTGTAAAATTTCGTATATTCCTATATTGCCGATTACGAATGTAACTATTGCCGTCGCGATAGGGGGGAAGAAACAAAGAATTAAACAGCAAGTAATGTTGCCCATTTCTATACGGAAATTAAATTTAGATTTTGACGTTAAGTGTTTGGTTGTGCCAAATTTAAATTGTGATGTCCTATTCGGGTTTGATTGGCTTATGGAGTATAAGGCCAATGTCAATTTTTTTGAATCAATTTTGATTTTCTATTACCAAAATAATGAGTACGCACTAAGTTATGATAAAAATAAGGACAAAAATGAAGTTGTAAATGTTAGACTTATAAAAAACGAACGAGTAGAAATTGGGATAAGTAGCAGTATTGATAATCAAGTTGGCGATTATAAACATAAATACTCGGACGAGGACTACAAAAATACGGTGAGTCAAGCAAATGTGACCAACACAGAAAAACATGAATTATACGAATTACTTGCGTCTTACGACGATATTTTTTCAGAATGTCCGGGACTTGTAAAATCTTATCAGCATACCATTGAGATGACCGATGATGCACCGTTTCAGGGGCCGAGCTACCCGATACCATTTATATATAGGGACAGCGTAAGAGAACAGATAGGTGAAATGTTACAATGGGAAATTATCCGAAAGGAAAAAACGAACTTTATATCACCTTTAGTGGCGGTTAAAAAGAAGGATGGGTCGGTCCGGGTCTGTATGGATGCTAGAGTTTTAAATACAAAAATGAAAAAGGATTTTATAAATCCACCAAATCCTACGGAATTATTTTATAATTTTAAGAAGGGTATTATATTTAGTACAGTTGATTTAACGGCTTCCTACTGGCAAATCGCCATACAACCGGATCATTGTAAATATGTTGGGTTTGTCTACGAGGGATGCACGTATGTTTTTAATCGGTTACCATTTGGGCTTAGCACGTCAATGGCAAGTCTGATTCGATGCTTAACTAGTATTTTAGATGAAAGTTTTCGAAGTTTTGTTGTGATTTACATCGACGATTTACTTATTTTTTCTGATAGTATCAAAGAACATTTGGTACACCTTAAACTTATTTTTGAGAAATTTCGTGTTGAAGGTATTACGGTAAAGTTGCGTAAATGTCAATTTATAAGAAAGGAGGTAGCCTTTCTCGGACATATTATTTCGAGTGAAGGAATACAAATCGATGAAAAACGAATAGAGGCAATTAAGTTTTTTCCGACACCACGAAATGTGCGTGAATTGCGCGGGTTTTTGGGGCTCATAAACTATGAGCAGCGTTTTTGTGATCATTATTCTGATTTGATTACGCCGTTGTTGCGATTGTTACGAAAAAATGAACAATGGTCTTGGGACGAGGCGGAGAAAGCCGTTTTTTCTAAAATTAAAAATCGGTACTTACAGGTCACGATGATAACTCACCCGGATTTTGACGAAACTTTTTATATTCAGTGCGATAGCTCCGACTATGCTGTAGGGGGTTGTCTCTTCCAACAAGCAGGAAACGAACAGCGGCAGGTGGTGGCGTATAGTAGTACGACTTTAAAGGGCAGCCAACTTAAATATACGACTACGGAAAAGGAAATGAGCGCGCTGATGCACTGCTTAAAGCAGTGGCGTAACATAGTGTTAGGGCATGAGTTAATAGTTTTAACCGATCATAAATCTTTATGTTTTCTATTTACCTGCAAATTACGGTCAGCTAGGCTTACTAGATGGATTTTGTTTATTCAAGAATTTGATTTTAAAATTCAGCACTGCCCAGGGTCTCAAAATTTAATAGCCGATACTTTATCACGTTTTCCCCCTAATAAAAATTTAAATATTGTGCCAGAAAAATCTGGTGATATAAAAATTATGATTTTAAATTTGGCAAATAATTATGAACAATTAAGGGTGAACTTTGACACCATGAGAAGCGATCAGCTTCAAGATAGGTGGATTCAAGAGAAATTAGTATTCTTAGAAAATTTGCAAAAGGAAGCACGCGTGCTTTCCAGTAAGGAATTAAGCGTTTTTAAATGGTTTACAGTTCACGAGGGTTTGCTCTTTAAAAGAGGTGATCATACCAACACTGGGTATAAATTATGCGTTCCGCAGGAACAAGTCAAAGATCTTGTCGTGGCTCATCATAAAGATTTTGGACATTTTGGAAAATCGAAAGTGTTCAACCAAATGAAAGAAAAATTTTATTGGCCAGGAATGCAAAGACAGGTTAGAAAAATTATAGCTGGATGCGACTTATGTCAGAAAGCCAAGTCTTCAAAAACCTGTCATGGTCTAAGAAATGCGGTGTTGCCAGAAAAGGCAGGTGATTTAGCGTGCTTGGATTTGATAGGTCCATTACCTGCTTCGCGAGGGGGAGCGTCCTATATACTAGTTGTGGTAGACGCTTTCTCTAAATACGTCCGGCTGTATGCGCTTAAACGGGCCACAGCCCAAACTATTCTTAATCGAATTTTAAATGATTATATACCTAATATTCAAAGGCCAGTTTGTATATTAAGTGACAATGGTACTCAGTTTACTAGTTTGCTATGGCAAAGCACTCTCCAGCGAGAGGGTATCAATTTTAAATATACCTCGGTATATTTTCCCGAAGGAAATATGACCGAAAGATATAATAAGGAAGTAGGGCGCCTTCTGCGCACTTATTGCTACGATAAACATACCCGTTGGGCATATACTTTGGATTTTGTGGAAAAGTGTTTGAATAATGCTGTGAATGAAAGTACGGGATTTGCGGCTAATTATCTTCATTTTAATCGGCCGGTGATGCAGCCTATTACGAATTTTATAAATTTTCCGAAATCTGAAAATCGCAGGGAAAATCACGATGTGTTGCTGTTAGCAAGTGAGAGGTTGCGATCGCGTGCCGAAAAAAGGGCTGCAAAATGTAATGCTAAGGTAAATCCCGTTGTATTTAAGGTGGGAGATAAGGTGTTGGTAAGATCTCATGCGCAGTCATCGGCGGAAGACCATACTATTAAAAAATTCTTTCTGATATACGAAGGTCCGTTCTATGTTTTTAAGGTGGCAGGTCCAAATTCTTATCAGTTGCGAGATGCTGAAGGACGTGAGATTGGCAAACATAATATTATAAATTTAAAACCATATAAGGATTAAATTACCTTGCTAACGGTCACGTTAATTGTTTAAGTTTTTTTTTATAATTTGTCACCTGTGAGGTTAGTTTTATTATTAGTTAGTTACTTAAACCTTGTTAATGTTACCTATTCTTAGATTTAAGTAAGGGGGTAATGCACTGGTTCCGGATTCTAGTGGTACACGGTAGAGGGGGAGACGAGAACGCCGATGCATGAAGTGGCAGAGAGCTAGGAGCACGCAGCAGCAGGGCAGTCACGAGTAGGAGAGCGAAGAGGCTGCTCGTGATTTTAGGTAGCGCATTACGGCGTTGCCAAGTTTAAAAGCATTGTAAACCCCTTTTTATAATAAAGCAAGTTTGTGTATATGTGACCGTTTCTTCAAGAACCCCAAAGAATAGAAGCCATTCCAAGATATAAAAACTGTACCTCTAGGCGGTAAAAAATTCTACTTATATTGGAAAAAATATTTTTGGTCCAATTTGTTGAAACTCTGCAAAAATACCTACCAATCTATACAAGGCAAAGGAAAAACAAAATATAGTAAATTCAAGAAATTAATGAGTGCTTGACCTTTCAAATCTCATAGACCATACAAGGGGGTGACAATTTTCTGCTTTCAGGGAAGCTTGCAGGTGTTCAAGGAATTCTAGAAATATCCGGTTAAATTGGGGTCCCTGGGAACATTTTTATTGCCGTCTCTTTTTAGATTTGGATGCGTCTTTCTTAGATAACGCAGGTGGGGTTGTGGATTGTGGTAACATCTTCCTAGTTAGTTAACCCGAGGGGGCGTTTAGTTTTCGTGTTTCCGCGCTCTTATGCAGTCGATCTCCAGAATTATTTTCATTCAATTAGTTCAGCGAATAAAATGGTTTGAATTGCTTCAATACCACTGGTGAAATGATTTTACACAATCTTCCTGGATCCTTCTTGCTTAACAGTCAGATTTTATTAATTTATTTTAATTTTCCCTGCTTTTATAATTCTTTACTGAGACCTTCCAAATTTTATCTACTTTTGTAAATTAAATTATTTACTCCTAACCTTGCTAAAGTTATTTCCCCTTTTCATTTCAGCAGTTAAAAATTTTGATTTTAATTTAAATTTGTCTTTAATTTATTTATTTATTGCTTTACAATCTTATACCTACTGGTTTTAAAATATTTTTATTTATATTTAATTCATAATTAAATATTTTCTCCTACTTGGTTTTTAAAAATATTTTCTGAATATATGCTTTCTATAATATTTAAAACTTTTTAATTTCTTTCTAAATTATATTTCCAAATTATTTTAACAAAATAACTCCTCCCAAAATTGAATTAATGTTGCTTTTTATGTTATATGAAAATCAATATTCTTTTATAATTTAAACTCATATATTTTTCTCTTATTAAAAATATTCCTCATTAAAAGTGAGCAATTTTCCTGGTCACTACAATGTTTACCCTTTTATTTTTAGTTACAGTCTTTTCAAGGAAATTCCGAATGAACGCACATGTGAAGACGCTGAAATAGACAGCCATTGGTGTACTTGTCAAAACAGTGTTGAAGTACCGACCAATGATATGCAAGTTATTAGCGCAGCCGAGTTTGCTATTAATGATATTAACTCTCAGCTTGATGGGTATGCTCAGTGTGCCACTTTAGTTCTAGACAGTATACTAGACGCTAGAGTTTTGTACTATGATACAAAGGACTTTCCTGGTATTAAATCTCTCACGGATTATACAATTACTCTAAAAACAATGCCAGGGGAGGGTGTGTTTGAGGTAAGTTACGATAGTATTGTTTATTGTATTGTTACCACCTTTTACCCTTGAAAAGTTTTCTAAAACATTTTATAATAATGCTTTCAAGAATTTTAACAGTTCCTTAATTCTTGACGATGCGTGAACTTTTTTTTCTTTGACTCCCTTTGATATTTGTATCAGTTTATCGAGACTTCTGTTCATATTTCAGCGTACGTTAGATCTCTTTCTATTTAACACATTTGGGGATTTAAAACAAAGAATAACTTAGAAATAAATGAATAAAATGTAAAAGTGGTTTTACACGAAAAGACATCTTCGTGTTTGTTACTCTGTCATACTACAAAAGCATGTGAGGCGGCGGCGAACAAAGTTAATTTTTATATCTATACTATAGATAGTCAGTCCCGTCTAACGATGAGAGCTTCGCTTGATCAATGTTGATGGTCCCGCGGCCAGCCCGCCGGCGCGGCGGTGCACCACCATAAACATTTACCTTTGGATAGGCAAACAATAACAATAATCACGAAAGGGGCAAATTTATGGCCTCGCGTATGTAAACAATTTAGATGAAATTTAGCATTAACATTTTAAATAATAATAACTGTCTTAATTTTGGGATAATAATCTTAAGTGCACTTCCTAAACACTATTTTAATCGCTTGATTGGAGGAAATACATGGATATCTTGACACCTACTCAAGGGCGTCGCCAGAGAGGGGGGGGGGGCTGGTTCCTCACCAGCCCCCCCCCCCCCTAGAGGTTTTAAAAATACGGCTTACTGGAATTAAAAATAAAATTACGCGCACCCGGCTAATCGAAACAATAACCGAGAATTTCCGGGAATCAACGGCAACACTGCATCGGTTCGCGAAGATTGCTCGTCACATAAGCTCAATCTGGTCATCAATGATCTGAACGCCCTGCCCGACATCAGAAATACCGTTGGGGCCATCAAGGATATATAATAACATTTTTTCGAGAATCGGTTCTAAGACGGAAATTAATACCCAATATTTCCCGGTTATGCGAAACAAGGTGGAGCGAAAAACACAAAAGCATCAGAGTTTTTAAAGAGAATTTTTGTACTATAATGGAGGCTTTAGAAATATTGTCTCGAGATGGCAATAATGCGACAAGGAAACATGCGTATCAGCTCCATGCGGCAGCTTCCAAAGCTTCATTTATTTTTAGCCTCGTATTGATATCCAAATATTCCGGTATTATAGAACCCACAGTAAACGTGCTCCAATCAGTATCCTTGGACACGGTTCAGGCATCCCAGCATATTAGTAGCATTTTACAACTGATCAAAGACCACCGTAACGATCCCGAAAAAGTTACAGAAGATATTATCAAAGATGCTACTGCTATTGCGGAAAAAATTGGACTGACGGAAGATATAAAATACATACCCCGTACTGTTGAAAGACAACAACACCGCAGCAACCACCCGGCAAAAAGCCCTTCAGAATTCTGGCGGAGGTCTATGACAATTCCTTATTCGGACTCAATTATAAATTCCCTCGAAATAAGGTTCTCTGAAAAAAATAGACCATCCTTTGCCCTAACAAAACTACACCCTGCGCAAATGAAAAACATATCTTTGGAAGACCTTAAAAAAGCATGTGAGGAATTCAGAAACTTTTACGGTATTTTGGATATCAAGAATGAGATAGAACTTTGGAAAAAAATATGGGAGGAAAAACCAGAATCGACCAAACTAAGTGTTGTGGAAGTCCTTAAGGAAACCGACGAGTTTTTTCCTGCGATAAAGAAGGCCTTAAGGATTCTTATTGCTTTACCTTGTACCACTTTGTACAGTTGAAAGGTCATTCAGTAGCTTGAGGAGAATCAAAACCTGGTTGAGGAGCACGATGACTGGAACTCGCCTCAATGGCCTCGCCATGATGAGTGTACACAGGCAACGCATTTTCAAGAACTTGGACGATTTTATAAACAAAGTAACCAACAAATTCGCTAGCAACCCTAGACGATTATGTTTAAATTGATTTTGTATGTAAATAATTTATTCGTTTTCTATTTTTTTTTTATTAAAACTTTTCTATCTTAATGTTTTCTTCGGTTCTTCTATGCTGCCCCTCCCTAGCTCACTGGCTGCCAGCGACGCCCTTGCACCTACTAATTTTAATTTAGAGCCGATTTCCACACGATTTCATTAAGTGCTCTTTTTTACTATATACCTATATTGTGTTTTATATTTTTTAGTATTGAATATATTCCTAGACATGCGGTTATAAAACCCCTCTTTCAGAAGACAAAGGAGCGCGCCCATTAAGCCGGCACAGCGCGGCAAAGCGCGGCAAAGCGCGGCAAAGCGCGGCAAAGCGCGGCACAGCACGGCACAGCACGGCCAGCCCGGCCGGCAGTTCCGGAGCCGCCGCCCATTGCTTCGGCATAATCACACCTGAATAGCGTTCAAAACAACTTTGGCTATCAAAGCATAAGGTTGCAATTTGGCGAGTGATTTATTAAATAAAAAATTAAAATTTCTTTAAATAATAAAATGAGTAAGTAGTTCATCTGATTCAGAAGAAGAACTTTTGATTGTGGCTGCAGTATGTGCCGAGGCAGAAAATGAAGAAAGGGTCAGAAGAAGGTTTTGGATCCATGAAATTAATCTGAAGCGAGAAATTTATGGCGAGTTTCATCATCTATTTCCTGATTTGTTGGCCGATGATGAAATTTTTTTTAAATACTTTAGAATGTCGAGTGTAAAGTTTTATGACCTTCTAGGTATGTTACCACTCAGAAAACAAAACACCAATTTCCGAAAGGCTATTTCATCTGACGAGCGATTAGCAGTTACCTTAAAGTACGTAATATAATGTATAGTATAAGTCCGAACGTTTTCAATTAATACCTCATCGCACATAATACAAGTATACCTATTATATAACATAAAACAAAACACAACTATCTTCTTCCGAATCAATGCTTCAATGGTCGCAGACACTCGTACCGACCGGCAGTCTTTGCCCCTTCTAGAATATGAATCGTTGTCGGCCTGTGCGTACGACGCCGGGCTGACCGGATCCAATTCAGTGAGCGCTACTCCATTTGATTATGCGTATATCAAAATCTGCCGGCCGGGCTGGCACAGCACGGACAGCCCGGCCGTAGTGCTGGGAAGTTTAGTTCACTTAGCCGATTTCAATCTTTCGATCTCGTTCAATAAAGTGAATAGTTCAAAAGACTAGTTCGTTTAGTTCGGTAGGTAGGTCGGTCAGGTGACAAAACCTATAATCTCGGTCGTCTCGCTCTCGCTTGCGTAGTACATTCCGTTTAGACTTTAGTTCGCCTTGTTTCAATCTTTTAGTAATTACTGATTGAATCTTTTAGTTCAGTTGCCAGATTCGATCTTTTGAACTAGTTCGTTCGCGAACTACACAACTCTACCCGGCCGGCAGTTCCGGAACCGCCGCCCATTGCATCGGCATAATTACATCTGAATAGCGTTCAAAACAACTTTGGCTATCAAAGCATAAAGTTTGCAATTATGGCGAGTGATTTATTAAATAAAAAATTAAAATTTCTTTAAATAATAAAATGAGTAGTTCATCTGATTCGGAAGAAGAACTTTTGATTGTGGCTGCAGTATGTGCCGAGGCAAAAAATGAAGAAAGGGCCAGAAGAAGGTTTTGGATCCATGAAATTATGGCGAGTTTCATCATCTATTTCCTGATTTGTTGGCCGATGATGAAAATTTTTTTAAATACTTTAGAATGTCGAGTGCCAAGTTTTATGACCCTCTCGGTATGTTACCACTCAGAAAACAAAACACACAATTATATATAATTAGCAGTTACCTTAAATGTATAAGTCCGAACGTTTTCAATTAATACCTCATCGGACATAATACAAGTATATCGTGGGCGTACAAGCAGAATCATGTAAGTCCAAAAAGTTAGTTTCGAGAAAAATGGAAATAAAGATTTGAAGTTACCTGTAAAAGTTGTATTTAGCATTAGGTGATTTTAAATCTGTAAAGAACGTTTATTTACTATTTCTAAAGGATTATGTATCAGTAAAACAGTTACATACATAAACATTATTTATTTTTATTAGTATTTTTTAAAGGTAACATAACAAAGTTTGGACTTAAGGTTTTTTTTCTGTTTATATTAATTATTTTTTTGGCATATAATGGCTTAATTGATGGATGGATGGTATTCGTCTTCGTCCTCATCGCTATTGCTTTCTTCAGGAGTATTATAGCCACAGGTGGGTAGAGACTGGTACCAACCGTGGAATTCCGCCGGAATTACTTCATTTTTGCATAGTTTAAGGAGGTCCGTCTTCTTCTTGGCACCAATTGGCAATTGCTGGTTGTATAATTTTTTCAGGTCCTTTAGAAAGTGTGATTTTTTTCCTCTTCCTTTGATCGATTTGTAAGGGCTGAAATGCATGTATTTGTATTCAATTATACCAGACTTTTCTTTTGAATATCTTAGACTTGGACTTACAGGTTTTTTCCTGTTCAAACTTGCTGGCGCGGCGTTGACAAAAGTCGCTTAAGTGCACATAAATGATTATGTCTCTTAAAATAAAATAAATTTGAACTTAAGCAAATCTGTAGGATCTATATCTTTTAAAGTAACGGCAAAATGAACTTAGCTGAATATTTCATTGAAGCGGAATCACCATACGGACTTATAGGTAAGGTAATCTCAATTTGTTAAAAAATGGACTTATAGGGTTCTGCTTGTACGCCCACGATATTATATAACATAAAACAAAACACAACTATCTTCTTCCAAAACCAATGTCAATGGTCGCAGACACTCGGACCGACCGGCAGTTTTTGCCCCTTCTGGAATATAAATCGTTGCCGGCCTGTGCGCACGACGCCGGGCTGACCGGTTCCAATTCAGTGAGCGCTACTCCATTTGATTATGCCTATATCAAAATCTGCCGGCCGGGCTGGCCGTGCTGTGCCGCGCTGAGCCGGCTTAATGGGCGCCCTCCTTAAGGGATATGCTACAGCTTTTATTTTATCCGGACGGTCTTTAGCCTTTTAATGTTTCCTTAAGACCTTAAAGAGTCTATTGACCACATAGATATTTACTTTTAGATAAGCAAACAATAACCACGAAACTGGCAAATTTATGGCCTCGCGCATGTAAACAAAGCTAATAAACACGATAAGACATGCGCACTGTAACATTATCATTTGACGAATGGGAAAATAGACAGGTCCGGGCTTTAAAATTTCTTGCTCAAGTAATTGTAAAAGTTGATGAGTAAAACAGCTAAAATTTGCACCAAATTCTTGCCAAAAAATTGGAATTTCTTCTCAATTTTTGATCAAGTTGGAAAATAAGGTAGTGATTTCTGGCATTTTTAGTAGTTGCAAACCTATCAGATTTTGAGGATACAAAATTATTTTTAAAGGTTTGTTTCTAAATTTAAAAAAAAAATATTCGTCGTCGTGTTTTTAGTTCAAAAGGAAGAGAACAAGTCAATTAAACTATAGAACTTATAAAATCGAATATAAAAAAAACAAACAAAACTAGCAAAATAACCAATCTTCTATATTATCGCGTACCTAACCTTAAGTTAAATATTAGATACATCACTACTCCATAATTACTGAAAATACAAAATACCTGGTATTTTACCCCTATTTGGGCATAATAAAATCATACAACGGCTGTTACTAGTCATTGTTTATATTCCAATTCGAGTCACTAAAAGCACAAACACAATTCACTAAACGACACAAAAACAAGAAATCCGTAAATATTAAACACCCACAATATAAACAGCAAGGAATCCACAGAGAAAACTTAAAACACAACAACAAAAATGGCGCCTAGCCGGTTCTGGAGTGTATTTTGAGCATGTCGCTAAAGAAGGGACAGGCCGATAACAAGTTGTGCGCATGCCCGATGCTGATGGGAGGGAAGGCACCTGACCGGCGAGCCATGAGCTCGGACGTATTTTTTTACCCATAAAACGTAACTTTTGTTTGCGCAGGAGGTAAGCTGTACCTTCGTATTTAAAGGTAAATGTCTATGTGCACCACGCGGTATTTAGGCGTAATTTGCTTTAAACTTTATTAAAATTTACATAATATTTCTAGTATATCTAATATAGCCACGATGAATATGCATTATATGCAACAGAAATTTCTATTAAATGCTTATTTTTATTTAGGCAACCGTTAGATATAAAGAAAAGCAGCCGCAAGTGTTAACTACCCGTGCCCCGAAGAGAAAACGATCAACTGTAAGTATACTCCAACTCTAACCCCTTGAAATTTCACTTACATACAAGCCCTAATAACGCCCCTGTTGTCTTAAACACTGAAACCGGAAACCATATTACGTAAATTTCAGCTCTTTACCCCCGCTCCTTTTAATCGATAGATTTGCGCAACAAAGTAGGTATTTATGTCCATATTTGTGATCACCACGTGTATATAACACACGGAATTATAAAAAAAAGTAGAATGTAATGCCGTACCCTTTTTTCTATCTTTATTTATGCATTTATGCTCTCTACTGCAAGAGCAGGATAATTGCAGACTTAGAAAGGGAACTGAGTCGGTCCTAAAGTACCATCTGTCAGTAAAACACCGTTGTTATTGTGGTTAAATATATATTGTAATTTTAGGAATATGTGATGTTGTTTCCAATGTTTTAAAACAATGAAATTATATATCGCACATCTAATGGAAAAAAGACCTAACTGCAAAAAATTCCATTTTTAAGTTATAAGCGTCATAAGTGTCCTAATGCTATATTCTTTCTAATGGAATAACGACATTATTGTGTTGAAGCAAACAAACGCGAGATGGCGGAAGTGTCACCTTTCTTTCGCAGTACTTTTAATTGAAACAGTGACCCAACTATCAGTTTGGCTTTAGCCTTCGACGCAGGTGCACGCAATTTTTAACAGAAAAATGACGTAAGTACCAGTTAAGACGTTTTTCCTCTAAATTTGGCAATATTTTTATTTTTGAAATTGACCTAATTGTAGTTTAGGTCACTTTTCTTTTATTCTGTTTATTTTTTGTTAGGTAAAATACAAGTATATTATAGTTTTTATTTTATAAAGCTACCATTACTTTCATAGTTTAAAGTTCCTCGTGTTTATGGTTACTTTCGTTTAAACCTTATATTGTTTATTTTCAATACAAAAAAATATAATAATGTCGTTTTGTTTTAGTGTAACTAAGAAACAATCGTCAATTTTTTAAGAAGAAAAGTGTCACAATTACATATTTTTGTTATTTACTAAAGCATTTAAAAAAAACTCAGTAATTTGATCACTATTAATAATTAATGAACAAACCTGGTCGCTGATGTTTATATTTTGTTTTTAAACCAAACTTTGTACCCTAAAAATTAAAATAATTCAAATTCAATTTTTAAAAGCGCGTTTTCTCAAAACAACCAATTTTGCAGTCTTTTTTCCATTAGATGTGCGATATTATGTACGTATGGTAAATTTATCAAAATGCCAAAAATCCCATGACAAACTTCTTTAAAATTCAGCTTTTAATATGTTAAATCGTATAAAATCTGGCGATCAAAAATAAGGGAGCACTAATTAGTTTAGAATGATTTCCCCCTAAAACACAATCGTTTCTGTATCATAATAATTAAAATATCATAAACTGTTAACACTCATGATCTTTAAAGAGAACATAATTTTAATAAAGTGTTTCTAATTTAGCACTGTCTGTTTCAAAATAATACCATAAAAATTCTAGGCAGCGTTAATATAAAGTTTTACTTTTTCTACAAAGCAGTTTTCTTATATGCATTTAGCTCAACTAAGGCTATATAAACACCTTGCAATTTTTATAAAATCAATTAATTTCTTGCGGCGCACGAACTTTGAAATACTTATGAAATAAGGATTTAACAAACTCCCAAAACTTCTAATTTATCGCGACTGGAAGGCGGCCCGAGACACCGCCTGACAAATTTACCGTAACTGAACTATAAACTGACCAACACTGAGTAAAACTTTGACTGAATCAAGACTGGAACTAGACTGAATCAAGACAAGACTGGCTCCAACGAATACTTACACCAGGACTGGCTCACCGCAAGTTTAAATAGTAGCCGGTACTGTAGTGCTAAGCGCAAAATTCCCCACGGTCCGTGGAAATAATGTAGTGTCGTGTGCATGTTTTTCAGCCAACACTCAAACACATAAAAAATTTAACGATTTTACACCGTTTTAAAATGTTAATAATTTCTACTAAGAAGTATACAATCGATTGAACTAAGGTTTCAATTCAAGGCTTTATTTGATAATTATTTGTGTAATTTTATCACATACGTCAAATAATGGGGTATAATAAGGTATGGGCGGCAGATGAGCACTGTCCTATTAGTTCGCATAAAAGTTTGTTGAAATCAATAATTTCACACGTTCTTGCTTATTTTAATAGAGTAAGCATAGCAATATAGCTTAAAATTATAGACATTCTATCCCCCTCAAAATAGACTACGTATACCCCATTTTTCAACCCCTAAGTGAATTTGGAAAAAATGACGAAACGTAGGTATATTATTATTTAATTAAAGGAACTTATATACCAATTTTTATACCACCAGCAGTTTTAGTTTCTATGATACAGAAATTCCTATAAAAATTTCAACCCCTCTGTTTTGACCAGTTTGATTTTGTTTTTCCTTTTTAGTGGATGCCTAGGTTATATTAAGAGGCGTGTTCGATTCGCAGGTTCAGATCCATCCGGATCGATCCAACTGATTCCAACTGTTCTGATTTGTGTTCGATTGGTAAATGATCGCACGGTCAAAGTGACCTGAACTGATTTTTAAAATCAGATCGATCCTCGGATCGATCCAAATCTCTGTACCAATCGAACACGCCTCTGGAGAAGACATTCTTGAAATTTCATGATTCTCGGATTAGGGGTTTGCCAACCTATAAAAAACAAACCCATGTGAGTGTTTTGGTTTTTATAGGTTGGCATCCACTACTTTCATTTGGCAGCATCAAGGCTTTCCTTTGATCTACAGGGTGTCCCAAAAGTAATGGGACACAGAGCAACAGCAGACTCCTTAAGCCGAAATAATGCGATTTACTTAAACTTGCCTTATCCCAAAATTGATAACAACCAAGATAGGTACAGGGTGTCAAAGTTTTAATTTTGTTTTCGTTTTTTTGCGATTATTTCTTAGCGAAACGACATAGCAGCACAAAATTAAGGATTTTGGGGTTTTTTGAGATGAGGAATTCAAAATTATCCATAGTTTTTGTGTAACCAGTAGAGGGCGCTGTCTACGGCATGGCCCACTCCTTTTATCTGACATAACTTTGTTTAGGATTCTTATATCGATCCGACTATTAAAAAAATAAGTTAATTTACTTCTTCTACATCAAAAATGTATTACTTATTGAAGTCGCTAGGAGCAACCATTTTCGAGATAATCGCATTCGATATTTTTAATGCAAGAATCCTAAAATATTTAAAATAATTGTGTATTCGTGTTAGTTTTATTTATCACAGCTGACCTTGATTAAAACCAACGACGTTTCTAAGGCAACAACATGTTACATAAAGTATCATCTGTCAAAGTTATTAATTTTCTTCGTACAATACCTACTTAGATATTATAAATTTTTTAGGCATAATTTAATTTCCAATGCGGAAATGCGTGATATGCTTTGTATTATTTATGCACAAGAAAATTTTAACGGTCGGAGTGCAGGGCGCAGGTAAATGTATCGAGGTGCCCATTTTGAACAATTGCTATCACGGCGTTACCATTTTTTTTCTATTTTGTTACTTTTCAATGTTATTAAACTAAGTATTAAATAAAATTTTTGATTGGAGTAAAATTAGTAATTCCGTAGGTATACGAAAAAACGTTTTTATTAGAAAAAAATAGTCAACCTTAAGGAAATGTAGCTGATTTACAATAATTTTAAGTTAGAAATTCACCGTTGCTTGATTTTTCGCTACTTTTGGACAACGTACTTAGTTGCATAGGACATATGAAATGCGATTATCTCGAAAATGGTTGCTCCTAGCGACTTCAATAAGGTATACGTTTTTAATGTAAAAGAAGTAAAGTAACTTATTTTTTTAATAGTTGAATCGATATAAGAATCCTAAACAAAGTTATGCCAGATAAAAGGAGTGGGTAATGCCGTAGGCAGCGCCCTCTACTGGTTATACAAAAACTATGGATAATTTTGAATTCCTCATCTCAAAAAACCCCAAAATCCTTAATTTTGTGCTGCTATGTCGTTTCGTTAAGAAATAATCGCAAAAAAACGAAAACAAAATTAAAACTTTGACACCCTGTATCTTGGTTGTTATCAATTTTGGGATAAGGCAAGTTTAAGTAAATCGCATTATTTCGGCTTAAGGAGTCTGGTGTTGCTCCGTACGTGTCCCATAACTTTTGGGACACCCTGTATATTCAAAGAGGCTTTCTGTGATTTAAGGAGAAGCAAGTGAAACATAATAATATACTGTCACACTTATTTTTTTTTGAGTGAGTTAAACTTCGTAGCGATCGACGCGCGCCAACTTTAAAAATACAGGGTTATGTTATTTGGGTTTGTTGAAAGATAAAAAAGAACTAATAATAGCCGAGATCCTTTTACGTTACTTTTAAATAGCAAAGCAAGGCACAACAAAGATTTTTTCCTCCCCCCTTGCCGCGACTAAGTGTGCCGGCTCCACTATATTTCTCATGCTATTATATGAAGTTCTTTGCGAAGCGTTCAGATATTTACTTTGCTTTGCTGTTTAAAAGAAACAAAAAGAAAGTACCTATTATTAATTATTAGGGCTGGACGATGGGTATAAAACTAAACGATTAATCGAAATTGAGAATAATCGATTACTAGAAAACGAGAATGATCAATTTATCAATTTTTAATTTTCGCATACATAATCGATTAATCGGTTTTTAATATTTCTATGATCGTTTAAACCAAGGCTATCCAACTTCAAGTGGCCCAAAAGGTCAGTATATATAGGTCAGTATATATAGTAAATAAAATTGCGGATGTGAGGGCCGCATCATAAAATACTTGGTATGCAACTTTATCAGTGATTTGTAAAGGCACAAAAAAACATGTTTGTTTGCATAATTATTTCCATTTATACCAAAAAAATAAATAAATAAATATGCAAAAAATTAGTGGCAAGTTTGAGAATGTTGGTTTTCACTAGCTGTATATTTTTGGCCCTAAAGAATCTCATAGGGCATCATGTTAGACTAAGGATGTCAACTTTTAAAATGACAAATGCGGGACAGCAGGACAATATTCGCTTTTTCGCCATATTACATGTAAACTTGTATTATAGGGTTAGGGTTGTCCACCCCTGGTGTAAGTATTCGTTGTGTCCACCCCTTGGGCCATCAAATTCTTCTTTAATTTAATTGAATAGAACAACAAAAGTAAAATTTATTTAAAGAAAATGAATTTAAATATAAAAAAATGTAAACAAGGTATTAAACAAAAAATATTCTATTTATTTTTAAAATCATATTCTTTAACTCCATAAAATTTGGGTTGGGCGAGATCCATCGATATTTTTAATGTCGCTGCATATTTATGATGCTTTGCAAAATATTCCATTCCCGGACTTGCGGGACAGATTTAACAAATGCGGGACGATTTTAGGTGAAATTTTAGAGGTGGGACAAGTCTAAAGAATACGGGACTGTCCCGCAAAATACGGGACGGTTGGCAGCCTTATGTTAGACAGCCCTAGTTTAATCGAATAACGAATAATTGAATATTTTGCCCACCCCTACACATAGATATCTACCCTTTCATCGAATTTCTGAAAACATTTATAATAAAAGAATATATAAAAGACAAATCTAATATAAGGAAAAACGTAGTGATAGCACTTGAGGACAGTTACCAGGACAAAAAAATGTCTGTAATTTGGAATAAAATTCTAGTGAGAACATTTTTAATTAAACCTTATTCGAAACATTGCATGATATTTAAAATTTCTTAGCTAAGGATGCATTTGCTATTTACTTACATTAGGAGTAGGTACTATTTACTCCTCTAGAACACCGTTTGTGGTGGATCAAGAGGATGCAATAATATTATGTAAAATTCTTTAATGTGTTTTTTTTTAGGTTGATAAATGGACAAACTTCACTATAACAGGCACTGTAAGCAGGTTAAATCTTTATGGAAAACAAAGTTATTGCATGACTGACTTTCATTTAAAACTGTACTGTTATTGTAAAAGTGTTTTAAATATATAGCAACAACTTATAGTATAGGAGCTGACAAACATTGCGGTGAACGATATTTTTCAAAATTTTCACCTACATGGTCTAATTATACATGGTATAGACAAACTAAAATCGACCGTCTGCCGTTTCAAAGTGGTAGCTTTAACTTGGGGGATGCAGTTAAAAAAGGGTGGTTTTAAGATTTGGTGAACAATATTGATCAAAACCCACATTCACTCATTTGAAAAAACAGCTTAAGAATGTGTCGAAATCACGTGGGCAGACGATTTATTTGACAGCTTAACCCTAGCAGACGCCTGTCAAAGTGGCATATTTTATGGTAAAGTGAACGACAAGTAATACACATTAATTTTGGTGGGTGTATTCCCCTATTAGTACGTTAACTAAAAACAATATGGCAGACGAAATATTTGACAGCGTTTCTGTGGCAGACGCTGTCAAAGTGACAAGTTTACTCTTGGTAAACAATATTTATAATAGCTCAAATTGGTTAAATAACATAAAACTACACAGGTATTTATTAATTTTAAGAAAGCAGACTATTTATTTGACAGCTTAACCCTGGCAGACGCCTGTCAAAGTGGCATATTTTATGGTAAAGTGAACGACAACATTAATTTTGGTGGGTGTATTCCCCTATTAGTACGTTAACTAAAAACAATATGGCAGATGAAATATTTGACAGCGTTTCTGTGGCAGACGCTGTCAAAGTGACAAGTTTACTCTTGGTAAACAATATTTATAATAGCTCAAATTGGTAAAATAACATAAAACTACACAGGTATTTATTAATTTTAAGAAAGCAGACGATTTATTTGACAGCTTAACTTTGGCAGACGTCTGTCAAAGTGGCATATTTTACAATAAAGTGAACGACAGCATTACACATTAATTTTAGTGGGTGTATTCCCCTATTAGTACGTTAACTAAAAACAATATGGCAGACGAAATATTTGGCAGAGCTCCTGTGGCAGACGCTCTCAAACTTACAAGTTCACCCTTATTGATAAACAATGTAAATAGCTCAAATTGGTGAAATAAAATATTACTTTGGTAAATGGTATTCAAACATTTTTATTGCAAAATTGGTATAAAATAAAAATTATTCTTTAAAAAATATAAAACAGGATTCTTAAAACATCATGAAATCAGTCTCTCGTTTTTATTCGTCAACAAAAGCTAAGAGTACTTCAACAAACCTAAAACTATTTATACATATATTAAAAAAAAAAAATAACAAAAAAATATAATCTACAAAAAATGCAAATGAATCTAGTCAAGCATTGTTCCAACAAAAAAAAACACATTTCTTAAAACTATAAAATACCTAGGATTTTAAAACATCACAAAATCAGTCTCCCAGTTTTATTATTTTACAAATAAGTAACCTAAATAAGAGAGAGTACTTCAACAAATTAACAATCCAGCATCATTCTAAAAAAACACATTAAATTTATTTTCTTAAAACTATAAAACAGGATTTTAAATTATTACAAAATCAGCCTCCCATTTTTATTCTTTCACAAAAAAGTAACCTGAATAAGAGGGAGAGAACTTTAACAAATCTTAATGTATTTATCTAAACAAAAATAAATCAAAAAAATATATCATCTACAAATGAATCTAGTACCTTAAAACAGCATAAGTTATACCAAACACTAATAAGTTCCCAAAAACTTGCATACAAATTTCAAATTACAAAATCAGTCGTTTTTTATTGCTGTAAAAAATCATCCTCGTCGTCACTTGATTCAACCAAAATTGCGTCGGCGTCGTCGTCACTTTCGTTACTTAAATCAGATTTATGCAAAATATCACCAAGTTGAAAGGGCGTTTGAGGCCCGTCAAACCACAATATATTGAATTTATTTTCTCTCAGTATCCAACCATTAATTAGAGGATCGTAAAAATTTTGAGTAACTTTGGTTGCATTTGTCCAAATTGCTACCATTTGGTTTGTCCTTCGAATTTTTTGCAGTAGTACTGATTTGCGAGGGGGAAAGTTTTTAGCATTAAATTTTTTTAAAAATAAAAGTGGATTTTTTTCTGATGTGCACCCATAGGTTTTAATAAAACATTCCAATCTGGCCTTATCTATACCTTTAAATTTGGTTTTCCACATAATTTGCAAACATAGCCTTCCAGAGCATTTAGTGTTTCCTGAGGGATGTCTTTAAATGGCTTTGACCCCAATGACGTAAAAGCAGCTTGAGTTTGATTGCAATTTTTTAATATTGTAAAAGGTTTCTTTTTTCCTTTGCCATAAAACGAGGCTTCGTAATCACAACCACTAAATGCATGGAATGCTGGTAGTGCTTGGCTAAGAGTTGATCCTAACTAATCGTGTATCTTTGTAAGATTAATATATCTTAACGAATTATTCGAAATTTGACCAGTTTCCATCCAGAGTGGGAAAATAACTGTTATTACCCAATAATTAATAATAAAACTATATATGTAACCATTGATAATCATTGCTATTAATTTTATCAGAAAAACGAACATGTTATAAAGGAAATAGCAGAAGAATACTATTGTGAGCATGAAGAGGCCGATATTCTTTCATATAACAAAAACTGTTTGCAAAAATATAGTTATACGAGCTGCAGATATAGATATTGCAGTTATTGCATTAGCGCATGTTGACCAATTTAAAAAAGAAAATAAGCTTGTTTGGATGGAAACTGGTCAAATTTCGAATAATTCGTTAAGATATATTAATCTTACAAAGATACACGATTATTTAGGATCAACTCAAGCCAAGCACTACCAGCATTCCATGCATTTAGTGGTTGTGATTATGAAGCCTCGTTTTATGGCAAAGGAAAAAAGAAACCTTTTACAATATTAAAAAATTGCAATCAAACTCAAGCTGCTTTTGCGTCATTGGGGTCAAAGCCATTTAAAGACATCCCTCAGGAAACACTAAATACTCTGGAAGGCTATGTTTGCAAATTATATGGAAAACCAAATTTAAAGGATATAGATAAGGCCAGATTGGAATGTTTTATTAAAACTTATGGGTGCACATCAGAAAAAAATCCACTTTTATTTTTAAAAAAATTTAAAATAATAAAGAAAGAATAAAAATGGGAGGCTGATTTTGTAATAATTTAAAATCCTGTTTTATAATTTTAAGAAAATAAATGTGTTTTTTAGAATGATGCTGGATTGTTGATTTGTTGAAGTACTCTCTCTTATTTAGGTTACTTATTTGTAAAATAATAAAACTGGGAGACTGATTTTGTGATGTTTTAAAATCCTAAGTATTTTATAGTTTTAAGAAATGTGTTTTTTTTTTGTTGGAACAATGCTTAACTAGATTCATTTGCATTTTTTGTAGAATATATTTTTTTGTTATTTTTTTTTTTAATATATGTATAAATAGTTTTAGGTTTGTTGAAGTACTCTTAGGTTTTGTTGACGAATAAAAACGAGAGACTGATTTCATGATGTTTAAAGAATCCTGTTTTATATTTGTTAAAGAATAATTTTTATTTTATACCAATCTTGCAATAAAAATGTTTGAATACCATTTACCAAAGTAATATTTTATTTCACCAATTTGAGCTATTTACATTGTTTATCAATAAGGGTGAACTTGTAAGTTTGAGAGCGTCTGCCACAGGAGCTCTGCCAAATATTTCGTCTGCCATATTGTTTTTAGTTAACGTACTAATAGGGGAATACACCCACTAAAATTAATGTGTAATGCTTGTCGTTCACTTTATTGTAAAATATGACACTTTGACAGACGTCTGCCAAAGTTAAGCTGTCAAATAAATCGACTGCTTTCTTAAAATTAATAAATACCTGTGTAGTTTTATGTTATTTTACCAATTTGAGCTATTATAAATATTGTTTACCAAGAGTAAACTTGTCACTTTGACAGCGTCTGCCACAGAAACGCTGTCAAATATTTCGTCTGCCATATTGTTTTTAGTTAACGTACTAATAGGAGAATACACCCACCAAAATTAATGTGTATTACTTGTCGTTCACTTTACCATAAAATATGCCACTTTGACAGGCGTCTGCCAGGGTTAAGCTGTCAAATAAATAGTCTGCTTTCTTAAAATTAATAAATACCTGTGTAGTTTTATGTTATTTTACCAATTTGAGCTATTATAAATATTGTTTACCAAGAGTAAACTTGTCACTTTGACAGCGTCTGCCACAGAAACGCTGTCAAATATTTCGTCTGCCATATTGTTTTTAGTTAACGTACTAATAGGGGAATACACCCACCAAAATTAATGTGTTTTACTTGTCGTCTTTACCATAAAATATGCCACTTTGACAGGCGTCTGCTAGGGTTAAGCTGTCAAATAAATCGTCTGCCCACGTGATTTCGACACATTCTTAAGCTGTTTTTTCAAATGAGTGAATGTGGGTTTTGATCAATATTGTTCACCAAATCTTAAAACTACCCTTTTTTAACTGCATCCCCCAAGTTAAAGCTACCACTTTGAAACGGCAGACGGTCGATTTTAGTTTGTCTATACCATGTATAATTAGACCATGTAGGTGAAAATTTTGAAAAATATCGTTCACCGCAATGTTTGTCAGTACGGATCTGTAATTTTCTAATATCGTGTTCGCAGGGACCCGTTATTATTATTAATACCTAGAACAATTGGCGGCGAAAGAGGGGGCTGAGCCCCTCCCCCTCAACGTAAGGTTTTAGCCCCCCTAAAGTAGACCGTTCAGCACACACTTTATGCCTTTGCAAGTAAATACATTTTTATTACACAAATAAATTTGAACATTGTGCGTCCGGTCCAGCTGTTAGGCACAGCACAAAACTATGGAGGTGGAGGACTTGAGGTAGGAGGCCGATCGCAATGCATTGGATAGAGTTGTTAAGAAAAGAACCGAATAGGTTCTTTAGAACAGGTTAGAGATAGCCTGTTCAGTGAACTGTTCTTTGTAAAAGAACTGAACCGGTTGTTTAGATGGACTTATGACAGATGATTGCGCTCGAGTGATGTTAAAGAGCAGGGAAAAAAACAGCAATTCAGCAGTTCTGACCCGGGAACCTGTTCACCTGTTCTATTGTCACTCACTTGGTAAAAAACAAGTAAAAGGTCGCTATAGTAGTACAAAAAAACCGCTTTTTGTTAATCACTTCCAAAGAAAAAAAAAAAAAAAAAAAAAAAAAAGGTCGCCAGTTCCGTAAACAAAAAAATAAAAGCACAGAACACCGCTGCGTCCGCGTGTTTGCTCTCACTGCTTTCTATTCCCTGTTCTCTGTTCCCTGTTCTCTGTTCCCTGTTCTGCTCCAAAGAAAGAACAGCCTGTTCTTTTTTTCTTTTTTTTTCTCAAACGACGACCCGCAAGCCATCTTCCATAAATTACCAATCACTCATAAAAAGAACAGGTTGTTCTTTGTTCTTTCTTTGAAGGAGACAGGAAACAGGAATGCAGCGGTGTTCTTTCTGTGTTTACGGAACTGCCGACCTTTTTTACAAAAATCGGATTTTTACTTTTTGGTAATTATCTATTATACGCACACCACGCCGATTTTGATGATTTTTTCAGGAAACACGTATTTCGATGCGTAGATTACGAATCCGAAAACGAAAGTTGTCGGAAAAGCTTAGTTTCCGAGATATTTCCTTCTTAAGTTACGATTTTTCATGGGTTTGTTTACATTTGGGATTTTTATTTTCAGCCACCTCTCACTACTTTTTAGGTTACACAGGATATATACTAATTTAAATCGTGGTTAAAAGAAGGAAAATGCGCGTGAAAACGTGCATTTTCCTTCTTTTAACCACGATTTTCCACTATGGGAAGCCATCGAAGAAACGAGGTTAGGGTAAGTTTAAGTTTTAGATTTTGATTTTATGTTGGTAACCATGAGTAATATTTGGTGCGAAACTATTTATATTTAAATCAATCTAGTGGGCGCTCTTTTTTCAATTTTTTTCGTTTTTAAATGACGCTACCAACCAATGCGGCTTTATTTTCATTATTAAGTTTGGTTTTTATTAGGACGCTATTCCAAAAAATGAATTTCACGGAATTTTTAGTATTAACTAATGCTTATTTGCCGCTTATTGATTATTTATTGGAGCTCGGAATATTTGTATCTGAAATTAATTGTGGAAAGTGCTCAAATATTTGCAAGTTAAACAAATATACTCTAAAGTTCCGCTGCGGCAAGTATTGTGTGAACCAAAAGAAGAAGAAAACAAAGTGCAACCTCATTTTATAGGCAATATTCATTTTTCTTGTTAAATATATGGTTTCTAATTAATTATAAACTCACGTTTTCAAAAGTTCCTTAATTTAATCTAAATAAAAAGACGGAGACTGAAAAGTAGTGGAAAGCACTTTTAAAAACGAAAAAAAGTGAAAAAAGAGCGCCCACTAGATTGATTTAAATATAAATATTTGGCACCAAATATTACTCATGGTTACCAACATAAAATCTAAAACTTAAACTTACCCTAACCTCGTTTCTTCGATGGCATCCCATAGTGAAAAATCGTGGTTAAATTAGTATACAGGGTGTTAGTGAATAAGTGCGACAAACTTCAGGGGGTGCTTCTTTAAGTGATTTTAAGAAAAATAGTTCATATAAACATGGGTCCGAAAATGCATAGTTTTTACGATACAGGGTGTCAGACTTTTAAAAAAAAATCGGATGTTCGTAAATATCTCGATATTCTTTTATTCGATTTTGTTGAAATTTGGTAATTTTATTTATAACAACAAGAGGATAATTTAGCCTCAATTAGATTAAAATTTTTAAGTCCAGTGGCGTCCCGGAAGACAGTCCAACTAATATTTTTGACAACAAAACTGCGCGCCACTGGCTTTTTTAAAAATTATGTATTTTTTTCGAATTAAGCAACTACAAATACAAATATGTTATTTTTTGAGTTTTTTCATATCTTGCTTTGTTTTTGAGAAAAAAAATAGAAACCACTTTATTGCATGTCCCCGGGACAATAAGAGTAAAAAATGTAAACTACTTACTATGCCATTAAGCAATTAATTACACGAAAGTCCTCTTTTGAATTTTAATATTTTAAAATCTATGCGAAAAATTCGAAAGAGAACTTTTGTGTAATTTTAATTGGTTATTAGCATAGTAAGTGGTTTAAATTTTTACTCTTATTATCCCGGGGACATACAATAAAGTGGTTTTTATTTTTTTTTTCTCAAAAACAAAGCAAGATATGAAAAAAACTCAAGAAATAAAATATTTGTATTTGTAGTTGTTTAATTCGAAAAAAATACATAATTTTTAAAAAAGCCAGTGGCGCGCATTTTTTTGTCAAAAATATTAGTTGGCTGTCTTCCGGGACGCCACTGGACTTAAACATTTTAATCTAATTGAGGCTAAATTATCGTCTTGTTATTACAAATAGAATTACCAAATTTCAACAAAATTGAATACAAGAGTATCGAGATATTTACGAACATCCGATTTTTTTTTAAAGTTTGACACCCTGTATCGTAAAAACTATGCATTTTCGGACCCATGTTTATATGAACTTTTCTTCCTAAAATCACTTAAAGAAGCACCCCCTGAAGTTTGTCTCACTTATTCACTAACACCCTGTATATCCTGTGTAACCTAAAAAGTAGTGAGAGGTGGCTGAAAAACGATAAAAATCCCAAGTAAACACGATGTAAACAAACCCATGAAAAATCGTAACTTAAAAAGGAAATATCTCGGAAACTAAGCTTTTCCGACAACTTTCGTTTTCGGATTCGTAATCTACGCATCGAAATACGTGTTTCCTGAAAAAATCGCCAAAATCGGCGTGGTGTGCGTATAATAGATAATTACCTACTTTTTTTTACCAAGTCAGTGAGTGACAATAATTTATGATAGAGGTGTGACGATATAACTGTCACGGTTAAAACTAACCGGTTATTAAGAAATAACAGTCGCTATCGGTGATTAAATATGATCTGAAGCAGTTACCAGTTATTCAATATACCAAGCGCTCGCACATCGCACTGCCGACTGAGTTCGCCGGCTCATGGCAGCCTTCTTTCGCTGCACGCTGTTATTTTCTAAATAACTGGATAAAGAATAACATGGTTATTTTAGTAATAGGATGTGAAGCAACTACTAGTGATTCATATACCAACCGATCGCACAGCACTGCCGCTGCTTAAGTCGCCGGCTCATGCAGCCTTCTCTCGCTGTTAAATAACTGGATATTAAAAAATAACATGGTTATTATTAGTAATCGGATAATTTTCATATCACTTTGTGGGCGGTAACGGTAAGGTATAATTAATTTCCAATGAACGTTATTTCTCTGATATTTGATAGTCCTGGTTTGCAGGATGCTTATGCTTAAAGGAAGGGTGTTAAATAGTTACAAGATAATTTCACGTCTTCACTACTCTTCACTTTAAAATTACGAGGGAAATAGTGGATTGGTGGATAGGTTGGCAATTATTCTGTAATTCCCCGAAGCGTGTTGTGGCATTGTAGCGTTGTATTTAATGTATTTTCTATTTATGTGTGTGTATGTCGTGAGTCGTGACCGTCGTATTGTGTGTATATACTTAGTATGATGCTACATAGACTTTATTTTTATTGGTAATTTAACTAGAGACTAGGGTGTGTGGTATGTGATGGGTATAGTAACATAATATGCTGAAAATAAAATAGAGAAAAGGTTGTTATTATTCAAAATAACAGCTATTTTAATTTGGCGCCAATAAAATATTTAAAAAGAGAAAAAGTCGATTATTTAAATTGACACCTTCACCTTAGTAAATCTCATTTTTTGAAAATAACTGGTAACTGTTTAAAATAACAGTTAATTTAAAATAACAGTCACCGGTATACCGGTGATTCAAAAATAACTCTTAAGCACACCTCTAATTTATGATCAAAAGAACAGGTTTACGGAACAGGTTCCTGGGTGAGAACCGAACTGTTCGAACTAGGGATGTTACGGAATAGCTTTTTCTCGTACCTAGTTGGACCTGTACCTATTTCAAACCCGAACCTACTCCAAATACCTATTACAGGTCCAAACTATTCCAGGTCAAACTTAAACGCCGCTCCGCCGATTGGCGCTATTCCGGCTGCATGACCGACACGAGTTTTTAAAGAAGGCCGCTAGAACTCCAGCGTGGCCAGCAGTTTCCGATTGTTCGAATTAAATTTCGGTATAAATTTTTGTAACAAATTAATATTTTTCGCACCAGACTTTTTTGGAAAATTTGATTGTAACGGAGGCCTATTATTTAAAGAAACATGAAGAATAGGCATAGGTACATCCACCATATATGTTGCCTTTTTAATTAATTCCTCATTGCTGGTTGCATATCCTACATTAAATACGCTATATTTTGTTGCCCAATAAATTATTACAATATTTTTAGAAATATTTATTATTTATTACTATTTCCCTTTATCTTTATTTAGTGAGATTATTTCAATTATTGCAATGTGCTTGTAACGGCAACGTCATATTCGCCATATTATAAACATATTATATGAATTTAAAGCAAAACCTGTAGCCGTTCCATTCCCTATATCGTACCTGCACACGTACCTGTACCTGACAACTTGAAAAAGGAATAACAATGAAACCAGAGAATCAAACATGTGACAGTGCCAACGGACCTGGAATAGGTACCTGGTAATAGGTACGCGGAATAGGCAGATGATACCTATTCCAAAAGAACAGGTCCAGTTCCACTGTAACACCCCTAGTTCGAACCTGTTCAGCAATTTACCTGCTCTTTAACATCACTAGCATTGGATTCGGTCCCAAATTAGAATCGGTAATTCAGCTTTACGAGTTGCCATAAGATGGCGCTCGTGTTCGAAGTGGGCTATCAAATAAATGGTTTCTTATGGACGCGATAACTATTTTTATTTAAATTAGTTCTTTAAGGAACAAATAAGGACTTTTATATGAATTTACACTTACTTTCTTATACTTATTAGTAAACTCGGCCTGTATAAAGTTCCAACGATGTTTGGTTTTTAAAAGACAGGGTAACAGGGCATGATACAAAGAAAGAAAGATATGATCGATCGTATTCCCAATTCGGTCCGGTCCGCGCAATGACGTCATGTGGTGCTAACGAGATTTAAAATTACATAGGATTAGCCGTTAGAAATAGAAATTTTACTGCATATTTTGCAATTTTTGATTTGGAAGATTTCAGTGCATATTATTTTAAGTACTTTACGGATAGAGGTTCATAAATCAGAACGTATTTCATGATGTTCTTGGGTTAAATGTTAAAATTTAGCATATATTTGGTTTCAATGAAAATAATTTTCTGCTTATGCTGACATACATTTTATCTTTTAAATGATTACAATTACTTATTTATTTTTACAAAATCATAAAAAAATAACCTATATTTTTTGGCCCTTCCACCTTAAGCAATAAATTGTTTGATAAAAAAAATAGGTACAAATGTGCAGTCTTAAAAATTTTTAGAACAGTTTCGAGCCTTAAATGGCCAAAATCAATTAATTTGCTTATTAAGATTTTTTTTATGCAATAGGTAACGATAATATTTTTGGAGATGTCTGTTTATAAATTTATATTGTTAACATTGGACCCGGGGGGGAATGGAATCATTTGACCCCGGTAGCTACACGGCCTCTATGGCCCCGGTGGCTACACGGCCTCTATGGCCCCAACCCTCATTAAGAACATTTTTTGAAAAAAAAAATGTTGTTTAAATGTTTGGACCAATTGGCCCCCAAAGGCCTTCTGGCCCCGTTGGCGATGGCCACCCGGCCAGCCGCTCCAGTCCGCCACTGCATTTGACTATAATTTGACCAAAGATAAGGATGTAAAAAACTCATTTAGACATTTAAAAAAATATACTAGGACTGGTAATTATCATAATAGTATAAGAGGTACATTAACAATTATTCAAAAATAAGGCACACATATAACAGTTTATTATTTTAAACCAATTTCTTCAAATTAAACTTTTTTATCTCACCTACGAGGAAGAGAACACTTTTTTTAAGCTAAAATTTGAAATATTAAACATTGATTTGTATCATAAATATGTATAGGTATACTTTTGCAGATAATTATAAGAAGTAAAAGCTGTCATATTGTCACTTATGCATAACGCCACTGCACAACGCATATTAACAACTAATTGTCACTAACAAACAACAATAATAATCCAAAAAAACACTAAAAACCTCTTTCTGTATAACAAATAATAACAATAGTACATAAAACCAAACGTAGGTTATACGAAGCCGGCCAGAAAATTATCACCACATGACGTAAGCGGCTGTCGATTTGGCTCCGCCCACATGCGCAATGTCATATCTCTTCTTTCTTTGTATCATGGTAACAGGGTATTAAACATTCTAGCTATAGTGGATTTCACCTTAGTTTTTAATGCTTTGACGTCTCTCTTGTCAAACATATTAGCCAACACGTGATTTTAAAGTCCCTAATTCTATAAACGGCTTTCAGGCACGGGCATTGGCTAGATTAACAAGAGATGGATATATCTGACCGTATAGTTACATGTACATGACGAAGATGCACGCTACACAGTTCAATACGTTGCCCTTCAATGAGCTCAAACTCGTCAAAAGCACAACATCGCTCGTATATGCCGTTAGTATGCGCATCTTTGTCTTACGCATTTGCTCTCGCATATCTCTTTTCGTACTTCATTAATTCGATTGTCTCGTCGTGTTCTTTAAATATCACAGAGCCGCATTGGGACTTGGGACACACCGCGCACCGCGTGCATTCTACTGTTAATTCTTAGAGTCTAATTCTTGATCGTTCGTGTTATTGTTTTTGGTATTTTTGAGACAGCATTTTGCTTATATTTTGTGCGTATTAGACTTTTTGGTTTTAAACTGCCGGACTGTGTGTATCTGTGACGTGTTTCTTTTTATGCAAAAGTAAGTAAATAATTAATAATGTCTCGGACGGTGACGACGATATCGACAGCTTGTCAGATGAAGACCAAAAATAATAGGGAACTTGCAACAAAATTAAATTTGAAAACCACAGTGAACCATTATGCTAAAATAAGTTTTACAAACAGTTGTATTGAAGAGTGCTTGAGGTATCTGTTCTGCAAACGCATGGACAAAAATCTTTTTTTGTAGTATCTACTTACATTATTTTTTCTTTATTCATTAAAAAAAAAAATACCTAATTCGATAACATTACAAACTTTAATTGTTTTATTATAAACCAACGAAAAGTTAGACCTATTGTAAACTTCAAACTCTTTAGAACCTAGTCTAAAGAAAAACATATCTACCCGTGAATAAGAAAATAAAAAAGTAAACAATAAGCTATTAAATATAATATATAGATTTTTTCAACTTAACACTGCATGGTCTAAAATCAAATTAAAAAACAAAATAATTCTTTAATAAAAAACGAAGTTAATTACTGATTATACTAGATTCACGACTGCTCCTTGTATATTTTTTATTGTACTAAATTAAGAGTGTGTTTTTACCAAAATAACAGCACTTTATTATATTATGAATAAAAATTAAATGAAATTGTTTTTCTGATATTCTATCCTATTTCCATTCCCCTTCAGTGTTTTTTTTTTAAATATCTTAAAAATTGCTTAGGTAATTCTCGTTTCCATCCATAATTACAACTACAAATAAATTGACCCATGTTCACACATAATTTTTAAGTCCGGCCCTGGCCAATCCTTAAGTTCGGTAAAAAGAAATGTTATAAATGACATGTGTCAGCGGCGGCCATTAAAAACTAAGGTGAAATCCACTATACAGAATTTTTTTTTAAAGTGAGCTTACCTTTGGAGCTAGAAAGAGACTTATTTGGCTTCGTTTCCTCTTTGAAGAATATCCTGTCTTACACCCCGACACAAAGCAAACTACTTTTATAAATTGTACCATTATTCATTATAAATATGGAAATTAATTACAATACGTTATTTGTCTTGTCTTGCCTTCAAACGTTATTTGTTATTTCCATCGAATTGAGAATACAAAGGAAGTAGGATTTTGCATAAACCGCCTTACAACGCAACCGACGGAAGTCGGCCATTTTGAACCCCCATCTAATGTCTAAATATGACTCCATGTTTGTTTTGGTGGTTGACCGTGGTTGACACTAGTTGACAGGTCGAGCTGTGATTTCTGCTTTCTTTGCTGTTTTTGAGTTAATTTCCATTTTAATTAGTTAAGAACCATATTTAACGAATTCTAGTAAACTTATAATTACTTTAGTGCGACAGTGGAGTATACTTTTAGCGCTGGACAGCGATTAAAACGGATTAATTGTTTGGTATTATGGGTTAATGAAAAAGCTATAAATATGGTTAATTGTGCTGCTTGTGGGTGCTCCCAAACGCTAGGAAGTAAAAAACTGGGCATTACATTTCATCGGTAAGTTTATGTTTAGATATATAAACTTTTTTAATCTGTAGAGAAAAAAAAATGTAAATATTTAATTTAATATCAAAATACACATAACCTCCAAACCTCGCATGTCATTCGTCATTCATGGGCGTTCGTCTTATAAAACCAGAAAAATATTATTTATTTATTAATCGACTGGGTTACCCCATTTCTACAGAAAAGCAAATTAAAAATACTTATTGGTTTTTAGTTTTCCACATAATTATCCAAGAAAAAAGGCATGGTTGAAAATTGTAAACCGAAGTGATTGGGATCCTATATGAAATAGAGTTCTTTGCTCCGAGCATTTTTCTGAAGATTGGGTTGACAAAACTTCAAGATTGAAAGTTGGATTGGTCCCAACTGCAGTAGTGCCTACTTTTGAAGTAGCCAGGTTAAAAAATGTAAGTTTTGAAACTATTATTGTATCAGGTCATTACATAATATTGGAAAATATGTAGGTAGGTAGAATTAAGAATATGAATACAAATAATTCTGCATTACTTGTGCTTCTGAGGAAGCTGCTTTGTCACTTTTTCATAAATTATGTAGGTATCGATAAAAGTTTTTAGATGTTTTATTGGTTTAATCTATTTTTAAAATTTTAAAGCCATGGATAAAGAATGTAATAAAATATGGATGGTAGTATAGGTACGATAAACAAAGAAATTCATATTTAAAGATTGAAGACAATGATGTTTCTAGAATGATAGAAACATTTTCCCAATATTCACCTGAGGACGACTGGCGATACCATTGATTAAAAAAAATTAATTCAAAGCAAGTCCCAAACCTTCTATCATTCACAGAAATTCATATCAAAATATAAAAAAAAAAATACAAAGAGAGGTTGTATCACGTTATAGGTACTTTTGTGTCATTTGGTAAAGGTGCCAAACAGTGATAATTAAAAAACTTATATTTTTTTGGCAGGTACGTTCCTATGCAACCTACTGTGAATCTAAATGGAACACCTTGTGGTTACAACATATATTGGAAATGGCTCTTCCAGGACATGGCTCTTCCAGGACATTTTACTATCCAACAACACACCGAAGATTTTAGTATCTTCCTTTAATCTTATATGACAATCATTAATGGTTACGGTTTCCGGATTCTCCAAAGTGTATCGGTTAGTCTTAAACAAGGTGATAACGGTCTTTGATTTATTTAATATCAGTTTGTCTTTAGAAAACCAATAATTATTTACTTCAATCATAATTGTTAAATATGTTGCTCGAGAAGCTCATGGTCTTTATATGCTAGGATTTATTATAAGAACTTGTAAATACTTTAAAAATGTTAACACCATAATAACTTTATATTAATCCCTGGTAGTTACAAAACTTTAGTATGCATGCACTATTTGGGATCCTCAGTATGCCAATAAGATTACTCTTTTAAAATATATTCAGCGTAAATTTCTAAAATTTTCGTACTACAAGTCATTTTCAGTTTATCCGCCAAGAGGTACAGATCAAGGGCTTTTGTGTAATTTGTTTAATTTCCCTTCTTTAAGACTATTGCGTATAGAAGCAGGAATTATTTTCTTATATAAAATAATTAGAGACAAAATAGATAATAAAGAGTTCTTAGGACTGCTTCCGTTTAGAATAGGCTTAGTCAATACTAGATCCGCACATGTATTTTATATTCCTACACCGAGGACAAATCTATACAAAAACTCACCACTTATAAGACTGTGCTCTATTTTAATAAATATTGTGGAGACATTGACATAATATATAATTTAAACTATGAAAAATTAAAATTAAGGAATGAACTGCTTAGGCAAATGCTAATTGAATATTTATTATAGCTTAGGATAGCTTTTAGAAATGGGGTTTATGTATCTATAATTAACTTGTTAAGTTGTTGATACTAGAAATAAATAAAATGTTTGTATTATCTGCATAGTTTGTCATTTGACAATTTTCTTGTATACTAGAAATCTCATTAATATTATTTAGGTACATATAATAAACAGGACTATATTATATTATATTATATTATATTATATTATATTATATTATATTTTATTATTTTCTTGTGATTTGGTTCATGAAGAAATAGTAAGGTTTTTTAAAATTTTATTTTTTAACGTAGACGTTTTGGCAATAATTTTGCCTTCATCAGTATTTATTATCTGAAACAATTTGTTTCCTGCAATTTTTTTTTTAATGTATAATAAAAGGTGTTTTTTAGTTATTTAACCAGATATTTACATTAAGGACCCTTTCACCTCCGTTACCTTATTTAAATAAATAATTAAAAGAAATAGTTGTATTGTTTTATTACACCAACCTTAACGTATCTTATAGGTATATATGAATCTAAATATTTTTTCTATTTTCTTCGTCAAATAAAATTTCATTAATCATTTTATTATTACCATTTTAATGATACGCCACAGGTGGACCGGAAACGCGCATGCGTCAAATGTTGCCGCCATCGGCCCCCATCCCGGACAACTGTCAATCTACAATACCCTACTTCCTTTGTATTCTTTATTCGTAGGTTATTTCGAAAAATAAAATGTCAAATTGTCAAAAGTAAAAGCACAGAAAAATAAAGGGTTTAAGTAAAAGTTAAAAACTATGGAGGATCTAGTTTTCCATATTAAAAACGAAGAAGAAGAAGACAACATCAGCCCACTTCGGACGCGAGAGGCATCTATCGGCCAATAGCGAACTAACCAAAAAACCGGGACAGAATTTGAAAATGCTGCCATTGTCGATCGGCCTCCTACCCTCTAGTCCTCCATACACAGAACACAAACAAAGTTCGAAACATTAGAACCACAGAAGAAAAAGGGTTGGATTAATTAGAACCACGCAAGAACCCAATGTGTCTATTTTGCTCCCTTGTAATATGACGAACGACATAGCACTACTTTCCATTTGTTTCTTTTAAACAGCAAAGCAAAGTAAAAATCTTCGTTTAGCTAAGTTCTTAAAGGAACGTTTCGTGAACAACTTCGTACAGTTCGTATGGGAAATAGAGGGACATAGTTAACTGCGGCAAGGGGAGAAGGTTATCTTTGCTATGTTAAGTTAAATTTTTAAAAGGAACGCTCAACTTTGCCGTTAAGTAACTAAAAGGAACTCGGCCATTCACTTTGCGATTTAAAAGAAGCAAAAGGAAAGTACCTAAGATGTGTGCTTTGTGACATTGTGACCTACCATTTCTTTGTGGTAGTTTTATTAACGACATTTGATTATGTTTTAAAAGTTTCAAATATAAAATACAAACAATATCGAACATCCAACCAAACTTTTGAATTATGTTTTTTGTCAAATTTAGTACTTTTATGTGTTGAGCATTGGACTTATTAAGCAGGGAATTCTCTATTAAAAATGTCGCTGTCCCCTCAAAAAAGCTTCACACCAAGGAAACGTATTTTAGGCAGTACTACAACATCCAGTCAATACTCTACGCCTAAAACAGCTAAAGGCTCTCAAATTTTAATTCAGACTCCTGAATGTTTTACTAAAGTTCTACTAGAGACCCCTAAAACGAAACCTAAAACTAGTAGAGACAAGAGTGATGAAGTTACTAATCTAAGAGTTGCTGTTAGAATACGGCCTATGAATGCTACAGAACTGGCAACTGTGGGTTCTGAAGATATTGTACGAGTTAAAAATAATGAACTTATAGTTTGTGTGCCAAAATACAACCATAGTATCAATATGGATCATACTTTTACTTACGATCATGTCCTCTGGTCTGTCGATGAAACTAGTAATTTATATTCTAATCAAGAAGATGTATTTATGACAATTGGGGTACCTTTATTAAACAGTGCATTTCGTGGATTTAATGCCTGTCTTTTTGCTTATGGCCAAACAGGGTCTGGTAAAAGTTACAGCATGATGGGTAGAAATATGTGTGATGCAAATGATATTGATTGTGAAGAGTTTTCCGGCATTACTCCTCGGTTTTGTAGAGAGCTGTTCAAAAGAGTAGCTGACTTGGAAGCAGACAGTATAGTTAGCATTGAAGTAAGTTATTTTGAAATATACAATGAAAAGATACATGATTTGCTAGCAAGTTCAGGTCAGCATTCTTCCCGGATACCACTAAAAGTTAGAGAACATCCTGTGTTGGGCCCTTATATTGTAGATTTAACTACACACACTGTACAGTCTTATGAGGAGCTACGTAACTTTTTGATGATGGGTAATAAAAACCGTGCGACTGCAGCAACAACCATGAATGAATTTTCATCAAGGTCCCACAGCATTTTTTCTATTGAACTTGGACAGTCTAAGGGATTAGATGATACTGATCATAGTAGAAGAAGTAAAGTTAGTTTAGTTGATTTAGCTGGAAGTGAAAGATTGGGTTCATCGTTTAATAATGAGGAAAGAATGAAGCAAGGTGTCTATATCAATAAATCTCTGCTAACTTTAGGAAAATGTATTTCTGCCCTATCGGATCAAAGGAAAGGCCAGTTTGTCCCATATAGAGAGTCTGTATTAACTTGGCTATTAAGGGTAAGACATTGAAATTTTTATTCCATAAAATGTAGGAGTAGGATTAAGTTTAGGGCTTTATAACTAACTTTTTTTTTACTCCGTTTAAAGTGATTTTTTAGAGAGCTACAGATACATTTATTAGTTTGCATGCTTATGCAAATTTTAAGAGAAATTGATTTTTTGACATATTATACAAGCGTACAATCGAAAGGTTGTTTTTTGCCTAGTGTCAAAACACCCTGTGGAATAATTAAGAAGCAAAATTACTTCAAAATCAAAGACTTCTAATATATTAGAAGTCTTTGTTCAAAATATCAGTTTTCATTAAGAGGCAAAAATTCTTTGCATTTTGTATTTCAGTTCATGTCAATATGTGCATTTGTTCTCACCCAAATGCAAAATGATCTTCTTAATGATGTCAGAATAAGTAGGTACCTAGGTACTTATTTCTGATGACAAATAACATCAAAATGTATTTAATTGTTTTTCCATGGCCACGTAGCTATTTTGTTTATAAAACTTTATTATGGATATAGGGACATTTATTTTTTTTTAATAAATACTTTGAAAACGGTTTGGAGTTTAAAAAAAATTGCAAATACAAAAATTGTTTGTTTTTAAATTCCTCATCAAATTGTAAAATAATATACAAGATACAAGGTGTTCCATTTGAAAAACTTGAGCAAAATTGGTTTGAAATGTGTCATTTTTGAAACCTTATTTGGAACACCCAGTATAAAATAAATACAATCTATTTAATTTATAGTATCTCTTGACTCTTTGCCACTAATTCAGCTAGCTGTATTGATATTTTTTCAAATTGTATTTATCTAAATACCTTAGTCTTACACACCTTTATATCAGCAGACCACACTGCTCAGAAAATCGTATTGCCTTTGCAGAACATCCCGATTATAAATCACAATTTAAAAGATTTTTCTCAGAAGAAAACAGAAAACTTTTTGAACTGCCTAAACCAACAAAACTGGAATTAGGTTTGAAAGAACTGATGTTGATATACTGTGGAATGCTTTCATGAAACTTTTGCAGACTTTAATCGATGTTTTTGTTTTCCACTAAAACCTATACTTAAAACATTTCAATTTAAAAAGTCACGTGACGATAATGATCAAATTAAAGCTTGTAAACACAGACTAGGTATCCTGTTAACGTTATCTAGATAGGATAAATCGGTATTAAACAGAATATAAAGAGATAAAAAAGGAATAATTATGACTTTTAAAAGCAGTAAGGTCTCAAACATTACTTAAAATTAAATCTTTCTGACAATAAGACAAAATGCAAGTGCTCAATTTGTTATGAGATTTTGGGTAAAGACAACTCTAAGTGCGATATTGAAATGAAGGTGATCCTAGTGAAATGGCAAATCAGTTTAACGAATATATGTTGAACATTGTTCCGGAGTTATTAGATAAGTTAGAGAGTAAGCCTTTCCATTGTATACTATAAATGATCAATTAATGTTTTTAAGACAGGTAACACCTAGAGGGATCTGTGATTATACCAGACAGATTAAAAATAAACACAATAACGGAATTGACGAGATACCAACTAGCATTGTGAAAATAGCTGTGCCACATATTAAAAATGTATTGTGTTATTTGATAATCACTCCTTTAAAGAAGGTATTTTTCCAGCCTTAGGAAAATCATTGTTTAAGAAAGGGGACTCGGGCTTATAAATAATTTTACACACCAAACAGCCTTCGGCTTGGTTTTTCAAAAATATTTAAGTTAGCCATGTGTAAAAGACTGAGATTTAAAAAAAATGCCGTTTATTTAAGTCATCAGCACAAGTACTCATCTAACAAATCAACAGAAACAGCAATTTTTCAGTTTACAAAGGCAATTTTAAAACATTTAGAGGACAACAAAATGGGTTTGGGTATCTGCTTGGATTTGTCAAAAGCTTATGACTGTATAGACAAGGAGTTACTTATCAAAAAAATTAGATCGGTATGACGTAAGAGGTCAGGCACTAAAGTTGTTATTTTGTTGTTGAGTTGAAGTTGATAGTTATCGAACAGGAAACAAAAGGTAAAAATAAAAATGGATGTACATATTTTTCGGATATTAGGGAAAATAAATTGGGAATAGTACAAGGCAGCATTGTTGGCCCAATATTGTTAGTTATTTTTGTAAATGACCTATATTCCATAAGAAATTCTCAAGATAAAAGTACGATATGCTGCTGACGACACAAATTTGCTTATAAGTGGTGAAAGTATTGATGAACTAATTGAGAAAGGTAACGGTATTTTTTCAAAGGCTAATAAATTGGTTTGTAAGAAATAAATTAATATTGAATAAAGAAAAAACAAACCCATAATTATGTTTAGAATAGTTATGTAAAACTCAAAAACCGCCTAATATAAAAATACTTTATGAAAATCTAAACACTGTGAAAACCACAAAATTTTTAGGTCTGCATATTGATTAGTTTCTTGACTGGTCTAAGCATATTATTGATTAATCAAACAAATTAAACTCAATTTGTGATGGAATTAGAATCGTGAAGGAGAAAACATTGAAAATTATGTTATTTTGCAAACTTTCAATCTCTTTTAAGATATGGTATTATATTTTGGGGAAAAAAATAGCCAGACATAGAAAAATTTTAAAAGTCTGTAATGCAATTATTGTTAATTGAAGTGGAACCGTATTCCATTGATGAATTTTTAAATAATTAGGCAAAGGTAGACTAAGTGGGTATAGGCTAGGATAATTATTCTTCTAATTATGGTATTTTTTCTCTTTTTAACGCTGTGTTTTTTTATAATACCTATATTCTTAACACAATATAAAAAATAAAGTTTATTATTATTATTGACTCATTTTATTTTTAGGAGAGTCTTGGTGGGAATTCTTTGACCTCGATGCTTGCGACAATTTCGCCGTCAAGCACACATTTGGACGAAACCCTTTCAACCTTACGTTATGCTTGCCAAGCCCGAACAATAGTTAATAGAGCCAGAATCAATGAAAGCCCTCATGATCGTCTAATAAGAGAATTAAGGTCAGAAGTAGAAAGACTCAGAGCTCTTAGACAAGATTACGAGAGGCGTACTTCTCTTTCTCAATCAATTATCTTTAGTGATAGTAGCAGTGCTGAATTAGAAGAGGTGAAAACTAAATTGTCAAAAACAGAAAACATGTTATATGAAGCTCAGCAAATATGGGAGCAAAGATTTATGGAAACTAGAGAACACCAACTGAGGGAATTAGCGGAAGCAGAAAAATATAAAGTTGAATTAGAATCAAGAGTTAGAATACTAAAAACTGTTGATGATAATGTCTCTTTGTCACCTTATAAAACTAATTTTTTGGAGGAATTAGAAGGTGTTCTAACGAATGGAAAAGATACCGTTTGTGGAAATGACATATTAGAAGATATTAAAATTTGGTGTAATGAAAAGGGATTGATTTGTACCTATAATCATGATTCTTTAAAAATTGTCGATCCTGTTAAAAGAAAGCACAGTCTGTTACCCTTGAAGAAAATGTGCTTTAACGGCTTTGAAAATATTAGTGATTTTATAAGAAACCTAAAATGGACTGAAAACTGTGAGCTAGAAAAAAAATTAAATAAAGCCGAAGTGGTATCATCAATGAATCAAATTTATGAACTTTTGGCAAACATGCAGCCAACCGATAATGACAATAACCTAAGCCTCCTCTATGCAAAAGTAAATAAAAATTTGCAAAGTTTTGAGACTGCCCTATTAAACAGTTTAAAAAACAACAAGACAGTGACATTTCATTTAGATTAGATTTAATTGATATTTTTGTGTTCATAAACCAATTTTGAGTGTGAAAGGGTTGTATTTTATGCTTATTTATTTTTGTCATTTTAGTGTTTGCTTTGTGAATATTTTTTAAAAGTTTTAATTTTAATTTTTCTAAATGTTATACTTACTATACCATTTTTTAAAAGATCTATTAAAAAGTGACTAAAATTTGGAAATATCCCTGTTGCAAGATAAATACCTAAGTATGCCATTTTTGCAGTATTCATACAGGTCGGCCGTTTAGCACAGCAGAGCTTTATTCATAATTCAAAAAAAGTTCTGTTCAGTTTTTCATTTTTTGTTCAAAAATACTAATTTGCAGTTTAACTGTAAAAATGGTCTTACCTGGGTAATAGTTAAATAGGATTTAATAAAAGAGATAAGATGTTTCCAGATTACCATAAAGAAGCTGTAGCCTATCAGATTGAAAAATGTTTTTTTTTTGTCAATATCTCTAGATATAGAAAATGTTGTAGCAGTGTTTACTGGGTTTGATACCTAAAATTTAAAATATAGGGTATCTTTTTTGTTAACGAACGCCATTTTTGGGCCGAATTAGATTATAAATATATTATAATATACCGGGTGTTTCTCAAAAGACGTTCACCCCTATAACTTTTTTATTGTTATAAATATTAAAATGAAATTTTGAGATTATGCATAAGAGATGAGTCTGGATTTATTGGTAAAATTTTCAATTTGTTAGTACTTTCGGTTTGACCGGAAGTGACCTTGACTTTCATATTTTAAATGGGACATTGTTTATTTTTACTTATTTGGGTTTAGCATAACATTATGAGTGAAATGACACCTCACTTGTCATTTTTGGACGTGTTATAACATTTTTATGGTTATTTTTTTATTTTCAATCTAGAGTGCTACAAATTAATTAAATCTGTTAATTTATAGTCGAAGTAGTAGGTACCTATAATATGAAAATTAAAATTATATCATAATAATTGACTTTTTAAGTTTCACAAGCGTTTAAAAAATTAAATTTTGTTTTCTTGACGTTTACTCCATTTTTCCAAATAGAACGATGGTTGTTCACTAGGATATTTAAAACGAGCATTTTTTTTTCAACAATTCGATACCATACACTCCTATGCCATTTTAAAATTGACACTGAAAAATTTGCCTTAAATCACAATCGCAAATTTAAAAGCGTTAGGCATTATTGCCGCCCTCTCTTTTCTAAAGAAATATAAAGGCGGCTTTGAAAAACAATGGAATGTTTTTGAAAAGCAATATGGCTTTAGTTTAAAGTTATAATGTCATTAGTTTATAAAAAATTCAATACATACAATCTTGCGGCTCCAGAAGAATTTTTCTCCACGACCATTACTGAATGCAATAATTCCAAAATCATTTTTTATAATAGAATGTAAAAATTCTCGCTCTTGAGTTGGAATATTTATTCTGAAACACTTGCTTCTTATGCGTTTTGCGTGTATTTTCATTCCATAACAAGATACGGAATGAATATTCTGTAATTGATATAAACGACATAGGTTGCCATGAATTTCGAAACTGTCAGTGTCAGATAAAAATGGCCGCGTTGTAATAATTATTTTCAGACAAATTTTAGTGAAAGCCAAAAAATGAGTGAAAAATCGGATGAATCAGATATGGAACTGGATGGTCGTGGAGAAAATAGTCTGCTACTCGGTTAGAATGAAAATTCGATACTCGTGGTTCCTCACGCTCGCGTTCGGAATCTTCCACTCTGATCGAATTTTCATTCCAACCTCGTTACAGAATCTACTATTCTGGTCACTCCAAAAATTAGGAGCATATCAATTTGTTCATTTCTAGTAAAACTAACCATTTTATCTGATTTACAATGTAAGTTTAATAAACGAATGACATTACAATTTTAATTTAAAACTATATTGGTTATCAAAACCATTCCATTGTTTGTTTTATATTTCTTTAGAAAACACAGGGCGGCAATAATGCACAACGCTTTTAAATTTGCGATTGATTTTTTCGTGTCAATTTTAAAATAACATAGGAGTGTATGGTATCAAATTGTTGGGAAAAAATGCTCGTTTTAAATATCTTAGTGAACTACCAGCGTTCCATTTGGAAAAATGGAGTAAACATCAAGAAAACTAAATTTTATTTTTTAAACGCTTGTGAAACTTAGAAAGTTAATTATTATGAGATAATTTTAATTTTCATATACTACTTGATAAATTAATAGATTTAATTAATTTGTAGCACTCTAGATTGAAAATAAAAAATAAACATAAAAATATTATAACACGTCAAAAAATGACAAGTGAGGTGTCATTTTACTGAGAATGTTATGCTGAATCCCAATAAGTAAAAATATACAAGATGTCCCATTTAAAATACCAAAGTCAAGGCCACTTCCGGTTAAACCGGAAGTGCTAACAAATTGAAAATTATGCCAATAAATGCAGACTCATCTCTTATGCATAATCTCAAAATTTCATTTTAATATCTATAAATATAAAGTTATAGGGGTGAACGTATTTTGAGAAACACCCGGTATAAATAGTGTACCTAATTTATATAATTAAATATAATTTTCTCCATCCATCCATTAGCCATCTTCGGTACGCATATAGAATTTCCATAATCATCCATAACTTGAAAAAATATGCTTATTTTATATAAAAACGGACAAAATTTAAAAATGTTTTAATGCCTATTGCATTGTGACGAAGGAAATTTTGGTGCCGCACATAGTTCATGGGGGAGTCATGCTTTAACAAATCAAGGATGTTTTGGTTATTAAATGAATGGAAACGAAACAATAATTGACCCTAAATTAGATGGTCCTGGAAACAGTATTTTCGCCAAGATTTCCTTAGTAAAGATTACAATTTTATTATATCTTTTTTAAAACAACTTCTGTCATGTTTTTTAATTATATATTTATATTACCCAAATATAACATACTCGTATATTACAGAACACAGAAACACAATTTTCTTAATAATAAAGAGCAGAAGAAATTTCGAATTTACTTGCTCTTGGGCATAATCAACAATTTATTCAAAATTTGTTAAATAAAGGTTACCTCAAATTTCCATCGCGTATATGCCATAGACATGTCTATGTTATATTATGCTGGGAATCACATCGTTTTTCGCCTTGGATCTAGAAGTAATTGCTATAAAAGCGTTTTTTAGTCTGAAAGTTTTCCGGGAAACTCGACTTTTTCAACATGGCGTACTCTGTTCTTCCTAATATTTTCAGCTATTCTGCAGCCTACAAAAAACGGTTAAACGCACATATTAAAGACCATACAATTCTGCATAAACACATTTTCCTAAATGCACAGGTAACTGACAGGTAATATAAATATATTATACTATTAAAACTCCAATTATCCGTGCACTCTAGTAATAAAAGTGTATATAAAGTGGTGTATGCAGAAAATAAAGCTCTTTAATTTTTGTCTTTAACCGAACCGAAAAAGACCGCCACTTTGGCTGGTTCGAATAATAAAGTTGTATCAAGCAGAATTTTGGTTAATTATGTTATTCTGCCCAATTTTCTCTTTCATTTAACGAATAAAACGTTTTATAGCAACTACTAGGTCAAACAAGAATTCTGCCCGCCTATAGAAGCAGATTTTTTATGTATGGAAATAACGTATAAGGACAAAGATCGCGCTATGTCCCAGTGGCGCCCCGTGACACTTTAGTAAGGCAGGGCCAAAAATTATGCCCAGGATAAAAAGCCCGCCAAAAATTGAAAATGCATTCGCGAATCAGCAACTGAATCGCGCCGCTGAGTGGCCATCACGCCTACAGCAAGAAACTGACAGAGAGATTTCTATTGGTGGGGAGCGTTGGGCGCCTGGCTCTTAAAAAGTTAGGTATCTTCCTACTATTGGACAAGATTTTCATTGTATTCGCAGGAATGGGTTCGGAGCCAGGCTCACGAGAACTACGTTACCGATTTACGCATAATCGCTTAGATAAAGCGCGACCGACTGCGTTCCAGTTTCAATTATATTTTGCTAATTGCTAAAAATAAGAATATACATTGTAGGACAGGTAGGGCCATGGCACTGTGGCTCTACAGGCCGCCACTGCAATATGTCCTTATCCTTCTTTGATATACAAATTACAAGGGTTTTAAACCTGCCATGTTTTCTCTACGTAGGCACGATATTTCGGATGCCATAAGACTCTTAAACCGGCGGAAATTCTTAAAAATAAATGTACGTCTTGAAAAGTACAATTTAAGAGATCTAGAATCTGACAAATAGAAAATGCATGACCGTCTTCCAAGTACGTAAAGACATAAATAATTCTCAGACCATGGCAAATGGTATTATTGGGGTGGTTGGGGGATAAGAGGCGCCAGAGGTTCGTTAATCACAGTCAAATTGACAAGACGTTGACATGGGTTTGTTTATTGATAATCTGTAAATTTGACAAGCGAGCTCCAGGCGTCTCTCAATCCTCAACGTCCCCGATCCCGAGATCCGTCAAAACGCCATTTTGCAGTGAACCGATATTTGTCTACACTTAAACATCCTAGAATAGCTAGAGGGTCATGGCGATTTATCGATTAAGGAATACGAGTTTCGACTGCCAACCAATGAGAAAAATTTTAACGTTAGGTTAAGTACCATAAAGTAAAAACCAAGTGAAACCATCCAATGAAAATATTTTATCACTCATAATACGACGTACAAATCTGGAACAAGTGGCGCAGTACGTTGCCTGTGATAAACATTTAGCAAATGCAAATATCAATCCTCAAGTCACACTGCTTTTCTCGGCATTTACATCGCGACCTTACGCCTCACTTTCGCACCGTTAGGGGATGTCTAGGTTTACTTAGTTTATGGTAGGTTAGAAATGTTCTCGTTTGATAAGGTACAGTTGAGTTCAGAAAGAAGTAGGACGCGGATTCTTATCCTATGTAAGCCAGGCTTTTAAAAAATATCAAGTTTCAAATTTAAAAAAATATATTTTCTACAAGTAGTTATTGATTCGAAGCATAATGCCTAGTCTTGACAATATTCAAAGGACTCAGATAATTGTGTTTTAAAATGACGGAATACCTATACGAGACGTTGCCGCTATAATGCACGTAGCAAAAAAAACGGTAGGTAGAAAATATTAAGTACAGATGGGAAGCGGATGGAAATAAGAAAGCCTCCTGGACGGCCAAGAAAAACAACGCAAGAACATGACAATGCTCTTTTGCAATACTTGGAGGAAAATCCCTTTCAAATAATGCGAGCTGCTATTCAGCATACAAATTTTCCTGGTTCGAGACCGACAGCCGCCCGGTTCACAGCGCTGGTATGGTCAAAGATTGGTTCCAGAGAAATAACGTGGAAACTTTGCAGTGGCCCTTAAAAAGTCCCGATATTAATATAATAGAAAACGTGTGGGGTCTAATGACACGAAAAATATATAAAGCAAATTTCAGACCAGCTAACAGAAATGTACTTGTTTCATTTATTAAAGAAACGTGGAACGAGTGATGATCTTGATTTCGTGAGAGGTCTATACTTATCGATACCGAATGAGCTTTTACAAGAAAAATGGAGCGAATACTAAATATTAAATAGGTGTAATTTTCTTTTTTTAATTAATTATTGTGTACAATAAAATGTTTGAAAAGTTAGACTTGTTATTTTTTAATGAAAAGAAGAAAAAATGGTAATAAAAATTATAAATATGACACGTTTAAGCCTAGCCCAATAAATAAAAAGTTTAGTATGTTATAATTTGAACACAGTCAATATAGCTTGTTCTACTTTTTTTATGAACTTTCGGGGATTATGGGTAGGTTTACAACACACAATCGATGACTTCTTTCTGAACTCAACAGTACGGTTTTCATGACTTTTGTATTCAACTGACAGAAGAAAATTTGACTTGACAGTTGTCGGCCATTCCTATCTAATCGTATTAACTAAAACAAGGCAGAATTAAAGAATACTTTTAATTGGCGGGCAGCCAAGAGTTCGTCGAAATCGCCATTGTGGGTCGTCGGTGACGTTTGAGTCATCTGGTAAATTTACATTAGCTCATAAATTATAGGATACATACAGTGTCACCAGTAAAGTCCGCATCATATGGGATTTTTTTTTATTAATAGCCTTCTTCAAAATTTGACTTTGGCATCAAGTTCTGCTTCGATCGAGATAAAAAATTAAGCAAAAAAATAGTAGTCACGTGATTCGCATTATCTGTCAAATTTTAATTTTTTCCAAAAAATAATTGAAGAGTGGTCAAGCTAAGTGATCTAGGTGCCATAATCAAAAACTACCAGCAAATGTAAAAAACTGTTTTAAAGCTAAGAATAATACAATAGTATATTTTTTATTGATATTGTGTTAATAAACATACACAAAAACATTGGTAGGAGAAAATTTTAATATCAGTTAATCGAAACAACGTTTGTACATAAATTGAACAAAAAAATATAGAAAAGGTCTAAGGCTCCTTTTATACTGGGATTCTGCATGCGAGATACAGTATCTGGGATTCAGATTCTCGCCATCTATGAATGCTTTTTATAACGAATAGGATGAAATTGGCGCTTAGATCTTCTAGTAGGACATTGGCATAGGTACATAGATCATATAAATATATTTAAAAAAAAATTTTGAATTTTGGCACATAGATCACTTAGCTTGACCACTCTTCAATTCAAATTTCTGAAAATATCGAAAAAAGTTATTAGAAAAAGTTTTTTTTTAATGCAGTTTCTAGCCCACATGCAAAATTTCAGCTGCATAAGATAATTTTGATTTTTTACCTATATTTTGTAAATTGCACCACTTTTGCAAATTAAGACTCAACGCAACCTACATAAAACTTCTTAGTTTTGACAATGCTTTATTTCAGATACATTTTCTTTAAAGTAGCGCCATATTTAATGTGTGTTTTTCTACCAAATCAAAATTGGGCTATTAAAATTTGGTCGCATGTGATGCAGAGTTTATTTGTTTTTGACCCTGCATAAGGTAACTTCATAAAATAAGTATTTTTGAAAACGTAGTTTGTGTCTGAAAGTAATACACCTTAATATTAATAAAAAAAGAACACAGTGTATTCAGTAAAGTGTTTCTTAAGTGAAAAATAAATTTTAGTTTAACTTAACGTAAAGTTTATCTATTTTCAACAATTTAATTAAAAACACCTATATTATAATTTATCGTTAAGCTATGTCATAATAACGTTAATGTTAATTACTTTCAGACACAAACTACGTTTGCAAAAATACCTATTTTATGAAGTTAATGTATACAGGGTCAAAAACAAATAAACTTTGCAACACATGCGACCAAATTTTAATAGCCTAATTTTGATTTTGTAGAAAAACACACATTTAATATGGCGCTACTTTAAAGAAAATTTATCTGAAATAAAGCATTGTCACAACTAAGAAGTTTTATGTAGGTTGCGTTGAGATTTATTTGGCAAAAGTGGTGCAATTTACAAAATATTGGTAAAAAATTAAAATTATCTTATGCATCTAAAATTTTGCATGTGGGCTAGAAACTGCATTTAAAAAAACTTTTTCTAATAACTTTTTTAATTATATTTTGAAAAAAATTAAAATTTGACAGATAATTCGAATCACGTGACTACTATTTTTTACTTAATTTTCATCTTGATCGAAGCAGAACTTGATGCCAAAGTCAAATTTTGAATAAAGCTATTAATAAAAAAAATCCCATATGATGCGGACTTTACTTGTGACACTGTATAATTATATAGTTCTTTTAGAGCAGATAATAAAGATGTCAGTGTTACGAATAAAGAAAATATAAAACAATTAATTTTTAAGACTATTACCTACCAATTAGATAATGCTTAAAACGCCTTGGGCATTATTGAAATGAAAAAGATAACTATATGCAGGCTAAACAAAATCATTTAGACACCTCTGGCAAAACAAATCTTGGGTAAGCACATTAAAGACAAACTGTAAATAAGTAATGAATTATTTCGAGCTCGAAGTGAAATAGACTACAAAGTATTTTCGAGTTTCGTTGGGGCGCGAGTTTTCACCTAGTGGCTGCGTTCGTATAAACGGCAAAATTAATATTACCCACTTATCCAGTACTTAATACATTATTTCTTCACGTATTTTGTTTCTCTGCGGATAAAAAGGTAAATTTAGTAGATTGGGAAAAAACGTTAAGAAATAAACGGCCCACCCAAGCTTCCTTGTGCCTCCATAACAAAAAAAATTACAATAAAAGTATGCAATTTTATACTAATAAATTATTATAAACACAATTCATATTATACAGGGTGTTACAAATTCGATGCTCGCCATCGAGATCTCGTTAACAGAAAGAGATGGAGCGAAATTTCAATTTGGGGATCAGCGAATTTAACTACAATTCAGCCTTAAAAAAACTACAAAACTACATAATTAAATGCATATATAAACTTCCTTTTTTAGAACCAACTATAAATTTGTATGAACCAAATGGATATTTAAATTTAGAAAAGCTTTATAAATTAAAACTATGCATTCTAATGCACTCTATTATTATTATTAAAGAAAACCAATTGAATAGCCGACGAAAAGTGGTTGTTTAAGTGTGCAACATATGGGCATTTTTTTTATTACCGATTTCTCAGAAAATTTTATTCTTGATAAAAGTTGGTGCATGTTCGATCATCATATTTGGTACACTTGAAATGGTTGCAAGTCAAACGACGTACAGGGTAGGCCAAAAATTATAAAACTTATACAAGAATAAAGTACCCCTATTTCAGAAAATTCAGCAAAATGTTATTAAGAAAAGTTGTTTAGAATTAAAAGTTATGCATAGATTCAAAAACACGACCTCCTAAAATAAAAAATATATTTTTTTAAAAAACATTAATAATTTCCCAAAATTTTTTTTGTTTATATTCACTATAAAGAACTTGATAAATTAATCAAAATCAAATCAACTTCACCTATCTTTGTTCAAATTCAAGCATATTTGTAGAATTTACTTGAATTTTTAATTTATTAAGGAATCACAAACTTCATGTTTGTTGCAACGATATTAAACACAACTTTAAAATAACCTAAAAATTCTTTTTAAAACGATAAAACATTAGTAATGATAATATGCAAATTAAAAAACTCTCATTTAAAGTGCAAAATTTTTATTTTAAATATTTATTCAAAAACTTTATTCTGTACAAGTTTTATATTTTTTGGCCTACCCTGTACACCGTTTGACTTGCAACCATTCCAAATGCACCTAATATGATTGTCGAACATGCACCAACTTAAATAACCACACTGTATATTATATTAATATTTATTTTTGTAAATGGTTATTATATATATATTTTTTTTAATAGTTTCGATGGAGTTATTAATAGTTACTAAACATGGTTTCTATTATTTGTGAATTTATATATCGTATATTTGGTGTTATATTCTCTGTAATAAACTTTTTTAAGTTGGTTGAGAATATTAAATAAAAGTAAGTAAGGTTAAATTGGGGCAAAGTTACGCAAAATGGACATGACTAACAAGCCACGTATCTCTTACCGTTTACGAGATCTCAATGATGAGCATCGAATTTGTAACACCCTGTGTGTTACTAAAAATTCACTAGCTCAAATTAAATTAAAGATTTTTAAACAAACCATAACTCTAATTCAATCGTTGCCAAGTAAAAAAGTTACCAACCTTATAGGTTGAAAGAAGTAGCCAATTTTATTATCAAAAAATCAAGATGCACAAAGTCGGCGTCTTATCAAATTCCTTGTGATTATTAAATAAACTTGGCGGTTACATGTTTGGTCCTTAGATGGGCATCATCAGACCTAAAAGTCTACAACATTATATTTCTTAGAGAAAACCTAAAAAAAATTTCTTACCTTACATTCAAAACCAAATTAAACAAAATGCAAACACGTAGTAAACATAACAGATAAAAACAAGTAATTATCCTAACAATTTTCAGTAGGTCCGATGAGATTCGGTGTGAACAGAATATAATGTCCCACGTTTAGTCCAATAAAAGAAACGCTTACAAGAAATTTTAATCAATTTTTTTTTGTGGAAGGTACATTATATTGTTTGTAGAGACACTTCGTTATTATTTTGTATTTAACGCTGCCCTAAAACGTGGAAAATTACTTAACAATGTTTTTAAAATTTGCGAACCTCTTATGGCCTATCGTTTGTAGTAAGAAAGCAGCTTTCTAACTTAGATTCCTTTTTAAGCGTTTCGTTTCTTGGGTTAGTTCTTCAATCCTGCTTACAATAATTATTCATTAAGACTTGTGTACGTCCGACAACCAGGACAAAAAATGAGAGTTCAAAAACGTCTTAGTTTTATGGTCAAATACCAAAACACTGATATAACAAACACGAAATTAGCATTTGCAAACCATTTGTTGGAATGAAAGCATATCAGTTTTCAGTACCTAAAAATATAAACATTATTCACGAATGCCATAAGAACAAAAAATTAGATTTATTAGAAAAGATTAACACGACTAAAGCAAAAAGACTGCTATCCTTACCTCTGTTAAGGACGTCTTCAATTTTGAACCCTATATAAACAATTAATTTTTAAATATACCTACCTATAACTATGAGTGTGCAACAAAATCGATTAAGCGATTTATAATCGATTAGAAATAATTTTTTTAACGATTAATCGAAAAATCGATTATTAATCGAAAAAAAAAACTATTTTTGGATTAATCGAAAAAAAAACTATTTTTCGATTAATCAAATCAAAATCGAAAAAAAAAATGATTTTTCGATTAACCAAAAAAAATATTTTTCGATTAATCGATTAATTAGGTATTCAAAAAAAAATTTACGATGTATTGATTAATCGATTATTAATCAAAAAAGAAAACGATTTTTCGATTAATCAATTGACCAAAAAAACTATTTTTCGATTATTCAAAAATATGGACACCTATGTTTTTGGATGATTGAAGTTGCTAGTTAGATTATTGCTGTAAGTCTCATTTATTAGCAACCTTATTATCCCGAAAATCGGTTTAAAAAATATTATAGCATATATTATTGCAAGACAATCAACGAAATAATTTGAACAAAGTTTCAATCTGTGCGCCTTTCATAAAATTCTTAACGATCTAATATTTGAATCGACTTTTTGATTTATTTTGATTAAATCCATCGAGTATTATTCTCGATTAATCGATTATTTGGAAATAATCGATTATTTTCAATTAATGGATTATTTTTGATTAATTTCGATTAATCGATTATTTTTGATAAATCGATTATTTTCGATTGATCGATTAATAGGAAATAATCGATTATTTCACAAATCGAAAATCGATTATCTTTTTCGGTAATCGCACAGCCCTACCTATAACCACATATTCTCCCGCTTTACGACAATTTTGACATGTCTCTTCTTAGTACAGTGCTTCCATTTTAATTTGTCCCACTTTTAAATGGCTGTAAAATACGTATTTTTTGAACTAGAACTTTGAATAAAAAAAGGAATTGTAGGGATTTGAGTAAAGTTTTATGTTGTTGAGTCAAAAATAATTTAAACTGTAAAATGTCAAAATTATTGACATAACTTACTTTTTTTTAAATGGAACGCCCGGTATATCATTACATATTTTAAAAAAAACATTTTTTTTTCTAATTACGAAAATATACCATACATGCCCTTTCTTTTTATTTTTTTAGCCTAAATCGATATAAATATGATTAAAATTCGAATTTTTTTAAAACATCAAGATACCCGCGTGTATTATTTTCAATAATTATTGTCATAGTTTATATATATATTATTTATATAGGACATTTGTAATAAAAACTATGACAATAATTATTGAAAATAATACACGTGGGTATCTTGATGTTTTGAAAAAATTCGAATTGTAATCATATTTATATCGATTTAGGCTAAAAAAATAAAAAGAAAGGGGATGTATGGTATATTTTCGTAATTAGAAAAAAAATGTTTTTTTTAAATAGTATGTAATGATATACCGGGCGTTCCAATTAAAAAAAAGTAAGTTATGTCAATAATTTTGACATTTTACTGTTTAAATTATTTTTGACTCAACAACATAAAACTTTACTCAAATCCCTACAATTCCTTTTTTTATTCAAAGTTCTAGTTCAAAAAATACGTATTTTACAGCCATTTAAAAGTGGGACAAATTAAAATGGAAGCACTGTACAATTTATGTTATCACCAACCAGTCTCCCACGCTACTAAAAATTCTTAGGTTTTAAGTGTTAATGTAATGTTTATCAAGTGTTTGTATTCGTTTAAAATAATTTTTTTCAGAAGAGTAGTTTTTCATTTCGTCAGATCCATCTCCCGACGCGTTGCGCCATATCATGGCTCATCAGTGAGGCTAGGCTCCGACGAAAGAAAGAAAACACAAAGTTCAAACAGCAGGGCAGGGAAAAATTTGTAGGAAAAGGTTTTATCTCAGAAATTTAATGTTATATACATTTAAGTCTGATGATGCCCATAAAAGGGCGAAACGTTGTGTAACCTTTGTGTTTATATAATCAACGCAAGAACTTTGATGAGACGTAGATCGATTGTGCACATTGATTTTTTGATAATCTTATAGGTAATTTGGCGCAATATTTTTTAGTTAGTTCCTGACGTAAAAATAAATTAATATAAAGGTTCTATCACAGATTATAAACAAAGGGTCAATCTTTAAAGTCAGGTTCGTCATGTCGTTTTTGATAGACTTCTCCAAATTTACTCATGTATTTCTTAATGTATTCTCTTGCTTTCGCCTTCACATTATCTGTACAAATCAGTTCGTCTATGGTGCTAATGTGCTTCATTTCTTTGAGCATCACAAAATGTGTAAGCTAAAATAAAGAATCAGTATAAGAACAAAACAGTAGTCAAATGCGAGTCGAGCTAAAGTTATAGGTGTTCTGCTGTTACTACGGTAGGCCCTAGAAAAGTTTTCTTTCTAACAATGAAACAAAATACTTTTTTTATGATTTTACCAATGGGCTTTCTTATTAGATTTTGGTTTTGACCCTACCACATAAAAGAAAAGAAAAAAAATTCTCAGCGGTTTCAGTTTTTAAAAGCTTGAATTGTTTGCTAAGAAAATGATTAAACCAAATACGCTCTTTAATAAAAACATACGGCAATACAGCTGCTTCGATCTGTCGAAGACTTTGTATCCCGAGGCGTGTTCGATTGGCACAGAGATTTTGATCGATCTGATTTAAAAAATCCATTCAGATCACTTTGACCGTGCGATCACTTACTAATCGAACACAAATCAGATCAGTTGGAATCAGTTAGATCGATCCGGATCGATTTGGACCTGCGAATCGAATACGCCTAAGATTGGAAAATAGAAGAATTGTGGGTAATGAGATGACGTAGGAAGGATATACAAGTTGCCGATTGAGTAGACACTTTTTTTAATACCTTTATTTTTTACTAATCTGAAACCAAAAAGGTAAAAACTTTTTAATTGGCTGAATTTTATAAAACAGTATCAAATAATAATAAACACCAGCATGTTTTTCAAATCGTAGATTGCTCTTTTTGCTAGAGACTGACCGAAGATTCGGTTTCGGCCCAAAAATCTAGTTTCGGTGACAGTTTCGGTTTCGGCCAAAAATCGGCGGAAACTTCGGGTGCGCCGAAACTCAGTGTTCGTGAATTGTCGCGCACCGTTCGGCTAACTTTGGGTGAGCTCGTAGGCAGTGTTGTCTATATAAATAGATATTTTGGTACATATTTCAATTAGTGTTTTTTATTTCATTTAACACGAGTTCAGTGTCCGTATATGTGTAAAAAATACATTCGATTTCAGTATATAATAGAATTTTTAACATTATAAATAAGTTTTGGTTTCGGCCGAAACTGAGACCAAGGCCGAAGATTCGGTTTCGGCTGAAAATCTTGTTTCGGTCGGACACTACTTTTTGCTAATTTCGGACGTCTATTTTAATACTGACAATTATGACTTTATAGTATATTACATAACAAGTGTTGAAAGTGGCACTTCTCAAACGAGGAGGTATTTAGCACGAGGCGTTAGCCGAGTGCGGAAATTCTCCGAGTGTGAGAAAATCACTTTCACACGAGTAATGTACACAATTTTTCCTACGACCATACAATATAATCAAAAAGAGTTTGATTTGTTTTTAATAGTTTGTAGGTATCACCATTGTGTTAATCAAATTTAAAAAAAAAACAATGCCCACTTACACATTTTAACTTACCTAGATTTAAATAAGAAGAATACCTTTTTCTCCTATTTGCTTACGCACATCATACCTACTATCTATGTACAGTGAATAAATTTCGTTTCTGATCTTTTAGTTGCTTGCATTCTTTTAATAAAACAATAATAAAGGTACCTACGAAAACAACATAACACAAAACTACAACATAACCTCAACATTTGCTCAACATTATAGAAAGATAGAGATGGAGTTAAATATCGATAGATTGTTAATTATAAAAGTTAAATCTTTTTCGATTTGTTTTAAATATAGCTAAAATAAATTTACTTACATAAAGCACATTCACTTGTCCCATATCCTTAAACATTGTATGGATATTTTTATCAGAGATAATGGCAAAATTAAAAATCGGTATTTCCTAGGGTATTCTATTTCTGTTTATAGCTACCCCTTTTTTTTCTGTGGTTCAACTCAGTTGACATGTAAACATGACAGTTGGTGGGTTGCCTGACATATTTTCCCTTTTTGTTTTTGATAATATTATTTTTATCATAAATATTACTCTTAGATTCCCAAAAATAACGAAAAAAGGATTTTTTTTTATTTGCAGTAATGCCCTAGTGTACTTTACCCCACCCAGCACCCCAATTCACTCCAGGCGTCCCGTAAGTTTGTTATTTTTAATAAATAGTTTTGTTGTCAAATTGACACCTGTTTAAATTAAATATAGTGTGCTTTGTATTTCCACACTCGCGTTGAAATATTTTTTTTTCAACACGCGTCTGATATTTAGCACTTTCTAGCCAAGTTAACCGTGCTGTTATTGTCATTTTCGTAGGTGGTCGTAGGAAAATAATTTTTCATATTTTGAATATAATACCTCGGGAAATTAGAGATGTTACAAGGCATAATGTATATAAGAAAAAGTGTAGAACATATATTTTTAACAATCTGAAAAAATTCAAGTTGTTATTCTGATATTAGAGAGTAAGACCAATATACTTTAGTTCTATTATTTTATTTCAGTTCTAAAATTATAGATTTAGAAAATTATTGTTACCTATTGTATAAGATTATTTTGGATATTAGTTAAATAGCACATACGGATGTTTAGTCATCTAGGTGCTAATGACCTTATTTATCATATGCTAGTTAATAATTATTATTGAAATTGAATGTAATGTATGAAATTAAATTAAATAAAATAAATAAAAAAATTAAAAATAAATAAATATAAAGTTAAAAAAAACTGTACCTTCCTAGCCAGATGCTTAAAATCATCAGTATTCGTTATTCGGGATTCCTTACAATCCGGCTTTCTATAAGCATTCAAAACACCCACGACCGTTGTAGCCATAGTCGACCTGAATACTTCTTTAATTTTTTTAGCATGTTCGTCGTTCCATTCCATCTGTCTGATGCGGGATTTTGCGGTGCTCTTGAGAAGACGCTTGTCTTTAGACTTCCGCGAATCATCCGCGCTGGATCCTGTCTTTAATTTCTTCTTAGCTTGGTGTAGCATATGGTCTTTTTGACGCTTCAATTTTTCCTTAGTAGCTTTATATCGCTTCAGATCTTCTTTAAATTGCTGGCGATCTTCCTCGGTCCTCGGCTAATAAGAGATAAAATCGAGGATAAAATGCAATTTTCAATTAAATTTTTAGTAAAAAAAAATTATTTCCGTGGTACTGAGTCACCCAACAACTAATAGATAAAGTCGATTCAGCCAGTAAACCTGCAAGATGGCCGACATGTCATAGGACAAAAGTCATATTCCAGCTATTTAATTTTTAGTAAGAATAATATTGGCAGCAATAGGTCAGAATTAATTACAAATGTCTAAAAATACTTACCGGCAATAGTACAATGGAATAGCTCTGAAAAGAACTGTTTTTAGAATTAAATAAAGTTTCAAGGCACAAAAATGGATAAAAACGAATTAAAACAACAAATCAAAACACCAAAATTGAACAATGTCAACTAAAACCTTAAACATTAACTCGAATATTACTGTATAATTATATCTCTGTCTAACACGTTATATTCCGTTCAAGGCGTATTGCGTGTTGCTACTCCTGGAAACCCCGGAAACGGTCTCTACGTTGCGCTTTACAACAGCAATGCCTGGCCTGCCCTGTGATCATACCTTCGTGTTGGTTAGCACCGGTATGTGTCTCTCTATCATGCATTTAACTCGATACGAAGAAACAAGAAAGATATATGATTTAGGGACTTAGTAATAGTTGCCTTTACTTATGTTTGGAATTGAATTTTAATCATTTCTGGTGTGAAATCCTAGTAACTTTTTGCCTTAATTTATTTGTAGTTGGAGAGCGCTGACATGGATTATCCGCCGCCATCTTGCAGGTTTACTGGCTGAATCGACTTTAGATAGAAACGTCTTTATTTTTTAACTCGGCGAAGGGCAGCATTGCTGTTTACTTAACCGAGTATATAAAATACAATCTAATAAATTTACAATAATAATAATAATAATGATAATTACAAATTATAATTACAATTACTGATAGGAACATATTTTAATAGTATTGGCTATGATATATTATATTAAGTCACGAATTAACCAAAGATTTCTACCCCATATGTATTAAAATTACACAATAATTGTAGGAATTTCTACTGAGTTTTAGATTTTGATACAAATTTAATAGTTTAGTCCTTGTTGGACCGTTAGGTTTTAATACTGTTTATTAAACAAGTAGGCTTTGAACTTTCTTTTAAAAGACATATAGCTAATGCTAGAGAACCTGTTTCGAACCTCAGAATTAAATAATTTGGGGATTACGTAGGAAAAGCAACGTTCGTATAGAGCAGTTCGGTGACGCGGTATATTAAGTTGATCGTTGTGGCGAGTTTCGCGTTGGTGGGTTGTAGAGCGAAATGTCAGTTTCTCCCGCAAGTATCGAGGAGTCCCGGTCTCAAGCAATTTGTGCAAAAAACAAGCCAGATGCAGTTTTAGTATGTCTGCTATATTTAGCAATTTGTGAGTTACATGGTCTCTTAGGTTAAGGTTATAAATAAAACGAATACATGAGTTTTGAATTCTTTGCAATCTGCGTTTGGACTGAAAATCAAGGCATGGGCCATAAACAATATCTGAATAGTTGCAATGAGAGAGAACAAGAGACTCGCACAATTGCCGCTTAAGAGACGGACTCAAAATTTCCTTATTTTTGTATAAATTTCGAAGAGAAATAATTGACTTTTGAACTACCTTGGAGACCTGACCTTTAAATCTAAGATTGCTGTCCAAAAGGACTCCCAAGTTTTTGTATTCTTTTACGGTGGGGATAGTGACATTTAACATTTTAGGGTTTAGGTTCTCGTTTGCCCATTCCCTATTTGGTCCAAAAAACATAACAGCTGATTTAGACGGGTTAATTTTTAGACCATTTTTAGTAGAGTATTCGCAGACACTATTAAGACATCGGTTCATTCTTTCAGCAACCGTGGCTGCTTCAGTGGGGGCAAAGCTAAATCGCAGCTGTGTATCATCAGCGTATCCCTGCATGATGTGGTATGTTGCAATATTCTCCATATCAAAAGTATAAACTAGAAATAACAAAGGCCCTAAAATCGACCCTTGAGGTACACCCTTGCTGAGTACTAAGGGTTCGGATAATTTACTGTCCATAAGCACACGCTTTGAACGACCAGAGAGATAATTTTTAAAGAAAGTTATAGTATTATTCGTAAACCCGTAGTAATGGAGTTTAGCACATAAAAGACGATGGTCTAAAGTGTCGAACGCCTTACTATAGTCCAGCAGTACCAGGGCGGATGTCTCCCCGCGATCTGCTGCTTGAATAATATCGTCCAATACTTTAAGCAATACGGAGGATGTGCTGTAGTGTCTGCGAAACCCAGACTGAGAATCAGGCATTAGATTGTTAACAAGTAGATAGTTAATGGTTTGGGTGTATATTATTTTTTCAAACAGCTTAGACACCACAGATAATAAACTAATTGGTCTTAAATCAGACACTTTGCCAACATGAGGTACCTTAGGAAGGGGCAAAACTATAGCAGTTTTCCACTGCTGAGGAAACACAGAATTTTCTATACAAAAATTAAAGATGTGCGTTAGAAAAGGAACGATAACGGGAGGGCACAATTTAATCATTTCAAGAGATATGCCGTCAGATCCGAATGCATTAGACCTTAACTGACCGACTGCATTAAAAACATCTATGTCCTCTACTAGTTGCAGGGAGAAGTTATTAACACTTATACATCTGTTAAGATAATTGTTTATTGTGTTCTCATCAACTGGAGGTGTAATTTCTTTCACTGAGTCAACAAAAAATTTGTTAACATTTTGGGGGTTCTTTAAGGAGGTTGGTATGTCATAATTATTTTTGGAGTTGTTGTATATGTTCATATGTGCGAGGGTTTGCCAAACATACTTCGGCTGCTTTAAACTCCTTTAACCTGGCTAATGGTATAAAGTTTAGACTAATTAATTTTTTAATTAAAAATTGCCTTATTCTATTGCTTACATATAAAAGTCACAAGGAATATTTGCTATATTATGTACTTAGTAAGATACACAGCCGAAAATTTGAACATCAAATTTTTGGAACTAGCGCAAATTTTAAAATGTGAACGTTGTACCACGCTTGGTTATTAATTTAGACTTGTAAAAAAAATTATACAAAACCAAATAGTTTGTCCATAATACTGGAAGTAAGATCTTGCTTAAAAAAATTGGGTACACAAGCTGAAAAATAAAATATTTTATTTGTCGCTCGGTTACTTCGGCGAACTTTAATTCAGGGACACGATGCCGCGGCAGAAATATGAGCAAGTCGGTAGGCGGAGCGTCGAGAGAAGACAGTAGTGTATTTTACGTATGCTAGATTTCTATTGACTTAACCATGACCTCGATAAAAAAAAATGCAAGAAGATAGTTTTAAAGGAGTTTAAAGCTAATAGCGCCTAAATTGAAAACGTCAAAACCAAAACTCAAAAAATGTCGCCAGCTCTGAGGCTACTGTGTTTTTAGGCCAGTAATACCTTCTATCCAAGCAGTAGAATTAACAATTTGCTGGTTAGAAATCTTACTATCATATATCTGTTTGTTTCAACCATTTACCTATTTTACATTAAATTTTAAAATACTGCAACAGTGCAAGCTAGGAATACTTACACTAATTATAATTTCCTGGCATAGCCCAATACGTCTTTTCTTCTTAAGAGGTTCATTGCTATCCAAATTAAATTGTTCCTTTAGCCTTATATCAATAGATGATAATTGTTCAGGGTCTTCCGCCTCCGTTTCTTCTTTTAATTCTGCGATAGGTTCATCTTCATTGTCGGAGTCAATCTTCGCAATACAAATTGTCATATGAGTACCATAATACGAGTACGAGTAATTATGGAAATGGTTTACTCGATTTAAATGCAAAATCTATAAACTAACTATATTATATTCAAATTTCATTTACGCAGGGGTAAACACGCCTTGGCCAATAATAGCAGAAGGCTGCTCACATCATAGACAATTTACCTTTAGATACCTACAGCTTATCTCCTGCGCAAACAAAAGTTACGTTTTATGGGTGAAAAAATACGTCCGAGCGCATGACTCGTCGGTCAGCTGTCTTCATTCGGGGAACCTTCGTGCATGCGCACAAACCTCGTGTTATCGGCCGTCCTACTTTATCGACAATAATCGACACGCTCAAGAATACTCTCCAGAACCGGCTCGGCCGCCATTTTTGTTGTTGTGTTTTAAGGCTTCTCTGCGGATTCCTTGTAGTTTTCTAAAGTTTTCAGCTATCGGATCGGCTATCGTGGATTGTGGGACTGGTGTTTAATATTATTTATGGATTTCTGGTTTTTGTGTAGTTTAGTTAGTGAATTGTGTTTGTGCTTTTAGTGACTCGAATTCTAATATAAACAATGACTAGTACCAGTTGCAGCCGTTTTATAATTGTATTATGCCCAAATAGGGGTAAAATAAACCCTCTATGGTGGCATATGAGCAAGAATTTAAATTTTAAAGCCCGGACCTGTCTATTTTCCCATTCGTCAAACGATAATGTTGCAGTGCGCATGTCTAATAGTTCCCAGTTTTGTTTACATGCGCGAGGCCATAAAACTGCCACATTCGTGATTATTGTTTGTTTATCTAAAGGTAAATTGTCTATGGCTCACATTCGTGTGTTGGATACGGGCGAGTAGGGCGCGAGACATGACTTTGATGCGCGTAGAAAAAAGATCGCCGATGTGGGTTGGCCGCCGTGTTGAGGTATGTTACCATCGAATCAGACAACATAGTTAGTTTATAGATTTTGATTTAGGTGTTCTAAAGACACCCTCATAATTTTTTTTCAAATCGACTAGAAGCATACCGGAATTACCGGTTCTAACAAATAATCAATCAAGAATAAAATAACAACTACTTGTCCTATACATTTTCTTACTTTGCTATTGAAAGATGTTTTAAGTTATTGACAAGTCAAGTATAAGGAAAACGGTGAAACGATGTGCATACTAACCTTTACTTCTGGGCTTGGCGTAACAGAATCTTTTTCTTCCTTTTTAACGTGACTGGGAATAACTGACTTCAGCGAAAATTTGGATGTGGTTTCCATTTGTTTCCTTACTTCCATTAGTAATTTTGTATCGTCAATTTCATCGTCTGTGTCACATTCTGAGCTCGATTCTGATGAACTCAAGCTACTTGTTTCTGAACTGGAAGTGTCGGAATCTGAAAAGATCAAATTTAAAATGCAACATTTAGGAATATGTTGCTGGTTCTGTTCTGATACCTTTAAACCATTTATTGAGATCGGATTTTAAAGTTTAGTTGGGCTAGCAACGAGAAGTTCTGCCAACTTTTAAAAGCAATAATAAACAGCATCTCGCCTAGGTAACTTGTCATCCAAGATTGGATTTTTAAGTGAGTGTCTTTCAATCTGTTATCAATTAAACTGAATTTATTTCCATTACTTGAACAAGATTAATTCTTGAAAAATTGAACCCAAAACAAAGTTGTACGCATTTACATCAGAGGTAAGAAAAAGTCTAAACCTAGGTACAAAATGCCGGGGGATATTCGTTGATCTTGCTAAGGTCTTTGATATCGTGCCACACAACCAACTTTTAACTGTGCTGTCACACTGAACAGTTTGTACTAAATTTAATAAAAAATTATCTACAGGCAAGACCACAAATAGTTAAAATCAATAATACATTGAGTGAGAGGCAGGTGATCAGGATTGGTGTTCCACAGAGAACCGTCTTGGGTCCGATCCTTTTTATCACATATCCTAATGCTTTTTTAACAGAAAATATTGGAGGTACAGTTATATCTTATGCTGACGACACGGCTTTTATATTTACTGGTAAAGATTGGGAAGAAGTTAAAAATAAGGCAATAGGAAGTTTTAAATTGGTTAAGGGTTGGTTGGAAACTTATAAACTACCATTAAATTTACGTAAAACAAATTACATAGCTTTTTCATTAACAAGCCAAACTTTTCAGAGATTACTGTCAGTGCTGATAGAATTGCTGGCACACAAAATCTCTTGGTGTGCTGGTTGACAAATTTCTAAAGTGGGGCCCACATATTGACTATATTTCTAATAAAATACGTAGACTCATACATAAATTCTATGTATTAAGAGAATTCCTAAACGAAAAAACATTGGTGATGGTTTATAAAGCTTTTTTGTAGTCGCTGATAGGATATGGCAGTGTATAGTTATAGATATCATAATGGTATGAGTATAATATATATTTATCAAACTTATAAATAATATAAAATAATTCTTGCTTACATTCTTCAGCTTCGCCTGGAAATACCGGTGGCTCCCATTGACTCTTTCTTACTTTGATATGATAATAGTATGGTCTGCCGTATTTGTCTTTGGCGCACTTCCATTTCAGTGGCAGTTTCACTGGAGGTGGTATTGGACCGGCGAATTTAACCTGTGATGGATCCTCTTCCACTTGCTTTGCTTCCGGATACAATGGCAGGGCAGGAAGCTACATCATATAATAATATTTGAAAATGGGTGCCATTTTCTGTCGAGGCATGTTTTTGCCCTATAAGTTTCATTCATTTATAATAATAAATACATTTATTATAATATAATAAACATATAACCATACTCACTTAACTTTAATAAATGTTGCTTGTTAGGGAAAAATCCTATTTTTTCTAGAATGTAAAATTGTAAATATTTCGGAATACAATTTTAATTAAATGTTCTTTAATATTGTATTATTGTATATTGCAATTTTTGTAGTGGTTTTATGTTTGATAAACAAGCCGATCCCCATGTAGAAGCTAAATTAAATATATCAATAAAAAATATATTATATTTTATAATTACTTTAAAGGAATGTAATATCTAGCTCTGTACAAAACAGATACGAAGGGAGATATCGAGTTTATAATAATACTTAATATGGCTTTTCCAATTAAAGCTACTGTCTAAACTTGATCCGAAAAATTACGTTCTTTATGAATTTTGAATATTCTCATTATTAAGTTTTAAGGGGTTAATAATAGAATTTATTTTTAATTATAGACATAAAAAAAGATTTTGTAAAGTGTAACGTAAGTTTATTGGTTGAAGCCAAGAAGGAAGTATTTGTAGGTCATTATTAATAATAAAATATATTTCTGCGAAAGTTTCAGAAAAATAAATAATTGTTGTATCCTCTGCAATTTAGAAACGGAATTAATTTAAGTTAAGAATAGTACAGGACCTAATATTGATCCTTGTGAAACTCCGCATATATTGCTTTTACAGATCTTTTTCTATCCCCAATTTGAACAAATTGTTTACGATGGCTTAATACTGTATAATTTTCTTGATTAAATGTGACGGTTTATCGTGTCAAAAGCCTTACACAGATTTAAGGATAGTGCAAGATTTTTTATTGCTTGGATATCTGTAATGATATCTAGCTCCTGCAGCTATTTCTGTATCCTTAGATTTGCAAAAAACATACTGATTAACAAACAGTGTATTTTCGCTTTCCACAAAGTAGCATATTTTTTAAAAATATATAAGTAATTATATTAGTTGTTTCTAATTCTATACTAGCGCAAAATTTTTTAGTTATATTCCCTAGGAAAATTCAGGGTGTCCCATAGCTAAGGGATCATACAGCGATAGGAAACAGTAGACTTAAAAATAGGTTTATAATATACACTCACCGGCACAAAATTCCGCCACCCTGAAATTTTGGCCAAGTTTGATGTTTTATAACTTATTTATTTTTTATCCGATTTTGGTGATTTTCTTATCAGTTTGTAGATTAATTTATTCTGTTCTTCTTTAATTATTTTATAAAGTATAATTTTTCGATTAGGCTATATTATACAGGAGGAAATCAAAATATTGTTTTTTGTCGTAATTGTAAAACACCCTGTAGCAAAATTGAGGTGGATAATTTTGTTTACATACTGTTTCTTGTAATCTTTGATGTATTCTAAACATTTCTTTTTTTGATTCATTCCATTATCTCATTTGCGCTGAGAGCTGCAAAATTTTAAATGAAACGCTGATTTGAAGCCTACTTTTATTAAGAAAAACAAACACTAGGTATATCATAAAGTTAATTAACAAAAACAATTTAATAACGTGTATTTCCTCCTCTCGCAGCAATGACAGCTTGCAGTCTTCGTGGCATCGAATGAATAAGGTCACTTATTCTTTCTTGAGGAATAGCTTGATATTCTTCGGTCAGCGCCAGTCTTAAGTTTTGCAAGGTTTGTGCTTGTACAGGACGACGACGAACGGCTCTTTTAAGTTGATCCCAAAGATGTTCGATTGGGTTAAGATCCGGGCTACATGCAGGCCATTCCAATCTTGGAAGTCCAACTTCATCCAGATATTCTCTCACTACATGTGCAACGTGAGGTCTAGCATTATCATGCATTAATGTAAAATGGTTCCCAATAAAAGGAACAAATGGAACAACAACTTTTTGGAGGATTTCCTCAATGTAACGGTGGGCGGTTAGAGCTCCATTTTTAACAAATACAAGATTGGTGCGTGCTTCGGTAGAAATACCCGCCCAAATCATGACAGAACCTCCATGATATGAGATTCGTTGTGATATGGTGCAGTCAGCATATCTTTCATTTCTACGTCGGTATACTCGCTCACGACCATCCGGTGACCTTAAACAAACCCTGGATTCATCCGTGAATAGTACGTTTCCCCACTGTTCTAGAGTCCAGTCAGAATGCGATCTTGCAAACCTCAGTCGGTGTTGTCGATGCCGTGGAAGTAATCGTGGACATATTGTTGGCCTTCGTGAACGAAGCCCATCTTCTGCCAATCTTCTACGTATCGTTCTTTCACTTACATTTACTCGCCGAATCATTTGTAAGTCATTTTTTAAACACACAGCAGTAGTTCTTCGATCTCTTAAAGAACTAATGGTGACAAAGTGATCATCAGCTGCAGTGGTCATTCTCCTTCTGCCAGAGCCTCGCCGTCTAGTAAACATTCCCGTCTGTAAATACCTATTCCAGGCATCACGAACTGTAGACCACGGAATTCTTAGAGTACGGGCGACATAACTTTTGCTACGGCCATCCTCTATTAACGCAACAATTCTACCCACGTCTGCTGGAGTTAATACCATAGTGACACACAACAAGTTATAATATTGTCACTGTCAAACATTCTGCCACAATAATCGCGTCCTAAGCCAACGTCGATATTTTTTACCGAAAGCTTGACATACATTTAAAAAAAAATAACATCGTTACATTTAAAATTTTGCAGCTCTCAGCGCAAATGAGATAATGGAATGAATCAAAAAAAGAAATGTTTAGAATACATTAGAAATTACAAGAAACAGTATGTAAACAAAATTATTCACCTCAATTTTCCTACAGGGTGTTTTAAAATTACGACAAAAAACAATATTTTGAAATCCTCCTGTATAATATAGCCTAATCGAAAAATGATACTTTATAAAATAATTAAAGAAGAACAGAATAAATGGATCTACAAACTGATAACAAAATCATGAAAATCGGATAAAAAATAAATAAGTTATAAAACATCAAACTTGGCCAAAATATCAGGGTGGCGGAATTTTGTGCCGGTGAGTGTATAATAGGACACGAGAATTAAAAAAAAATCATTCAGGTCGAATTAATACTCACCCATTTGAAAGTCAGTTAAACTATAATGACGTTGTTTCCAAATATCTAAGTTTAGTGGTAAGTTAAATAAAAGAAATAAGACACTTTCAGTCTTTTCCACTAATTTATTAAAGTAAAGTGGTTAAGAAATATTAAAATCTCAACATGTTTCCTTCATTATTTTCCAATAACTTCTGTACTGTTTCTACTGAGGATGGACGTTAATTTTAATATTCCGTAACTACTTTACCTTAATATATTAGTGGAGAGATTCTATTATGAAGTTATCAGAACATGGAAACTTCCAAACTTGGGCATTTCTAGATAGTCAACAAGAAAATTTAATTTGTAAATATGATTATACTTAGCTGTGTTAGCTAAGTTCTGAGGAACATATCTTTCCATTCCATAAATAAAAATACTTACAGGGGGTTGGGCGATTCCTGGCACAGATCCTGATATTCCATGTAACGTACCAGTCATTCCAGGTACTAAGCTCGTTATGCCAGGTATTGGTGTCGTAATACCAGCTACGGTACTTGTAATTACAGATGTTGACAAACCGGGAACCATCGGTGCGATATTTGGTTGCATTCCTACTAAATTAAACATTTTTATTAGAATCCTAGAGTATTGTGAAAATAGTTGTACACTTTCAGCTATGCTACATGGTATCCTGTATGGTGCACCGATAGACTGGTCATGTGAAATGGTTCCCCTATTAATTTTACATCAAAATTGTATTGGTGGTTTCATTGAGGTGTATACAGGGTCGCCTTTATGTATGGAAACGGTCGATTATTTGCTAAAGTAAGATAGCTAGCGAAGAATGTTAAATACAAAACTTTTAGGGTTTTTAGAAATCTATTACACTGCACATAAACTAAGTATACAGGATCAGTCAAAAGGCCATGAAAGAACAAAGTTACTTTATTTTAAATGGAACCCCCTGTATATTATTCAATATTTCAATTATTTACAAGATTCTAAAAAAAATGTTAAGCACACCACATACCCAATCTTAACCGTTTTCGAGATATCGAGTTTCGAATATCGTTTTCAAATAAATTATTACATTCATTAATTTTCTAGTCCATCAAGTTACCTTAGAAAATATTTATCTCCATAACAATGTTGTTTTGTCATCTTGACAACAGATATGCCAAAAATACTTACATTTACAATTTGTGAACAATTTTCGCGTAAAAATGGCACGTTTAAGTGATACCGAGCGCATTGCAATTTTAATGATGATAGGGTACGGCGACAGAACACGGGGTTTTACCCAAGTGGTAAATATTTTTAATGAATTGCATCCAGATCGGAAACCTATAACTAAATCAACTGTTTCCAAAACATTGCAGCGTTTTCATGAAACTGGAGGTGTGAAAGATCGACCAAAAAGTGAAAGACCTGTAAGCGTTACTAATGAAGAAAATTCTCTAAATGTCATGTTAGATTTGGTAGAAAATCCAATAAATTCGACGCAACAGCGGGCTTTAAATCATAATATGAGTCGATATTCCATTCAAAAAATTTAAACCATATAAAATTCATTTGTTACAAGAATTGAGTGAAGACGATTTTGATCGCAGAATTCAGTTTTGCGAAATCATTATGGATAAATTGAATCAAAATGTCAACTTTGTCAACCACATTTTATTTTCTGATGAATCAACGTTTTGTTTAAACGGGCACGTAAATCGACACAACTATAGATATTGGTCAGACCAAAATCCACATTGGTTGGAACAAGTTCATACCCAACGACCACAAAAAAAACAATATTTGGTGTGGCATTAGTGGTGGAAACGTCATAGGGAAACGTCATAGGACCCTATTTTATACATGGAAATTTGAACTCTGAACGATATTTATTACTTTTACAAGATAATATTGTTCCACAGCTCAGACGATTATTCCCGAACCATAATAATCCCAATTTACAGGCTAAACAAATATGGTTTCAACAAGATGGGGCTCCAACACATTTAGGACGGATGGTGAGGGAATATCTAGAGGAAACTTTTCCTGGTAAATGGATTGGGCGCAGAGGTGCAATTGAATGGCCTGCTAGGTCTCCTGATATGACCCCTCTTGACTTTTTCCTGTGGGGCCATATCAAAAATTTAGTGTACAAAAATAGGCCACAAAATATCGAAGATTTGCAACAAAGAATAATGCATGAAATTTCCAGTATTGCTCCCAATATCCTTTTAGATTCGCTACAAAATTTTGTTCACCGAATTCATTACTGCCAGGAGGTAAACGGTGGACACTTTGAGCACCTTATAAAATAGGATTTCAAATTGTTGTTTACTAAAACTTAGTTTGTCTTTTTTATTATTGTTATTAGATTTATTTGAAAATGATATTCAAAACTCGATATCTCAAAAACGGTTAAGATTGGGTATGTGGTGTGCTTAACATTTTTTTTTTAGAATCTTGTAAATAATAATTGAAATATTGAATAATATACAGGGGAGGGGGTTCCAATTAAAATAAAGTAACTTTGTTCTTCCATGGCTTTTTGACTGATCCTGTATACTTAGTTTATGTGCAGTGTAATAGATTTCTAAAAACCCTAAACGTTTTGTATTTAACATTCTTCGCTAGCTATCTTACTTTAGCAAATAATCGACAGTTTCCATACATAAAAGCGACCCTGTATATTAAAACCGTATTTAATTTTTAAGAATTTTACGAAGAGATTTTTTCTAAATAGCTTTTGATTGGCTTATGAGAAAGTAATAAAATTTGGTGTTCGAGTCCATCATACAAGGGCCTTCAAAAAAGTCCAATACAATTTTGATGTAAAATTAATAGGGGAGCAAATATTTAAGGGTGGTAAAATTTGCATGGGATACACCACCCGGCTTTATAATAAATTTAAAAATTATTAGTAATTAACAAACCAACAAACTTTTATTGTGACATAAATGACAACGGCGGCCTATGTTGTTTATGTCACAGTCAAAGTTGCCGGGTTGGTTGATTGAAATATTTATAAATATCGTTGTGCAACCCGAGATAGAATGTTCATGATAAAAATAAAATAAAGTTACTTGTAACGCTTTCTATCTTTTGCCAAAATACCAGGGACAGAAGGACAGTTATCTTTCTAGCAATGAAATATAAGACGATTTTTTTATTTTAAATTTATTTTTAACGTGATCCAATTACAACACAAAAAAAATTCTTTTTGCCATTTAAAAAAATATGTAACTTATCGTCTTTTAATTGGATGTCGCCTGCAAAATGACGTCCCCTGAAGTGCGTTTTTAGCTTTCTAAATAAAAATAAGTCGCACGGATCGGAATCCGGACTAATCGGCGGGTGGTCTGGTCAAGAAAGTTACACAACACGGCAAAGGAAAGTAACAAAAAAATAGTCCATGGTTATTTGGTATTTCAAGTATTATTTCAGCCCTAAAAGCCTGTTTACATTAGGTGCAATCACTGCATGCAGGTTATAGCGAGGCAATTAATTGCATCGCATGACCGTTTACATAAGAAGCAAGTATTTGTATGCAAGTATCTTAACAACAGATGTAACCAACTTTTAAAATCCATCAGCTGATTTTATTGTAAAAGTGTGTTTCTGCTATTTAAAACAATGTATACAGAAATAGCGAGGTCCATGTAGTTATTTTACTCATTCACAAGAATTAACAAAAAACTTACAAAATATCTTTGTAGAGGTTATATTTACTTTTTTTAGGTTGGTACCTATTGAAAATATTACTAGAAAAATCACTAAAATTGCATGCTATTTGCAATCAAATTAGAACATTTCCTAATTTCGTGGGGTGCAAATAAAATTGCATCAGCTGATCAAAAAGTCACCAAAGCGTACGCCTTAAGGCAATTTTTTTATTGCATTGACTGCACCTAACTAATGTAAATAGGCTTTTATGATGGCGACATTTTATTTGTCGAAACGCTGGCATTTTATAATTTGAGAAGGCTTAACGGTGTTCAGATCAGTGGCGAACTAAGAAGGGATGCCACCCGGTAGTAAGACATAATGACGTCATATTGACATTTTCGACGTGGTGGACACACAATTCTTAACTCAATTTTATTAAACAATTGTCAAAAAATCAAACGTGTATATAAGTGGAGTCATAGTGACGTCATATTGACATTTTGGGGGTGGTGGACACTCCACACGCAGCATGATTTTTGTAGGACAAGTTGATCACAATTTTTAAATTAATTTTATTAAACAATTTTTAAAAAATCAAGCTTTTATGTACGGAGAGTCATAATGACGTCATATCGACACTTCTGGGAATCGGGCATTCGAAAACGCAGCCGCGCCGAAAGTTTTCGCATAAGAAAGTTTGTCGGACTCGTCCCAAAGAAGGCACGCACGCAGTTTGACATTTGTATGTGTCATTAAAATTAAGGGTCCTTGTACTAGGGACTATATGTTTATGTTGTCTTCGATAAACTTATTTTTCAATCCCCTGAAGCTGAGCTTGTTAGGGGCAAATCTTATTTTTTATTTTAGTATGTAAAATCATAAATCATAAATATGCATTAAAAATCAGGTTTTTTAAAGTAAAAATGTTAATTTATAGTATAAACGCAGCTTTTTTGAAGAAATATATTACCTATAATAAAATTATTAATTTATAATTTTTAAGTTAAGAATATTACTTATATAAATTATTCAGAACAATATTAATTAATTAAAGCATTTCTAAAAATATTTTCAAATTTTCTGTTTTTAATATCCATATTTTTATTTCGACTCTAAATTTTTTTAATGAAATCAATTTTTAAATTTTTGTTGATAAATAATCGTTTAAATAAAAACATAAATATTTGAAATTTTTTGTCCTATGGACTTATTTATTTTAAGGTTTTATGATTATTTCATTTTTATGACGTGTATTATGATTATGGTTTTTAAATTGTATAAGGTTTTTATTTTTAAATACTTATATATATTAAGATGTTATAAATGTAAAGTTGTCTTATGTTCAACTTTTTTGTTTCTGAATATAATTCTTTTGAAGGATAACGATAATCTTTATTGTATATAATTTTTAGAAACCTTTTTTGTAATATTTCTAATTTTTTAACTAAAGTTCTGTTTATTCCTACCCAACCTAAAATTCCGTAATTTAAATGAGTTTTAACTAACGCGTAATATAATATTTCCATATGTCTTACATTTAAAAAATTTTTAATGTTTTTAAAAATCGGTAGTAAACTTCTTAATTTCTTAATTAAGTATTTTCTATGTGAAAATTCCAATTTAATTTACTGTCAAAAATAATTCCTAAATATTTTATTTTATTAACTTTAAAAATTTGAATGTCTTCATTTATTTGAATACTATTATACTATTATTAGATAACTGCAAAATACAAACCGCAGTCTCTCGGGTGACGTATTGCGGGATGCTATTCGCGAACAAAATTTTGTCGCATGGGGTAATATTCGTGAAAAAAATCGTGAAATAAGTAAAAAATTGAATCGGAACACCATTATTTTCTGATGACACGCCTAGGTTCCTCCCCCTTAGTCCGTCACTGGTTTAAATGCCTCTTAGTAAAATTAATGTAATATTTAGGAATATGCATAAGGTATTTTATTTAATAGTGCACGGTTAAAACTATGGATATAAAACGTCACATTCACTACCTCTTGCCAATTCGCATGTAGCTCCTGCAGTAAAGTTCTTTTGCGGCGCTAAACATAAAAGTAAAAACGTCGTAAATATTTTATTTTTATATACTTTAGGTCAACTACTAGTAATATAATTGATGTAATTATACGTTGGAAAGAAAGCCTCGTTTGAAGTCTTCCAGCGCTAGTTCTCAACTTTGTGCTACTTCTGTCAATATAACCACAACAGCATAATAAAAGATTTATTTTTTTATTTTTACACTTATTGGGCTTTTTCACTATAACCGAAACCGAAAATATATCACAATATGTAATAAAAGGCTGTCTAAAGGGTCACAAAACTTTTCTAAAAACAATTAAAAAGATAGCAGAAAGTTTGAACGCAAACAAACAGCTGTCATCCCAACATAAACAATTCTTTGGCAGTCGGCTGATTATAATGGTATCTTTCTTTCGATAACTTAAATAGAAAAGAACAGCATATAAATAGGCAACGAGACTCAAAGAGGTAAAGTGTCGCGCTGAACGCCATGGACTGCCGTCGAATCGCTGATTTGTGATAACGTCGGTATTAGGTTTTTACGTGTTTTTTTTTTTATCAGGGAACGTAGTTTCTTTAATTATTTTCTCAGTGGGTAATTCAAATTTTCAAAAGCTGACCGTAGAAAATTCTTCCGTTACTAAACTCCTGAACAAAAAAAACAAGCACCCTGGATTTTTTGCTAAGTTAGATCATTTATAACTTTTTTGTTTTTAATCCGATTTTTACAATTCTTTTGCTATTTTATAGATAATTTAATTTGAAATGTGCTGAAATGACGTGTCATATTCGATAGGGCGACATTATACCGGGTGAATCAATGTGTGTTTTTTTGTCCCAAAGTTTTTAACACCCTGTGGATATATTGGGGCTGTTATTTTATGTATTCCTAACATTTTCTTTTTTGACTCATTACGTTATCTCTATTTTTAGAAGAGATACAATTTTTTCAATACAACTCTGCAAACTACATTATTTCGTTTATTTATTATTAATATTATTATTATTATTATTTACTCATTAAGTCATTACCTAGCAGAATGCACTCTGTTATTGAAGCTAAAGGGGGATATACATGCTCAGTTCTCAAAGTCAATCATAGAAAAGACCTATAAATGGCTTGAATGCAGGGGTAACTTCAGGGACCTTGTAATTATTTTTAAAAAAATAATTAGTATCTGAGTTTGAAAGGGCTATTCAGGGATGCATTGACGACTAGTATGCCGGTGTTTTTTTTTTAAATTAATGCACAGAAACTTAAAAAAAAAACAGTTTTTTGAAACCACTAAAATTGCCACAATTTACCATCAAATCCTTGAAAGTAAACACGTCGATTTTCAGAACTGAAGTGAAAACAACCCTTTTTATTGGTAATACGATATTTTCTAGTCTATATAGATGTAATTTCTCCTAAGAATTCTAGAGAATATGTATTGGTTTTAACATGAAAGGGGTTGTAATTGCACCAAACACGAAAGTAAACAAAACTATGACCGGCTGACTAACATCTGCCTTGCTCTACCAGCTCCAGAATATGTCTGTCTTTCTTCTTCGTATGGCAAAAGCATAAAAATAACTACTCTGATCAACACAGTACTGCAGTGCGCATGCGAATCGTTAACAGTTCGGCAAATCGAATTGACGATTGAAAATGGCGTCGTTAATCCCACCTTAACTTTAATACTGTTTTAAAATTGATGAGTTTAATTAAAAAATTTAAAACTTAGGATAAAAAAAAACACACATTGATTCACCCGGTATAATGTCGCCCAATCGAATATGGATCATTAAAAAAACTTCAGCACATTCCAAAGTAAATTATCTATAAAATGGCAAAAGAATTGGAAACATCGGATTAAACACAAAAAAGTTATTGAAGATCAAACTTAGCAAAAAATCCAGAGTTTTTTTTGTGCGGTAGTTTATTATGCGAAAGAGGCGCACAGGAAACAGAAGAAAAATTAATGTTTTTCGTGGAATTCAAGATTAACCTTGCTTGTCTACTATATTCTCTTTATAATAAACCAAGCAAGTCGCGTCGTTTAACATTTTGAGGACAAATTCAAAAGTGATGTGAGAGGAGAATATTCTCTGTAAGAAAATTCTCTAGAGAAGTTTTTCTACATAATAGGGAACTTGACAAAAATTTTAAATGGGGAAAAAATTCTATAAATCATAAGTATAAAACATATGGCAGCAAAAAAAACTACCTATTCCGTCCCAAAAGACCGCTAGCAAGATTTAAAAATGCCCAAAATTCAAATTATCCCAAGCGGGTAAAACCGGGTAGTGACGCCAAGAAGTATTATTCGTGTGTGACATCCACGAAATAGGTTATAGGTTGGCAATAAATTGAACGACGTTGAGAATTCCACCTTAAAACAACAATAAAATAACACACGGCAATCCAAATGCAAACTCAGTAGCTCGGCCACCGGTCAGGATGACGGATGACGGAAAAGTCATACTTCGTCTCGTCATCGGGCTTGGCGCGCTTAAGGTTGAATTCTCAACGTCATTCAATCTATTGCCAACCTATAACCTATTTCGCATTGATTTTTTGAGTTTATTATTTTAATAACTAACATTTAAAGAAAATCAATATCGTCGGTACATTATTTAGGTAGTATCTGATATATTACAAAAATATCAATTTATTTCATTGCTAATTTTGGGAGAATTGTATAGTGAAAGAACAATGAGTGACAATGACATAATAATGTTTAAAAAAATCTTACCTGATATTTTTCGCTATACAATTCTCCTAAAATAAGTTATGAACTTCCTTGATATTTATTAAATATGTCAAATATTACCTATAGAATATCAAGTCGATACCGATTTTCTTTAAATTTTGTATAAAAGCTAGAAAACATAAATAAATCTACGCGAAATAGGTTATAGGTTGGCAAGCATGTTGATACTCCCACCTTAAAAGGTCGTTTGAAATGCTTTTGACACGCGCGAAACTTTAAAGAATTTTTACCAAGTTATTACTGATTTTTAAGGAGTAATAATTGCGGAATATTTTTTTTAGGCCTAACTAAATCATATTATTGAAAAAAAAAATTGGAAAGTTCCCTATTTACACCGCCTCGATTTACACTGAAAATTTTTGCAATGATTTGTAAAATTTTGAGTTTCTCTAACCTTTTCTATAACTCTGGCAACAGTGTTTTACGTCTGGCAACAGTGGTTCAGGGAAATCCCCTAGAAGCGCGAACGTATACTCGTATACAGCTGTGTGAATTGTAAATGGTGTGGTGGTGGTGAGACTATACTACAGTCTCAAAATAATTGGCAAAACTGTTCAAACCACCATTAACAGTGTGCGGAGAAAATAATTAACATTGATTCGCCCACTTTTAAGCAAAATAAAAACATCCCTAACCGCTTGATAAGATTGTGCATAAATAGGTCATTACATGTTGCCAAGTTTTAATACATTTCACTGAAATTTTCATAAAATTTACCGAAATCGCCATGTCATTAAGGCACGTACCTTTCACCCTACGGTACCTGTTTTACTTAAATTGGCAACACAGGTGGGAAAACCCATGTTTAGAGGCACTCGCTCGATTTTTTATCGCATCTAATCAACGTTCAGTGTCGTAGACAAGTTTCAACCGAGAGGATATTAGCAATTCAGTTTTATTATTTTTGTGCTTTATTCAAAACAGCAAATATTATAATGCAGGCGAGTTATTCAAGTGGTAGTAACCAACAAGTTAAAAAACGACGTCATTTAAAACCTGGGGAGCGTGCAATGTTAAAAAATGTGTATGAGGGAATTCTAAGTACACAATATCATTTACTGATGCAGCAGAACTTTGTGCCACATTGACTAAGACATCTTGCCGCACTGTTTATAGAACTATCAAGGAAAACAGGAATACTAAAGTGCCCGATCAGAAGGAGACAAGAGGACGGAAAAAGATTTTTATTAATCAGCAAACAAAGTTAGCCATTCGCCGAAAAGTGCATGCATTTTTTTTTCGAAATGAACCTCCGAATTTAAAAAAAATTTCTGCCGAAATTGACATGGATGAAAATATGCCAAAAATTTCACGAAGAGTTCTAATGCCTACACTACGAGAATTGAATTTTCGATTCTTAAAACGAAATCGCAAAAGTATTTTGGTGGAAAAGGAAGAAATCGTATTGTGGCGTAGAAAGTATCTAGAAGAAATGCAACAATATCGCTGTGCAGGGAAACTAATTTACTTTACGGACGAGGCATGGTTAAATGAAGGACATACTTTGAATTACATTTGGCAAGATCTCAACATTAAAGATGCACGTAACGCCTTTATCAATGGACTGTCCACTGGAATGAAAGCTCCTTCAGGAAAAGGTCGTCGGTTAATTATAACCCACATCGGGAGTGATTCTGGTTTTCATGAAGGTGGGTTAAACGTGTTTGAATCTCGTAAAACCGGGGATTATCATGAGGATATGAACTCGAAAGTGTTTGAAGATTGGTTTAAATCCATCTTACCGCGTATTGAACGTGGGTCGGTAATCGTGATGGACAATGCACCATACCACAGCCGTCGGGTGGAAGCTTTGCCAACTTCTGCGTGGCGATAAGGAAAGATTGTTGACTGGCTCGAAGAAAAAAATATTCCATTTGGCGAAAAAATGCTAAAAGTCCAGTTGCTCGATCTTGCAAGACTTCACAAAAAAAAATATAAAATTCATATATTTTTTGATTTATTATTGTTTAAAATGACACGCCTCTGGAATTGGCGTTCCCCTTACGTCTTACACACCCCGGTAAAAATAAGTCACTGCCAATTATTTTGGTACCAGAGTATAGTTTTATTTTGGCGTTACGTTCGGCTCAGTTTAGACCGTCTATAAGTATAAAAACATGGAAAAAAATTAATTAAAGGGTATCACAAAACCAAAAAGTAACGTTTGGAAATATTTTAATATAGAAAATGTCCATGGGAAGGCAGTATATAATTGCAAATTCTGTTCAAGCGTATATGTGATAAATGCTACTAGAATGGCAAGACATTTTGTTAATTGTTTGAAGTGTCCTGTCACCGTAGTTTGATTAACGCCGTTCGCCGTTTGACATTTGCCGAAAATAAGCAGAATAGGTAATTTTTAATTTCTTTTTATTGCCATTTCTACCGATTTTCTTACCATTCTCAGAAAATTCTCGAACTTGAGAATATTCTCCAAAAGATTATTACCGATAATTTTACATCAGTAGGTTTACCAAAATGTAGGTAAAATATAAACGCTAAATCAACAAACCTGGATATTGCTGTGCTGGACCGGTCATTCCAGCAACAGTTAATACAGGCGGTGTATAATGGCTTAGAAGATTCGGCTTATGGTTCGGTGGAACGTTATATCCGGAAACACCTAAAAATATTAAAAACAAATTGAAATTAATTAAAGTATGTTTCTACTTAAAAATCCTCTAAAATGTATAAAATAATATTTTAAAGATTTTTGCAATCGATTCTAAGATCTAATGCATAACTTACTAATTTCTTATGCAAAGTTTTTTGATATCAGCGCAAGCATCGTCGTTTGGGCAGACACAAGAAAAAAGTTAGCATAAGAAGGTAATTAACCAGACATGTAATATACAGGGTCCTGCAATAGTGTGTCAGGCTTCCATAGCTCGTATACGAATTGAGTTACTAATTTCATTTATATGCTGAATTATACTGTAACACGAGATGTATTTTTTTAAATGGGACACCCTCTATTTTTTTTGTTTTCAGGTTTGTATTGGTGTCCTATACAGGGTGTTTCAGAACATGTGGGCAATCTCTCGGATTCATATAGATTAGGTGAAAATAACATGATAAGTTCATATAATATTTTTTCTTAAGAGCCCCCCTCGAGGAGATATATGCCCCTAAAGACCGGCCCTAAAAACTAGTTTTTTATTGATAGCCTTTGAATCGCCCTGTATATTTTGATTAAAATTTAGTATAATCTACACTATGGAGAGCTTTATTAAATAGGTTAATAATAAAATGTATAGTTCATTTTGTGGGCCAGGGACGGACTAGCTTGGGCATAAAAAATCTTACATCTTTGACAGGTGTCATGCAATCGGGATTTTTATATTATTTTTGGATAGCTTACATATTTTAACGCAAAATAGATACTCTTCGTAGATTTGAATAAGTTGAACCGTTTTCGAGAAAAAGACAATAACGTTAATAATTATTATGACTATAATAAAAGAAAAATAAACAGATTTAATTAATTAAAAAATTTATAACAAGGCTCAACATAGGCTCCCTCTACTCTAACACACTCCCGGGCACGATGTACTGAAGACTGCTGCACCCTCCATAACACCCCGGCATTGTGTCTTATTTGACGGGAGTGAACAGTTATTCTTTCTAGAAGTTCTTCACGAGTCGCTACTGGAGTTGAATAAACTAAGGTTTTGAGATGTCCCCAAAGAAAAAAATCTAAGGGGTTCAAGTCATGTGATCGAGGTGGCCAAGCAACTGGTCCTCCTCGACCTATCCAATGATTTGGAAACACATTATTTAAGTGCTCTCGAACCATTAGGCTAAAATGAGGAGGAGCCCTATCATGCATGAACCATAAGTATCTTCTTGTTCCGAGTGGAACATCTTCTAGGAGATTTGGCAAATCATTTTGAAGGAACTCTAAGTAAAGAGCGCCATTTAATCTAGCAGGTAACACATAAGGACCTACTAAATGAGTGCCTATTATTCCCGCCCAGACATTGATTGATGCAAATTGATGCTGATGTCTCGCAACTATTGTAGAATGTGGATTTTCGTCGGCCCAATGTTAATTGCGCGAATTGATTATGCCGTTTCTCGTAAACCCCGCTTCATCTGTGAATAATATTTTCCCAACGAAATTATGGTTATTCCTATTTTGGTCTAATAACCAGGTCACAAATTGCATTCGTCGTGGAAAATAATCAGGTGTAAGTGCATGTACTTTTTGTAAATGAAAAGGATGCAGTAATTGTTCTTTAAGAATTCTAAATATGGACGTTATAGAGCCACCTAATTGAGCATGAAGTTTTCTTATACTGATTGACGGATCTTCAGCCACGGAATTTAAAACATTTTCCTCTAAGTCAACCGTTCGGACCGTTCTTTGGACGCCACCGTTAGCAGAACTTTTTGCAAATTTGCCTACAATAAAAGGAACATGTTCTAAGTCTACGTTTATCATAATTAATTTGCAATTCTTACCTGTCTCTCTCAGACGTGGATTTTTCTCGAAAACGGTTCAACTTACCAAAATCTACGAAGAGTATCTATTTTGCGTTAAAATACGTAAGCTATCCAAAAATAATATAAAAATCCCGATTGCATGACACCTGTCAAGAGATTTTTTATTAGATTATTATTAGATTTTATGCCCAAGCTAGTCCGTCCCTGGTCCACAGAATGAAGTATACATTTTATTATTAACCTATTTAATAAAGCTCTCCATAGTGTAGATTATACTAAATTTTAATCAAAATATACAGGGCGATTCAAAGGCTATCAATAAAAAACTAGTTGTCAGGGCCGGTCTTTACGGGCATATATCTCCTCGAAGGGGGCTCTTAGGAAAAAATATTATATGAACTTATCATGTTATTTTCACCTAATCTATATGAATCCGAGAGATTGCCCACATGTTCTGAAACACCCTGTATAACTGTTTATAATTTTATTAAATTTGGTTTAGTAGTAAATTAAAAAAAAAGGTTTGCAGCCGTGGAAAAAAATTAAATAAACAATCTAAAAGAATTTCTTTATTTACAGCAATATGTAAGATTATTGACAAGGGGCCAAAAGATATTATAAATTTAATAGATTTTATCTATTTTATACAGGGTGTTCAAAATAAGGTCTTAAAAATGACACACTTTAAACCAACTTTTCAAATACAGTGTCACCAGTAAAGTCCGCATCATATGGGATTTTTTTAATTAATAGCTTTATTCAAAATTTGACTTTGGCATCAAGTTCTGCTTCGATCGAGATGAAAATTAAGCAAAAAAAAATGGTAGTCACGTGATTCGCATTAGTATCTGTCAAATTTAAATTTTTTCCAAATACTCGACGCAACCTGCATAAAACTTCTCAGTTTGGACAAGGCTTTATTTCAGATACATTTTCTTTAAAGTAGCGCCATATCAAATGTGTGTTTTTCTACAAAATCAAAATTGTTCTATTAAAATTTGGTCCCATGTGATGCAAAGTTTATTTGTTTTTGACCCTGTATGAGGTAACTTCACAAAATAAGTATTTTTGAAAACGTAGTTTGTGTCTGAAAGTAATACACCTTAATATTAAGACAAAAAAGAACACACTGTCTTCATTAAAGTGTTTTTTAAGTAGAAAATAAATTTTATTTTAAAAACGTAAAGTTTATCTATTTTCAACGATTTAATTTAAAACCCCTATATTATAATTTATTATTAAGCTATGTCATAACAACGTTAACGTGTATTACTTTCAGACACAAACTACGTTTTCAAAAATACTTATTTTATGAAGTTACCTTATACAGGGTCAAAAAAAACAACTTTGCATCACATGCGACCAAATTTTAATACCCTAATTTTGATTTTGTAGAAAAATACACAGTTAATATGGCGCTACTTTAAAGAAAATGTATCTGAAATAAAGCATTGTCAAAACTAAGAAGTTTTATGTAGGTTGCGTTGAGTCTTATTTTGTAAAAGTGGGGCAATATACAAAATATAGGTAAAAAATCAAAATTATCATATGCAGCTGAAATTTTTGCATGTGGGCTAGAAAATGCATTTAAAAAAAAATTTTCTAATAGCTTTTTTCTTTATTTTCAGAAATAACCCCACTTTTAAATTATTTTTGGAAAAAATTAAAATTTGACAGATAATGCGAATCACGTGACTACTATTTTATGCTTAATTTTCATCTCCATCGAAGCAGAACTTGATGCCAAAGTAAAATTTTGAATAAAGCTATTAATAAAAAAAAATCCCATATGATGCGGACTTTACTGGTGACATTGTATATTATTGTACTATTTGATTAGGAAATTTAAAACAAACAATTTTTGTATTTGCAATTTATTTAAAATTCCAAACTGTTTTCTTAATATTTATTAAAACATAAATGCCAATATCCATGATAAAGTTCTAAAAACAATATAGCTAGGCGGCCATGGAAAAACAACCAAATTTAACAAATATGTAAATGTATTTTGACATTATCTGTCAGAAATAAGTGCAAAAGGGTACTGAAACGGATAATTTTTTTATTCAAAAACTGATCTTTTTTTTTTTAAAGAAAGCTCATTGATATGGTTTTTGTATTGAGCGAGAGTAAGAAACAGTGTTTTCTCGATAGTAGAATTAATGCAACTCGGTTTCCTGAAAGGCAAACATTTTTTCGATGGTAATATAAGTGCATCTAATTTATCCGAAAAAATTTGGAAAAACGAGTTGACAAGTAATTTGTTTCAAACAAATTTTTCAAAAATGACTTGTCAACTCGTTTTTCCAAATTTTTTCGGAAAAATTAGATGCACGAATGATGTTTGGCAAGATAATTTCCTCACTGAACATTCCTCACTGAACAAAAAAAGCCAAATGCTGTTGTGTGTCTTCACTGTATTACTGGGTACGCTATTTTTTACTTCTTGATTGATTTCTTCGTTTGGAACATTTCAAAAACGCTCCATGTTGCACAAAATTACTTTTTTTGCGAAAAAATTATTTAAAATGAAAGCGTTGTTAGGTTGCTATGTGGAATTGTTTTGCTAAAGTCATTCGCTGATAACTACATAGAAATTCAACAATTTTTTTATTTTGACAGTACCTATCAAACCATTTTCCGAAAAAATTACTAACAGGAGCTGTCATGTAATTTTTCCACTTGAAAATTAAATATGACATACGAATTCTTGTCAGTGATTGGTCAAAGTTGATAGAAAGGAAATAATCAACAAAAAATTATTCATTCAAGTACACTTAAGTACTTATTTCGGACAAATAATGTCAGAATGTTTATAATTTTTTATTCTGATTGTTTTTCCATGGCCGTCTAGCTATTTTGTTTATAAAACGTTACTACGACATTTATGTTTTTTGATAAATTATGAAAACGGTTTGGAATTTAAATAAATTGCTAATACAAAAAAAATTTGTTTTGAAATTCTTCATCAAATAGAAAAATAATTTATAGGGTATTCCATTTGAAAAGCTTTAGAAAAATTAGTTTAAAGTGTCTCATTTTTAGAACTTTATTTTGAGCACCCTGTATAAAATAGATGAAATCGATTTGATTTATAAAATCTCTTGACCCCTTGCCTTTAACCGCCCACCATGCCGTAATTGAAAACATGCGTATTATTTATTTCATTATTTTTCCAGGGTTGCAACTATTTTTTTTAGTTTTTAATTAATTACTCCTAAACTACTAAATTAATTTAAATAAATAAGGTTTATTCATACATTACATTAAGCTGTTTAGACTTTCTTGTCTTACTATACACACCTTGGCTTTGTGAAGAAGGAACAGGCAAAGCTTGCCATTGCCCTATTGATGGATTCCAAATATACTGAAACCCTTTGTTGGGATCGAAAGGGGCCGTAAACCGCGGATCCGCCCCGATCATCATGCAATTCATCTCGTGCTGCCTCCACATTTCCCTTTGTTTTAATCTTCTTTCTTCCTCTTTGAGTTCCATTTGCAAAGCAAACAGTTTCCTCCTTTCGTGTTTGCTCATTTTCAGGTATTCTGCAGACGGTCTATCTTTGTCTTCTCTGGAATTATTGTTATCAATTATATTAGGGTTAATTCATTTATTTCTTAATAATATTTATTATTTGCCATTGACAGGGATATTATGTTATTATATTATACGGTGGTAAATAAAATATTTTACAGATATAGGTAGACAGTGTAAAATGATGCTGAAAACGATTATAAAGTTTAAAGATAATCCGCAAACCGCCCGATAGTTTTCAAACAGATTTGCATTTTAGTTGGAACAAAAAACTGAGAGTTTAATAATCGTTAGTAACTCTGGTTGGAATGTATTTAGTCTAGTAGTAGTAACATGTTTTATTCAGCAAAAAGCTACAATTAAATATTTTTTAATACATTTTTTTTAACACATTTTTATAGATTTATTTTTAAATTTTAAAACGCAACCTTCTTTTAACAAAAACGGACAGAAAAGTTAAACATTTTGCAAATTGTATCAAATATTACGTATCATTTTGTTTTTTAATTAAATGTAATTTTAAAGTTTTTTTAAACAGTTTTAATGATTTTTGATATGTAATAGAATTTTCCAAATTATTATATGCCATCAAACTCTTATAAAAAATAGATTTATGAGCTAATGTTTTAGACACTCTATCCACATAAAAATGTTGATTAGTTCTTGTTTTATAATAGAATTTTTTTTTAAACAATGAGGCAATAAATTATTTTTAATTTTATGTATAAAGATATGTAGGTACTACATACTAAATAAAAAAATTAAATTTCTGACATTCAACCAATCTAAATTTTTCAACATACAACTAATTTTTGTATGAATGATGAAAGAGTTTTGGACTTCCATTGTCTTTATTTGTTTTAAATCACAGCGTTTCAACTGGTAAGTATCTCCAGTCGTCTTCAGGTGAATACTAAATAAGTAAAGTAACTACAGGACTATTTATACTAGCTAGGTGCACTGAAGCATACCCGAGGTGGGTGCAGTCATGCGTTCAGTTGGCACGCGGTCTTATCCTAAGATTACATCTATCTAACAAAGGTTTCCAGATATTTCTTATGTCTAGGGATGGTTTACTAAAGCAGCCTGGGTTCTGATGAATAGCAGCAGCTTCCTTGAACTTTCTTTTCCTCCAGTGTGGTTCCTTATGTAGGATTTCAGCTTCTGACCACATGATATGGTGACCATGTTTCCAGGCATGGTCAGCTGCACCTGACTTTTCGGTCTCTCCTTTTAACGTATTGTTTTTGTGTTCTTTAATCCTTGTTTCTAATGGTCTTAATGTCTCACCTATATAAGATTGGCCGCATTCGCAGGGAATCTGGTAGATGCAGTTTTTCCTATCTTTTTGACTTGTGGGCTTTGTCTTCGTCAGGTGGCTTCTTAGGGTGTCCTTCGAGTTAAATACGGCGTTGATGTTGTATCGTTGTCCTAGTCTTCTCATTTTCTCAGATACTCCTTTGACATATGGAATATTGAGTGTTGGTTGTGCCTCTTTGTTTGCTTCTTGCGGGTTGGGTCGATTCTTACGATTTTTCAATATTGTGTCAACTAATCTTGTGGGGTAGCCATTTTTGTTGAGGTCGGTCTTGATGTTATGAGTTTCTTTTTTAAGTGCTTCTTCCGAGTTACAGATTGTAATTGCTCTATCCACAAGGGTTTTAACTATGCCATGTTTCGTACTGTTTGAGTGATTTGATGTGAAATTGAGATACTGACCTGTATGCGTAGGTTTTCTGTATACTGAAGTTTGGATGATGTTGCCATTTTTCTTCACGTTGACATCTAGGAACGGTAATTGGTTGTTTTCTTCTTTCTCCATGGTGAATTTGATTGTTGGTGTTAAGCTATTGAGGTGATTTAGAAAATCTCTTAGTTTGTCATCGGTTCCATTCCAAATAATGAAGGTGTCATCCACATATCTCAGCCACATTTTTGGTTTCTTCTTTGCCTGTTCCATTGCTTTGGATTCAAACCATTCCATGTAAATGTTGGCGATTATTGGCGAGAGAGATGAGCCCATCGGTAGTCCGTCTACTTGGTTGAAGAATCTATCCTTTTCTTGAAAGTAGGAATTGTTGAGGCAGCATTCCAATAGTTCCAAGATGGCATTAATGGGGAGCGTTGTTCTTTCTTGTAGAGTATGGTCTTCCTCAAGTTTGTTTTTGATAACCTTTAGGGCGTCTTTTACGGGAACGTTGGTGTAAAGACTTTCGACGTCAAAGCTCACCAGCTGATCTCCTGGCTGTACTTCCTTTCCTCCTATTATTTGTACGAAGTGTTGCGAGTATTACGTAATTCTCCAACATATGAGCTAGCTAGATTTCTACTCCCTCTACTCAAACCTCTTCAAGGAAATAGCACATCATTTGTTAAGAACTCGCAACACTTCGTACAAATAATAGGAGGAAAGGAAGTACAGCCAGGAGATCAGCTGGTGAGCTTTGACGTGGAAAGTCTTTACACCAACGTTCCCGTAAAAGACGCCCTAAAGGTTATCAAAAACAAACTTGAGGAAGACCATACTCTACAAGAAAGAACAACGCTCCCCATTAATGCCATCTTGGAACTATTGGAATGCTGCCTCAACAATTCCTACTTTCAAGAAAAGGATAGATTCTTCAACCAAGTAGACGGACTACCGATGGGCTCATCTCTCTCGCCAATAATCGCCAACATTTACATGGAATGGTTTGAATCCAAAGCAATGGAACAGGCAAAGAAGAAACCAAAAATGTGGCTGAGATATGTTGATGACACCTTCATTATTTGGAATGGAACCGATGACGAACTAAGAGATTTTCTAAATCACCTCAATAGCTTAACACCAACAATCAAATTCACCATGCAGAAAGAAGAAAACAACCAATTACCGTTCCTAGATGTCAACGTGAAGAAAAATGGCAACATCATCCAAACTTCAGTATACAGAAAACCTACGCATACAGGTCAGTATCTCAATTTCACATCAAATCACTCAAGCAGTACGAAACATGGCAAAGTTAAAACCCTTGTGGATAGAGCAATTACAATCTGTAACTCGGAAGAAGCACTTAAAAAAGAAACTCATAACATCAAGACCGACCTCAACAAAAATGGCTACCGCACAAGATTAGTTGACACAATATTGAAAAATCGTAAGAATCGACCCAACCCGCAAGAAGCAAACAAAGAGGCACAACCAACACTCAATATTCCATATGTCAAAGGAGTATCTAAGAAAATAAGAAGACTAGGACAACGATACAACATCAACACCGTATTTAACTCGAAGGACACCCTAAGAAGCCACCTGACGAAGACAAAGCCCACAAGTCAAAAAGATAGGAAAAACTGCATCTACCAGATTCCCTGCGAATGCGGCCAATCTTATATAGGTGAGACATTAAGACCATTAGAAACAAGGATTAAAGAACAGAAAAACAATACGTTAAAAGGAGAGACCGAAAAGTCAGGTGCAGCTGACCATGCCTGGAAACATGGTCACCATATCATGTGGTCAGAAGCTGAAATCCTACATAAGGAACCACACTGGAGGAAAAGAAAGTTCAAGGAAGCTGCTGCTATTCATCAGAACCCAGGCTGCTTTAGTAAACCATCCCTAGACATAAGAAATATCTGGAAACCTTTGTTAGATAGATGTAATCTTAGGATAAGACCGCGTGCCAACTGAACGCATGACTGCACCCACCTCGGGTATGCTTCAGTGCACCTAGCTAGTATAAATAGTCCTGTAGTTACTTTACTTATTTAGTATTCACCTGAAGACGACTGGAGATACTTACCAGTTGAAACGTTGTGATTTAAAACAAATAAAGACAATGGAAGTCCAAAACTTTTTCATCATTCAAGAAACATCATTGTCTCCAACCTTTAAATAATTTTTGTATATTTGTCACAACTTAAAATAATCCGCATTGCCTTATTTTGTAAAATTTGTAATTAATCAAATATTTCCTCACTAGCACAATATAAATTGGAAGAGCAATAAAGAAAATGTGGTAATATAAAAGTTTTAAATACAGTTTTTTTAGAAAACTAACTTAAATTAGAACTGATTCTTTTAAAATAACCTACTTTTCCGGCAATCTTCGATATAAAACTTTTAAAATAATTTAAAAATTTTAATTTTGAATCAATGATTATCCCTAAATATTAAATATTTAAAACTGTTTACTAATTCCAATTTTTCACCATCAATTACAACATTTATATTTTGACAATTTAAATTATTACCCATAACCATACATTTAGTTTTTGAAATATTTAATTTTAATTTATTTACTTTTAGCCAATTTTATAATATATTTATCCCAGAATTTAGAGTATTTAGACTATTTAAAACATTAATGTAAATTAAGGTGTCATTAGCAACATTTGTAACTTACACATTTTTAAAACTAAAGGCATATCGTTGATGTATAAAATAAATAATATTGGACCTAGTATACTTCCTTGAGGAACTCCTATATTATTTATTTTTTTTATTTGAATATGTTTTTGATGTTTTTGTTTTTTGTGACCTGTTACTTAAATAATTTTTAAACAATTTATAAACGATTCTTCGTCTACTGCGCAAAATCCTGAAGGTTTCTGACGCTGTTGGAACAAACATATTATGACCACTTACCGAAAACCCTTTTTATTCGTTTCCCTTTCTGACTTGTAACGGGACCAAGTCCGGTATCGTTGGTCGTTTTTCCTTGAAGATTCTTTTTCCTGGGCATAACTGGTTTCCACAAACTTCCTATTAGCTTCCTTTTCGTGCTCCTTCATTTGTTCAATTCTTTGTTTTTTAGGAATCCGGAAACTTTGTTTCAAATTTACCCTTGTAAAAAATATAAAATGATAATTAGCCCTGAACTGACTCAAGAAGTTTAACATTTAATATTAATAAATCAATAAATAAAGCATGCTTTGACAAAGCCTGTTCGGTTTTTTTTAACTGAGCTACTTGAGGTAAAACCGAAATCGTAACTATAAGAAAATAGAGTCAGTATCGGTTTCACAAAATGGAACCTTTAAGAAACCTTTTAATAAAACTGAAAAAAAGGTTAAATAAAAACCGGTTAATTTACATTATGGACATTCGGTTTCTCCAGAACTTTTTCAATTGCTATTTTTGTATTTTATGTATTGTTTGATTTGGGTTTCTATTACTATACAGGGTGTTTCAATAAAAACTCCTAGGCCAATTATTTCGGAAACTAAAAGCGACATGTAAATTCTGTAAACGCCAGTTTTTAGCCTCTATGATTGGCTTCACAACTGTGTTTGAATAATACAAGATGTAGGTGGCGCCACGGTGCAAAGAAATTTTTCGATGACAGGAACTTTTAAATGTTGTCGTTCTTGAAGATAAGTAATTTTTGGTCAAATTATGTCCCATAAAAAATATTGACAAGTAGATATGTGGGATTAAGTTTTTTTTTAAATAATTTTAACGAGTATTTTCATTATAAATATTTTTAATATCCTTTAGCAGATTTTAATTTAATTTTGGTAATAATAATTTTAGTGATAAAACGCTCGTGTAGTGCTAAATTATTACGTTCAGTGACGTCTCAACAAATAATATTGGCAAAAAATAAGACGCCACTGAGTTTTTGGTAATTTTTATATTTTTTTCGAATTAAGCAACTAAAAATATCCTTTTCTTGTCTGTTAAATTGTTTTCATATCTTGCTTCGTTTTCGAAAAATAAAAATAAAAATTTTTATTGCATATCTCTGGAAAACAAAAATCATTAAATAATTAACATTCTTAACACTCAGTGTCAGTGTCAGTAAATTAATATTAATACAACGTATTAATTATTTAATGATTTTTGTTTTCCAGGGATATGCAATAAAATTGTTTTTATTTTTATTTCTCGAAATCGAAGCAAGATATGAAAACAATTTAACAGGCAAGAAAAATACATTTTTAGTTGCTTAATCCGAAAAAAAGATAAAAATTACCAAAACTCGGTGGCGTCTTATTTTTGCCAATATTATTTGTTAAGGCGCCCTCTGAGACGTCACTGGACGTAATAATTTAGCTCTACAGGAGCGTTTTATCAATAAAATTATCAATACCAAAATTTAATTAAAATCTGCTAAAGAGTATTAAAAATATTTATAATTAAAATACGCCTTAAAAATGATTTCAAAAACCCCAAATATCGCCGTTTATGTTGGATTTATCAAAATTTTTTATGGAACATAATTTCATTAAAAATTAATTATCTTTAAGAACCACAGCATTTAAAAGTTCCTGTCATCGAAAAAATTCTTTGCACCGTGGCGCCACCTACATCTCGTATTATTTAAACACATTTTTTACACAGTAGTGAAGCCAATCATAGAGGCTAAAAACTGGCGTTGACAGAATTTACCTGTCACTTTTAGTTTTCTAAACAATTGGCCTGGGAGTTTTTATTGAAACACCCTGTATAATCAAAACAGCTTCGTTTTTGTTATTTTTAAGGTTTTCTTGGAATAAACGTGCCGGTACAAGTATCATTTCTCGCACTGAAAGCCTCATGGGAAGTACAAAAAGTAGCGTTAAGTTTTACTGAATTGTGGCTATACCCAAATTCGTTTAAACTTAAAATACAAGGGATATTTTAGAGGTAATAATTACACGAAACAAAAGAAGTTTAGCTGGTTGGATGGATTTTAGACTTAATTTAACTTTAATAAAGATTAAGTTACATGGGCAGAGAATTATTGAGGGAGGTCATTGACAAAATGACCTTATGGAAGGGCCGCTACTGAACCTAACCTAACACCCCCAAAATATATAACAGAAAACGCCAAGCAGTGATTTTGGCCGGATAGTTTCGCCACTAAGGCCACCCAAACGAAGTAGAAGAATATAACCGAAAACTTACCATTCTTCCAGAAGTTTACTGGCCAAGAATTTAATTTCATCAATTTTTTCATCCACGGCTGGATCTTGACTAACATCCTGTTTATTTAATTGCTCAGGAGATCGTTTTACATCCTTTTGATCATTACCATCTTCTACAAGATCTTCATTCTTCGCCCATTTTTCAACTGCTGGCAACACTTTGCTCTCAATAAGCATAGTTTTGTTCTGTATAGGTAAAACCGCCAGGGTTTGAAGCAGTTCTAATTTTGTTTGCAAAAACTCTAGCTGAGAGCTATTCAATTTCTTATCACCATTTGTCAACTGCTGAGCATCAATCATGTAACCATGCATTAACCTTAATCCGTGATAGTCCAAAAATAGTCTTCTACAAGGCAGTTCGCCTCTTCTCAAAACACGTAACAGTTTTTTGCGTTGTTCTAAATCTTTCGCCCTGACCATTAATCTGCTAAGTTTTAATGTGTGAGCTTGATTCTTTAGCCCAGTCGTTACCACCATATCAATATCTTCATTAAGTTGCTAAAAAATTAGGTATTTTAATAGAATTATTTTAAAACAAACGAAAGTTAGTAAATTTTGCTTAAAGAATTGTAAAGAAAGTCCTGTCAAGCTTTTTTCATCTTTTTGAGATAAAAAATTAATCAATTTTTTTTTTTTTTCTTGTATCTTTAAAACAATAGTTTAAACAGTCATATAATAAGTTTTATTAATTTGAATAATTAAGAAGATACCTCATTAAACTGTCAAAAAGCAATGGAAAAACTTATACAATATATAATTTAAAAAAAAGCTAGGTTCCTTAAAAAAATATTTGGAAATCTTACATCAAAATCTTCAAACAACAGTTCTTTTCTAGCTTTCTTTTTAGAAACCTTCTTGGGAGTCTCTTCGGCTTGAGGTGTAGCAGGAACCTCGTGTGGTACTGTTATACCAGCAGTCACTTCTGCTCCGGCACCCATACCCATATTTTCAAGTTGTTTTTCTAGAATTAATTCATTTTCACCAATTTGCTGTGCTGGAATATCAACAGAAGGAATTTTAATTTCTGCTTTAGGTAGTTCTGACAGTTCCACTTTCGATTGTTCCTCCTCATCTTCTTCATCTTCATCCTCGGATTCATCAGGTCTTTCGCCAAGCCATCCTCGACAAGACGCCGCCCCACAATAGCATTTTTGAGCTTCTTTCCTAAAAATTGATATATTATTAGAGTGGTTTAGGAACCATACTATAAATATTAGGTATTCCTCTCTCCTACAAACGATTTTGTCAACACATTTTAATAGCGTTTATGAATGACATGTGCCATCTACAGGGTGTCTCACGGTGACCGTCCATTAGAATATTTTGGGAAGTAATGCGATTTGAATCCGGCAAATTTAGATATTGGGGTTTAAAGAGATGCTCTTTTCAGAGGAAATAACTGCGACCTTGTGCGACTTCCGGTGATGCCGGAAGATGTCTCAAACTTGCTTATTTTAAATGAAACACCCTACATAATATACTGTTTTTGTATTCCTTTCTTCATTTCCAATAACTTTTATTAAAAATATTTTTGCCCTACTCAATCCGTTTCTGAGATAAAAATTATTTTCCTCAAATTTTGACCTTTCACAGGGTGTCACCTAAATTTGAATATATTTTCAAAGATCAAAGAGAGAAACTCGAAATTTAGGTTGTGTCATTAGATAGTATGGTGCTTGATAATGTATTGTCGGAAAATAAAATTTTATATACAGGGAAGTGGAAAAGTAACAATTTTTGATCTTTATCAAAAAATTAACAAAACTTAATTTTGTGGTCATAGGCAAATAATTTAATCTAAATGTTCAATATGACCCCCATTGGCTCTTAAACACTTTTCATTCTTAGACATAACAGCATCTGTAGTAGCGCTTGCTATTTCGGCTGGATCAAGTTGGTCAAAGGCTCTTCTTATTCGGGCTACTCGTTCTTCCATTGAATCGACGGAAGTAGAGTAAACTCTTTGCTTCAGTGTTCCCCAAAGATAGAAATCTAATGGTGTTAGGTCTGGGCTTCTTGGTGGCCAATTCCACGGTCCTAGGCGCCTAATCCATCTGTCTTCAAACATCTCATACAATTTCTGGCTAACCACATTTCCGCAATGTGGAGGAGCGCCATCCAGTTGATACCAACAATCGATTCTATCCAAAGGCAGATTATCAACAAAGTCTGTCACAACTGTTTGCAAAATGGCCATGTATCTTTCGCTATTCAACACTCCCTCATAAATATGATAGCGTACTTGATCATGCATAATTAAAGCAAATACATTTACACTGAATTTATTTTGAAAATTTCTTTCTCGAATGACATGAGGATTTGTAGTGCCCCGGAAATGATAATTATGTCTATTAAAAATACCTTCTCTTGTGAATTTTGATTCGTCTGTCCATATAATTTTACGTAAAAATGCTGGATCTTCTTGTGTTTTTACTAAAATTATTTCACAGAACTCTTCACGTTGTGGTGCGTCCCCGGGTTGAAGAGAATGAAGAAGGTTGAACTTATAGAGATGCATGCCATGTTCTGCTAAAATTCTTTGAACAGATGGTCGCGAAACTCCTAAATCATATTCTGCTGCAAGAGTAGAGGCTTCGGGATAAACATGAAAATAGGCCAACACATTGATAATGTTATCTTCATTTGACGTTATTGGCCTGGGTAAAATTCTTTCTGCATTAATCGTTCCATAATTTAAGATGGTTTTTCATAATGTTTCTAAATTTTGTTCTGGTCATTGGTGTTAAATTAGGATACCTTTCGTTGAAAACTCTGCATGTTCGACTTATGATTCTGTTGTACTCGCCATGAATAAAAAATAAATTTAATATGTCAGCATTTGTATACGTATTATTTTCCATTTTCAGCAATATTTATCTGGAATAAACTCGGTATCAAAACGTCGATAAATAAATAATTGCAACTGACAATGACACGCGTCTGTATAGATGCGTAGTATTTTTTTATTTATCATGGCCTTCTTGCCAAAAATCAATAAAACTGCTTGATATTTGAAGGATTCTGCGAAAAATCGTAAATAAGTTCAAAACTATACTAGTTAGGTATAGGGATATCATATGTGGATAGATAGGAAATGTTATCGCCTATCCATTCAATGAACTAACAACATAGCATCGTATTTAAAAAAATTAAGTTTTTTTAATTTTTTGATAAAGATCAAAAATTGTTACTTTTCCACTTCCCTGTATATAAAATTTTATTTTCCGACAATACATTATCAAGCACCATACTATCTAATGACACAACCTAAATTTCGAGTTTCTCTCTTTGAAAATATATTCAAATTTAGGTGACACCCTGTGAAAGGTCAAAATTTGAGGAAAATAATTTTTATCTCAAAAACGGATTGAGTAGGGCAAAAATATTTTTAATAAAAGTTATTGGAAATGAAGAAAGGAATACAAAAAAAGTATATTATATAGGGTGTTTCATTTAAAATAAGCAAGTTTGAGTCATCTTACGGCATCACCGGAAGTCGCACAAGGTCGCCGTTATTTCCTCTGAAAAGAGCATCTCTTTAAACCCCAATACCCAAATTTGCCGGATTCAAATCGCATTACTTCCCAAAATATTCTAATGGACGGTCACCGTGAGACACCCTGTATAGGTACCAGATCGTTGGATAATACCATAAAAAAATAATATTGTTTATTATAGGGTTGTGGATTTGACAGGTCAATTTGTTTTTGGTCAATTGACTGAAATAAATTAAAATTTAGAAATGCAGTGGATGAACCTAACTATACTTGCCAAATTTCTTATTTTGTATTTTGGAAAAAATTAATTTTTTATAACAAGTTTTGCTTCTTCTGAAAAGTCTATTGCCATACCTAAATTTTATACAGGGTGGTCAAATGGATTCCATCCAGGTACACATTCTATAAGTGTATATCTCAATAGTTTATTTTTATATATCCATGAAAACATAAAAACATGAACACTTAAAATAAAATATCAGACTCGGGTAATTAGGTAACTGAATTATTACGAGCAGTAAAGTATGTAGCCAATGGTAAATTTTTATCTTTGGAGTCAGATTCTAGTTGCTCGGCTTTGGACGACGAAGAGACATCAGCTTCGGAAGATGAAGATAAATTTAAGTCGGGTATTCTTCCAGATTTATTAATTATATTTAAATTGTATTTAACATACACCCGTTTTCCGGATCGTGTAGTAGTCAGCCTATTTCTTAACTTATTATGGATAATACCCCACGTGGACCAGTTCCTTTCACAAGAAGCTGAGGAGGCCGGCATTTTTAGTAACTTTATAGCTACATCGTAAAGTACCGATTTCTTTTGCCAACTCTCCCACCAAGTTGATGATGGAGTAATATCCGATGATGGCAAATACGAAATGAAAATAAATAGACTGAGAAGGAAATGTCTATGAAAATGGTATAAAAAGAGAATAACAATAACTTCTCTATTCCTTTCCTTCATTGTGATTGAATCCGTTCCGGGAACCATTAGTAAACGAGGCCGACTATTGGGATTCCCAGAATCAGGCGTTATTGTTTTCTTAAATAACGGCGCTATAACGATACACTAAACATTATCCTGGGTGGTAGGAGGTAATCTGGACAGATCACAAATGCATAAATAATAAAATAAAATTGATATATTTTGACCGAATTTGACCGGTCAAATACGTCATGGTCAATTGACCATGCCCAACCCTATTTATAGAGTTGAATAACATGCTGAGTACTAAGGATATGGTAAATTGCAAAAACTATTTCCTTACTGTTATACTTAGCTACAAAAATTGGGCTCTTAACGTTTTTAACGTTAATTATTTTGTAACACTGAGGATCCAAAATTACAAAAACCCAGAAAGCCGCTATTTTCATTATTATATATTTGCTATTCTTTTTTATCTACACGAGTAGATATGTGCATAAACAAACATCGTTACAAAAGCTATTAGCAGTACCTAATAAGGGTCTAAGCTAGGTACTTAAAACCAGGGCCGTAACTAGGATTTTATTTTTCGTTTGGTCCCTTAATGCTCCACAGGGACAACTTGTTATAAAAAGTAAAGAGACTAACAAGCTTGTCAAAAATATTAAGGAATCTGTATTTTTTGGTGAAACATAAAAGCCAACAATTATTGCTTTTTCTGTAAAAAAATTAAAATGTTAAATTGGGTTGGTGTGAAAGGAATTATTTTTTTGTCGAAAATGTTGTGTAGTAACTATCAATTTTCTTGTTTATAGTGGTCCTACCTAGATACAGGAGAATACGTACTGTCCTTATAGTCCGAAAAAGATTAATTAGGGTAATTAAAAAAAAATTAATAACTAAGAAAGCTGTAGAACTGACTTTAAAGAAATGGGTGTTATGACTGTATCCTGTCTAGATAATATTTGAACGCCTAATGTTATTTTTTTTAAAACAAAGATTATTTTAATATAGATTCCAAGCATGAGCACAGTACGAGATCATTGGATGTTAAGTATCCAATACATAGGCTAACACTAACCGAAAAATTTCCACATTATACCGGGTGTTTCTCAAAAGACGTTCACCGCTATAACTTTTTTATATTAATAGATATTAAAATGAAATTTTGAAATTATGCATAAGAGATAAGTCTGCATTTATTGGCATAATTCTCAATTTGTTAGCACTTCCGGTTTGACCGGAAGTGACCATGACTTTGATATTTTAAATGGAACATCTTGTATATTTTTACTTATTTGGGTTCAGCATAACATTATGAGTGAAATGACACCTCACTTGTCATTTTTTGACATGTTATAACATATTTATGTTTATTTTTAATCTAGAGTGCTACAAATTAATTAAATCTGTTAATTTATCGTCAAGTGAAAATTAAAATTATGTCATAATAATCGACTTTCTAGGTTTCACAAGCGTTTAAAAAATGAAATTTTGTTTTTTTGACGTTTACTCCATTACTCTACTTTTCCAAATGGAACGATGGTGTTTCACTAGGGTATTTAAAACGAACATTTTTTTTCCAACAATTTGATACCATACACTCCTAGGCTATTTTAAAATTGACACTGAAAAATTTGCCTTATATCCGAATCGCAAATTTAAAAGCGTCATGCATTATTGCCGCCCTCTCCTTTTTAAAAAAATATAAAGGCGGCTTTGAAAAACAATGGAATGGTTTTGAAAAGCAATATGGTTTTAATTTAAAGTTGTAATGTCATTAGTTTATAAAACATACAATCTTGCGGCTTCAGAAGAATTTCTCTGGTCACTCCAAAAATTAGGAGCATATCAATTTGTTAATTTCTACTAAAACCAACCATTTTATCTGATTTACAATAAAATGTAAAAAAAAACATAAAAATGTTATAACAGGTCAACAAATGATAAGTGAGGTATCATTTTACTCAGAATGTTATGCCGAATCCCAATAAGCAAAAATATACAAGATTAGTAGAAGCTTTTTTAAAATTTAATAGTTTTAGCTCTTTTTTTCTTAACCCGACGAGCCATTGAACCGAAAATAGTAAAATTGTATTTTTCCCAAGATTAAAGAACTGAAATAAGTTATTTAAATTTATTCATAGCCCTCTAGATAAAAAAATTAATTTGGAATTTTTTTTCCCTTGGTGACAAAAAGTGACAAATGACACATCGATATATTTAGAATGTCATATGAAATCAAAAAAAGGAAAAATATACTAGGTGTCCCATTTAAAATACCAAAGTCAAGGTCACTTCCGGTCAAACCGGAATTGCTAACAAATTGACAATTATGCCATAAATGTACTAATCTATTATGCATAATCTCAAAATTTCATTTTAATATCTATAAATACAGAAAAGTTATAGGGGTGAACGTCTTTAGAGAAACACCCGGTATAGGTACGTGCCTTAAATTAGTTAATATATTGCCAGAAGATTAAAAACGAATTGGTAGGTATATAAAAAACATTTAAAAGAGAACTAAAAAAATATTTAATTGACCTGAAACCTTATAGTTTTGTGAATTTATAAAAATTTAGCACTATTGCTATACGTTTTTTTTCGGTTTTTTTTTTAATGTGATGTCATTTCATTTGTTTTGCTTTGTTTTACATTGTAACCAATTTGAAATAAAGATTATTATTATTATTATTACCAAGTAGTGATGTTAAAGAGCAGGTAAATTGCTGAACAGGTTCGGTTCTCACCCGAGAACCTGTTCCGTAAACCTGTTCACCTGTTCTTTTGATCATAAATTATTGTCACTTACTCACTTGGTATATTAATATTATTCTTGATAGTATGGCGAAAGCGGAAGAAAAGAGCGGATATGATTTTTAATTATCTGTACAGTACAATACAATTTAGTAGACAGAAAAGAAATAAAACTGTGCCGAGCCGAGCGAACGCGAAGAAAACAGCAAACACACCAAGATTCCCGGTAAATTTCAAAAATTTCTAACCGCGCCATCGCGTCGTTTAGCCTGCCACTCCTGCCAGTTCAGCGGTCCCCGTCACCGTGTCGGTCGAATCTCACTCTCTTAAAGAACCGAACACAGAACTCCAATAAAGGAACAGAACTCAAAGAACAGTTGGGTAGAAAGAACAGGCTGTTCTTTCATGCGGCGTGGAGCAGGCAGGGAACAGAGAGCAGTGAGAGCACACACACGGTTGCAGCGGTGTTCTGTGAAAAGAGCGCGCAGCGCCGCGTTGTCGGTTGAATAGGTTAAGCGAGCGCAATCATCTGTCATAAGTCTATCTAAAGAACCGGTTCAGTTCTTTTACAAAGAACAGTTCACTGAACAGGCTATCTCTAACCTGTTCTAAAGAACCTGTTCGGTTCTTTTCTTAACAACACTATTACCAAGTCACTAAAAAGGTCAAGGGGGAGAGGATATCAAGTTTTTTGACCAATAATCTAAGGACTTACCCATATCTCTGAAACTTATAATCAAATGTAACCTCCTCTCCAGCTAAAATGGTTCTGGTGCTAAAGAAGCCTATTCTTAGCTCACCATTAACAGTCCACTTTTGGGTCTCAGCATTAGGGTCACATGAATGGTTAATAAAACGAGAAATATTACCTAGAAACAAATATTTTTTTTTAAATAAAAAAGGTGTAAAGGATTAAAAGAAAACATACCTTTCATTGTTGCATCAATAATAGCATCAGCTCTGAGAGACATAAAATAGAAATGTATATTTTTATCCTTTGAGTAAACTTCAGCTCTTTTATCAAATTCGTCAGGATTTAGGACCTCCCCAACATATTCTAGTATAAATTCACCATAAGGGATATTAGCAGCTGCAATTAATCCTAAGCCCTTCTTCTCGGTTTTAAAAACTTCTACAGGAGCAAACTGCCCCTTTTGGAATCTTTTGTTGGTACATCTATCTCCAATCTGACATAAATATCCACATTCAATCATAAGAAGTCTATTTAAACAGTCTTCTCCACATCCATATTCATCTTTTTGAATATCCTCCTCTGCCAAATAACAATCGCAAATCATTTCTCTTGCTTCTTTACAAACTTGTCTATCAGTTTTATATTGATTCTCTTTTAAGTGAACAAAGGTCTTAAGTCTGGCTTCAATTTCAGCTTTACCCGACTTGTCTGTTTTTAAATCTACAGCTTTAGGTAATTGTGGTGAATTTTCAGAAAGCAGTGGTCCTGCAGTAGTTACTTGTAGATTTTCTGAGGATTTAGCTCTGGATTTTGATTTATTTTTTTTGGTCAGTTGTGGAGATACTGGTATTGGTTTTTCTAATTCACTGTGAACTGAGTTGCTATCTGAGCTTTCTGCTTCAGCTGACAATGCTGGTTCAGATTTAGACCTCACCAAACCATGAGACTTTTTCTTTACTGGTAGAATAGTTTTGATTCTATCAGATCTTCTGACCTCTTCTGAACTTTCATATTTGTCATCCTTCCTATTTTTTCCTTCCTTTTTTTTTCTCGATTCCTTAGTGTGCTTTGTAATCTTTGACTTAAATTCCTTGGGAGAAGCACATTCGTCAGGTGTATTAGGGTCATCTAGGGTAAATTTTCGAAGAACTTCATCAATAGTAGCATCTATATCAGCTTGTAATTTAACATTGACAGACACACTGGTGGGTTTTTCTAAATCAATAACCATTTTATCCATTTCATCTTCAATTTTTTTCATTGCTTTTTTTGCTTTTGTTTTGGTTCCTTTTGACTTGACTTGCTGGCTGTTGTCTTCGGTGGTAATATTTATGTCAAAATCTGATTTGTTACTTCCTGTTTTTAAATTTGATTCCACTTCCATTTTCTCTAATTCTTGAACCTTCTTTGTAAACATCTTTTTTGTCTTTTGTTTAAATAGATTAGTAGAGTTTGAACTGCTCTCATTTGAAGTTGAATCTCCTTCAGCCTCTGATGTTTTTGCTTCTGAGCTTTCAGAATCAATGTCCATTTTGATTGCATGTGAAGTATATGAATCTAATTCTTTTCTAGGTTTTCCTTTATGATATTTAACATCTCTGTTTTTGTTTGCCTCCAATTCTGCTTTAGGGAATATAGCATCTTTATCAGTTCTGTTCAATTCAGTTCCCTCCTTTTTTCCAATTTTTTTGCTTTTAAACTCCAATGGTTTATCAAGTTGTTCTTCTTGAAAGCTACTTTCACCAGAGAAATTCATTTCAGAATTTAATGGTTCGATGGTAGATATATTGTGTAACCTACGAAAATCTTCCTGCTTATCAATTTCTAAAGATTGGCTGTCATCTCCCACTGTTTTTTTCCTAGTACTTCTTCTCCTTTGTTTAGTTTCCGATTCTAATATGTCTTTCTTACCATAACAACTTTCAATGTGAGAATCCGCCATTATTTCTTTAGTTCGAGGCTGAACTATGGTTTTTGAGGTCAGTATCTTTTCTTTTTCGTCCACTGTTACTGATTGATAATTTTCAGATTTAGTTGTTTTTTTTATAACCTCTATATTACCCAAGTTGATTTTTCGAGTACTTATATTTTCTGTCTCCTTGGAAATTAAATCTGTCTGATCAGATTTCTCTCCAATATGCATTTTTTTAATACCCTCTTGCAATCTATCTGATGCTGGATCAAAAGCTTTTAAATTATTGGGATCGTTAGAAATATCCATTAATTCATTAATCTTTTGACAGAGAGTGTTTTCTTCAGACTGGTTATCTAATAGATGTGGTTCTTCTTGCAACCGTAGTCCATGTATTTTACTTCTCACTACTTTATCATATTCTGTACCTTGTCTCTCATTCTTTTGCGGGTGGGAAATAAAACTTGCTTTAACAGTATCTCTATCTTTAACAGTAGAGCATTGTGCTTTAATAGTTTGTACGGAATTGTCATCAACTTTTTCTCTACTAACATTCTCTAATATCTCAGGAGTTTTGTGAACTAATTTTTGAATTGGTCTAGGTCTAGATAAGTCATTGATAGATTGCAAAAACTTTTTTTTTGGCCCTCTTTCAGTGACAGGTATTTGAGCTGGTAACACATCATCTTTACAAACCTGGTCAACAAATGTATCATTAGTCACAATATCAGAAGTCTTCTCTGACGTGTCGGTTGATTTTTTCAAGTCATCCAATGGATTATTGGATGAAATAATTTTCTCACCTTTAGCTTGATATTCAGTAGTTTGTGCTTTCCGCAAACTGAAAGCTGATGCCTGATTCTCCAATAAGTTATTTTTCTCAATTTGAAATTCAGTCTGAATATTCTCTAAATTATCAATAATTATTGGCTCTGATGTGTCAAACTCAACTTGCTCTTCAATTACTTCATATTGGTTAGTTGAATTATCAGAAATGTGCATATCATTATCACATGCATCTTCATCTTGAACTGTTATCATACTTTGTGATGTAGTGTCTTCAGAAGTAACAGACCGACATTCCTCATCAATTTTATAAGTAGAAAGCCTCACCTTTTCATCTGGATTACCAGCAAGTTGTTTATCTTCTTGTAATGTACCTGATGCTACTTTTTGCATTATCTTTTTCTCTTCCTGCTCAATGTCAAGCTGATTTTGCTTTTTAGTACTAGTAGTGTGTTTCTTGTTACTTTTCTGTTCAGTGTTATCATAATTGCAATCATCACTTTCTAGGACCCCTGCTTTCGATTGAGGGTTAACAGATGGACCTCGAGATGGACCCTTCAATTTATATCGGACAGAAAGGTTTTCTACACTCACATTCATCTCCTTATTTTGATTTTCTCTAAGAGAAATTCGGGAATTTCCCTCCAACTGCACTTCAGGTAATTCAATGATAATACTATCATCTTCGACAACACATTCCTCAATAATTTCTGTATCATCAACTTTTGGACTATCTATGTTAACCATTTGATTTTCAATAATTAAGTATTTGGTGAAAGCAGCATTTTTTGGATTTGGCAGTGACTGCTGTCTGTGTTCATGTTGTAATGTATTTTTTATAGTCTTCGAATGTTGTGGTTCTAAATGATTACCTTCTAAAATGTCAATTAAAGATTGTTGATCAACAGAAACAGAACTAAAATTAGGTTTATTTTTACTTTCTGATAAACTTTCAGCCATATCTTTTAAAAACAAACTGTTATCTTGACTATTTTCATCATCTGACCAATCCTTTAAAATTTCAAGAATTTCAGGGCTAGTTTTTTCCAATTCAGCAATCTTTTCCTGATCAAGGTCTTTTTTATCAGGCATAATAGATTTCTTGGGGGCATTTTTTGATGCTGGAGCCTTAGCTGCAGGCTTATTTGCTTTGGGAAGAATTTCTATATTTACAATGCTCTCTCTTCTTGTTGATCTAGTTGAAACAGTACCTACAACTATAGGGGTTGGTTTCTTCTTTTTTGGTGGCATGTTTATGTCTGAGATAAACTTTTTAGCACATGTATTCTAATAATTCTTGGTCACATAAATTTGTTGATGTTCGCTTGCTAACATCCACAACTTTTATCAAATCTTGACAAAAAGTTGTGCTAGGGAGACAAATCAGGGAACCATGATGTAGTGATAATTATTTTGGCGAATTAATTATGACCATGAGGCCACCATAGATTGTTAGATTTTGATTTTGACTGTGGACATCGACACAAGAACGTAATAAGTTTTCTTTCTATACTTATTTAACACGGTCACTTTCCTTACAGCACAAAAATAAAATAACAATTGACAGATGAGGAGACGGTGACAAGCACAAAACACCAACTAATTTTTAAGGGTGACAAGAAGACAAAAGACAGGGGGACAAGGTAGATGAGGAGGATCGCTTCTCAACAGTGATCACAGCTTGACACAGCTTTCATTTTCTACAGTATTCTGTGATGGTGATCTGTGTATTGATTGTTACTTTTAATTGTTGGCAACACTTTACCAATGCTAGCTACTTTACAACTTATTATTCCTCTGTGTCCTCCCAGAAAAGTAACTGGATGGATTGTATTGTATCCACGCTGTGATTTTAAAGATGCGAGGACGTCTATTCTCCTTTTAAAAGAAGTGAATGCTGTCTCGCGAGAAGGGACAAAATTCACATCGTATGGAAATGAATAGTCATTTTAAGTTTCAAGAATCGCTCTAATCATTCTTAAGAGAAAAAAGTAATCATTTCTCTTGAAATGATCATTCGCCTATTTCGAGAATAGACGTCCTTGATGCCTGTGATTGGATCTAGGGGTATGTTTTTTGATTGGATCACACGTCAAAAAGTAGGACCCGTCTGGATGTCATTCGCCGAGTTCCTTTTACGTTACTAACCACAACAATGATTTGTCCTCTCTCCCTTGAATATGCTCCTCTATATTTCTCAGACGATTATACGCATATAATATTAGGGAATTATTGAAAATATAATTTTTACGTCAGCACTAATAAGGGAATGCCCTATTTTAATAAGGTCTTAACCTTATTTCTCTAAAAAATAAAGACTTATTGGAACGCTTTCCTGTTTACGACAGCGTTATTTTTAACCTAATGTCTAATAACCTCCCATCATTCAGGATTTGATAAGGGATTTTGTCCCACAAATTCTCTTAAGGGCCAAATCGTCATTATAGGTAAACCTTAATCTGTTATAATGCAACCATCTGTTTTTTGAGGTTCGGTTGGCCGAATAAGGGAAATAAGGAAACGTTATTTTACTTACGGTAACTAGTCGTAAATAGGGGAAGGCAGTATTTTATTATGGTTCCCATTTTAAATATTTTTTAGTGCGCATGCTTAGCTGTCATTTTAAGAACGACCATAGTTGTTAAACGTCCCTTTAACAAGTTTGTCCAGCAAAGATATTTACTTTACTTGCTGTTTAAAAGAAGCAAATGGAAAGTACCTATTATCCAGACTTGAAACAAAGGGCTAGAATAGAACGTTCGGCTACAGTATAATTTTTTTTTGTTTTAACGTGTTAGTGCCGTTGAGCACTTTTACACACTTTGGGTTTTTGAAAATTAAAGGACAAATTGTCCTTTGGGGGGGGGGGGGGGGACGTTAGTGTTTCTGTAGAGTGTAATTTTTTATTTTCAAAAAATTTTTTACTTTTTGAAAATTGATCAAATTTTTTGGGTTTGATCAATTTTTGTGGTCATACAATCAAGCATGGCTTGACGATTAAGATGTTGTTTTTGTGTTTTTTATGTTATTGTATAATAGGAGCATATATGCTCTTATTGCGGATTTTGAGCAGATTTGGGGCGGGATTTATGGGAAATGAATTTTGAATTAATTGATTTGGGTGAAACTGTTTTTTCCTAAAAAACTCAGTATGTCTTTTGTTTAGGAATTCTTGAATTGTTTCTACTTTAAGGTCGCGGTGGGTCGCCGCTCCCCTAATGTAGTAAGGCGCGTTTGTGATGGCCCTAAGAACTTTATTTTGAAGTGTTTGAAGACGTTTTCTTCGTGTTTTAGGTGCTTGACACCATGCTATGCTTCCGTATAGTATGGAGGGGCGCACTACTTGTTTGTATAGTAGCGTCTTGTTTTTAAGTGACAGTTTGCTTTTGCGACCCAGGAGAGGATATAGGCGGCCAAATGCTTGCTTTCCGCTTTTGATTTTATTGTCAAAATGGGGGGCCCATGAGAGCTTTTTGTCAAGGGAGTGACACCGAGGTATTTTAGGGTGTTGCTCCAAGGTATTTCAGTGTTGTCTAGTTCAAGATTTTGGATATTGATGTTGTTTATTCTCTTGTTGGAAATGAGAATGGCTTGAGTTTTTTCAGCGTTAACTTTTATTTTCCATTTTTGAAAATAGTCAATAAGCGTGTTAATCTGATTTTGTAAATATCTTTGAATGTGTGCAAGGTTTTTACGAGTGCACGTCATGGCCGTATCGTCAGCAAAGATGTATACACAATGTATGAAACTGGGGCAATTGGGGAACCTTGGGGAACGCTCGCTTCAATATCTCGTACGTCTGACAAAATGCCGTTTACACGGGTTTGGAATTTTCTATCTTTGAGGTATGAAATAATGAATTTTGTGAAATTTATGTTTATATTATAAACATAATGGAGTTTGTATGCGAGGCCGTCGTGCCAAACTTTGTCAAAAGCTTTGGAAATGTCTAGACCCAGTAAACACGACATGAAAGCTCCGGAGGTGGACAGAAGGCGCATTGCCGAAACGTCGGTGTCGGGCCGCCAGCTACAATATCGGCGGCGTGGAGGTAGGGCATGACCGCTCGGCCGCCGGGCGGCTTAATAGCTACATAACGGACCTGGTTGTGCGGTACAGACGCTACTTTTTGCCACTGAGCCGCGGGCCGAACAGATTTGGTTAGCGCGCGGCATCTCGACGAGACCGCGGACGGTTCGCTGGCAATTTATTTAAATACCAGCGAGGAACCGCGCATGGTTAGAGGGAAATCTTACCATTAAAACTCACCGTAAAGTAAAAGACAACTGCTTTATTGTTTAACAAACCCTGCAAATATAGGACGTTATTCTGATTCATTTACACATAACTTTTTATTATTTTTTTTTGCGACTCATCCCTTCCCTGTCGGAAGCATTTTGGTCAATGGTCAGAACAATATCTGAATTTGTTGCATTGGACGTTATTGGATTTCTTCGTACAGCACCTAAAAACCATTTGGTTTGGTTAAGTTTATATACTATAAAATACTGCATACAAAGAATAGCCAAGCATGCACTATTTTTTTTTGTTTTAACACTTTCAACTTTACATATTATGAGAGTAACAGAGGTAAAAAAAATTTACAATAAAATTATATACTTAGGTATGAAACTTAAACTCACTTATAGTTTTGTTCACTGGTACTGAATCATCTGTCTGAGGGGTGTCTTTTTATTTTTGGAAATCAGTAAGTTCGTCTAATAATGAATCCTGTATTCTGCCTACAGGCACTGAATCTTCTTGAGAAATGTAGCCTTTGCTTTATAATAATAAAGGAACGCCTCGTGCTCGTGGAAAAATAATTTTAATGTTCTGTCTACCGTCATTCACCTGTCAAGTGTCAGTTCTTTCGCAGAAGCACAACGGCGCGAATTTCAAAAATACGCAGCTGGCTTGCGATTAGCCGTGGCCAAACAAGTAAAACGAGGAACGCAGTAGTCAGCTACCCGCGCGCGGGTGGTACACGGCACGTCGACTCTTTGTCACAACCGGCGAGATATCTTCTAACCGTGTCCGATTCGAAAGATAAGGTCCGTTTCTCATGTGCTGCGCTACTACCACCATCGGGTAGCACACTATTAGCCGTGGTAGTTCGACGCATGGAAGGTAACGCGACAGCCAAAAGCGGCCAGTAATCGGCAACATGAGCCGTCGATTTCCCGTCAGTGCCGGAAGGCGGCCGAACTTTTACCGCCAGCTTTGGTTTTCTGGGGAGCTACCATGCCTGTGGAGGCCTGGTGCTGCAGACCGTCTGTGGCTGTGTCGATTAGTCTAGCAAGTTGGTCTTCGGTCGAATGACCGTGGCGAAAGCCAAACTGCTCATCTTGAATGATGTGGAGTTCGTTAAAAATGTCCCATAGTCTGGATACAAAATTTTTTTCTGAGATTTTTGCTATGGACGAGATGAGACTTATGGGTCTCCAATTTTCGGGGAAAGTGCGATTTTAATTAGGTTTTGCAATCAGTATTACAATCGCTGTTTTCCACGTATCTGGATATACGTGACTTTTAAACATGAAGTTTATGATCATTGCGATGTTATCAATGCGACGTTATCCGGCAGGTTTTTCAGCGCTGTGTTACTTACTGCGTCCTTACCCGGGGCTTTTTTGGGTTTAGTGATGTGAATTTGTGCTTTTACTTCCTCAGAATTTGTGGGGCGTATTTGGGGGGGGGGGGGGCGGTTGGGGAAAAATTCTCGGGATTTCTGAGGCAAGTCTCTCTACACGGTTTTCCCAGTCGATGTCTTCATCAACTGAAGTGTTCGGGCGAAATTGGCTTTCAAGTAACTCGGCGAAGGCTTCAGTCTTCTCGTCGTCCGAGTAAACCATTCCGCTTGCACCGTGCAGAGGGGGCACTTGGGTTGTTTTATTTTTGTTGAAGTGTTTTTGAATGTGCCAGAGTGAATTGTCTTCTGGACTTAGTGAGTTTAAGTGGATTTCAAATTTATAGTTACGAAACTCCAGAATCAGGGTTTTTATGTTATTTGTCAGGCGTGACGCTTCTATATTGTTTTTGGGGGTTCAGTGTGGTTTTTGCTATGCGACGAAGACGATTGCGCTCTCTGATCATTCTTTTTAGGAATGGCGGTAGGATGAACGGGTTATATAGTGCTCGTTTTGCACTGTTGTGTTTGCAGCTTGTACAGATATGTCTGTATGTCTGTTGTGAGTTTGTCGATTTCTGAATTTAATTGAACTATGCTGTCAATTGTTTGTATTTCTGTCGTTTTGTCGTTCAGATGGTTTTTAAATTTTTTCCAATCAGTTTTAATGTGAAAATTGTCCAGAATGTCATCCTCCGCTACGCCTATGGCGAATGAAACAGGAGAGTATGATCAGAACTAAGCTCATGAAGAACTGTGGTGACTACATTGTAGTGAAAGTTTTTCGTTAGAGCGAAGTCCAGAATGTCTGCAGTGTTGTTTGTGGCAAAATGCGTCGGTTCTTGCGGAATAATTGGGGAAATTAAATTTTGCGAGACATATACCTGTATAGTATTTTTCCCGCAAAATTTGTGACTCTCATGCCCCAGTCAGAGTGCTTGGCGTTAAAATCGCTAGCACTAAATTGGGCCAATGGAGAGTTTGTGACGATATTTTGTAGGTCGAGCTCTGTTTTAGATTTCTTGCCGGTGGTCTATATAATGATTTTAGAATGAGCGGGCCGTCCTGCATATCGACTTGAATCGAAGTGCATTCAAGCTCGTCAAGGTGAGGGGTGACTAGCAAATGATGACTTATTGCTGTTTTAATAATGATGGCTGTACCTCCGCCAGCTCTGTCGGCTCGATCATCTCTGTACACGGTGTAATTTTTGAACCACCTGAAGTTTGTGCCGTTTCTAAGGAAAGTTTCCTGGATGAGAGCTACATCCACGTTATTTTCGTATAGAAAACAGTCACTTTTTTATTGGTTCGCCATGGCTGTCTACGACGTACGCGAATACAAAGGCGGAATTCGCAGGCCATAGTCAGTTAAAGGTTATATTAGCGATGAGGTGGTATGAGAGACGCCCGGGGTTAGTTAATCAAAATGACAAGACGTTGACTTAGATTTGTTTATTAATAAATTATACGTTTGACAAGCCAGCCCTGGCCGTTGCTCAACCCCTTAATCGGCCAAAGCGCTATTTCTCATGGCCTGATCTTTGTTTGCTCCTAAACACTCTAGAGGGCCATAATTCCTCTGCGTACGAGCTCTTTTGGCGCTCTTTATCTGGCGGTTCTAATTATTATTTCTTCTTCTTGGTTATACCAAACCATTCTTTTTCTGTGGTTATAATTTGATTCTAACCGCAAAATAGAACAGGGGAGCAGCCAACGAAATAAGAATACAAAGGAAGTAGGGTATGGTAGATTGACAGTTGTCCGGGATGGGGTCTGATGGCGGCAACATTTAACGCACGCGCGTTTCCGGTGTACCTGTGGCGTATCATTAAAATGGTAATAACAAAATGATTAATGAAATTTTATTTGGACGAAAAAAATAAAAAATATATTTAGATTCATATATATAAGATACGGTAAGGTTGGTGTAATAAAACAATACAACTATTTCTTTTAATTATTTATTTAAATAAGGTAACGGAGGTGAAAGGGTAATGTAAATTTTTGGTTAAATAACTAAAAAACACCTGTTATTATACATTAAAAAAAAATTGCAGAAAACAAATTGTTTCAGATAATCGGCAAAATTATTGCCAAAACGTCTACGTTAAAAAATAAAATTTTAAAAAAACCTTACTCTTTCTTCATGAACCAAATCACAAGAAAATAATAAAATATAATATAATATAGTCCTAGCTGTTTATTATAATATGTACCTAAATAATATTAATGATATTTCTAGTATACAAGAAAATTGTCAAATGACAAACTATGCAGATAATACAAACATTTTATTTATTTGTAGTATCAACAACTTAACAAGTTAATTATAGATACATAAACCCCATTTCTAAAAGCTATCCTAAGCTATAATAAATATTCAATTAGCATTTGCCCAAGCAGTTCATTCCTTAATTTTAATTTTTGATAGTTTAAATTATATATGTCAATGTCTCCACAATATTTATTAAAATAGAGCACAGTCACAGTGTTGAGTTTTTGTATAGATTTGTCCTCGGTGTAGGAATATAAAATACATGTGCGGATCTAGTATTGACTAAGCCTATTCTAAACGGAAGCAGTCCTAAGAACTCTTTATTATCTATTTTGTCTCTAAATATTTTATATAAGAAAATAATTCTTGCTTCTATACACAATAGTCTTAAAGAAGGGATATTAAACAAATTACAAAAAAGCCCTTGATCTGTACCTCTTGGCGGATAAACTGAAAATGACTTGTAGTACAAAAATTTTTTAAATTTACGCTGAATAGATTTTGAAAGAGCAATCTTATTGGCATACTGAGGATCCCAAATAGTGCATGCATACTAAAGTTTTGTAGCTACCAGGGATTTATATAAAGTTATTATGGCGTTAACATTTTTAAAGTATTTACAAGTTCTTATTATAAATCCTAGCATATAAAGACCATGAGCTTCTCGAGCAACATATTTAACAATTTATGATTGAAGTAAATAATTATTGGTTTTCTAAAGATAAACTGATATTAAATAAATCAAAGACCGTTATCACCTTGTTTAAGACTAACCCATACACTTTGGAGAATCTGGAAACAGTAACCATTAATGATTGTCATATAAGATTAAAGGAATATACTAAAATCTTAGGTGTATTGTTGGATAGTAAAATGTCCTGGAAGAACCATGTCCTGGAAGAGGCATATCCTGGAAGAGCCATGTCCAATATATGTTGTAACCAGAAGGTGTTCCAGTTAGATTCACAGTAGGATAATTATCTTTAGGCAGGTTTTGACAGGGTGTCTTATAAGATATTGCATAGGAACGTACCTGCCAAAAAAATATAAGTTTTTTAATTATTTGTTTGGTACCTTTACCAAATGACACAAAAGTAACTATAACGTGATACTAACTCTCTTTTTTTATATTTTGATATGAATTTCTTTAAATGATAGAAGGTTTGGGACTTGCTTTGAATTTATTTTTTAATCAATGGTATCTCCAGTCGTCCTCAGGTGAATATTGAGAAAACGTTTCTATCATTCTAGAAACATCATTGTCTTCAGTCTTTAAATATGAATTTCTTTGTTTATCGTACCTACACTTCCATATTTTATTACATTCTTTATCCATGAGTTTAAAATTTTAAAAGTAGATTAAACCAATAAAACATCTAAAAACTTTTATCGATACATAATTTATGAAAAAGTGACAAAGCAGCTTCCTCAGAAGCATAAATAATGCAGAATTATTTGTATTCATATTCTTAAGTACCTACCTACATATTTTCCAATATATTATGTAATGACCGGATACAATAGTTTCAAAACTTACACTTTTTAACCTGGCTACTTCAAAAGTAGGCACTACTGCAGTTGGGACCAATCTAACTTTCAATCTTGAGGTTCCGTCAAAGCAATCTTCAGGAAAATGCTTTTAGCAAAGAACTGTATTTCGTGTAGGATCCCAATCACTTCGGTTTACAATTTTCAACCACGCCTTTTTTCTTAGGTAATTATTTGGAAAACTAAAAACCAATAAGTATTTTTAATTTGCTTTTTTGTAGAAATGGGGTAATCCAGTTGATTAATAAATAAATAATATTTTTCTGGTTTTATAAGACGAACGCCCATGAATGACATGCGAGGTTCGGAGGTTATGTGTATTTTGATATTAAATTAAAATATTTTTTTTTTCTATACAGATTAAAAAAGTTTATATATCTAAACATAAACTTACCGATGAAATGTAATGCCCAGTTTTTTACTTCATAGCGTTTGGGAGCACCCACAAGCAGCACAACTAACCATATTTAAAGCTTATTAATTAACCCAGAATAACAACTAATTAAAATGTTTTAATCACTGTCCAGCGCTAAAAGTATACTCCACTGTCACACTAAAGTAATTATAAGTTTACTAGTATTCGTTAAATATGGTTGTTAACTAATTAAAATGCAAAATAACTCAAAAACGGCCAAGAAAGCAGAAATCACAGCTCGACCTGTCAACCACGGTCAACCACCAAAACAAACATGGAGTCATTTGTGGGTTCTGAAGATGGCCGACTTCCGTCGCAAATTTTGTTGGGCGGTTTATGCAAAACCCTACTTCCTTTGTATTATTATTTCGTTGGGAGCAGCCCTAAAGTCAACTAGAGAAATCCAAAATAAAAAAAACAAAGCTTTTATAATAAGAGAAGACCAAAGAAAAGTATTAGTTTGGTTTATCCTTTATTTTTTTTTCACATGGATAATATCCTTCACTATGGCTTTAGGATTGAATATAGCAAGTAGAGCTTGCATTACACTCAAAATTTTAGAAGAAAGGCTAGGAATGCTAAGGTAAAGTTGTTTATTATGTCCACTTACTAAATGAAAATGATCATCTGATTTGTCGCCCTATTGTGAGAGGCAGTAACCCGTTATAAATAAGCATCCCTAAAGCGGTTTTTACATCTGTGAAGTTCTTGGTGAATTTCTTTATAATTTTCTTCCTGAAGTCGGTAGCATTTACACAGTGTAACCATAGTGCATCAGCTCATTAATTTTGTTTTACAAAAACTTTTAACAGAATTGGCTAGTATATAGAGTATAAACAAGGAATTGTAAAATTTATAAAAATAACTAACCTTTCACCAACGGTTCAAAAAGTTTGGATGTTGGTACATCCCAATCGACGGAAAATTTGATGGAAAAATAGAACTTGTTCTGATTTGTGAATAACTTCACAAAGAAATTTACAAATAAATGTACCCTTACCTCCTTTCTCCCTTGGACATCCAACTCTATGACAGTACTTAAGTAGTGGCTAAAATAATGCTTATTCTATTTTTTAATTTTTCTTTTAGTTTAGCTACACTGGATGCTAAAAAAGAAAAGCACACAGGTCCCTCTCGCCCTCGCCTTAGAAATCCCACTTGGCTTACCAAAAAGAACAGATCGGTAAGTAGGCACCTCAGTCATATAAATTTGTACTGATTTAAGTTCACTAATAAATGGTTGTTAAAAAAAAAAAAAAAAAAGTAATAAAAACCATTTAAATTAAAAAATTTACCATTAAAACAAATTTAAAAAAATTTAAATGGCTGGTTTCCAGAGCATACTACCCTGATTGTGATTTTTTTAATGAGGATAATATTGTGATATTGTATGTAATATTTATTTATTGAATTTATTTATTGAATACTTTACAAACACCATCACAATAAATAGTACATAGTAGTTACATGTAAAGTCATAATTGCAAATACAAAAAAACAACAATAGGAACAACTTGAGCAACCCAAATCTATACAATAATAAACTCAAAAGAAGGAAAAGACATAAAATAAAATATAAATTTTAAATGTGCAAAACAAGTTCTAAATTACAGACCTCAATTTTCTCACATTGACATGGAAAATATCCGTTTGGACCTCGCTAAAAATGTCATTTGCAACAGCCATCATTCTGTTAAAAGGCGATATACTGCGTTTATCTACACTAAATAATTCTTGTTTATTAGGAATTCTTAGATTAATCTTAGGTACAGGGTTATTTTTTATATTTGCGTACCCACCTACAGGGCTTAATATAAGTGACAGAAAAAAACTTTTAATACAAAAGTTGTATTATGTTTCCCGTCATATCTTTTAGACTTATTAAAAAAAACATCTGCACATCGGAAAGGTAAAAGACAAATGAAAGTCTTCTTTTTTTAAATGGAACACCCTATATATTTTTTACCAGGGCGAAAGATCTCTTTCTCCTGGTTTCAAAAATATATAATATGTCATCATTTATTCCAGTCGTTTGTGAAATATTTGAGTTTTTGATTAATGGAATTAACTATAATCTAGTCGGCGTTCGCATACTTCAACGTGACATATTTGTCACTTTACTTTAAATTGAAAGATTCAGTAAGGAAAATGCGTCTTTTTTACTCTAATAACAACCGAATAGCTGTAGTTCAACAGCAATATCGTCGAATTAATCCTGGACGACAGCTGGTACCATCGATTGACACAAACGCATTATCCATATAATCATTTACTTTACTTTATATCATAAATTATAAATCATAAGTTATTTTCTTTACTGCATGTTTCAATTTAAAGTAAAGTGACAAATATGTCACGTTGAAGTATGCAGAACGCCGACTAGATTATAGTCAATTTAATTAATCAAAAACCGTAATATTTTAAAACGACTGGATTAAATAATGACATGTTATATATTTTTGAAATCAGGAGAAAGAGATCTTTCGCCCTGGTAAAAAATATATAGGGTGTTCCATTTAAAAAAATAATACTTTCATTTGTTTTTAACTTTCCGATGTGCAGATGTTTTTTTTAGTAAGTCTAAAAGATAGGACGGGAAACATTATGCAACTTTTGTATTAAAAGTTTTTTTCTGTCACTTATATTAAGCCCTGTAAGTGGGTACGCAAATATAAAAAATAACCCTGTACATTAAAGTGTATATAATTAATTAAGTCGCAGTCTTTATATTTATAATTATTTACAATATAATACAGATATATCACCGCCAGTTGTTTTCTTCTTTGTAAAAGAGATTTAAACTTAAAGCTATCAAGCATAGATTTGTATGAGACCTTGTACGGGTATGTACTATTTTTCAAGACGTAAAGGTAACGCAGAAACCTTTTCTAGACTCTTTCAATATAATCAATATGTACGGCCTCCGCGGGCATCCATATTTGTGAAGCAAGCATACTCCAAGTGAGGTCTTACCACAGAGTTATACAATCTAATTATAGTAGAGATCTTGAAATTTTTTGTATTCCTGATTAGGAAGCCCAGCGCTTTTATAGATTTTTTAATCATTTGAAAAAAATGGGTATTAAACTTTAGGTTTGTCTGAAAGAAAACTCCCAAGTCCTTCACCACACTTTCACGATTTACTGTTACGTCCAAGATTTTGTAATTATTTAGGATTGGGTTTATTTTTCTTGTAAAAGTTACAACAGAACATTTTTTTATATTAAGGAACATGTTGTTGTCTGAAAACCATTTACTTACTTTATCGATATCGGTCTGGAGTAAATCACAGTCTGTCTGTGTCTTCACAACCCTGCAAAGTTTAAAATCATCTGCAAAAAGTAGTCCTGTGGAGTTTGAGAGGCAATCTGGTAATGTGTTAATAAACGTTAAAAAAAGTAAAGGTGCTCCCCTGCGGGACGCCCGAGGTTGCAGTAAATGGTTCTGATTCACAGGTGCCAATTTTTACCCACTGAATTCTATTTGATAGATATGAGTTAAAAAAATAATAAGTATCATCTGTTATACCTAGCTCCACAAGTTTGTTAAGTAATAATTCATGATGGACCTTGTCGAATGCCTTCTCGCAGTCTGTGTAAATAACGTCTAGCTGGTTTTTATTTATAATTGCTTCAGCAGCAGCTTCAGAAATTATTGAATATTAAGTATTTTTAATTATAATAATAATGGATACCTATTTAGCAGTTGCCTAGTTTTAAACAAAAATTACATAAATAATACAATATGGTAGAATTTTGTGACATGTATTCTGCTTATTATACAGTTATAATTTAAGATAAAATTGTAATCGAGGTGTTCTATATCCACTATTTATTTTTTTGGAACAAATAAACACTATTTATTATTAGATTCAATAGTAAGCCGGCAAAACCCTTGTTACACTTTTCTTTTGGGAGTTTTTGATTGACCTCTTAAGTTAGTGGATGGATTGAATTGTAAGATTTTAATGTGAAAGCAATAGTGACCATTAAGGATGGTATTTCAATCACCCCTAGTTCTTCTTTAAGTGTTGTAAGTTTTAAGTGAAATAATCTCACCTCAGAACAGGGTTGGCAAGTATCATGATATTTATATAAATATCTAATATATATCGATATAATATATCCAAATTTGGATATTTATTTATATTTTTAATTTACATATTTTTAAATTTTTTCAAGTATTCTGTAAAGATATATTTTAAAAATTCAAAATCACTTAATTTAATATAAACATGTTATAAACCTGTAAATTTGCATTTTAATTCTATTCAATGATATCTATATCTATCACAATCATCATATATTTTTGCTTTTAACTATGGTTCAACTAAAAACCCACAATTACTGTGCTTGGGAATTAAATCAAAATGAACCCAAACTGAATTTTTTATTTTGGGCATTGTAAAATTTTTATTTTATAAAACAAACAGCAAAATATTGCTCCGTTCAATCAGAAATCGGAACTAAATAAAACTGCCACGCGGCAAAGAGCAACAGGTGGTCAACATCTCGGAAAGATGGGGAATCACCGCATCGTAAGCAGCATAATACGCTGTTGCCGGCTCAGCGGCAGCGGGGCCATATTTTTATACTGCTGAATAGAATTTTAGAAAAAAATATATTGATACCTATAATATATCAGGATAAATATCGTCGCATAAATATCATGATATTTATCAAGATATATATCAGGATATTTATCACGGATATATATCCTGCCAACCTTGCCTCAGAAGGTTGTTCTCGTTGTGTGTGTCTGGTATTTCTAATAGCAGTGGATTGAATAAAATATATATTTACAATACCAACAACAATAAGTGTGTTTATAAGAATTTCTTCATTTTGTAAGACTTAAATTTAAAATCGTTTTAGTAAAAAAGTACAATTAAGCACAAAACGTAATTAAAAAATTCTCAAAAATAATAAGTAAGTAATAGTTTGGGACGAGGGGTAATTCACTGGAGAAAATGGTGTACAACTTCTAGAAAATACAAAAGAAAATACAGAAAATACGAGGAAAATAGAGAAAATACGAAGAAAATACAGAAAATACGAAGAAAGTACAGAAAATACAAAGAAAATACGAGAAAAATACAGGCCAACATAAGGAATAACCGACTACGACCGATTATGGAAAAGAACAACGCTGCTGCCAGAACCCCGACCTTCTAAAAAAAAAAAGGGAATATTGTTGGCGAAAATGGTGTACAACTTCTAGAAAATACCAGGAAAATACAAGGAAAATACGAAGAAAATTCGGCAATATGGAAAATGGTGTACAAATTTTTCTCAGTGAATTACCCCTCGGTTTGGGATGATTTTTATTTTATTTATTTATTGACTTTATAACATTTTAAAGTAACATTGGGTACAGTACATATTTCACAATGAATTTTCTATAACTTAATTACAGTAACATGTGAAATCTTAACTTAAAATAACCCTCCTCGCAGAGGATTTAAAGCTAGTCATGGAAACATCTATTAAGTATAGCCTATTATAGTATCGATTGACAGTGGTTGAAATCCTATTGACAGGTTTATGTAGCAAATACAGTGTACGAAATTTTAGATACCGATTATACCATGTGGTGAATTAACAATATTTGAACAATTAGTATTTTTTTTTTATTAAGTAGTTGCAGAACGGAAGTTTAGATACCGACAAAAATATGTCCGATAACCATATATTATTATCTGGTACACTAAAAATTTTTTTTTTGAAAATGTTAAATTATCCCCATATTATAATTTTTTTATAATTAGATATTATACCTTTTTAAATTATTCACAATCTAATCACTTCTGGACAGCTTTAGTCAAATCAAATCATTTACTTTCATGTGAACATGCTAATGCATTTACATACAGCATATAAGTTTAATAATATATTATTTAAGATAAAACACTTTAAAACTATTTTATTTTTAAAATAAGACCAAAACACAAAAGAAGTTAAACTTCACAATTAAAAAATTCTTCAAATGTCTAGAGGGCCCCATTAATCAACAATTTCTTTATGTTCGCTTTAAATTCCTTCAATGGTAGGTTTTTTAGATTATGTGGAGGGCAATTCAAAAATTTTATTGTAAGGGCCACTCTGACATCTCTTTAAACTGAAGCAAGTTTGTAAAATGTACTTAGATTTTTATTTTTTTAAGTAACCAAAAGAGGAAAGAAGGAATACCTCAAAAAATAAGCGTCTCAGGCGAAAAGTGGTTTTAGATTCGTAATTTAAGTACGCCCCAAATTCGTCATTCCTAGAAAGCCCGAATAATAAAAAAATATTCCTAATAATAAGACAAACACTTTTCTAATATTAATGTATGTAACCTACAATACATACTAAAAATCTAACTATATTGTTATCAGACAGGTACCAACCTTTGACGGTATCTAAACTTCGGTTTCCAATTTAGTGCACACTTAATTGACCACGCTGTATAATAAATAGGTTAGTAAATTCAATTCATATCTTAATTCTTTTTAAGATTTATTTTTTTTGTCTAGCCACTGTGTATTTGTTTTTTTTTAAACATAAGGTATTTTAGCACGCGGATGAATTTATTACATCAGAAAATCTGGAATTCTTAAAGGAAATAGTTCAAGATAAAATATCAAAAAGTAATGAAAAAGCAAAAGAAATATCAGTAGATTCTCGTCCTTGGAGTCCACAACTGCAAAGAACCGGAGTTATTGCTAAAAAAATTGGCATTTATCCCTTGTGGCTAAAAAATGGCACTAGAATACAGACTACATTATTACAGGTAAATATATACGTGTATAATTAACCTTCACCAGAGCTGAACAGTAGCTACTAAGTAGTTAAGCTACTAGCTAGCTACTTTTTTGGTACCTAAGCTTTATTCAAGCTACTTCCAAACCAAGTAGCTTTTGCATGGGAGTTTTTAAGGGTAGAAAACGATTTATCTCGATTTCCGGCAAAACTACAAGTCCTATGAAAAATGTTAAATGGCAAAGTTGTAGGTAATAAAAAGATTTACAACTTTTGTATTAGCACTTTTTTCACATAACCTCAAAATTTATGTGAAAAATTCAAATAACCAAGTTCTTGGTTTTTTATTTTTATCTTTTACAAAAAAATTTTTTTATACACGAAATTTGGTGAAAACTTTCCTTTTTATGTCCCAAACACACTGTAATTTTTTTGATTTAAAATATTTATTTTTTAACCTTATTTTGACTTAATATCGAAAAAGCAACCTAATTTTCAATCGAAAATTCTCACGTCAAAATATCTGCTTTTTTAAAAAAGTCGGTGGGCTTTTTGTTCGTTGAAATTTTTCAAACATACTTATTTTATGAAGTTACCTTATACAGGGTCCAAAACAAATAAACTTTGCATCACATGCGACCAAATTTTAGTAGCCCAATTTTGATTTTGTAGTAAAACACACATTTAATATGGCGCTACTTTAAAGAAAATGTATCTGAAATAAAGCATTGTCAAAACTAAGAAGTTTTATGTAGGTTGCGTTGAGTCTTATTTTGCAAAAGTGATGCAATTTACAAAATATAGGTAAAAAATCAAAATTATCTTATGCAACTGAAATTTTGTACGTGGACTATAAACTGCATTTAAAAAAACTTTTTCTTATAACTTTTTTCGATATTTTCAGAAATAACCCCACTTTTGAATTATTTTTGGAAAAAAATTAAAATTTGACAGATAATGCGAATCACGTGACTACTATTTTTTTGCTTCATTTTCATCTGATATCTTATGCAACTGAAATTTTGTACGTGGACTATAAACTGCATTTAAAAAAACTTTTTCTTATAACTTTTTTCGATATTTTCAGAAATAACCCCACTTTTGAATTATTTTTGGAAAAAAATTAAAATTTGACAGATAATGCGAATCACGTGACTACTATTTTTTTGCTTCATTTTCATCTCGATCGAAGCAGAACTTGATGCCAAAGTCAAATTTCGAATAAAGCTATTAATAAAAAAAAAAACCATATGATGCGGACTTTACTGGTGACACTGTATTTAGATCAACTATTTACGCATGTTTTTTGCGATCTTTATGTTTTATGGATTTGTAATTTTTTTGCTTATCAATGTAACATGGAATATTACGTTTTTCGAGTAATTAAAGTATACATTTTAATAAATAGCTCAAAATTGTACATAATTATTAAAAAAAAAATTTCGGATTCGAGTTTTTTTGCATTTTTTGAGAACATTTACCATAGTAATAGATATTTTTTTACACCATCTGAAAGTAGAGATTTCAACGAACAAAAAGCCCACCGACTTTTCTAAAAAAGCAGATATTTTGACGTGAGAATTTTCGATTGAAAATTAGGTTGCTTTTTCGATATTAAGTCAAAATAAGGTTAAAAAATAAATATTTTAAATCAAAAAAATTACAGTGTGTTTGGGACATAAAAAGGTAAGTTTTCACCCAATTTCCTGAAAAAAAAAATATTTTCTAAAAGATAAAAATAAAAAACCAAAAACTTGGTTATTTGAATTTATTATATAAATTTTGAAGTTATGTGAAAAAAGTGTAAATAGAAAAGTTGTAGATCTGTTTATTACCTACAACTTTGCTATTTAACGTTTTTCCATTGAACTTGTAGTTTTGCCGGAAATCGAGATAAATCGTTTTCTACCCTTAAAAACTCACCCCCACCTATTTTTCCTTTAATTTTTGTTATATTCTCCTCCTTTTCCAATGGGTTTCATCCTACTATTATTTTTTTGGTTTCAAAAATTATCGACCCTGGTCTATTGGTAATTAGATAAAAATTTGTTGGTCAAATAAAAGAATTGCAGGGATAAAGGGAGAAGACGCACTAAGTATCTGATTTCATTTTTTTAAACTTTATGCCTTCGCAGCGTCTTTTTAATTGTTTCTAGGAAAGGTTTGTCATATTCTTGGAAGATTTTGATTATTGAGATATATTTTCATTAAGTTTGAATTCAGGATGTCGGTGTTGAATATGATAAATTCGGTTATAGTGAAAAAGCCTGTTTCGACAAATGTGCGCGCTGCGAAAATGGAGTGCGCTCGGTATCTATTATACAGGGTGTTCCTTAATGACGTGCTAATATTTTAAGGTGTGATTCCTTAAGTCCCTTTATGAAGAAAAGTTCATATAAACATATGTCGTAAACGGCTTAAATTTTTTGCTACAGGGTGTTAATTTTTTCTTTTTTAATGAGTTTTTTGTAATATCTCCGAAAGTACTTTAGATAATATTTTTAATTTTGGCATGTGCTAATAGGACATAAAACCACATGTTTTAATTATAAAAGTTATTTTTTTGTCCCACCAGTGGCGTCCTTGCAAACATGTCCTCTAATATTTTTTAGAAAAAAAGTGGTGCGCCACTGACATTTTTCCATGTGGATATTATTTCTGATTAGCCTGATCAATTCTATATAAAAATGGTCTCTTGCGTTTATCTCCTCAGGCACACTGTTCTTAATTAATAGCTTCATTTTGCAGTATTGATGAATAATTTTTGATCACATAAATCTAGTTATCCTGGAACGGTGACGTTCTTAAAAACATAATTAACGCCTTAACGGAAGTATTATCTGCATTTCCTCCAAGAAGAACTACCTGTGTGTTACTTGAAGATGTACCATATGCACTAAGGAATCAAATGTGGTACATGCATGATGGAGCTCCTGCTCATTTCAGTGTAATCGTTCGCGACCATTTAGATGCAGTTTATCCGAATCGTTGGATAGGTCGCGGAGGAGCTCAACAATGGCCAGTAAGATCCCCTGATCTCAATTGTTTGGATTTTTTCTTGTGGGTCATCTTAAAACTCTAGTATATGAAACTCCCATTAACAATTTAGAAAATTTAAGGGAGCGAATAATTGCCTTCTGTGAAACAATACGGAATTCGCCTGGAATATTTGAACGAGTGCGCTATTCGTTGAAAAGACGGGCGAAAGCATGCCTATTAAGTGAAGGTGGTAATTTCCAACAATTTTTATAAAACAAAATTTTGCATTATCAATGCTAATAATAATAAATAGTAGAGCTAAATTATTTTAATTATGAACGGCGTGCCTGAGGAGAAAAAGTCAAGAGACCATTTTTATGTAGAATTGATTAGGCTTATCAGAAATAATATCCACATGGAAAAATGTGAGTGGTATACCACTTTTTTCTAAAAAATATCAGAGGACACGTTTGCAAGGTGGAACAAAAAAATAACTTTTATAACTAAAACATGTGATTTTATGTCCTATTAGCACATGCCAAAATTAAAAATATTATTTAAAGTACTTTCGGAGATATTACAAAAAACGCATTAAGAAAGAAAAAATTCAACAGCAAAAAATTTAAGTCGTTTGGGACATATGTTTATATGAACTTTTCTTCATAAAATGACTTAAGGAATCACACCCTAAAATATTAGCACGTCATTAAGGAACCTGAACCCTGTATAGCTAATAAGATGATAATAATTATTTTGTGATGAAAAAAAAAATGATTTGATGTGGGGTTGGAGGGAATTTTCAGAATTCTATATTTGTAGCATATTTTTTGGCAATATTAAAGAACCCTTTCGAATCTTCGGCCTAACTGTCATTTAGAAAAGATGCCTGACTGCTGGCCAATCACACTGCTTGTATATTGAAAGTTCCGCTGTCCGCCCATGTGATAGGTATTTTATATTCATTCATGATTATTGTTTTAGGTAAAATAATTTTTTAAAACTCAATTTTTAGGTTTTAGAGAATCACGTCGTTAAGTATTTCTCACCAGAAAGTTATGAACCACAGAAACAACTTAGACCCAAAGTTTATAACAAAAAAGCTTGTGTCCTTATAGGAGCGGAAACTGCGGACCCTTCAATTTTTACTAAAGAATACTGTGGACTTTTTAAAGATTCAGGCGTGGTTCCAACCAAATTTTTGGGTAGATTTTTTGTTAGCCCCGATGCGGTTTTACCAGTTGGAACTACTATCTCAGCCCAACATTTTCAAGTCGGGAATTTTGTTGATGTTAGAGGAAAGACGTAAGTAGATTTTTATATATTGAAAAATACCGTTCATCCCAGCTAAAACAGAAATACTTACAAATTAAAAAAAAAATAATAAGATTTTGTGTGTGGTTACAATATTGTATCCCCTATGGAGGACTAAAGCGGGATACAAAGTCAGGCGCGTATTTGAGGGGGGGGGTAATGGGGGTGGTTACCCCCCATCCCAAAAAATAAACACTGACAAATTAGTAAAAAGAGGCGTAACACCCAAAAAATTTTCGCCTGCGGCGCTACTATTCCTTTTTTCTGCTTCAAAACCACGTCACATCGTTGAAAAAAGGGCGTGGCACCCAAAACATTTTCGCCTGCGGCGCTGTTTTTTTTTCCTTACCCCCCCCCCCCCCCCAAAACTGACAGCTGAATACGCGCCTGTACGGAGTTTGCACAGTTCGCATTATTTTGTGGATCATGTAAACACTGAACAGGGCCGGCTTAAAATATATTTAACTTTTTTTTGGCACTAAATTTTTGAAACACTAGTTTATTACATAGGGTAGCAAAGGTAGTTTAGGTATCTTCACCAGAGTTAGAAATTAAAAGGCCGTATTATAGCGTCTCTATTATAAATTAGCCGACACAAAACTTGAAAATTACACAAATACCACAATACAAAAATTAAAATACCGAGTGACCGGTTCTGTTCGCATCGAAGCAACAGCTGATTGACATTTGTTGTTTATAGTACATATTGCGCATGCTTCATATACCGGTGTAATGAGGGAATAATTCAAAAATAATAAAAACTTCTTTATTCATAGGAAAATAAATTAGTTCCCAATTTAATTTATTTTTAAAGAATTTTTTTTTGTATTTAAAAATCATACCGGATATTTTAGAAAAATTTACAAAAAAATCTCAAAGGGTTAAGGAACTATTTCAAAAATGTAATCAAAAATTCAAAATTTCGTTTCTAAGTCAATTCTTGAAAATCAAATAAAAATAAAATAAAATTAAAATCTCACCAAGTTTAAATGACGTTAAAATCCAAAAGGAATACTGTAACATCACATTTTAATAAATTTTCAAAAATATTTTTTCTGTTATCTTGCGCGCGACTTTTGACTATTCAAAACAAAACGTATCGAAGAACTAAAGTACAGAAAATATTTTTTTTTCTCTTAGAGCCAAATATCCCACTCTTGGTTTTAACGTCAGGTGTCCCAACTTTTGACTGGGGGTTTTAAAGAAATCTTAATTGGTAGACAATAAAATGCTTTTAGGGTCCATTAAGTCGGCGTTCCTTTGTAATAATTACCAACATTTTAACAACCATTAAACCATTAAAAATCAATTAGGCAGGTGTTATTCTGCAAAAGGTTCGCTTGGTACCACCAAAAAGCCTACGTGAGAAAATGCAGTTCACGTGATTTCAGAAGCTATAAAAGCATCATACATTCCATTTACTTCATACAAAAATAAACTTCCAAATATTGGTCCAATAATATGCAATAATAATATTAATATAAAAGAAGGTGAAAATATTAAATATCTAGGAATAATTTTTGATAAGCATTTAAAATGGGATTTACATAGTGACTACATTATAAAAAAACTAAGAATTCTTACACCAAAATTTAAACATCTTAAACAATTTTTAAATATAAAAGAATTAGAACTACTTTATTATGCTTTAGTACAAACACATTTAAATTATGGAATACTAGGATGGGGAGGCATAAATAAGAATTATCTTAATAATATTGAAACTATTCAAAAATACATTTTAAAAATTATTTACGAAAAAGACCACCAATATTCTTCAGATTTACTATTTAAAGATAGCAAAAAAATGGATATTAAACAAATATTTTCTTATAACATGTTAATATATATTTTTAAACATAAAAATACAATAAATTATATTAATCACACACATGAAACTCGTCATAAAAATACTATTACATATAAAAATAGAGTAAACAAAACAATAGCACACAAACATTTTTTAAACATCAATCCATATATTTTTGATATGCTACCACAGTCAATTAAAATAATTAAATCGTTAAAGAATTATAAAAATAAAATTAAAAATTGGATATTATCTAATCCAAGAGATATATTCAAGAACGTCATTAATAAATAATAAATAAAATAAAGAATATATATTTGTATTTTCCTAGTTTCTTTCAAATATATATATATACATATATATATTATATACATAACGTATTGTATCTTCGTATATTGTAGTGATATAAAATACAAACAAAATATTGTCATCTTTGTTTTATATTATAACATAGTTGTGTCTGAATTATGAAATATATTCTTTAAAATAAATATTATATTATTATTTAACTTTAAATTTATATTTATTTTATTATTATATTTAACTCAATACAAGTATTTACTTCTGAGTTTCGGAATTAAGTTTATTCAAAAATATTTATATTAACATTAAATGTACTTAAACAAAAAATGTTGAATAAACTTTTTATTATTATTATTATTATTATTATTATTATTATTATTATTATTATTATTATTATTATCTGAAATTACAGCAACACAGTTCAGTTCATTCTAGTTAGTCGAAAGATTGATTTTGGTAATTTCTTGCCCCAAAAACGCGTCGGATGGGCTAGTCCGGTCGCGAAGTAATATTTATAAAAAGGTCGTGCACGTATAGTTTCGAGCGAAAGAATAATAAACAGCGCCTAGCTGTTTGAAAAGGGTTTAATTTCACTAATATTAACCTTGTTTATATTTAAATTGTAATTTTATAACTTTTGACTGTGGGTGGCTCATTTCGATATTTATAATTAAATAGTGTTAGTGACATTTTGTGTTTAATTCACCTAACAAAAACCTCACAAAGCGTGAACTTGCATACATTCCAATATTTAGAAAAGAAAACTTTATCAAACGTTAAAAGTTGGGAATATTGCTTCCTTCATCAAATGATTTCATAATTTCATAGAAAATTCAATATTATTATTCAAGAACCTTAAGGATTGTAACCACCACAGGGATTGTCAGATCATATGACAAGTAAATAGATAAGGGGGTTTGTTCGGGTTTGTTGGTGGCGTTACATATGGTGTCAGGTGTGGGGTGCACAAAAAAACTACCCCCTAACAAGCTTTGAAAATTTCTAATTGGCAAAATGACGGACCCAACTCTTACCGCTCCCATTACCAATAATATTGTTATGCATGCACCAAAAAATATGGTTGGAATAGATTCCTTACCAAATTACGATGGCACCACCAGTATAGAAGAATTTTTAACAATCGTTGAAGAAACAGGGTCACTAGCAGATTGGACTGAAAAGGAAATGGTATCGATAGCTCGATTAAAACTACGATATAAGGCAAAACAATTTATCATCAGAACCATCATTACAAAAGACAGCTGATTGGAAAGTGTTAAAAGAAAACTTAAAAAATCAATTTACTCGACAGTACATGAAAGGGTCAGCTATGAAGAACTTCATAGAATGCCGTCAACGAACAGGTGAAACATGCAGACAGTTTTTGATCAGACTTAATACACTGGCAAATAGAACCATTACCCTCACAGGAGATCCGGCTATCGATAATCCGATAAAAAGTAAACTTGCACAAGACATTACTACGCAATTTTCTTTAGGATTGACAATGCCAATCAAGTAAATAGTATTGTCTGGAAATCCCAAGGATTTAGATGAAGCCTTGAAAATAGCGGAAAGGGAACAATCAATAGAACATTTACTACATCCATCTAGCAGTCGTGAGTGCAGAGTGGTCAATCGATTTGATGATGCAAAGAATAACCAGCCCTTGTACAGCGATAGAAAACCCACACACAGCAGATATAAGAAAATGTTATAAGTGTAACCAACCGGGACATTTTAGTGCTACTTGCCCTGGAAATGGAAAACCCAATGATAGACAACAACAAAAGCCTTCTGGAGTTCAGTGTTATTCGTGCCAGAAATTTGGACATATAGCTCGAAACTGTCCAACAAAAGATAACCAGTACCGAGAAAGAAACAATCCACAGGCAAGAAATCAATACCAGCCAATGAATTCTCAATCGTTAAACTCCAACGCAGCCACTTTCCAGCCCCGGAGCGCGGCTGCCAACGAGGCAGGTTGGGATTAAACAATAACCTTAGGGTAGGGATATATTCATGCTCTTTAGAAGGAACCCCAAGATCATGTAACGTGATTAAAGTTGGAATTTGTGGTAAGCCATGTCTAGCTTTAATTGATTCTGGAGCTGTTATATCCCTAATTAAGCCTGAGATAGCCCAGGGGTTCATAATTGATTGTAGTAACATTACTTTAGTAGATATACAGGATAACAAGATACCCATACTTCGAATGGCAAAGATGCCTGTTACTTTAGCCAATAATATAGTGGTGGAACATAATTTTGCTGTAGTAGATACAGAAACCTTCCGAGCTGAAATTTTAATAGGAATAGATTTTCTTAAGGAATATGGTGTTAAAATAGACTGGGGAAATAATTGTATGTTTGCTTTCGAGCAAGTTATTCCCTTATGTGAAGAAAAGTCAGTAAACTATGACGAAATTATGATAAAAGAAAGAGATAATTTTTTGAAAACAGACTTGCGCAGCTAGAAGCTGAAATCAGTATCTTAAAAGAAAATATGGAACACCGTGAATTGAAGAAAGAAATGAAAATAAAATCAAGTAGTTCTGAAATGGAAAGGTCACCCCACATGACGAAGGGAAATAGTTTTCAGGCGATGTGGGGTCGTCTGGATTCTAAATCAAAAGAACATCTGATAAATTCCAAGGAAGAACCTTCAACATCTTCAAAGAATACGGCCGATTCTTATTTTTTCGATGTTCCTGTTTCTTGTAATACTTTGGCGAAGAAAGAATATTCTACCGTAGAAGAAAATAATATGCCCATAACCCATAACTGAGGAAGAGAGTTATTGTGAAATGGAAAATTCTTGTAGGGTATTTTTACTTGAAGATATTAGTATACCCTCGAATTGCCAAGCAATATGTCAAGCATCAGTGCAAGGAGTTTCCAGGATTACAACCCAACACATGGTTTTAGAACCCAGTGAGGACATTTCGACAGGACTGCTTGTAGCAAGAGTTTTATGTAAAACTGGCAGAACTGGTACGGAACGGTAAGACTGGTTAATGTCACAAATCAAGAGATGATCGTAAAAAGAAAATCTATTATAGCGAGAGCTTATAAAGCCCAAATTGAAAAACCAAAGAGAAGGATAAAAGAGTTGTTCGACAAATGGCCTTAAAAGATGCAGAAGAAATTTTAAAAGCAGTAGGATTGGGTAATCCTAAGAATATTGATGAAACAAGGCTACGTGAATTATTGAGAAACGGCATCCGTTGTCCGTTCCTTGAAGGATACTGTATGGATAGCATAAGTGGTGAATCCACCTGGGAGAGAAACTACGCACAAACAATTTAACGTCTTGTATGAAGGGATCGCTTCATATGTAACAGAAAATAATTCAAAAATACATGGGCATAGTATGTAGTGGTTAAAGATAGGGCCAAAGTTTTCGCAATTCAATTAATCAAAAAGGAGTTTGTATGTGGAGCATCAATTTGGCAAACGGAACATCCAAGATTGCTAATTTATAGAAAAAACAACGCTATAGAAACGACTCCATTTTCCGATATGGCAGAGTCCCATGGCGCTGATCTAATTATCTACGTAAATACAAAATTTTTATATGTTGAATAGTCCTTTAAACGAAGTGTAAACAAAATGCTTTCTCAAACTGTGTATCGAAGATGTCTACTTCATCGAGAAATTTTAAAGAATCGCCTTATTACGGCAACGTTTAGCCCAAATGCTGTAGCTACATTAGTAAAAAATAAATTATGGTACGTGGCCAAAGTGAGTGGGGAAATTTTATATTTAATAAAGTGCCTTGCGCTTTCCGTCGAAGTTCGAAGAGAGAAAAATTGTTACATTGAACTACCCGTTACCGCTAATAACCAAACTTTATTCATGTCACCTGTAACCCGAATACTTCAAGAACATGGAGAACAAACTGAACGTAACACGTTAATTCCATCTATGTACTACATAGATAATAAGTGGATTGGGTTTGATCCGCTTCCTACCTCGGGATTAACGCCACAAGAATTACAAGTTGATGCCGAAGAACCTCCAAGATTTCAAACTATTAAAGACCTCGGAAACGGAGGACTCTATACTCAACTAGAAATAAATAAAGCTCAAGACGCTATGATGTTTAATTTAGAAAGCAATTATTTCAATAACATTTTAGTAAGGAAGGTAGCAGGACAAGATATCGAGTCTCAAGGATTTTCTGCACTAAAGTTATTCAATAAAGAAGAAATGGAAAAATTGGCTAACTCCACTATACGTAAATTGTATGGCTATTTCACGATTCTTGGCGAATGGACTAGTGGCATTCTAGGCCTTTATATTATATTTCGCATGTTAAAATTTGTTTTAGAAAGTTTCCTAAATGCAATTGCGCTACACAGAATAAATGGATGTTCTTTCCATTTATTAGCTTCATTTTGGGACACGTTAACTCTTTACATTTTGCATAATCTCCAGAACAAACAAATGAAGTCTAATAAAAGCCGAGAAAATGACACAGAAAGTTATGTTAAATATGATGATCCTGCCTCCAACATGACGAGTCATACAGTCACAGAGAATTTAGAACAAAGAGAAGCTCAACCCCAAAGACACGTAACCTTTTATCTGGAACACAGAGACACTGCAGAGACAACTGCAGCCACCCAAGCAACATCTAACACCTTCCCTAAATTACGCCAAGAATTAGAAAAAATACCCAATATAAATTGGAGTCTTTTTGGTCGAAGTGAATCAACAACAAAGAAATAAAATTCTACAGTGTAACCCATAAGTCAGTCTTTCATTAAAAAATAATTAATATTTGCAACTACAACAACTACAGACATCTATCGGAAACACGTAAAATACGCAACTAATAAAAAAAGAGATTTCTACTATAATTCGGAAATGCTTCAATAAAATATTTACTTTAAAAAATAATAACGCTTAAATCTTAACATTATTAGTAATCATGCGGGAAGCACATACAGAAAAGAACCACTTACACTAGAAAAATGATAACCATCGACTTAATCATCGGCAGACGAAGCAACCCAATAAACAAATCTTAAAAATAAAAAGTTAAATGGAATCAATGAAAAGTAAATAGCGAAGACCTGCCTTACGACCAGATACCAGAAATTTCAGCAATCGGTTCCCGCAAATATATTTTTATATGTTTACGTCCTAAAGAATCGCATTGAAAAGCATTGCCAAATAAAGAAGCAGAGGATAAACAAGAACACTGTGAGGCCTGAAGAATATAAAAAAAAATGTGGAAAATCACTTAAATATTCAATTAAGAAACACAAAAAAAGGTTTTTAATTGTTTAGTTGTAGAGAAGAAAATATAAACAATCGAAGATTTTAAATTGCTTTCCAGTTAACCATAAAAGCCAGGTTCAACCCAGAAAAGCGCGGGCTTGTGATGACGCCGCAATTTAAAAAACTTTCCATGAAAGAAAAGATGGAAAATGACTAAATTAATATGATAAACAAGGATGACAAACAGAATCAAGACTAGACAAGGACAGACTGAGTTTATGAAAAATTTCCCCCACCAACAGTATAAAAACCAAATGGGGGCAAGAAATTTTCATTATTTTCTCCAAATATTTTGAGTACGCGTAAAGTAAAAGCAGCAAACAAAAATTAAACGGATTGAATTTTTAATTGTGCGGTTAAAAAGAAACGAACTTTACGTTACTTATTTCGTTACAACACTTCATTACAAAAAATAAGTGAAAATTATTATAAAAAAATAAACATTTTAAAAATGGCTGTGTGGATAGTGCTGTTCCTGACATATTTTAGAATGGTAGAAGATCCAATACTAAAAAATGTACTTTTTAGAACCGCACTATATCATTGTAGAAATCTATACGAAGAACTGGGAGGGGACGCTCCATGCCACCCTGATATTTGGCCCATTAGAGCTTTGGTGGGGCTGTGGATTGAACTAATACACACCGAATATCAAGCATTTTTGGCGATGTTGTGTATATCAAATAACCGGGACCCAGCTACTATGAGATGTGACTGTGCAATATGTGAACCGCAAACCCGCGGCATGTTTGGGCCAAACCATTATTGGAATCTTTTGGCTCAAGCAGGTGTTCCCACCTGCTTATGCACAGTTTGCAGTCAAAGGCCGCCCTGTTCCCAGCTACAACCAACGACTACCACATCGTCATCGCACAGAAATCCACAAGCTTCGACATCAGCAACGGCCCGGCCCGACCAATGTCACCTACTCCCAGCACATCCAGCAGGGTGGATGATGTTAGTCCGCTTCCAGAGGTCCCAACCATAACGCAGCCATTAGCAGAAATGGAACAAATGGTGTTCCGACTTGGCCCACACCTACCATCTAGGCATGAAACTCGCCCGGTAGGATTTACAACCCCTACCTCTTACACAGTGCAGACCCATGGGCTCAGGGCAGTCTTTAAAAAGTCCGAAAGGAAGAAGTTCAAAAAGGGCAAGTAACAAGATTTTTTTATAAACATTTACTTTTCTTTTATTAAGAAAAATATATATATAATTCAACTATATGAAAATATGTTGTTTATAAAGTTTGCATTTTAAGGATCACGTAAAATTATATTTAGGTATAATTAATTTTATTACATTAAACCAGTAAAAGTGTTAGTTATTTTTTAAATAAAATTTTAATTGTACTAAGCGTAATTCCAGGAATGTTGGTTGTATATTTAATTTTTACAATAAAACCAGTAAAATGGTTAATTATTTTTTTTTAAATTTTAATTGTACTAAGCGTAATTCCAGGAATGTTGGTTGCACCTTATATTTAAGTTTTACAATTATTTTTATATTAATACTAATATTTTATATTATATGCATTTAAGCTATAATTATTCTAGTTTTATCATATATTTTTATTAGTTACAAGCGGGCACACTTACTTAATAACAATTCAAGCCTACTTACTGCACTAGCTATTATGGCGCGCGGCTTAAACAAGTGTAAACAAATCATGGAAAATTCATTTAAATAAGAAGCGACCTTTAAAAGAATTTGGTCTAGTCTAGTATGTTATATTTATTTACAAACAAATTGATGGAGGAACTAAGGATCGTCAAAATCATTTATTTCTAATAATTTTGACTTTGCAGGGATGGAGTAATTGTAATGAGGGAATAATTCAAAAATAATAAAAACTTCTTTATTCATAGGAAAATAAATTAGTTCCCAATTTAATTTATTTTAAAAGATTTTTTTTTTGTATTTAAAAATCATACCGGATATTTTAGAAAAATTTACAAAAAAATCTCAAAGGGTTAAGGAACTATTTCAAAAATGTAATCAAAAATTCAAAATTTCGTTTCTAAGTAAATTCTTGAAATTAAAATAAAAATAATATAAAATTATAATCTCACCACACAAGTTTAAATGACGTTAAAATCCAAAAGGAATACTGTAACATCACATTTTAATAAATTTTCAAAAATTATTTTTTCTGTTATCTTGCGCGCGACTTTTGACTATTCAAAACAAAACGTATCGAAGAACTAAAGTTCAGAAAATCTTTTTCTCTTAGAGCCAAATATCCCACTCTTGGTTTTAACGTCAGGTGTCCCAACTTTTGACTCGGGGTTTCAAAGAAATCTTAATTGGTAGACAATAAAATGCTTTTAGGGTCCATTAAGTCGGCGTTCCTTTGTAATAATTACCAACATTTTAACAACAAAGTTCCATTAAAAATCAATTAGGCAGGTGTTATTCTGCAAAAAGTTCGCTTGGTACCACCAAAAAGCCTACGTGAGAAAATGCTGTTGACGTGATTTCAGAAGCTATAAAAGCATCTGAAATTACAGCAACACAGTTCAGTTCGTTCGAGTTAATCGAAAGATTGATTTTGGTAATTTCTTGCCCCAAAAACGCGTCGGATGGGCTAGTCCGGTCGCGAAGTAATATTTATAAAAAGGTCGTGCACGTATAGTTTCGAGCGAAAGAATAACAAACAACTAAAATAAGTAAGTGCGCCTAGCTGTCTGAAAAGGGTTTAATTTCACTAATATTAAACTTGTTTATATTTAAATCGTAATTTTATAACTGTTGACTGTGGGTGGCTCTTTTCGATAATTATAATTAAATAGTGTTAGTGACATTTTGTGTTTAATTCACCTAACAAAAACCTCACAAAGCGTGAACTTGCATACATTCCAATATTTAGAAAAGAAAACTTTATCAAACGTTAAAAGTTGGGAATATTGCTCCCTTCATAGAATGATTTCATAATTTCATAGAAAATTCAATATTATTATTCAATAACCTTAAGGATTGTAACCACCACAGGGATTGTCAGATCATATGACAAGTAAATAGATAAGGGGGTTAATTGGTGGCGCTACACCGGTAACGGCCTGCATAGAGGCCTCATTTTTCGCTTGGTTGCATACCATATGTGGTGGTCGCATACAATTTTAATCGGTCATGTAAAAGACAGCACGTCAGTTTTGTATTATATTACGGGAATAAAAAAAAAACGTTAAATAATAAATACTCTGAAAAAAATACTTGTTTAACGTTAAGTCTTAAAAATAAGATCTTTTTAAAAAGTTTTAAAATATATATTTAGAGAAAATCATGTTTAGAATTGGCTGAAGGACCCATAGGTCAATGACCATGTGGTTAATGTAATTTTTTTTTATTATAGTTGACCAATAAAAATCTTTACATAATTATAATCTTTAGAAAGAAAATATAGCAGTTTAAAAAGTCGCGATACGTGATGTTTCTGAAATTAACATAAAAGTCATGTAGCTTTATAAAATATAAAAACAGAGGCTTGCAAAATAACCTTATAAAATTTTAGACATTGTCTTTATAATTTTCAGTTGTTGGCCATAAAATTTCAGACATTGTATTTATAATTTTCAGTTGTTGGCCATAAAATTTCAGACATTGTATTTATAATTTTTAGTTGTTGACCATAAAATTTCAGACATTGTATTTATAATTTTCAGTTGTTGGCCAACTTAATAATTCGTTATAAAAATCATGGCGTTCTTTAGGGATGTATCATGTTGTTTGATATTTTCTAGTTTTTTAGAGTTGATCGAAACTCGTCCAAGTGGATAGGCAGTTTTAATGTGGCAAGTCAAAAGGCAGCTACAGACGTAACTGTATACAAGACAAGTATAATAATAGTAAAAGTTTTTTGCACATTATGTTGCTTTTTGAACCCCCCTTAGGGGGTTGATTTTCGAAAAAACTCTTCTTAGTGGATGCCTGCGTTATAAGGAGAAGACATCCTCGAAATTTTATGATTCTAGGATTAGGGGTTTAGACTGGGCGTTGATGCATCAGTCACCTAGCAAATTTATTCTATTGTTTACTAACTTTTTCTATACTATTATATGAAATTGTAATTTGCCACATTTAAAGATACAAATGACACTTATGCGTAAGTGTTGTCATCAAATGAATACTTTTTGTCAGTCACTTTGTTTTTTCATATTTTAGGATTGATAGAGGTTTCCAGGGCGTAATGAAGCGCCACGGATTTAAAGGTATGCCTGCTTCACATGGTGTAACCAAAACGCATAGGCGCGGCGGTAACATTGGCGGAGGGGGTGAAAAAGCACGTGTTTGGCCTGGAACTAAAATGCCAGGACACATGGGAAATAGCTACAGGGTTGCAAAAGGACTTAAAATATGGAGAATCAATACGAAATACAATGTCCTTTGGGTATCGGGTCAGGCAATCCCTGGAGAAACAAATTCGATAGTATATGTATTTGATACAAAGTTACCGTTAAGAAAACCGACAAATCCGTTACCTGTTCCCACGCTTTTACGAAGTGACAATGAGAATTCTATAGAAGATATTTATGATGAACAAGTGCATGCGTTTACTGATCCTACAATTTTGTTTAATGAGAAGTAGCAAATAATATAGACCATAAGAAAAAATACCAAATAAAATATGATATAGATAAGAATAAAATTGAACTACATCATTTTCACACACACCACACTAATCATAGGATTTTTACCAAGGTGTTTAAAAAGCATTATTTTTATGATAGCTTAGACAAATTTTTTATTTACCTAAGTAAATTACAATTCCTAAAAGGAGCTTAACTAAAAAGGAGAAAACATTTAATCCAGTATTGTTCACATGGTTTGGATTCTGGAATTTCTTAAAAATTATTTACTAACATGTCTTCAGCATAACAAAGTCAACTATAAACTATTTGGTAAATTTTGTAGGAGTGAGATTATTAATCGGAAAACGATTTTTGTTGGAAACACTTAGGTTTCCTATAATTGCCTTTCTTGGGGGCTATTTTTAATCAAAATATAACCTTTGTTTCCTCCAACAAAGAAACAAATAAATTACTGGACACCAGTATTCACTCGAACATTTTAACCTTAAAACTGTCCTAAATTGACTGTTTATTCTGTAACATAGAAAACATTTTATTTTAATTATGTATCATAAAAAATCCCGATGCCAATAAAAAAGCACTAGTGGGATGTGATATCCTTAGAAACATCTCACATTAAGACACAATATCTCAAAAACTAATATTTTCCAACAAAAATCGTTTTCAGAGTAGTAATCTACACCCATACGCCCTAGCTCAGTATGCATATAATCAAGCATTATACCAACTATCTCCATAACCAGGGCCGTTTCTGAGTGGTGTGCTGGGAGTGCCCCCGCACAAGGGCGGCCAAAGTTATAGGGCGGCGAAAGCCGCCTGCAGTTCCACAGAAAAAAATGTTAGACATGGAAAAAAATTCTAGGAGATTTCATAAATATGAAGGGTCAAATAAGAATGGTAAATTCAGTTTTCAAAAAAAAATTATGCAGTAGCTGTCAAGAATGAGGCAGCCGCCCTTTGTGTTAATTAGAGATTTCTTTTTAGATAGATAAGTATCGGAAAAATAAAAAGAATTCTCAACGGAGGTGGCCGCCCTGCAACCCACGTCAATTACATTTTGTCTTAGGTTTACTCAAAAAATTTAAACTAATTGATATTACTTGAATAATTATGTAGGTATAGTTGAATTCACATAAACTTTTAATGCCGTGACATTTCAGTTATGTCATACTTGTCAAATACTGCAGCAACTCATAAAATATAAATTTCTAATGGCTAAATTTAATTAGTATAATTGTACTGCACACAAAGTATGTCTATCTTGTATTATTTCATACGATTAAAAAGAGATAGAAATAAAAAGAGTTGGCCGAACAATTCCAGAAAAGAAAAAGAAAAAACACTGACCAATCTCAGCTGTATAAGAAATTTAGTAAGTTGGTGCAATCTAAAGTAACTAGACAATGACAAGTCTTGACATTTGGCATTAAAACTTTATGTGAATTTAAATATAGGTCTTATTAATTTGGTAGTAGGGTAGGTGAGGGCACAAATACTCACAGGGCAAAAGAATGCACCCTATTTAAATTTGCCGCCGATGTCCGGTTTCAAATGCTGTTACAAATAACTTTTCCGACGCCGAAAAAAGTACCCAGACATTTTGATTACGAATTAAAAGATGACCCCATCGTCGAGGCCAAACAGAGTTTCAATGTGAATTTTTATTTTTCGATTTTGGATATTTTTTTTTGCCAGGGAGGAAACCCTTTATGGGCACCGGTTACTTGTTCTTTGGATATTGCGATAGAATCAATTAAGGAGAGATTCGTTTTACTTAATAAGTGTAATGAAACTTTTGGGTTTTTGTCGAACTTCTATGAAGCTAATGCCATAAATGACGAGAAATTGTTAAAATCCTGCAAAGATCTCGATATAGCGCTTCAATAGCAAGGAAGTCCCACAAACAAAGATATTGATCGCTCAGAGCTCGACCAGGAAATTTTGTCGTTCCGAAAATTTTTTCCAATAAAACGTACAAAATAATAATTGTAGATACGCTAAAATTCATAGCTGAAAAAGATTTAATCTCATCATTTCCAAATCTTTGTGCCCTGAGAATTTTTATTACTCTGCCGGTTACTGTTGCATCTATCGAACGTAGTTTTTCAAAGTTAAAATTAATTAAAAATTACTTGCGGTCAATTATGTCCCAAGAAAGGATTAGTGGCTTGGCCCTTATCGCCATTGAAAGCCAAATTGCTGAGCCCCTCTGTAGGTAAGTATGAATAAAAGAAAAATATTAAAAATAGGCAAATATTAAAGATTTATTTTTCTGACAATTGCTTTGCGCCATAATTTCAGGTAGGTAATTGTAAAATAGTAACTGATTTGATTTAATGGGCAGCCAGTTCATATGTCGCACAAGGGCGGCCAACAGGCCAGAAACGGCCCTGTCCATAACCACTTTATTTCATAAACTTCCTATAAAAGTTTCAGTAAAATGTAGACTGCATTAAAATAAAAACAAATGAACAAGAATGGCATTATTACAGTTTTAATATTAGTGTGGATTCAATATCACAAATGGCATAGGATTATTTCTTTTTTCAACGATTTGGAATTACATACAAATACCAATTTAAATAAATTATAAATTACCTACCAGTAGGACATTAGAAAAACAATATTTTACAGGAAATGTTAAGTAAATGCTTTCAATTTAGCATTTCCTTAACTACAAAAATTTAGCTAGATCAGTCACAAAATTATTTGAATTGTCCTGGAGTTGGTCCAAACAAACCATTACCTTGTTTGGATGCAGCCCTTGAAGGTGCAAATCCTAGAAGCTTCTGAATATTTTGTCTAATCGACATTGTACATAAAATATAAAGAAATATGAAGGAGCAGTCATAGTAGTCATCACCTGGTAAATTTCGATGACTTAGCCCTTGGATCCAAGTCAATGGTTGAAATGGTAGTTTGGCCACAACTCTCCCATCAAAACTGAAATACCAATATATTTATAAGTCAATTCAGTATCTGCTGGCATAAAAAGCCATATTTTTTAAACAATAATGTAAGCAGCCAAATTAATTTTTTACATATTTTAATCTTACTTACATGCTATTAAACATGCTTAAAAGAGCTGTAAAAGCAAAACCAATGGCAAACATGGATTTCATTTTAACAAAGGATAGGTCTCTGTTGTTATGTTTTAATTTATCTTCTTCCCTTTCAATTTTCTTTTTTTGTTGCTTATCCAGTGTATCTCCATGAGTTTCTTTTCGTTTTTCCACTGCAAAAATATTTTAGCATAGAAGCTGAAAGAGAACTTTTCCCAATTTGTTTGACAAAACTGGGCAAACCTAACAACACATGCATTAAAGTCAGAATTAACAAAGAAAACTTACATTTTTTACTTTGCCGTTCGACCTCTGTTTTCAGCTTTTGATACCTTTCTGTTCTATACACCATTAACCAGGTTAATCCTTCACCCAACAACGCTGTGCAAATTGATATAAAAACTATTAACAAAGTATCTGCCCACATATTTAAATTTTATAAAAGTGAAGACTTAAAATTCTGTAATAATTTTCTAATTTTTTTTAAAGCAACATAACCACATTTATTACACAAAGTACGACAAGACACGTCAGCTTCGTGACGAAAGCTACTTTCCATTTAAACAGCAAAGGAGCAAAGCAAAGTAAAAATCTTTAGCAGTGTCTGAAAGGAACTCCGCTCTTGTTTTGACATCGCAGAGTTGCCAAACAAAGAAAAATAACTCTATTACACAGAGGAAAATAAGGTCGTCTCACTTTTTAAGCATGGTCGTCTACGATGTAGGTGCAAACAAAATTCATGAAAACGTAATTTTGCAGTGGCCGGATATTAACTACGTTTATCTAGTCGCAAACATCCTATAGGACCATGATTTTTATCTTGCGTGGTAGGGCCACATACACATAATAGTTTTATATATATGTGGGTAGGACAGCGACGAATCAGCTATTATTTTATCCTCTGTGGTACGATCAATTATCTTGTTTGTGCCAGTATCAGTGCCTATATGACGGAAAGTTGTTTACTCTTTCTGTATTCTGTGATTTTTTATCTCTCTCTATTGTTTCTGTTTGGAATACAATTTTATGATTATTTAAGAATGTTTTTAATTTTTGTGAAAGAAAATCTTAAATAATAGGATATTATGTTTTTACAAAGAACGAAGTGTATCCTATGCGGGGAGCATATTGATAGAATTAAGTACAACTTGAAAACTACGTATTCTGAAGCATCTAATGTACTGATGATAAAATTTGTTGAGAAACTTTACAAAAACGTATTTTTAATGCACTGCAATATATGTTCTCTATGTTATGAGTTATTAAACGAGTTAGATGATGTACAAGTACGACAAAAAAAATTATGCAACAAACTTAAAGATTATATTGCCAAAATGCAAGATTCACCTTTACAATCTGATTTAAAAATGAAAAGCGATGATAGTTATGAAGAAAGTAACGATAATGTTGAACCTAATATTTCTGTATCTTTTTTTGACTCTGATATTGTTAAAATAGATGATATCGATTTAAAGAAATTACCAATAAAGGTTAAACGTGTAACATCGGGTATGGCTAAACCTTTTAGAAAAGATAATCTATATGATGTACAATTGGATTCAGAATCAAAAGCTTCGAGTTCTAAAGAGATGCCTGAAGATCAGGAAGCATTTGAAAAGGTAGTTTAAGTTATATCAGATTCAATTGAAGCAGGTTTGCCTTTTTGCAATGAATGTAAATTATATAAAATTAAATTTCCTCTGTTTTGCAAATAGAAGTGCAATTTCTGATAATTTTAAAAAAATTGGACCACCAAACCTTAAATACAAAGCTAATAAAATTAGTTTTTAGATTCAATCTTCCATTCAAATGGATTTATCTAAACATGTAGTGGAGCATATGAGTAAACAAAAACCTACAAAAAATGTGCTATGTGACATTTGTGGACAACATTTTAAAACAAAATCGGGATTTGAAAACCACGTAAAAAAGCATGATGATGCTGAAGATGATATGAAGATCTTGATTATGAAAAAAAACATCAAAGAGTATACTTGCCAGTTTTGTTACAAGGTTTTTCAACAAAAAGGATCCTTAGCTAGACATTTATGTATACATACCGGTAAGAATTATGAGTTTGTTGCTTTGGAAGTTTAACCTTTAGAATTGGACAAATCAGATGTGCAACGAGCATGAGTTTTTTCTTAGGGCTTAAACCCTAACAGTAAACTTTTAAAATGCAAGGTCATAATTTTTCTTTAACACTTGATATTAAAACATTGTTATACTTCCATGGAACTTTGTGAGACCTATAAAATTTTATTAAAAATAAGAAAATACAAAACAAACTATGAAATAAACAAAAACAAATCATGTTTTATCAGGACTTTGAAATAATTGGAAGTCATCGTTTGAGGAAGTAATTACTTAGGTAAATTTCATTTACTGTAATACCTAACCATTCATGATCAGAACATACATAGAAAAGGACTGTCTTAGTCCTGCCAAAGTTTTTAATTTGTATATAAATGGTATTAATTTTGCTCATTAGTGCTGAGTTTGCTAAGATTTGCTGCATGATGATGTTCACCCTGGTGTTTTTATAATATGATTCCTGAAACAGCAATACAGCTTGCATCTGTTTGTAGTTCAAGTCTTGGATCAAACATTTTTAAGTAAGATGTAAATTGGCTCATAAGTGCTGAGTTTGCCAAGATTTGCTACAGGATGAAGTTCCCCCTGGTGTTTTTATAATATGATTCCTGAAACAGCAATACAGCTTGCATCTGTTTGTAGTTCAAGTCTTGGATCAAATATTTTTAAGTAAGATGTAATTTTGTTTATAAGTGCTGAGTTTGCCAAGATTTGCTGCATGATGATGTTCACCCTGGTGTTTTTATAATATGATTCCTGAAACAGCAATACAGCTTGCATCTGTTTGTAGTTCAAGTCTTGGATCAAACATTTTTAAGTAAGATGTAAATTGGCTCATAAGTGCTGAGTTTGCCAAGATTTGCTACAGGATGAAGTTCCCCCTGGTGTTTTTATAATATGATCCCTGAAACAGCAATACAGCTTGCATCTGTTTGTAGTTCAAGTCTTGGATCAAATATTTTTAAGTAAGATGTAATTTTGTTTATAAGTGCTGAGTTTGCTAAGATTTGCTACAGGATGAAGTTCCCCCTGGTGTTTTTATAATATGATCCCTGAAACAGCAATACAGCTTGCATCTGTTTGTAGTTCAAGTCTTTGACCAAATGTTTTTAAGTAAGATGTAATTTTGTTCATAAGTGCTGAGTTTGCTAAGATTTGCTACATGATGAAGTTCCCCCTGGTGTTTTTATAATATGATCCCTGAAACAGCAATACAGCTTGCATCTGTTTGTAGTTCAAGTCTTGGATCAAATGTTTTTAAGTAAGATGTAATTTTGCTCATAAGTGCTGAGTTTGCTAAGATTTGCTGCATGATGAAGTTCACCATGGTGTTTTTGTAATATGATACCTGAAACAGCAATACAGCTTGCATCTGTGTGTAGTTCAAGTCGTGGATCAAATATTTTTAAGTAAGATGGAATTTTGCTTAGAAGTGCTGAGTTTGCTAAGATTTGCTACAGGATGAAGTTTATCCTGATGTTTTTGTAATATGATCCCTGAAACAGCAATACTGCCTGCATCCTGTGTGTAATTCAAGTCTTGGATCAAATATTTTTGAGTAATATGGTTTTTATTTCTTTATCTACAGACTTGTACCTTACTCCATTTCCAGGGTGTAAACAATTGTGTCAATGTGGGATGTGTATCCACCTAGAAATTTTCAAAAATACCCAGCCAGACAGTCATCTCTGTAATTGCTTTTTATCTTTTTTCCTTCAACTGTTCTCCATGCACCTAATTAACCTGTTGTCTCCGTTTCTACCTACTCTAATACATCGTGTAAGTCGGCACCTGGCTCCTGAACGCGCACGTGCACGCAGCTGTCCACCAATACCAGCAACACCTGATCGAGCGTTTGCGAATGAGTGATTTACTAAACCGAAATCACTTTAATCAAGTTTTGGGTACCAATGAACGATTAAACGAAATGAACGAGTGAACGAAATGCTAAGCCAACTCTTGAAATCATTCCTGAATTGGTGACTCAAAAAAGAATCGAATCTTTTTGGAACAATGAATTAATTCTTTCAATTCAGTGAAGTGATTCGTTCATTTTGAACGAATCGTTCGCGAACGACACACCTCTAACATGTACCAAAGTACCAATTAAAAAGCAGTAAGTAAGCCTACAGCCGCCATTTTTAACACATCGTTGGATTGCCTAATTGACATATTGATAAACACAGATAACCACAAAATATTAAACCCCTGGCCGCTGAGATGGAGGTCAGCATTGCCCGTAGTCCCTCACCCTGTACCTCATGGATCCCTGGATTCGTCAAAGTGCCGAAATGAAACGGTTTATTACGGTTATTTATATGTAACGGTTAATTTGTTGTATTTTGTACCACACTCGTATAACTCTAAATTTAATTATTTTTTGAGATATATACAACATGTTTAAAAGTTAATACTTACCTCAGGGACAGGCTTTTAAAGAAAAAATCACCTTAGTATTCAATTCTCTATTGAATCCGCTGAATCCAGAGCAGCTAGCTGACTGCAAAAAAAGCTAATTGCTTTCAAACATTGTACTAATTTGGAAGAATATACATAATAAGTCTTAAAGCCTGTTTACATTAGGTGCAATCACTGCATGCAAGTTATAGCGAGGCAATTAATTGCATTGCATGACCGTTTATTTTTGTGCAAGTATCTTGACAACAAATGTAATCAACCTTTAAAATCTATCCAGTATAAGCTGATTTTATTGTAAAAGTGTGTTTATGTTATTTTTGTTAATTAAAACAACTGATACAGAAGTAACGAGGTCCGTGTAGTTATCTTACTGATCCAGGATCCTAATATTCAAAGAATCAACAGAAAACTTACAAAAGAGTTTTTTGGAGGTTATATTTACTTTTTTTTAGGTTGGTATTGAAAATATTACTAGAAAAATCACTTAAATTGCATGGTATTTGTCGAGGTGTTTGCAGTCAAATTAGAACATTTCCTAATTTCGTGCAACGCAAATAAAATTGCATCAGCTGTATATATAGTAGAAAGATGTTGGAATCGATCAGCTGATTGAAATAATGGTCGAAAAATGTTGACAGACGTTGTTACGAATTTTGGAAAAATTTTAAAAGAAAAGTAATATGCAGCAAAAGATCAGATCCCCCTGTATATTTTAAATTACTTTTATTACCAGGGACTCTATCCATTCTCTCCATCCACACGTCAATAAATATGCGACATAAATAGCTCAATAATCCTTGACATTTAATTGAAGTAATTTCAAATAATTAAAGAATAAGGTTACTGATGGATACATATTATAAGTGCACATTTAGCGACAAATACTTTGTATACGTTCTTTAGATACTTTTGGTTTAAAACAATATACCGGGTGTTTATCAAAATACGTTCACCCTTATAACTTTTTTATATTTATAGATATTAAAATAAAATTTTGATATTATGCATAAGAGATGAGTCTGCATTTATTGGCATAATTTTCAATTTGTTATCACTTCCGATTTGACCGAAAGTGACCTTGACTTTGATATTTTAAATTGGACATCTTGTATATTTTTACTTATTTGGGTTCAGCATAACATTATGAGTTAAATGACACCGCACTTGTCATTTTTTGACGTGTTATAACATTTTTATGTTTATTTTTTATTTGTTTTTATTTTTAATCTAGAGTGCTACAAATTAATTAAATCTGTTAATTTATAGTCCAGTAGTATATAAAAATTAAAATTATCATAATAATTGACTTTCCAAGTTTCACGAGCGTTTAAAAAATGAAATTATATTTTCTTGACGTTTACTCCATTTTTCCAAATGGAACTAGGATATTTAAAACGAGCATTTATTTCCAACAATTTGATACCATACTCTCCTATGCTATTTTAAAATTGACACTGAAAAATGTGCCTTAAATTCCAATCGCAAATTTAAAAGCGTAATGCATTATTGCCGCCCTTTTTTTTTCTAAAAAAATATAAGGCGGCTTTGAAAAACAATGGAATGGTTTTGAAAAGCAATATGGCTTTAATTTAAAGTTGTAATGTCATTAGTTTATAAAACATACAATACGACATACAATCTTGCTGCTTCAGAAGAATTTTTTTGGTCACTCCAAAAATTAGGAGCATATCAATTCGTTCATTTCTAGTAAAACTAACCATTTTATCTGATTTACAATGTAAGTTTAATAAACGAATGACATTACAATTTTAATTAAAAACCATATTGGTTTTCAAAACCATTCCATTGTTTTTCAAAACCGCCTTTATATTTCTTTAGAAATAATGCATAATACCTTTAAATTTGCGATTGGGACTTGAGGCAAATTTTTCCGTGTCAATTTAAAAATAGCATAGGAGTGTATGGTATCAAATTGTTGGAAAAAAAATGCTCGTTTTAAATATCTTAGTGAACCACCATCGTTCCATTTGAAAAAATGGAGTAAACGTCAAGAAAACAAAATTTCATTTTTTAAACGCTTGTAAAACTTAGAAAGTCAATTATTATGACATAATTTTAATTTTTATATCCTACTTGACTATAAATTAACAGATTTAATTAATCAAATAAGTAAAAATATACAAGATGTCCCATTTAAAATACCAAAGTCAAGGTCACTTCCGGTCAAACCGGAATTGCTAACAAATTGAAAATTATGCCAATAAATACAGAAAAGTTATAGGGGTGAACGTCTTTTGAGAAACACCCGGTATAAAAATTGATACAAGGTTATGTTTAAAGAGTCTAGACAAATTTATGTTAATTAGGTTTTTGTGATAGATATCTAATTTTAATCTTGTGCTGATATTATACAGGTTTGGAAATACGTTGTCCGCTCAACAGGAATTCTGTTAACCGTTTTTTAATTTTAGGTGAAACTCGATACCAATGTGAAGAATGTGGAAAGAAGTTTGTTCATCACAGTTCGTTCAACATGCACAGAAAGATACACTTAGGCCAAAGAAACTTTAAATGTTTGGCGTGTGACAAAGGATTTCTCAGCAGGTCACATTTAAAAAGACATTTACGAGCTGCCCATAGCAGCGAAAAGGGACATTGTTGTGATATATGTGGAAAGAAGTTTACTGAAAATTACAATCTTGTTGCCCACATGAGATCTGTTCATAAACAACCAGCTGATGTGTTTTACGAAGTTAAGACAGACGAGGAAGGTGTATTCTATGATATGTAGAGGTACCTACATAATATATATTATTTTTTTGTAAATATAGATTTTAAACCAAATAAAAAAAAACATTCGTCTCATAAAAGTTTCGTAGCATTAGTGGAAATACAGAATTGTTCCATATTTATGATGTGAAGAGGCGATAAATCTCACCCTTTGGTTACAAATTCGAATGAATCTGACAATAATCTTATTTAAATGATAGGACAGGTGAAAAATTAATAATAAGTAAAACTTGCTTGGTATTAGCAAAGCCAACACATTGATGACATTGATAAAAGTATTAAATTTTTAAAATTGGTGAAAATCTTAAAATTAAAACGCTCCAAATATCGCCTAAGCTGAAGAGGCTATTCTTGCCAGGTTCCGTTTTTTTTTGTTCTCTTGTTGGGTTCTCCTAGTTACAGGGGGCTAGTCATTGGGATATGTTTACTTAATAGACTTATGTTTACTTAATAGACCAGGGCTGAAGTTTTTAAGGTCAGAAAACGATTTATCTCGATTTCCGGCAAAACTACAAGTCCTATGGAAAAACGTGAAATGGCAAAGTTGTAGGTAATAAAAAGATCTACAACTTTTGTATTTGCACTTTTTTCACATAACCTCAGAATTTATGTGAAAAATTCAAATACCCAGGTTTTTGGTTTTTTATTTTTGTTTTACAAAAAAAAAATTTTATGCACGAAATTTGGTGAAAACTTACCTTTTTATGTCCCAAACACACTAATTTTTTTGATTATGGTTTGAGATCTTTTAAATGCATAAAAAATTTTCTGTCAGCGAAAAAATTATATTTACTTTATCAATACTCAATTTGGAATGCGCAGTATCCACGTGTCTGTCGGAATATTACGGTCGTTACGGAACTCCCTTTCTTCGAAAATGGGCGGTACCTTTGTTCTAGTATTAAGAGACCTGGATTTGGACCCTAAACTCTAGACGGTGACCATTAGCTTATTGTAATGACTGCGACGCTTAGAAAATAAGTGCCAGGGAAGCCACCTAACCGGCGAGCCGTCAAGGGCGGATCCCGGGGCGGGGGGTCATGACCCCCCCCCCCCCCCCCCTGGGCGGTTTACATTTCAACATACGTAAAAACTATTGTGGAATCAAAAAGAGGGAGTTCATAACCCAGTGCACATTTTTTCTACAAATTGAAAACACTGTTATTTTACGGCGTCGTCGTGCAAAACCAAAACAATACAGTACATAAAAATAAAATTAATTAGGAAATTAAAAGGAAAAGGAACTCGTTACCTACTCATTTTCATTGTAAAAGGAACTTCATTAATAAGATTATAATTTAGTATTATCTCTAAAAAATGTACTAATAAAATCTCTAGATTTGTATATTTCAGGAGTTGGTTCTCTAAACCTACGTTTTTTTTTTCATTAAAAACTCGGCGACTGTCGGTCTTGGATAAAAATGGGCTGTTCCAACTCCATTTAATGACACTAAGAGTCTAAGAGGCGATCATTCATTGTATATTCATTTAATGAAATTCTACCTGGCGTTTTTAATTTGTTGTAATGGGAAATAATCCTCTCAGTAGTCATTGAATTTACTTATTAGCAATAACGAGACTAAAAGCTTTTGTAATATATCCTTAGTGCAAACTATAAGTTTTCTTAATTTATTAGCACGTCTGGTGCCTTCATCGGGAGTATCAATGTCTGAAATTTCTTGAATTAAAGGCCAGCAATCACACACGGATGTCGCAAAATTGGACACTTCCTCTGAACCGAAGAGATTCTCAACTAATGGTCGGCCTGCGGATATCATTTCAGCTTCGGCACAAATAAGGTTTATCATATTTTTAATTGTTTCATCTTCTTCCTCTAAAAACCTCTAAAAATTTAAATATAACTTTTGTTTGCGCACGAGATAAGCTGTACCTATCTAAAGGTAATTGTCTATGATTTAGACGGATATTCACGCACGCTAAACGTTCACCATAGGCAACCAACAGTATGGATAGGCCCGATATTGGCCTCTAAGCTTTGTATGAAATTAATCTGTTATGGGGGCAGAGTACCAACGCAATTAAAAATTGTAAAATGGGGTATCCCCTATGTTTCCTAAATATATAATTACCGATTGTGTAGCTAGCCGATAAGGTACATACTTACGTAAACCACTTTTTTTCTCATTAGCAAATAGAAAAAAAACTGATGATTTAACTATCTTTATTTGATTCGTGATATTAAACGATTGATACTTTTAAGGGCACTTGAACAAAATAGGCACTATTTAAAAAACACTGATATAATACAAAAATAATTTTACAATGGCATTTTTACACAAAATATTAAATAAACAAGTACATTAATATCTATTATTTATAAACTGCTTAAACTGACCCAGATATGTATATTATATGATTTACAGTCTATAATGAAAGCGATCATTCGGTTTAGTACAGTATTGTGCTATTTTTCTAATCTTTAAAAAAAATGTAGGCACAAGCAGAGCTGGGCAAATATTTTTTAAAAGTATTTAACTACTAAATACTTAATCAAATTTAAAAGTAATTAAATATATAAATATACAATACTTTTTGAAATAATGAAGTATTTATATCATAATTACAATTCGTATTCAAATACTTTTAAGATTTAAATACAAAATTTAAATACTTTGAAAGTATTTTACTAATTTTATAAATATTTAAATACCCTTCAAATGTAATTATATGCTAGATGTTATCGTATTTAAAAGTAGTTGAATAGCAAACAAGTATTACAATATTAAAAAAAAAAAAATTAAATAAAAAAAATATTTGCAAGTACAAATAGTGCCCTGCATAGTAAAATTATCACTTATAATCTCCCTAGCAGCAGAATTATTACCGATAATTTTTTTCAAGGTCACGAATGGTTTTGTTAATAGAAAATTATTCCGAGTCGAAGACGAGGAAAATTTTCTATCAACAAAAACATGAGTAAAACCGAGAAAAAAATTATCGGGAATTAATTCTGCTGCGTGGGAGTTTCGGTAAGAAAATTTCATAAATTGGAGTTTCTTTTAATATGGTGAGATGATGAGACCTACGACCTATTCTCAATAAAAATTATAAGTTAGCAACAAAATGTATTTTGATTTTATTCTGAGTGACGTTTGCCATAAAAAATAAAGCACTTCATTTTTGACAGAAAAATTATCACTTATTAATTTTATTAGGTTAATAGGCTATAGACTATCGCGATAGTCGCCCGTCGCTATAAGCAACGCAAACAAAAAGGAGCCTTCTAATTGGTTGAAAAAAAATTTATGAAATTTTCTGTGGAAACTAGTACGTAGGTCAGTAATTTTTTTTTTCAATACGCAAGAACTAAACAATGCAATTAATGATCAAAATCTATAGTACACGTGATAATACTAGGATAGCCATCCCCAAATTTTGAAAACCAGGATTAGGTGAAAACATCAGGACATTTACATCAACTATAAAATAAAATATTATTATGAAATTTTTGTAGGTTATAGGGTTGCACTGTGTGCACATTTTCAGTATTCAACCGTCTGATTTCTTCCGATTGAACCGGAAGTGCACACAACTTTGTTATTTTAAATAGAACACTCTGTATATTTTTAAAAATATGCATTCTACGGAGCATAAAACATGGATCATATCCTATAACTATCTAAGACAGTTTCCGAGAAAATGGCGTTGGAAATTGTCCAATTAGCAACACTCACAGGCATGCTATTTAAAAACAGGTGATTTTTGAATTGAAAATATGAATATAAATTACGTATATTTTCCCTTTTTTTTTGGTCAAACTTAAAGATATAAAATAACCCATTTCGTTTGAAAGGTTTATATAACTTTAGGAACTGAATTCAAAAAACACCATTTTAATATTTTTTAAAAGCACAAATTTTAATAATTGCAATTGAGATCTCGGATCAAGACCATCAATTACGAATTCATAATTACACCTCGAATAATGCTCTTACTATCAGAAAATCAGAAGTATTCTGCGCCTATTATTAAATAAGTGATTATTATAGCTACAGTTACCTTTGGTATGATAAAAAATATTTACCTAGTAATTACGTAATAATCATAAATTCATTTAGCAATAACAATGCAGTTTTCGTTACATGACTGTAAAATTTAGCTGTTTTGATAACAGTAACAACGCAATACTGAATACACCTAATATAAATTTCTGATTGCTGCCTAGGTTTACTTTTTTAACAAATTTTAAAGATCTTTTCTTGAGTGTGATTGTCCCCGCGACGTGACCGCTGGCGTTAAGAACAATCTATTTAAACATTTTTCATCCATTCTAAAATGATGCCATTTTTCGTGAATGGTCATGTCAACTGCTCCCATTCTTTTATAAAAATCGCCAGCCGGGTTCCAGGAGAGTACGTGAAAGTCCATTTTTTTACTTGGGGTCTCATGTGCCACTTTCGCTACGGCCAAAAAAAGCTGCGTCCCAATTCCATTTTTTCTGTATGCTGGTTGAACATAGAGATCTTCGAGAAATATTGAACGACCTAACCAGGTTGAATATGACGTGTAATATAAAGCATAGCCGATAATATATCCGTCTGATAATTCAGCTACTAAACAAGTGAAAGCAGGATTTTCATTTTCAAATCCATCCTTTTCTAAAGTTGATGCATCTATTGTCATTGTATGTTCCAGCTTTTCAAATTCAGCCAAGGCCTGTAATAAAAGAATTTAGGCAATGAAAATAAAAGTCTGACAAGTTTGTTTGGCATTTTAACTACTACCTAACAGGACTCCGTACATCTTTAAAACGAAATCTCTTCCCACGGGTTTATTATCGATTAAGACACAATGACATGTATTAAAAGTTTTTATAAATTAAACAAATAATATTGGACAGTTATTTTTTGTCATAATATATGGGTATAAATTATTAATTTTTTAATTTAGCAAAAATATATTCACTTTCCAATGTTCTGTTATTAATTCTAAACAACTTATATCAAAATATTGATATACATATGGTTTCAATATATTTCGCTTCGCTAATCCGAACGTATTTGCTGCTAGGGGAAAGGGGGGGGGGGGGGGGCTTGAACAGAAATTGGCAACGTTATTGAGTATTGATCGATCTCTTTGCGCCAAGTATAGATTGTATTCAATTCTTTACATTAAAAGTCACCCTGGGAAATTTTTTTATTAGTTGCACAACCGAAATTTCTTAGATTTATATTTAATTAAGTAACCAAAAACTTAATATTGGTTGCAATATTAATACGAACAAGTTTCCAATTTCAAATAAACATGTTCATTACATTTGCCTAAGGCACCAGTAAGGAACGGTATTTATAGTGGATGTAAAAATGAAAGTAAGGTTTTGCTGCTTTTGTAACTTTTTATTAAAACGAAAAACATTTAAAATAAAAATGTAATTATCAAAATTCTGATTTTACAGGTGATTCACATTGAGTTGCCTATTAGAAGATCTCGGAAACGAGTAAAGGTATTTTTCCAAAAATTTGCGATAATGTGCCTGATTGAGACCGGATCCCCACGGGCGTAAATTTGACAGCATACCTATTATCCAAGGGATCTTTGGTTAATTAGCGCCATTTTTTAAAACGGCGGCCTACTCAACTAGTCACGTCACACGCTGTCAAATTTACGCCCGTAAGGCGACCATAGTACATATACCTTATTTTGACACGTTCAGTTTATTTCGTGCGCAAACAAAAGTTAAGTTGGGTTATGGATGAAAAAATTCGTTTTCTACGCACGGCTCACCGGTCACATCTCTTGATGCCCAACAGCTATGGGCGTGGGCACAACCCTCTTGTTATTAGGTTCTCCTTTTTTAGCGACTTCATCTAAACACACTCCAGATCCGGCTCGACGCCTTTTTTGTTGTTTGTTGCCGTGTCTATGTAATTTCTTATATTATTGTGCGCTTTAATATTTACGGATTTCTAGTTTTTGTGTAGTTTAGTGAATAGTGTTTGTGCTGTGACTCAGTTTGGAATATAAACAATGAACAATGACTGATAACGAAAGTTGTATGATTTTATTTTGTCCAAATATGGGTAAAATACCGGGTATTTCGTATTTTCAGTTGTTTCAAAGTTGCCTGAGTAGCAAATCAAGGACTACGTTAACCAGGCCACTCGGATTGTGAGAAAATCAATCAAATCTGCCAATGTATAGGGGAGACCGGGGGAATGCCCCGCACGGGGAAATACCGCGCAGGCCACTGTAGAAAAAACTGCAACCAGGAATGCATAGGTGTATATCACGAATTGTTGCTGTAGCTATGTCAAGTACGCGCCAATAGTTTGGAATAATTGCCGGCAGTAGTTAACCAACAGCGAACGTGTTTGTGCTAAATGGATTTTTGATCTATCTTTTGTGCAAATTAATCGGTTGATAATTATTAGTTACTGTGCATATTTAAAGAAGATATATTTTATTTTCACTTGCTAGGGCCTATAGAAGTGTTGTCCTAAGTGATCACCAATAAAATGTATACTTTTCTTGAATTAAATTTTTAGGTTGGAAAATATCTCCCGGGAAAATACCGCGCATAAACAATGGTGGAATAGCGCTCTGCGCGGTATTACCCCCTGTGTGTTAATCTTGTTTATTTTGGAAGGGACGAGGTCTGGTATCGTTGCACTTTCTGCTCAAAGTGGGCACACGCTGCTTGTAGTGGAAAAGAAAAAGGAAAAGTCTACCTTTGTGACTACTGTTGCTAACAGTTGTTTTTTTTACCTAAGTATCTGTTGGAATGCGTTTTTTATGTTAGTATACAATAATGTTTCTTTATTTCTTTGCTCACTATTATATTTTTTTATTATTTGGATCACCTACATACCTGTTTTTTATGTATAATAAAGTCTTAGTTAAACTGTATTGAAACACTTCGCTGCGTGCCATTCCCCCAAATGCCCGGGTAATACCGCGCAGGCACTCATTTTTATTTTTTTGTGTTAATGGACATTACAAAAAGAAATGTTTGATTTCCAATGTTGCAATAGTTCGTGTATTGTATTACCTAACACTCCTTATACAAAAAATTACGTCAAAGATAAAAATATTTAATAATTTAGGAGTAATTCTGCTTAGGTGCGCGGCATTCCCCCGGTTTCCCCTATGTCAAAGTCGCTGGTTTGTTAAATTAGGTAATTTTTCGTTTAAAATCTGTGCCACCTGACATTAAGCTTTTAGTAAGACGTTTTAAAGCTCGAACCCCATTCGTTAAATGAGAATTTTGCAGTGCTCATGCCCATGTATGCTATAGGCTCTATTTACATGCGGGAGGCAATAAATTTGCCACTTTAGTGATTATTGTTGTATAGGTATATGTCTATACCTAGTGGGAAATCGATCTAAACCTTTTAAGAAACATATTTTGGCAATTCCGTCATCCGGTTATACCGGTTAGTTTTTTGCTTTGTAGCTTTAAATATATTAACTTAAAAACCTCTCACGAGCAATATTCTGTATACTAAATAAAACAGGCTTAATTGTTTTCACTTTTTCAAAAATTACGGTTTTATTTTTGGTAATAAAGTAATGTGTAACACAAGTAATAATAAATAAACTCGCATTTACTGTGTTTAATCTCTAAACAAATTTTGACAATTATTAGTGCCATTGAATCGCTTATTACTAAAACACTTTAAGTCATATTTTGGCTATATTGAGATTATTAGGAAAATACAATCATTTGACATACCCGCATCGGTTTTAGTGCCAAAACCCCACACGTTACCTATGGTAGATAGAAGCCTGCATTGGCCATTGGCCGGGACTTCATCTCGGGCCACTTAATTATTAAAAGTTCGGGTCGTCGAGCCCTAAATTCAGTGTTCCCAAAACTCACGATTAATCGTGAGATTACACGATTTTGGGAATTATCTCACGAATCACGTCTCGTTTCTCACGATTTTTATTTTATGTTAAACTAATTATTTCTATTTATACCAAACGTCACAAATTTATTGCATTTACATAAAAATCCTCGTATGATTTTCTGCGTTACGACTTTCGCTACTATTACTGCCGCTACTGGAGTCATATTTGCATAGAAAAGATGATTCTAGCAATTCGGATTCTGAGTAACTACCTACCTACTACATTTTTTTAATACTACAGAATAACGCTAGTTTTTAAGTTTTTTAGAAATGTGTTTTGTTTTTAAATACAGAAAATAAAATATATATTTTGAAGAAATGGTCCATACTCAAAGTGGAGTTAAATGAAAGAAAAAAGAAAAGCACAAAGTCTCCACAATTTTTTAATTAGAATAACTAGGCAAACCTAGAATAATTCATAATTCAAATCGACATGTTTCAAGTGTAGAAACACTCATCATCAGGAAAACAAAGTGAAAGGTAAAAAATGCTGATGTTGTTAGCAATAGAGAAAATAATAGTGGGATTGAGCCTTAATGGAGCTTTTAATGGTGTACAAGAGGTGTAAAATTAAATAGTCAAAAGACCGACAAACAAGACTTCAGCATAGTGAAAAGTCAAGGGTAAGTGCAAAGGCACTGTCCTGGACAGAAAAATGAGGAGAGCAAAAGAAAAGTTAGGGAGTTTTAAAAAACTTATTTGTGAAATTCATTCTTAAGTAGTGAAAAATCTTGAGTTTTATTCAGCTTTGTCAGAGACGTGAAAGTATTGAAGTCAGATGGAAAAAAAAGTTGTTTTTCATAAAAGTCGAAGCATCTTTTGGCTTAAAGTATAATACTGTTGGGGTACCAGGAGTGGGATTCCGTAACTTTTAAAAATATCGATAGCGAAAGAGATAAAGAAGCGAAGGGAAAGCGATCGCTTTGATGCCAAGTAGTCTATAACCATTTCTTTACGGGCAATATCTCTATAAATATGATAACGAATATTGAGTTGTCCGTTCTAAAAACATTGCATTTCTTAACAAAAAAAAAGAAGATAATTCACAATTTTAACTTAACCTCAATTATTAGTTAATACTAAAAAGTACTCCAAGCTGTGATTTTGGCCGGATAGTTTTACCACTAAGGCCACCCAAACGAAGCAGAAGAAGAAGAAGAAGACTAAAAAGTAAACATCAAATTTTTATAGTTATGTTCCCCGCACAAAGGTTTATTTTAAACAATTTTGAAAACGATCAACGTATCTACGAAAATCGCGTTCATAAACGTGTTATGAGCGACGAAAGTGATTCGTTTTCACTACATGACAGACGATTTGTTGAATTATTCCGTCTCAACAAAGACTTGGTGGCATATCTTTTTGATAACGGATCACTTACAGGAAGAAATAAGGTCAACATGCAAGAATACCGAGAGAGACAAGAATTCTTATAGCTTTAAGGTTTTTTGCCACAGGCAATTAGCTGTGAGTAACTAATTCAGGATGACCTATTAAAAAATCCACCAAGACCGCCCATTGAGCTGGATTGGTTTTCATTGCTCTGCTTCCATAAATAAATATGTTTTTCCATCTTTTTATACTTTTTTTGATTTTCTTCTAACTATCCCAAAATATTACACGGACGAACGTTCGTGCAACGTTATATTTTAGGGTTAGGTTATTATTTTTATATATTTTATAAGCTTCTTATTATGTTCTTATTCGCATAAGAGAGACAACGTGTATTAAGCTAAAGATAAAAAGAGATAAACTCTGAAGTCGCTTGCAAGAGATACATCTTGAGCGCTCGCTTTCGCTACGAAAGTTCGCGTTATATCGACCCGTTACGAAACAACCCGAACAGTGATATAGAATACGAATTTGTACAAAGTCGCTATGAGAGCGCGATCGCTATCGCTATTTTTCATACAGAATCGCTCTCCTGCTTTTTACGGCCCAGTTACCCCGGCAGGAGTTAAAACATACACATTTTGTGCAAAATAATAATATATATAAGTAATATTTTACTGGGCCGTAAAAAGCCTGGTACCCCAGCAGTATTTTACTTTAAGCCAAAAGATGCTTCGACTTTTATGAAAAACAACCTTTTCTTTTTCTTTCCATCTTACTTCAATACTTTCACATGTCTCTGACAAAGCTGAATAAAACTCAAGATTTTTCACTACTTAAGAATTATTTTCACAAATAAGTTTTTTAAAACTCCCTAATTTTTCTTTTGCTCTCCTCATTTTTCTGCCCAGGACAGTGCCTTTGCACTTAACCGTTGACTTTTCACTATGCTGAAGTCTTGTTTGTCGGTCTTTTGACTATTCAATTTTACACCTCTTGTACCGAGTGGTCAAATAAGCGAGGACGTCGGCTTTATCTCGGAAACCATTAATCGTACAACTTTCGGAAAGATTTTTTTATAAGTAAAGTGGTCAAGAGAAATTGCTGGAAATTACTTTTAAGTTGCTAATTTCGCCGCAAGGGGGCACAATTAAAAATTGTTTTTTTAAATTCTAAATTTCTCCGAAAATTTCCATATTAAGGTATAACTCTGATTACATCATTGGAAAGCTTAGACAATTCTGCATCATTTTGGTTTAAGGCTCATTGGCGTACCGACCTTAATAAGAGTGGGAGAAACTATTGAAAGTGTAAACATTAAAATCGCTGTAACTTCTAAACCACTTATACGATTTTACTAAATTTAAGCTTGTTTGGAAGGGGAAAATAAGTATCTTCAATTGCCGTATCCAACAGTACACCATAGTGTTTAATAAAATTGCTAGAGGGTGCAATTTGTAATAATAACAGTTTTTTCGATTTTATCCCGAAAATTCGAACCATAAGGTATAACTATGATGATGACTTGATAAGAGTGGGAGAAGCTATTGAAAGTGTAAACATTAAAATCGCTGTAACTTCTAAACGACTTAACCGATTTTTTCACTTGATAAGAGTGGGAGAAGCTATTGAAAGTGTAAACATTAAAATCGCTGTACTTCTAAACGACTTAACCGATTTTACTAAATTTAAGCTTGTTTGGAGTACCTTCAATTGTCGTATCTAATGGTACACGATAGTTTCTAATAAAATTGCTAGAGGGCGCAAGTTGTATTAAAAATTATTGTTTTGGCAATAACTCTGAAACGAACAAAGATATCGAACTGCGGTCTTCACATCTTTTCTTGCAAATTTCATCTACTTTTCGATTATGATGTCATAGTTATACCGTATGATTTGAATTTTCGGGATAAAATCGAAAAAACTGTTATTATTACAAATTGCGCCCTCTAGCAATTTTATTAAACACTATCGTGTACTGTTGGATACGGCAATTAAAGATACTTATTTTCCCCTTCCAAACAAGCTTAAATTTAGTAAAATCGGATAAGTCGTTTAGAAGTTACAGCGATTTTAATGTTTACACTTTCAATAGCTTCTCCCACTCTTATCAAGGTCGGTACGCCAATGAGCCTTAAACCAAAATGATGCAGAATTGTCTAAGCTTTCCAATGATGTAATCAGAGTTATACCTTAATATGGGAATTTTTGGAGAAATTTAGAATTTAAAAAAACAATTTTTAATTGTGCCCCCTTGCGGCGAAATGAGGAACTTTAAAGTAATTTCCAGCAATTTCTCTTGACCACTTTACTCATAAAAAAATCTTTGCGAAAGTTGTACGATTAATGGTTTCCGAGATAAGGCCGACGTCCTCGCTTATTTGACCACCCGGTACACCATTAAAAGCTCCATTAAGGCTCAATCCCACTATTATTTTCTCTATTGCTAACAACATCAGCATTTTACCTTTCACTTTGTTTTTGTTTTTGTTTTCACTGATGATGAGTGTTTCCACACTCGAAACATGTCGATTTGAATTATGAATTATTCTAGGTTCGCGTATAGTTATTCTAATTGAAAATTGTGGGGAAAGACTTTGTGCTTTTCTGTTTTTTAAATATATATTTGTTGTTTAAGCTTTTATTTTTTTCTTTAAACTACTTTGACCACTTTTAAAGGATTTTTTAAAATCTCACGAATCTCACGATTTTAAGAATCCAATTCTTACGATTTATACATACGATTAGAACATTTTGGCAATACTGGTCCTAATAAATAATTTCGGGGAGTTTCGGGCCGACCGGGCTTGTCGGGCTGGCGGGCTTTTTTGCTCTTAGTTAATAATTTCTTTGGGCCGCGTCAATGCCTTGGTTGTCGGGTCTGGCCGTAAAATTCCGGCCCGTGCAGGGCTCTAATGGGAGATATGAACGGTCGTTTTACAGCATGTAGTTCTAAAAACATCTTAAGTTAATGACTTTGATGATTTTAGTAAATGTCTCCAAATTGTTGAAAATATGACTTAGGTAGAGTAATAACCGATTCGATTGTACTTTCAATATACTATGTTGCTTTTGTAGAAAAGAGTTTGCTTAAACACTGTTGATCCATTCTAAAATGGTGCCATTTCTCGAGAATAGTCATGTCAACTGCTCCCATTCTTTTATAAAAGTCACTGAATGGGTTCCAGGAAAGCACACGAAAGTCTAGTCTTTTACTTGGAGTTTCGTGTGCAGCTTTTGCAACTGCCATAAATAGCTGTGTTCCTATTCCATTTCTTCTATAGGCCGGTTGAACATAGAGATCATCCAGAAATATTGAACGGCCCAACCAGGTTGAATATGATGTGTAATATAAAGAATATCCTATAATATATCCATCTGATAATTCGGCTACTAAGCAAGTGAATGGCGGATTTTCACTGTTAAAACCATCCTTTTCCAGAGTCGATTCATCGATTTTCATCGAGTGTTCAAGCTTTTCAAATTCTGCCAATGCCTACAAATAAAAATGTCAAGGGTTTAAGTTGTTTTTATATTTGATATCTATTTTGTTTACCACGAACCTAATAGGCAAAATAAGTCCTAACTTATTTCTTAGCATGCAAAAAACAAAAAACACTGTGCCACTTAAATAAATAATTTCTAACACATGCATAGCATTTTTATTTTTATGTTTTAAATATAACTGGATTTCACACATATAAAATAATTAGTTTGGACTGAACCACATGCCTATAATAAAAGTAGACTGCTTATTCCCCATAAGACCTGTGTAAGTAAAATTGCACCTCTGGGAAAGGCTGTCTTGACAGAAAATTCCTTTTTTTCCCGGAAAAAAGTTGTCAACCATTTGAAATTATTATATTAACGCCTAAGTTGCCAACCAAAAACACGTGTCTTTCCGAATCACAGCAAGCCGGCGCGCGGGCCAATCAAATCTATTGTTATTAACTTGGTTGTGTGTTTATTCATTTTGTTGAAATTGCCGTTTTCCTTTATACAGTGTCTGCAAGAAATTCCGCATCAAATGGGATTTTTTTAAATTATTGGGTATAGGTAAAAATTGAAAAAGTAGTTAGTTTTTGCTTACCTAAAAACCAAAAATGACGTATACTGAAGCAGCTACACGACTTGCGTTACCTGTCAAATTTGACATTTTTAATAAAATAGGTTCAAAAATGCCCTTATTTATCAAAATATCGAAAAACTTTATTCGAGAAAGTTATTTATTTAGGTATTTTTAGTTTCTGTACGAAATTTTGACAGTCTAATACAATTTTAATTTTTTGCCAGGTTCTTGAAAATTTTGATCAACCCTCGTAGATTAACTTTTATACATCGATGTAAAACCATTTGCTTTTACTTCATTTGTAATCTTAATGCAATTTTGTGTAAAATTTTTGTTTCCAATTATTTAATTAAAATTAATTATTAATGCATCGCCTATTTGTAAACTATATCTTCGTTGAATAAAATGTTTCGAGCGATTAATATTTAGGTATTCTTTTTGATCCAATATTAATTAAGCAAAATTTCAACGAAAGCTTCCTAATATTTTCTTTTTGCACATCTGTTTACTAACCTAAGAAAAATGAGAAACGTCGGTTTTGGCAAAACTGATGTAATTAGATAAACTTTGCATCAAATATTACATACTGATCAATAACAATTTCAGTTTTTGAAGCAAAATAAATAATTGGAAACAAAAATTTTACACAAAATTGCATTAAGATTACAAATGAAGTAAAGGCAAATGGTTTTACATCGATGTATAAAAGTTAATCTACGAGGGTTGATCAAAATTTTCAAGAACAAGAAATAAAAATTGTATCAGACTGTCAAAATTTCGTCCAGAGGCTAAAAAATTCTAAATAAACAACTTCCTCGAATAAAGTTTTTCAATATTTTGATAAATAAGGGCATTTTTGAACCTATTTTATTAAAAATGTCAAATTTGACAGTTAACGCAAGTCGTGCAGCTGCTTCAGTATACGTCATTTTTGGTTTTTAGGTAAGCAAAAACTGCTTTTCCAATTTTTACCTATACTCAATAATTTTAAAAAATCCCATTTGATGCGGACTTTCTTGCGGACACTGTATATGTCTGTTTTTGTAACATTTTGGAGGCATGGTAGTATAAGTGTGGTGTAATATATTTTTTGGTGAGAATCTGAAAAAAAAGCAGTGTAAATTCAATGATAACCGTAAACAGAACTATGGAAAATGAGCACTTTAGATAAAAACTAAGCTTTTCCACCAAATTTCGTTTTCAGAATCGTGAACTTCGATCGTCAATCCTGAGAAAAATCATAATTTTGGGCATGGTGTAGACATAACCAGCGGCGCACCGATGGGGTTGGGGGTTAGAATCCCTTCCAGGGTCTGGTGGTGTTAAATTAACATCAATGTGGTACGGCTGAAATTTCAGTGTTCAATTCAGTTAAATGTAACTTCTGTACCAAAGGTTTTATATGGGATCTGGGTTTGTGAATGAGTCATTGAGTGAACCCTCCCAGAAGATGATTATCGATGCGCTTCTGGCTATAACATAATTTACAAAAATTATGAAACCTACTTCACTTTTTACAATTTTAAATTTTTAGGCCAGAAGTGGATGTGATTTGTATTTTTGAGTTTGTGCGACATAGCTTTGTAAGTAACCAGAGTTGTGAAAGATGCTCTACAAAAGATACTTTTGCATAAAATGTATCTAGATACTTAAAATGAATAGTTACTTTTTAACGAAAGGTAACTTTGTACTTAGTTCCTTGGTTAAAGTAACTATAGTTACTTTGATTGTAACTAAGAAACTCTAAAAGTAACTAGATACTTTTGAAGTAAGTATACCAAAAATTTACTAGGTGTAGCAAAACTTAGTTTTTAGTTATTTGGTTAAAGTAACTAGTTATTGTAACTAAGATACTTTAATAGTTAAAAAGTTTGTGAAGTGCATGTATTATGGGAAATATGGTATATATCCTCAGCAAGGGTGTGATACCTTTTGGGTGTCTTTGGCAGACTTTCATTGAATAAAAGAAGAATCAAAATATTACTATGCACTTTGTTTAGAATTTTGAAAGGTGAAATGGATTGCCCCGACATTCTTAGCAAACTACCATTTGGTGTCAATAGAGTCAACACGCGAGCCTCAAATATCTGACCTATCCTCGAACAAACCTGTACAAAAATTCTCCAATTTACAAAATGTGCCATTTTTAAAATCTGTATGCATCTGATATGGATGTAGATACAACTAGTCAGTAACGAAGTTATAGTAACTTTTGGCACAATTAAAAAAATATCTTAGTTACTAAGTATTAAGGTATTATAAGTAAATAAATACTAAAAAGTACCTTTTTTTATTAAGATACTCAAAGCTTTGTTATAGTAACCATGCCAAAAGTGACAAGAAAACTTGATTAATGGAGTTAGTAACTAGTACTTTTTTTGTTCGCCAGCTCATGATTTAGAATTTGTGACTTTTTCTTATTATTACTAAATAGAAGTAGATAAATGAAAGTAAATGGAATCGTACAATGGTAAATTCATATTACTACAGACTATATTTAACATCGAACATCTCGTGTTGTAATATGAAACGCTACAACACTTCTTATCTCACTTTTTATTGTGCAACTGAATTTAGCCACAAAAAATAAATTTTAACACAGCCCTCTCCAACTCCGAGCCGGAAAGTATAGCGGCCCATCATACACCTGTATTTTTAAAATATGGTACCTATGGCGCTATTTTTTGACAGTAATAAATATAATGCGCTAGCTGTTATTATATTATTGTGTTTCGCACTGTATCAAGCTCGACCCAAGAATCCCAGCCAATCCCAGAGCAGGGTCATATATTATATAATTGATTGGTGCGCAAATGTACATATAATAATAATTGTTTGTGGTTTTGTTAATGTTCAAAATTAGTTAAATCACTTTGGGTTTCCTAATGACGAATTTGTTAGAACAATTTTATTGTTTGCAAAAGAGGTTATGAAATGTTAAAAATGTATCTTATAGTAAAACTATTTTTGTGAATATAAGTAATATAATAATAAATAAATAAACAACTTTGCTATTTTGGTAGCTGTTGGACAGACGCATTGTGCATCCAGTAAATGGTAATCAATAATCATAAAAGCCTTTTTGGTCAACCGTGACGTAAATGTGGGAAGGAAATGGAGAATCGACCCAAGACGTCAAGGGATGTATTGTGCACTTAAATTTTTGTGTAAACAGAGGCACATAATATACAGGGTGAGTCGGGAGGAATGGGCCAAACTCTAAGGGTGTCATCTATGCATCAAAGTAATAAGAAAAAACTCAAATGTTGTTATCCACTATTCATTTGTTTTTAAATTACAGCGTTAATTAAAATAATAATATTGTTAAACCAAAATAATATGCAACATTAACATTGTTTTAGATAAATCATGTTTAGTAAATTTTCAAAAATACCGCCATTGACTTCCAAACATTTCCTGCTTTGTTTACGAAGGGCGCGCGTGCGTGGCTCTTCTAATTGATTCGTGCCTTTCTTTAATATTGAGTGCAGCATTTCTAATGCGCCTAATTAATGCATCCCTAGTATCTACTTTTACTTTGTATACCTCATTTTTTAACCAACCCCATAAATTATAGTCCAACGGTGTGAGGTCTGGCGATCTAGGAGGCCAACTAATAGGACCACCGCGACCAATCCAAACCTCTGGAAACTTTTGGTCCAAATATTGCTTGACCCGACGCGACGGTCGAAATGGGCAGGCGCTCCGTCGTGTTGATAATACATTTGAATTCTGATGTTTAAAGGAATCTCCTCCAGTAGTCCTTGCAATTCATTTTGTAAAAAACTTAAGTAGTGATCCCCTGTAAGGCGATTTTTCAAACATGGGAGTTTGGATTATTGTTAATGCCGTCAAGATGACGATTATTAATTATCGACTCACAAAATTGCATAAGGAAGGTCGCCAATTATGGTACCTTTTTTTTTACCACCTAATATATTTCAGCAGATTTAATGCCTTGGCTGGTTTCCTAGCCTCGGCTGCGCCTCGTCTATGAAACACCAGCCGCGGCATTAAATCTTGTGCTTTTCTGCCTAGTGAAACAAATAACTATTATTACAGCAAAGCTAAATTAATGCAATATTTTGTTTTTGCGTTATAATTTAAAAACAATAAATGAATATTGGATAACAACATTTGAGTTTTTTCTTATTATTTTGGTTTCCAGAGGTTTGGATTGGCCGTAGTGGTCCTATTATAGTTGGCCTCCGTGGGACTATAATTTATGGGGTTGGTTAAAAAATGAGGTATACAAAGTAAAAGTAGATACTAGGGATGCACATTAGAAATGCTGCACGCAATATTAAAGAAAGGCACGAATCAATTAGAAGAACCACGCACGCCCTTCGTAAACGAAGCAGGAAATGTTTGGAAGTCAATGGCGGTATTTTTGAAAATTTACTAAACCAATTATTTATTTAAAACAAAGTTAATGTTGCCTATTTTGGTTTAACAATATTATTATTTTATTTACCGCTGTAATTTGAAAACAAATGAATATTATAACAACATTTGAGTTTTTTCTTATTATTTTGATGCATAGATTACACCCTTAGAGTTTGGCCCATTCCTCCCGACTCACCCTGTATACAGTGTGGTTGTTTAAGTGTGCAACATATGGGCATTTTTTTTTATTACCGATTTCTCAGAAAATTTTACTTTTGATAAAAGTTGGTGCAGATCGATATTTTTTTAAAACATTAATAATTTCTCATTTTTTTTTTATATTCACCATAAAGACCTTCATAAGTTAATCAAAATCAAATCAATTTCACTTATCTTTGTTCAAATTTAAGCATATTTGTAAAATTAACTTGACTTTTTAATTTATTAAGGAATCTGAAACTTCATGTTTGTTACAACAACAACAAGATAAAACATTAGTAATGATGATATGCAAATTAAAAAACTCATTTAAAGTGCAAAATTTTTATTTTAAATGTTTATTAAAAAACTTTATTCTAGTACAAGTTTTATATTTTTTGACCTACCCTGCACGCCGTTTGACTTGCAACTATTCCAAGTGCACCTAATATGATTATATACAATATGCACCAACTTTTATCAAGAATAAAATTTCGAAGAAATCGGTAATAAAAAAATGCCCGCCCATATGTTGCACACTTAAACAACCACACTGTATACGCATAGCTATATACTACGCGTAGCTATATATTCTGTGACAGAGATATATACTATAATTTTTTCCAATGAAAATTAAAAATCCTAAATTTTTTGCCGAAAGCGGCCTTTCAGGCAGCTAATTAAAGGCCTAGTTAGATGAAAGAAATCGTTACAAAAATGTTAGGCTCGATAATACTAAATGCGTACAAACAAACCATTTATGTACGTATACATTTCATTAAAATAATAAACTTTATCATTTTTTAAATAAGGATAAGATAACTATTGTTTAAGATTTGACCTTTGCAAAAAGGCAAACAAGAGAACATACAAAACACAATAAAAATTACCGCAAACATGCACAGAACCACATAATGAATCTGATTGGTTCAATCAAAGAAGTGGGCATTTCTCTACTAAATGGAAAATCGATGTCCCAGACAATTTTTATGCATTGAGAGTTATTATTACCGAGTTTGGTATACCAAAAACGATAGTATGATTACTATTCTTGACTATACAGAGGAAATTATTTGATATAATTTTAAAATATTAATTTAAATGCTCTTCAAGCATTTCAAAACACAGTCCCCTGTATGTCCCATTTCAGAATGGCAAGTTGTGCAACAATTAAGTATTTAATTTCGGGATAAAAAACCTTACATTTAAAATGAGGAAATTTAAATAGATATAAATAAACTGTGTAAATAACATACAACCATATAACATTAAATACATTTGCATTACAAAAAATAACGAATCGAATGTTGTCCTAATATTATTAGAACAGTCCCCTGTTATAACTTGAAATTCGCGCCAAAATTATATGTCGTATATTGGGCGGAACGAGACACTTTCAGTGTAAAGTTCGTTCGAATGTTCATACAAGCCGGCAGCACCATTTTATTCAGCCTTGAGATTGCGTTTGTTGCAGTGCCACGCGTCTGGGCCGCTTGCCTGAACAGTCCACTGGTAAGTTACTCTTCTATTATTTTAAGGAATAAATTTAAACATTTTAAAAAATAATTACCAAGTTAGTACCTAAGTATTTGTGACTTATAAATCTCGAAATATTTTGAAGGATTTTGAACTGGATAACGTTTTTTTTGCAATTTCACAGTCCCCTGGGTACAGTCCCCTGTCAGTTTATAACACAGGGGACAGTGCCACGCGTCTGGGCCGCTTGCCTGAACAGTCCACTGGTAAGTTACTCTTCTGTTCTTTTAAGGAATTAAATTATAATAATTTTATAAAATAATTACTAAGTTAGTACCTAAGTATTTGTGACTTATAAATTTCGTAATATTTTGAATGATTTTAAACTGGATAACGCTTTTTTGCAATTTTACAGTCCCTGTTATAGTAATTCTTGTTTTCTAAAATGTATTTAAATTTGGGCGCGAGATTTCGCGCTTGCGCCTGTCGAGTGACAGGATACGGGCCGGCCGGCAAGGCAAGAGAGACGGGAGAGAACGAAAAACAGGTGGTCAGAAAGCAAAAAGTCAAAGAAAAGTTAAGTTTTTTTAGTGGCGCAACCACGAACGAAAAAGTGTCAAAAAATTTTGAATAAAGACCATCACAAAAACGCTCTGAGTTTATGTGTATGTTAGTGTGCATTTAATAAAGTCGCTAGCCGGCGTGATTAAATCGAAAATTAACCAAATCTACAACATCCCCTGTCAGTTTATAATACAGGGGACTGTCTGTTTAATCTTGAGGCGCTATCTATAAAAAAATATTTTCTGACTTCGGGGACTGGCAGTAGGCAAACTGGTGCTTGTTTTAGGTGGTTTTGCTCCGGCTTCATCATGCCTCCTAAATTTAATTGAGTTAATTTGCTAAGAAACATGTTTTTTTCATGCATTTTAGCAGTCCACTGGAAGATATATAACAGTCCTCTGTCCAGGAATTTTAAAAAATCGTCCAAAACTCTTGAAATAAAAAAATATTGTGTCGGCTTTTTCCAAATAATAATTTCATTTCTTATTGCCTTTAGTTCTACTTACTTAGTTTTTAATTTGAAGGATATAAAAATAGTATGGACATCGATGTATAGGCGATTTTCCTATTAGTACCTAGAGAAATACCCAAGTAAGTTATTGTTATTGGTTTAGCTCTCGCATTTAGTAAGTCACCACATTTAACACTTTTCTAAACCACCTGGAATGATGATGCAGTATTAGTTTATTACTATCAACGACGATAGAGCAAAATAGACATCTCATTCTCTTTATCATAACAAGCCGACAAGATCGTCAAACGCAAACGTCCGTCAGGTTCCTTTCGAGTTCCACAATGAAACCACTTGAAAATATCACAGGCCTATAAAAAAAGTAGAATGCTTATTCCCCATAAGGCATGTGTATTTAAAATAGCATCTCATAAAGAAACTGTACGTGGTCAGGGAATTAATTTTTCCCCTAGAAAAAGGTTAGCAACCGAACCACGGCAAATCGGCGAGCCAATCAGAACTATTATTATTAACTTGTTCGTGTGCATTAACAATGCCACTGTGTTTAGTGCATAATTGGACAGAGGATGGACAGAGGCGGTTCTAGGCCCAAAATATTGGGGGGCACCACATTGGCGCAGCCACAATTTTTGGTATCCTTCGCTTGATTGTATTTCTCTCGAGATATTTTAGTTTTTTCAGAAATGTTGGGGGTCCTGGGCCCCCCGTAGAACCGTCCCTGAGGATGGATACCTTTCAACAGGGAATGCATATCAATATGTGCACTGCTTCAATAAAAAATAATATCATAAAGAAATTCTTAAAATTGTTTATGATAAACTGTTGCACAACCACCTTGAAAAGAAGCCATGAAGTGATATCGGGCAACGCCGCATCAGCTGGGAGTTGCGGATCCACAAGCTATTATTATGACGCGCGGCAACGGGCGAGTTTTTTTATTCTTTCTGATATTTTTTGTGTTTTTTTGGCTCTGTTGCCACTATATTGATATTGAAAAATGTACAAAAAAGTAATAAATAGTTTTGGATAACAAGAACAAGTTACCTAGTTATTAAATAATAGTACTATTGCGTTGCGAAGCTGTTTTTGTTTCACTACGAGTAGATTTATTTGATCGATCAAAAGTAATATTCTATTATACAAATTATTATCTTCTGCGTTTAAATTACAGGATTGACTATCGACGTCTGAAGTCTCAAAATTTAGTAAGCTTAAGGCTTTGTTTAAGAAATCTACGCTGGGTAACTTCGTTACTTTCACAATGTATGAATTGGTACCGAGACAATAAGTTATACACTCTCTTCGCCTGCTTTTAAAACACTTTTATGGTTAGAGTTACACCCAGGAATACAAGCAGGGGCTTGGCATGTTGATAAATAAACAAACTAAAAAAAATATTACTTACCTTAGGTATCTAGAGGTATCCTACCTACTTATGAACTATCTCTACTAGTGATATTTTTAAACTAATTCACTTATACTTTCAAGCTAAATAAACACTTCAATATTGAATAAATTAACTGTAGCCACAAAACAATAAAGTTTATCCCAAAGAGCCAACTAGAATACAAAAAACACAACTTTTAAATTAAAACAAATAAAATTCTGCCGCCATTTATAAGACCCGTAAACAAACCGCCAGGCCGGCCAGGCTGTTGGATTTTTCACTTTATTAATGCTATTAGAGCAAACCCGCACCCAAAATTTTCTATTAGATATCAATCAAGGGCGTTCATAGGGGGGGGGGGCGCAAAACGGGCACTTGCCCCCCCCCCCCCCCCCTAGGCGCCCACATTACTATTTTATTTCATAATTCAGTTTAAATATTGAATAGTACAGTGGTTAGTTAGTAGACCAACAAATCACTAAACTGAACAATTACATAATAAAAACATATCAATAAATTAATACATTTGGCATAAGTTAAATAAATAGTCTTATACAGTGTCACCAGTAAGTCCGCATCATATGGGATTTTTTTTATTAATATCTTTATTCAAAATTTGACTTTGGCATCAAGTTCTGCATCGATCGAGATGAAAATTAGGCAAATAAATAGTAGTCACGTGACTCGCATTATCTGTCAAATTTTAATTTTTTTTTCAAAAAATAATTCAAAAGTGGGGTTATTTCTGAAAATATCGAACAAAGTTATAATTTTTTTTAAATGCAGTTTCTAGCCCACATGCAAAATTTCAGCTGGATAAGATAATTTTGATTTTTTACCTATATTTTGTAAATTGCACCACTTTTGCAAAATAAGACTCAACGCAACCTATACATCAAATTTCTTAGTTTTGACAATGCTTTATTTCAGATACATTTTCTTTAAACTAGCGCCATATTAAATGTGTGTTTTTCTACAAAATCAAAATTGGGCTATTAAAATTTGGTCGCATGTGATGCAAAGTTCATTTGTTTTTGACCCTGTATAAGGTAACTTCATAAAATACGTATTTTTGAAAACGTAGTTTGTGACTGAAAGTAAAAAAATAAAAAATAAAATAAAGAGATTTTAAATTAAATCGTTGAAAATAGATAAACTTTCCGTTGGGTTAAGCAAAAATGTATTTTCCACTTAATGAACACTTTACTGATGATACTGTGTTTTTTTTTGTCTTAATATTAAGGTGTATTACTTTCAGACACAAACTATGTTTTCAAAAATACTTATTTTATGAAGTTACCTTATACAGAGGGTCAATAACAAATGAACTTTGCATCACATGCGACCAAATTTTAATAGCCCAATTTTGATTTCGTAGAAAAACACACATTTAATATAACGCTACTTTAAAAAAAATGTATCTATATATAGCATTGTCAAAACTAAGAAGTTTTATGTAGGTTACGTTGAGTGGTATTTTGCAAAAGTGGTGCAATTTACAAAATATGGGTAAAAAATAAAAATTATCTTATCCAGCTGAAATTTTGCATGTGGGCTAGAAACTGCATTTAAAAAAACTTTTCCCTATAACTTTTTTTTGATATTTTCAGAAATAACCCCACTTTTGAATTATTTTTTGAAAAAAATTAAAATTTGACAGATAATGCGAATCACGTTACTACTATTTTTTTGCTTAATTTTCATCTCGATCGAAGCAGAACTTGATGCCAAAGTCAAATTTCGAATAAAGCTATTAATAAAAAAAAACCATATGATGCGGACTTTACTGGTGACACGATATAAAAAGTATTGTTTAAGTTTTTGCCCCCCCCCCCCCCCTGAAAAACGCTCTATGGGCGCCCTTGATATCAATCGAAAACCGGATAAAAATACAAATTAATACGACACCTACACCTAGTTCGCGCGTAAATTATATACTAAACCATGGCTAACCTCAAAAAGTCACGTGACACACGGATATTCGAGCAGTGTTGTCGATGTTTCTGTTTCACGGCTTCTTTCAAGGTGGTTGCCTATATAATTAGGTAGCTATTTTTTTGACTTTTCAACAAACCCTATATTTTCAAAGTTGGGCGCGCCTTGATCGCTACGAAGTTACAGTCGGTTGGAATGATGCTGCCAACTCAAATTAGTGGACGGCAACCTATAAAAAGCAAATCCCCATTCGTACAGAGATATAGTGTGACATTTATACGGCCTGTTGAGCATTCTACTTATTTTTTTATAGGCCTGTAGAAATACACACCAATATTTACTCTAGAATAATATGCTGAAAAATCCAAAGACTCGCCCCCATTTGGGTTTTATTTGAGCTTAAATTGACTCAATTTGTAACTATTGGAAATTTATCATTGCTACGGCTGCGCATAATGGAAATGATTTGTCTATGTTTTGCTTGATCTTCGTTGATTACTACCGTGGGTTCCAAGCTAATATAAAAAAAAATAGCAAAAGTAGACAATACTTACGTATCTAAAACGTTCGAAATAACAACACAAACACAACACAGAATAGTAAAGAGAGGATATTTTATGCTTTGTGGGCCGTTCGTCAATAAATGCTGAACATATTATTGTCCAAGTCTTATTCGGGCTTTTAACTTCTCAACATTGTAACAACGAATAAAAATTTAAATATCTCTAATTTAGGACGCACTATATCAATATTTCTTTTTCCAAAATAGACGACAACTTAAAATGTTAATACCCGTGTCCAAGCATTTTGCCAAAAAAAATGTACCTACTTTACAGAATTTGTTCCAAGTTACAAACTCACACTGTATATTTATTTATTTATTTATTTATTTTTCTTTAGGGGAGACTGGTACACAATGGAACACATTTTTGAAAATGTTTTTTTTTAATCCTATTAAGGCGAGACAAATTATAAGAACATTTTTTCCTAAACTGTTTATTAACCCACAGATATTATAATTTTGTTTTCAAAAATTTAAACACTGGAATGAGGTAATCCATAAAATAATGGTCGCTGAATTTGTTGCATTGTGTACCATGGGTGGTACACGTTGACACTTCAGGTAGTACACAATAAAACGTTTATATTTTATTTTTAAATGTATTGCTAAAAACAGTAAGAACAGAAATGAAAATAATCATACAACCAGACAAAATGTTTTAACAAAATTCTTATTACTTAACGAAAATAATAAGACACTCTAAGATACATTTATGTTATTCTTAACAATAATGTTTTGAAATTATACCTCCAAAAAAATTAGAGCACAAAATTTTAAAAATCCTACTAATTCGGTCTATGAGCAGATCTAACAAACGGCTAACCGTTAACAAGAGTATCACAATGCAATGCATTCGAGGTTTTACATTCGGCGTTCGGGCGGCAAATTTAAATAAGTTAGGGACGATGTTTCATTGTGCACTATATATTATCATTGTGTACCAGTCTCCCCTACATATGTTTCCTTTTTATATTCCTGGTCAGGTTGTTTGTACCAATTAGAATCAGGCACGTAGATAGCATTTAATATTGGTTGAGGGGAAGGGGGGGTAGACAGGTAATACAGAGGCGTAAAGCGCTACAGACGAAAGAATGTTTAGACCACGCCCAAATTTTTCTAATATTTAATTTATTTCCAATAATTTAATTTGAATGAATTATTACTTTATCAGTTATAAACGAAAAAAAAAATACAACTCTTTTTGAGTTTATTTATTAGATATCACCAGTGACGCATTTCCCATTTTATTTTTAAAAAAAAAGCTAAATACTCTTTGAGTAGCAATTACCTTTTATAAGATAAAATGAATAAAAGCAATAGTATTAATATCTATGTAGTATGTTAAGTGCAGTAGGTATGTAACAGGCTGAATACCCCCAAGATACGCGCCGGTGCTCCCACATAAATAGTGCTATTGTTTATAAAGCATTTAAAAAATTGCATTGTGATAATCGGGTTAATTTAAGCATTAATTGATTACAAACTGGCTCGGGGGGTACTGTTCCCCAGTACCCCCCTCCCTGATCTACGTGCCTGATTAGAATATTACTATTATTATTGTATTTTCTTGTGTACATGATGAAATGAAAACACAAGAAGCTTTATTTTAATGTTGCCTAGAATAAAACTAATCACTTTTTAAGTACACACCTCTGTACTGCTGCGTTGGAAAGTGTCATAACAAACGAAAAAAGACTTACTCGCGGCTACGACTTTAATTGGCTAAACATTTATTAAGTACCGGGTGACAACTAAATTACAACCCAGCTTGTCACGTCCGTATAAAATAAGAAATTATTATGACATTTTAGTAAAGGTTATATTTTATGCCTTGCACTGTGCGCACATTTTCTCATTTTCAGTATTCAAACGTTTGACTGTCACTTCTGGTTGAACTGGAAACTGAAAGTGCACACAAATTTGTTATTTTAAATAGAACATTCTGTATATTTTTAAAAATATGCATTCCACAAAGAATTATTGTAAGCATAAAACATATCTATATGTATAATATATCATATTTCTACCTAAGACAGTTTTCAAGAAAATGACGTTGGAAATTGTCAAATTATTATAGCCACACACACATTTTATTTTGGTGCTTCTTGGATAAATATAACTACATTTTTTTATTGCTAATGCTAATATCTTTAAAACTAATAGGTTTAAACATAGGGAAGCATAAATAAAAAATATTTAGAAACGTATAAACAGATAATTTTGAAAATTAGATTTATAAGGGCGACTGCCATTAAAAATTATTATTGGAGAAATTTGTGTTTGAATGTCAAATTTTGCAAGTCAAATAGTTGTGACTCATTCGTACAGAATAAGTAGGTCTAGGTATACCTAAAAAGAAGTAAAATAGTATATTAAAGTACATGCACGTTTCATAAGAAGCGGTTTTAGCGCACGCGTCTATTTTAAAAAACGAGCCACAAAGTGGCGAGTTTTTTTATTGACACGTGCGCTAAAACGCCTTATGAAACATGTGCTTTATACATTTTTTTCTATTTCACCTTTTATAATCAAGAAAAATACATTTTAAAAAGAAAATAAATCCTTTAAATTTTGTAAATTTTTATGTCTAAATTTTATGTTGGTAATACTATTTTTCATCATAGTAGCCTCTGGACAACAAAAATTATTTTGCAAACTGTCATTTTTTAAATTATTGACCCATTTTCACCACGAGATTAAAGTTATTTTAGCGATATGAGATTTGAAATTGGACGGAATACGTTGTGTGATCCTTGTACATTCGGTACATATACAGAGCGTTCGCAAATTCGGGAGATTTTGCTACTTTTTTTCGAATTTCAAAAGACGTGATTTTACGTCACGGCATTGCAATTTAGTATAGGGAAGATGGAAAATTCAAATAAAGTTGAAGTTAAAATCGACATTGGAAGGTTAGTAGATTGAATTTTGGATAAGATTTGGCAGAAAATGATAGCTTGAAGCATCTACAAAAGATTGATTTATCCAACCAACATACATGACTGTTATCCACACAGAATAAAAAAGTAGGTTATAAAGCTATTTTTCCTCTGCGAAAAATGGGTTTTCTCGCAAATCACAAAGGCCGCCCAAGTCAATATGAAATAAAACATTTAAATGTTACCAACATCAAATAAAGAAAAAACGCGTATCGAAATAGCTTCATTACGATACGCAAATACGTATCGTACTGAGCTTATTATAAACGTGAAATAGAAAAAAATAATAATAAATTTCTTATTTATTCATTTGTTTTTTGTAAAAAAAAAAATATGTGTGGCTAATTTGACAAGTTTTAAACGTCATTTTGTCGCAAAGTGTATTTGATATATAGGTAGTTATAACAATTCCAAGGTTCAAACATCATGTTTTATGCTTAGAATTATTCGTGTTCTATTTATAACACTAAAGTTATTGTGTGCACTTCCGGTTGACCGAAAATGACCGACAGACGCTTGAACACTGAAAATGTGCGCACCATCAAAAACCTACCAAAAGTTCGTAATAAGTAATGTTTTTATTTTATAATGGCGTGACAATATGCTGGGTAGTAATTTCATTTTGTCACGAGTTGAATCCTATAAATTTGGATAATAATGTTTTCGGAGACGCTCTCGTAAAATGAAATAACAACGACCGTATGCGACTTCCGGTTATTTATTTATTTATTTATTTATTCAACAATACACTACAGAAAAAAATTTCCAAATGGTATGTATAATACAAAATATAAAATAAAAATACAAAAGTTAAAAACTAATAATAGGACAGTAGGTACTAAATACATACAAAAAAAAAAGAAAAAACAGAGTGACAGATTAAAATTTGTAAACGAAGAGCGAACATTTTGTACTAGAGATTTTTTACTGAATTAATGCTTAACCTAAATATATCGCAATTAGAAAAATAACAGTTATAATTGTGCAACAATCTGGTGATAAATGCGTTTTGACCATAGTTAGTCCTATGTGTTCTTTCAAAAAACAGTAGCTCCTGCCTCGTGCGTCTAATGGGAACCAGAAACAGAACAGACTCGAGTAAAGCATCACAGCAGATTGTCCCATTAACCAGTTTATACAAAAACAACAACAAAGATTTTCTGCGTCTGCACTCCAGGCTCTGCATACCACAGAGAAGAAGTCTCGTTTCGTAGGAGACTGTTTGATACGGAAACCTTAGTTTGAAAAGGAGATATTTTGCAAATTTGTTCTGGACACGTTCGATTCTTTTAATGTGGCGTTGATAACTGGGACTCCATATGACGGAACAATACTCCAGCAGCGATCGGACTAGTCCATTATAGAGAGCCAAAAGTGCCTTTGTGTCGTGGATATGTCCTGTGTTACGCTTTATAAAGCCAAGCATTTTAAAACTTTTAAGGATGACGTTGTCCATATGCAGGTTGAATGTAAGATCTTTGTCGAAGATGACGCCGAGATCAACCGGATGTTGTCACAAACTTGCCTATATGTATAGGTACCTTATATAATATATTTTTTTTGTGTTTTTCTCGTCATTTCCAATAACTTTTCTTAAAAGTTTTTGTTTTTGGTAATTATTCTGTTAGGTATAGGTATTTTTATTTAAATAAATATACTTGCAAGTACCTATATATACATTATTTTTATTGTACCTACTATAGGTATATAGACACAAAGTGGATGGGTAATAAAAATATATTTTTGTTAAAGTATTATTTTTTAAAGGATTTAGTATTATATATCTACCTATTAATTAAAAATTATATTACCCATGGAATAAGATAAACAAGGGAATCGATCATGAAATATTTGAACAATAAAAATTGCATGGTAATTCCAATGCATGCTTTCTTGTTTGCAGTCTCGATATGGTAATTATTTCATCCCGGCTTTATTATATATTAGAATGTAAAATTTATTTTCTTGTTCTAGACATCCACAAAGAAATATTTTTTGGATAATTAGTATAAGTAGTATTAATATAATGGTTAAAGAATGAAATATATCATGAATGATATACAATAAATTGGTTTGGCTTTGGTATTTTTCCACTGATGGTCAAGAACTTTAATTACTTTAAAAGTACTGAAGATAGTGCCACAGATTTTGAATAATAATGTATCAGATTTTGTAAAGCTTACCCTGATTAATTTATACACCTGTGCCATATCTTCCTTTTTAGCTTTTCTTATGGTAACATTTATTTCACGAAGTTTCAGCATTTTTATCTAGTATGCGCTGCACTTAACACTGACGAAACTATTTTTAAAACTGATAAGATTAATCGCAGAACAGAGAAATTAATTTCAAATTTACTCAGTCAGATTTATTCAGGGTCATGTGATATCGCCCATTTATGTTATTGGTTGAAAATTTAAAAACGCGCCTTTTTTTTTCTGTGAAAATAAAAAGAATGCTGAATTCAATATAGCCTTTAAAAAGTGGTGGGCAAGGTTAAATACAAAGCAAAGAAACTGTGATCCAAAGACCTAAACTTATAACTAAAACCGGGAATTTGTCTATAGTCCTCTCCATAAATTGATAAATATTGTGTTTTAATATTGGTGACAATGTTTTATGGTTAAATTTTACATGGATGCCAACACGCAAATGCTACAAGCACAAAGTAGGCTGCGGTTCTTAAGACGTTACAATGAAAGTGTCAACATAAAATAAAGAAATCCCCAAAATCAGGTGAGATTTGACAGATCGACAGCTAAGGTCAAAATTAAAACACTGTCAATGTCATTCGGTGGTCGTTCCTGAGTTCCCGTCGTTCGTCATTTTATTTCGATTCAAAGATTTTATCGAAAGCAGTTTAAAGTTCTTGCTTATTGCAATAGTTCGGAGTATATTAAATTCAACTCTAAATCATAATGGCCTCATTGCTTAGGACTTTGGCCTTAACAGAGAATTCTGTGCTTAAAAGCAGTCCAAAGGTATTTAAAATAATTAGCCCATCTTGATTTTATAAGAGCTTATTTTTACACTTAACCTTGAATAGAAACTAAAGTATTTTATTACATAAAATTATGTTCTACATAAGTTATATTTAGATTTTAGGACCCATTGCAAACGGCCGGTGGAATCCACAAACACAACAAAAAAGAAATTTAAATGTCCACGAACACATCAGTTATACCCTTTTGAAGGATGCTGGAATTACAGTCCCTAAGTTTGGAGTTGCTAAAACTAAACAAGAAGCTCGTCAAATAGCGGAAAAATTACAAACAAAAGACCTTGTCCTTAAGGCACAAGTTCTTGCTGGTGGTCGTGGTAAAGGTTCCTTTAAAAATGGTCTCAAGGGAGGAGTTCGTATGGTTTATTCGTAAGTAAATTTAAAAAAAATATTTAGAGGTCTATCTGTGTCAGTCAAAATTTTTCATATCGCTGGTGGCAACTTATTGGTTTTCACATATCAAAACCACTGGGTCACCATGCAGTTAGTTGCTGCCTGTAATGTGAAATATATTAATTAATTGCATATTAAAATGCCATATACGTCCATATTATTTTAGTAGGTAAGCAGGTTTTGGTGGTATGTTTGTAAGTATTTATCTCATTTGTATGTATTTATTTAACTATTCTATTTACTTAATTATTTATTTGAATTCAATATAAATTTTTTCATTTATGTTTTCCAGACTTATCATTAGATAATAATACTTTGTACTTTGGATATGACCAGCAAGTACCTACCTTGAACTTAGATCAACAATTCATATAAATTAATAAAATATCTTAAGTTAATGTGTAGGTGCCTAATATTTGTTAATTATATCTAACAGAAGTTGAGGTGCCATAAGAACTCTATTTACAGCCCTTACACTGGCAACATATTGATTAATGCAGGATAATTTTGATCACTATAATATTGTCCAGGTGCAGGGGTTTTCAACTATAATAATATATATTGAAGTCTTTTTTTGACAAAGTTTAAAATCATCAATCAATATATTGACCGTGTGCAGGGTCGCCTTACCAATCAGAGCAACAAAGAAATTCAAAATAGCTTAAAAATATTATTATCTCGTACACCTACGTATGCGGATTAGCAAGCCCAAATTTTGAATACCGCTGTGCATTGGGTCACATTCGGGCGACAGTTCTAACCTCATACATTGCCATTGTAAAAAGCGCGCAAGTTAATTTTTATTGGTTGTTTTTTATTTTCAATTCCGGTAGTTCTACAGGGTACCAGAATCACAGAATATTAAAGTTGAGTTCTCTGCCAGAACCTTATAACTGTTGACTTATCAACTTGGTTACATATTTGGCAGGACAGAACTGTGAAAGCAATTAGCAAAAAAACGGGTGCCTCTGTGTTTTTAAATAGTGGACCAGTATTTATAAAATGTTAAACCATTATCATTACAGTTACTGTAATAATATATTGAAACATTTCATTACAATAATTATATTAATTTTTCAAACCCAGAATGCTTCTACATATTCACATTAATAATATCTCATTCTGCCCATAAAATAATTTGTCCTGTCATTTACTACATATTCAATCAATCAATCAATTCTTTATTAGTTCTGTCAAAATACAAAATAGCATAGAACTTGTCATGTAACAACTAAACTAAGAGAATTGTAAGAGAATTAATGTACTGGCACTAATTTTATGTTAAAACAATGAATTTACTATTTTATGGTCATAATGTAGGAGAGAGATAAAGAATTACTGCACATAAGCATACCATTTTTGTATACACATTAGTGTATCCTCATATGTCCCTTAGCAGACTATTGTGATTTTATACTACCATTTGGTTCATTAGTACAACTTATATTTAAGAGAATAAACATAAGCTTTCTTAGGTACTTAGGTGGTAGGTACACCTAGTTTCACGACCAACTTCCAGGTGAATTAAAATCGCTGCAATTTCTAGCCGCAACGGCTTATATATTTTTACGTCCGGACACTTCGTCTTTTAGCCTCATTATCGTGCATAAGACAAAGAAAGAAACGCCTTTTATTACTATCGAACAAGTAAGTTCGATTTAATGCTTTGCAATGACTTAAAAATAGACTCGAAGATACGAGAATACGGGTAGAAAGAGGAAGGGGGGGGGGGGGGGGGGGCTGAACTGTTAGAGTATGGAATTAATTAAAATTTATTTATTTATTTTGATTGGAGGAGTGATGGGTTACGTCCCGCGAAAAATTGTTTTTTTATTGCTTGTCCTTTTAGTAATATACAGGGGGTGGCGCACTATTGCATGGGCGTCCGAACAAACTTTTTCATGGAGGGGCCAACTCGACTAAATTGCGATTAAAAATATTTAAACCAATTAAAATAATATCCAGAAAATCGATTGGTAAAATTTGCTAGGTGCTATCAATGTCAAATTGTAAGGATAAGCGTTATTGATAAAAATATAGACGCATGAGGTGATGACTGGGAGTTTTTGAGAGAAGTAAATTTTACTGTCAAAAATTTAGCGCGTAAGTGATGTTGATAAAACAAACTATATGGAAGAATAGACTGTGCCCAGGTGATTTTGGGAAACATGCGCAAAAAATACAACGTAAGAGTTTGACAGGTGCTGTGGTCAAATTTTAATGAAAAGCGATATTGATACAATAAACTATGGAATCAAATACGGTGAATGAGTTACTTTAGAATATTAGCAAAAGCTTCTGTTAACAAAATTTAACAGGTGCTGTCAATGTCAATAGACTGTGACCGGAAAAGTTAGAAGAAAGAAATACGAACTTTTTTTGCAGCTCAATATCAAATTTTTGATAATATTTTATTTCGATTTATTATGTCAACAAACATGAAAATAATAACAAACATCTCATACCAAGCGGGGTGCAGAGTCTATTATCTCACATACAGTTCTTGCATAAGGTCCAACCCCCCCCCCCCCCCCCCCTTTGATAATTTGGGAATGGTTTCAGATATATTTAAAGTCGGTATGCGTAAATGATAGGTAAAAAATTTACTTTTGAGGAAAATTTTGTTGTTTTTTTATTCAAAATGGCGGACATTCGCCATCTTGGAAAACGTTTTTAAATGGGAAGGGGATCGAGTAATACTTCAGTTAAAGGTCTTTTATGCCTGATATAGGTAGATAACCTTGTAATTTTTAATGTTCTAAAATGTGCCGTTTCAAAATGACGATTCCGAAAAATATGAGAAAACAACCATATTTTTGGAAGATCTCATCATCTTGAAAAACAAATCAATAATTTTATAAGTGTAAATTATAAGTAAGCTACTTAAATTTTTTGAAATATTGTTGCTTTGGGAGCGAAGGAAAAATAAGTCTTCTCCACAATTTTATTTTTGTTTTTCTTTCATTCCTATATTTGCAACTCCATTTTAAGCATGGAGTGTTACTGCCAATTAATGTTGTTTTGTTATTCAACATGGCGGAGATCGCCGAATATATTTATGTTTCCTTGCATAATTTCCGATTCGCCATGTTAAAGCGGAACATTTTGGAACACAATAAAAATTGTAAGGTTAAATTGGACGTGAAATACCTTTAAAATGAAGTATCACCCGACCTCCTTTTCCAGTTAAAAATATGTTCCATGTTTCCGCCACCTTAAATAACAAAACAATTCTCCTTAAAAGTAAGTATTTTGCCTATTATTTACGCCTACCGAATTTAAACAATATATCTCAAGCCGTTTATACAAGGAGAGGGGGGGAGATGGCTTTGTGCAATCACCGTTTAATTAAAAAAAAAAACGTTTATTAAACAGATATATGCAGAAATTGGCACGAAAATACAAATCTACCGCTACACAGAAAATTAGTTGTCACAAAAAAACTGTCGAAATGGTCTTTGTGCATCAAAGGCCATTTCGATAGTTTTGCAGATGCACTCTGCACCCCATAGGTATTATAATACTTAAAATGCTGTTATCTGTAAAATATTCCTATTTTTTCAATAGTATTAAAACTTCTAAAAAAAAAATTAAAATTTGCTACACACATGGAAAAGTCTATTCGCGCAGCTACAAAATTTGCCAGGGTGGAAAAATCACAAGTTCGAAAAACAAGGTCTTAACCAAGGCCAGCATAAAAATAGCACGGCAGACGATCGCGCAAGAACGTCTAGGCAAGACGAGACAATTTGCTGGCCAGCGCAAACATCGGAGCAGTGTTGCCAGACTGGCCAACGAATTATTCTGCCGAGTATGTCAAAAAATCTGCTGAATTCTTCACCACAGTCGTAGTATCAGAAATTTTTGTATTTATCTGTTGCCCCTACTTCGACCTCCAATAGGTATATATCAACATTTTTGTAAAAAAACACTCTTTTTAACATTATTTTTGGTTTGTTATTTTTTTTATATTTTCATTGAATATTATATTTTTTAAATCTATTTGGTAAATACATAGTAATTCCTTATTTATTAAAAATTCTTTAAAAGTCTGCAAATTACGAAATTATTTTGCAACTTTGCAAAAAATACGATTTCTGTTCTGGCAATACTGAATCGGGGTAAATTAATATATTAAAAGTGTTGCCAGGTCAAAAATAAGGAAAGCAGTCTGACATAAAAAAGCGATAGATTTAAAAATATTACGCTAAATATATTATATTGAAAACAATTAATAAATTATTTTATTAGTTAAAAAAGTATACATATTTTCAAACAATGGCCAATAATCTTCACTTTAAACGGATGATAATTAGACATATTATTATATAATATTACAGCACAGCTACCAGAAATATTGAAAAGAAGAGTACGCGTCCAAAATGTCAAACCTAATCACAGAATGGAGAAGAGAGAGAGAGAAGATTAGCATGCTTATTTTAAAAGCGTAAACTAAAACGAGTGTAATGTTAAGCGGAAGAAATGGTTAGCATAGCGATAAAACGGTAGTTCATCCATCAAAATAGTGGATCAACCGCAAAAACGATATACCTGGCAACATTGCACATTATTAATATTAAAAACATCATTGACTCGCTGCCAGTGTTGCCAAAACTCACGATTAATCGTGAGATTACACGGTTTTGGGAATTATCTCACGATTTCATGAATCACGTCGCGTTTCTCACGATTTTTTATCGTATGTCAAACATAAGTAACTAAAAATAATTCTTAACAAACGTCACAAATTTATTGCATTTACATAAAAATCCTCGTATGATTTTCTACGTTACGACTTTCGCTACTATTACTGCCGCTACTGGAGTCATATTTGCATAAAAAAGATGATTCCAGCAATTCGGATTTTGATTAACTACCTACTACATTTTTTAATACTACATAATAATGCAAGTTTTTTTTTACTTTTTAAGTTTTTAGAAATGTGTTTGGTTTTTAAATACAGAAAGTAAATATATATTTGTTGTTTATAAGCTTTCATTCTTTTCTTTAAACTACCTAGGTAGTTTGACCCCTTTTAAAGAATTTTTTAAAATATTACGAATCTCAGGATTTTAAGTATCCGAGTCTTACGATTTATCTTAGAACATTTTGGCAACACTGCTCGCTGCATTCCGTTCTGATCTTCCAAGAATTAATATTCGGTATTTGGTTACACTCGGCAGTATATAGTGCGTTTTATATGATCAATCCACCATATTTTCAATATTTCACCTGGAAGTTGGTCGTGAAACTAGGTGTACATTAAAAAATAATGAGGACTTACTAAATATTAAAAGAAAATACTACAACATTTTTAAATTCATAAGTTATACTCAATTTTACCTCTTACTTCACTTGTATATACATAACTAGCGGGTACCTGGCATGCGTTGCAACCCACTGGCATAAATACAAACGCGAACAAACCCGATATATTAGTACCCAGCATGCCACTTTCTGAAATTGCACCCGTGCGAAGCGCTAGTTATACATAAAAACCTTCCTCTTGAATCACTCTATCTATTAAAAAAAACCGCTTCAAAATCCGTTGCCTAGTTTTAAAGATTTAAGCACATATAGGGACAGACGGGCGATAGCGACTTTATTTTATACTATGTTAAGATAGTAACTAAAAATTATTTTAGGCCCGATGAAGCGGAAGAAATTGCTGGTCAAATGTTAGGCCAATATTTAGTAACAAAACAGACAGGTGAAAAAGGTAGGATATGTAATGCTGTTATGGTGGCCGAACGTAAATTTCCTCGAAAAGAGTTCTACTTTGCAGTCATGATGGAAAGAGCTTTTGCTGTAAGTTAGCTACCTAATGAAATCACTTAAGAATGTCTGTCGTCCGTACTTAGTAATTTACAAAAATACCAGTCACTGCAAAAAAAATTCTCTTTCCACTTTTTCTAGAACCTTCAGAATAATGCCCGAAACTTTGCTTCTCTTTTATTTTCAGCCTTAAAAAGTCATCTTCAAAATGTTTCTTTTTTTTATACTTTTTCTATATTTTTTTATACTTTTTCCAGCATTAAGATTCCAGATGTTTAAATGCTAAACTTTGTCTCTTAATACGTTTCCAATTTTAAAGATATTTTAATAAATCTTAAACTTCGCAAAAAAGTCTCTATAAGAAGTAGAAACCCCATGTTATTTTTTCACACCTTTCAACTTAACCTTCAAACCATAGAGGACTAAAAATTATACCACCAATTTCCGTCAATTTACAAATCATTAATTTTGGCTGGATCTTACAATTATTGTCAAATCCTCCAAAGTTTTTTTGATTGATATTACTCTTAGGAGGCACAGCATGGCTTAATGAAATTATTCATAAGCTAAGTTGTACTTATCTCTCATTTAACCATACAGGTATGTCTTCAATTTATCTTTCTCACTAATATTGATAAATTTGCAGCTGATGATGATGGCCTTCTCTAAGGTTGCAAACATGTCCCACCTTACTATGATGTACTAAAGTACTCCATCTTACTATACAGGGTGTCTTACGGTCGATGGTACCTTAGACGTTTACGGAAAACGGGACATAGAAATTTTCTGAAAATTTGGCAACATGGGTAATTGGCATTGCTCTATCGATATAAAATATTTTCAACAACGCAACGATGCCGCTTATACAAAAAATTAGCATCAGCTTTGATATTTTAAATGAGAGACCCCTTTTCCGCTACGCTAGTACTTTCTGATTATTTTTGTATAATACCTTTCTATACCTATCTAGCGGTTTTCGAAAAATTAATTAATTTCCATATTTTTTGTTAAAAACATACCTAGCACAGCCTCACTATCGTCAAAATTCCAAGAGCTACTCGAAATTGTTAAGGCTGAAGATCCAGAAGTAATTTTAATAACAGAAACATGGCTTAACAAAAACACTACGGACAACCTGGTACACATTACAAATTACAATTTAATAAGAACAGACAGACAAACAGGAAAGGGAGGAGGTACCTGTATATACGTAAAACATAAGATTGGAAACTCTACAACACTAGTGAAGACACTCACACAATACAACACCTCACCACTAGAATCGTCATGGGTACAAATAACCATAAATAAAATCCAACTAAACCTTGCCTGTATATATCGACCTCCAAACACCTCCACCGAAGAAGGACAGCAGCTTCTGGAAGCCATCACAACGGCCAGCAAAGATCTAGACAATGCGTACATATTCGGTGACTTTAACTTTCCTACACTTAACTGGGATAACCCAACTCCTACAGAGAACAATTCCCCTGGTGATGCCTTCATGAACACTTTTATCTCAACTAGCCTAACACAACACATAAGGGACCCCACAAGATACAGGCAAAATAACAGGCCTTCGACCTCGTACTAACCACCGATCCTGACCTCATCTCAGCTATCCAGCTGGAACCCCCCCTCGGAAACAGTGACCATCTGGTAATAATTACCAGGTCGCAATTCATAACAAATACAGCCAACAACAGAACAGGAGACATCAAAAACTACAGACTTGCAAACTACACAGAGATAAACAACCACCTCCGAGCAACACAATGGCCAAACGGAACTCTATCTGAGATGTGGTCAACCATACTAAATAACATAAAACACTGCGATGACCACCACATACCAAACTTCAAAGCGATGAAATGTCAGTCAAAGCCATGGATCACCAAAGAGATAAAAAGGAAAATAAACTACAAGAGAAAACTCTGGCATAAATACCGCAAGTCCAACTCACCAGATGACCACCAAAAATACAGAGACATCTCAAACGAAATAATATCACGTATAAGATCGGCGAAATCCAATTTCGAAAATGACCTTGTTAGTAACAAAAGCAATAAGAAATTTTTCCGATACATAAAATCCTGCCTTACATCCAGAGTAAGCACTCCGGTACTCAGAAACGCGAGGGGTACGCTCGTGAATGACCCGAAAGAGGTGGCCAACCTATTTGCAAGCGAATTTCAGTCAGCGCCGGTAAAACACAGCACCGAACCCAGAACAATACAACAAGGTGCAATACATAGTAGAATAACCGGTATCGAAAAATCAGAAAACAGGATTAAAAATGCGATAAATAATCTAAAACCGGACAGTAGTCCTGGACCCGACAACATCCACCCCTACTTCCTAAAAAACACACCCTCCATACTTAAGCACGTCACAAGCCTGATGCAGAAATCCCTAGAAGAGGGAAAAGTCTCTGAAGATTGGAAAAAATCTATCATCATACCTATCTACAAAAAGGGTGACAAGTTCGATGCAAAAAACTACCGCTAAATTAGTCTAACCTCCATAATCAGCAAACTCATGGAAGAACTTATTGCTGAGCACTTAACAACATACTTTCTAGCAAACAATGCCAACACGGATTTCTACCGGGACGCTCCACAACTTCCAACCTCCTACAATGCTTGAACAATTGGACAAATTCATTAGATAACAGCGAACCCATAGATATTGTTTACCTGGATTTCAAAAGTGCCTTCGACCTGGTCCCCCACGACAAACTAATCGAGAAACTGGAACACTATGGCGTGCGTGGTATGCTTCTCAGTTGGATAAAAGATTTTCTCACCAATAGAAGAGCCAGCGTAAGGATAGAAGGTGAGACATCAGGAAGCTTCGAAGTTCCAGCAGGAGTCCCCCAGGGTTCTGTCCTGGCTCCTATACTCTTTAATTTGTACACATGCGATCTACCTATGGAGGGCTTTAGGTTAGGAGACCGATCGCAATACATTGGTCTCGGGCAAAGTTTTGGGTCGGTAAAGCAGCTTTAAAAATGGCCGTCAGGGGCGCATGTGTTCCTTTAAATCTGTAAAATGCATGGGTTTTTATGGGATAATTAACTGTTTTATTGAATTTAGTTAACTAAAACCCTCTACAGGCTGAGGGATGTATTATATTATATCTAATAAAGCTTATTTTATTAATTATTGGATAAAAATACCGCTGACGTCTATCAAAACCTGTAAAAAGTCAAACACTTGACGATCACTGCGCCGCGACCGGGAAACAGCGAACTAACTACTAAACAGGGACGTAAATTTAAAGAACAGCCATTTTCGATCGGACTCCTTTCTAAAGCCCTCCATAGATCTACCAAAGGACCTGGAATCCTCTACATCTATGTTCGCCGACGACACAAAAATATATAACAACCCAGATAGTCAATATGACACGCTAGTTAGAGACCTTACCAGAATTGAGGAGTGGTGCACAAAATGGAACTTACAGTTAAACGTAAGCAAATGTAAAGTCCTCAATGTGGGCTCTAACAATCCAGCCAGAACATACACCATAAATGGCAAACAAATAAAATCGGCAGAATACCATAAAGACTTAGGAGTCACAATCGCAAAAGACCTTAAGTGGGCAATACACGTGGGAAACATAATCAAAAAAGCAAATTCAATAACGTACATGGTGTCCCGAACCTTCAGAAACATCTCCCCACAATTACTAGAACGGATATACAAAACTTACATAAGACCATTTCTAGACTACGCAGCTCCGGTCTGGAACCCATACTTTGCCAAGGACATCCATGCCCTGGAACAAACACAACGCCGAATAACAAAACTAGCTCCAACCTTGAAACACCTAGCTTACGAGGAAAGAATGAAAAAACTAAACCTAGCCTCCCTCCAACACAGAAGACTCCGTGGAGACCACATTGAAACGTACAAAACCCTACATGGCCATTATACCACAAACATCAACTTCTTTTCTGTAAACAGAGACCTACGGTTACGAGGACATAACTACAAACTCACAAGAGATCGCTTCAGGAAAATTTGCCGACAGCACTTCCTATGCAACAGAATTAACAGAGAATGGAATGATCTGCCCAGGGAAGTAGTCAACGCTCGCTCAACAAACCAGTTCAAGAACCTCTACGACTCCTTGAAAACAAACATACAAGCGCCAATTTAAAGACAGTAGTGGTTTGAACGGCTAAGCCGTCTAAACCTAATCTAATAATAATAATAATAATAATAATAATAATAATAATAATAATAATAATAATAATAATAAAATGTTTATTACTGCGGTATTTGGACTCGTGGAAAGCTGAAATTTAGGATGTAGTTTATCAATGTCTTGTGTATTACTTGTGTGTAAGGGAATTTGTTCTGTGTTATACAGGGTATTTCAAAATTCATCATTTTAACGCTTGATATAAAAATGGTGAAAAGTGATTTTTTTGAAATGGAACACCCTGTATATTATTAAATATCTTGAAAGAAAATTCCCTTCCAAATGATATATTATGTTCCTATACCTAAATCGTTAGGTTTTCCAAATAAAACCAAGTTTCTATAAAAATCAGATTATTCGGGCATATTTGTCTTAGATAGCCATGAAATACAAAGATGAAACATGTCATTATGAAAATTTGACAATTATTATTAATAATAAAATTATTTTGTAACCGTACAACAAACTTTATCTTGTTGATTGGTTATTGATCAGGAAACAATTCATTGAACCTTCTGCATGTTCTTGCTATAATTTGGATACATTGTCCATGAAGAATAAACAATTTCATTAAAAATTCAGATGAATAGTTATCTCCTTCCATTTTAATTATTTTCAAGTCACTTTCTCTAATAAACTTTAAAAACGCGCAAATTTTTTATTATTAATGTACCAATTGTCAAATTTTCATAATGACATGTTTTATCTTTGTATTTCATGGCTATCTAAGACAAATATGCCCAAATAATCCGATTTTTACAGAAACTTGGTTTTATTTCGAAAACCTAACTATTAAGGTATAGGTATAGGAACATAATATATCATTTGAAAGGGACTTTAATTTTCTTTCAAGATATTTAATAATATACTTATATATATATAAATCACTTTTCACCATTTTTATATCAAGCGGAAAATGATGAATTTTGAAAGACCCTGTATAACACAGAACAAATTCCCTTACACATAACTAATACACAAGACATTGATAAACTACATCCTAAATTTCAGCTTTCTACGAGTCCAAATACCGCAGTAATAAATTTTTCGAAAACCGCTAAAGATAGGTATTGAAAAGTATTATACAAAAATAATCAGAAAGTACTAGCGTAGCGGAAAAGGCAATATATAGGGTGTCTCATTTAAAATATCAAAGCTGATGCTACTTTTTTGTATAAGCGGCAACGTTGCGTTGTTGAAAATATTTTATATCGATAGAGCAATTCCAATTACCCATGTTGCCAAAATTTCAGAAAATTCCTATGTCCCGTTTTCCGTAAACGTCTAAGGTACCATCGACCGTGAGACACCCTGTATGATGTATTAACATACTATATTTCTTTTATTAAACTATTTTGTGGTTTAGACAGACCTTTTATTTCCCTACATTATAATTTATAACCTCTGCTAGGATGGACTACCTACTAAATTAATTGTATTTTAGGGACCAGTAATTATTGCTTCATCCCAAGGTGGTATAAACATCGAGGAAGTGGCAGCTGAAAATCCAGATGCCATAATCTACGAGCCCATCGACGTAGTCAAAGGCATAACAAAAGCACAAGCTGAAAAAGTAGCTGTAAAAGTGGGACTGGAATCTCAAAAGGATAAAACAGCTGACATGTTATTAAGGATGTATGATCTGTTTGTTAAAAAAGATGCACTGCTTATCGAAATTAATCCTTATGCGGAAGACGCTGGCGAAAAATGTAGGTAGTTTTTGAATTTTAGTTTAGAGTGTGAATTCGGGATTGGAATTTAATTATCTGTCGATCGATTCGAAGATGACGCTGGCCTAGGAGCAGGCATTTTATCTTAAGTTTATTGCGTGACTCAGATTGCTTAACAGACAATGGAATTCCGACCAATAATGGAGCTTTATTATACAGGGTTAGTTAAAATAACCGGAACGGCTAATTTTCTTCAAAATTACCAAGGCAAAATCAATGAATTTTGGTACACGTGGATAACTTAAAAAACTGAATTGAAAATTGACAATTGCGACGTTGCCAGATTTTGTTTTTTCTGTAACTCAAGGAATGTTTTTTTTGCAAATGTAACACTACTCTTTTTTTTATTGAATTCGATTCCTCCCATCAACACTGCCATGCCTTGATAGTATCAAATTTTTTATCTCAAATAGTTCTATGGAAAAAAAAGTTAATTAGTTACAACTCTAACTCTAAAAATCCCATCTATTTCCATTTAAAAACGTTTTAAATAATGTGTCGATAACGATAATAACAACAAACAACTACTAACAATAACATAGCTATTAAAAATTACTTACATATTATAGTACACTACATTAATTTGAATATGAAAAGGATAATATCTAAGTAATTTTTAATAGCTATGTTATTGTTAGTAGTTGTTTGTTGTTATTATCGTTATCGATACTATTAGGCACATTATGTCTACCAACCTTTCTTTTCACATTATTTAAAACGTTTTTAAATGGAAATAGATTGGATTTTTTAGAGTTAGAGTTGTAAATAATTAATTTTTTTCCCATAGAACTATTTGAGATAAAAATTTGATACCATCAGGACATAGTAATGTTGATGGGAGGAATCGAATTCAATAAAAAAAAAGAGTAGTGTTACATTTGAAAAAAAAAAAACATTCCTTAAGTTACAGAAAAAACTAAAAATCTGGCAACGTCGCAATTGTCAATTTTCAATTCAATTTTTTAAGTTATCAACCTGTACCAAAATTCATTGGTTTAGCCTTGGTAGTTTTGAAAAAAATTAGCCGTTCCGGTTATTTCAACTAAATGTATATGTTATAATATATTTAAATTTTTTCTCCTTTTGGTGGCGCTTCTACGCCTATCCAATTTAGTTATAAAGAAAAATTGTGGCCAAAAGAGATATAATAATAATCCGCGTTCATAGTTGTGCAGTCAATTTGACTAAACTGTATCCTTGATCGACTGTAGCATTAGAACGGTGTATACAGTGTGTGTATAAAGTCTGGAAACGGCTTAATAACATCACAATTTACTGGCCGATTTAAACCAAATTTGGTACAGTTGTGTAAGAGGATCTAACGCAGCGAATGACGATATTGGCGTTGTTGCCAGCTTTTTAGTTTGTCTGGAATTCGAACGAATTTTATATTTTTAAATATAACACCCAGTATATTCTTACATTTTTAAATTCCACATAAAATTATAATTATTTTTTATTAAATGCATTATTAGTCTATACTTCATAGTTTCCGAGATATCGACTCTCGAAAAGTGACATTTTTGAACTTTGACAGCTTATAACTTTCTAACAGTACGTCTTAGAGCAAAACGGCTTACATGTCCCTATCTTCAATTTTTATTATCTTCCCAAAAAATCAACTTCCAGTTAAACCGGAACAACTATATTTCCTGCTTTCGAGTTACATCCGGTTTAACCGGAAGTTGATTTTTTGGGAAGATAATAAAAATTGAAGATAGGGACATGTATGCCGTTTTGCTCTAAGACGTACCGTTAGAAAGTTATAAGCTGTCAAAGTTCAAAAATGTCACTTTTCGAGAGTCAATATCTCGGAAACTATGAAGTATAGACTAATAATGCATTTAATAAAAAATAATTATAATTTTATGTGGAATTTAAAAATGTAAGAATATACTGGGTGTTATATTTAAAAATATAAAATTCGTTCGAATTCCAGACAAACTAAAAAGCTGGCAACAACGCCAATATCGTCATTCGCTGCGTTAGATCCTCTTACACAACTGTACCAAATTTGGTTTAAATCGGCCAGTAAATTGTGATGTTATTAAGCCGTTTCCAGACTTTATACACACACTGTATAGTGGGTTTCACCTTAGTTTTTAATGGCCGCCGCTGACACATGTCATTTATTACATTTCTTTTTACAGAACTTAAGGATTGGCCAGGGCCGGACTTAAAAATTATGTGTGAACATGGGTCAATTTATTTGTAGTTGTAATAATTATGGATGGAACGAGAATTACCTAAGCAATTTTTAAGATATTTCAAAAAAAAAACACTGAAGGGGAATGGAAATAGGATAGAATATCAGAAAAACAATTTCATTTAATTTTTATTCATAATATAATAAAGTGCTGTTATTTTGGTAAAAACACTCTTAATTTAGTACAATAAAAAATATACAAGGGGCAGTCGTGAATCTAGTATCATCAATAATTAACTACGTTTTTTATTAAAAAATTATTTTGTTTTTTAATTTGATTTTAGACCATGCAGTGTTAAGTTGAAAAATCTATATATTATATTTAATAGCTTATTGTTTACTTTTTTATTTTCTTATTCACGGGTAGATTTTTTTTTCTTTAGACTAGGTTCTAAAGAGTTTGAAGTTTACAATAGGTCTAACTTTTCGTTGGTTTATAATAAAATAACAAAAGTTTGTAATGTTATCGAATTAGGTATTTTTTTTTAATGAATAAAGAAAAAATAATGTAAGTAGCTACTACAAAAAAAGATTTTTGTCCATGCGTTTGCAGAACAGATACCTCAAGCACTCTTCAATACAACTGTATGTAAAACTTATTTTAGCATAATGGTTCACTGTGGTTTTCAAATTTAATTTTGTTGCAAGTTCCCTATTATTTTTGGTCTTCATCTGACAAGCTGTCGATGTCGTCGTCACCGTCCGAGACATTAATAATTAAATAATTATAAGTAAGTAAGTAAATACTTACTTTTGCATAAAAAGAAACACGTCACAGATACACACAGTCCGGCAGTTTAAAACCAAAAAGTCTATTACGCACAAAATATAAGCAAAATGCTGTCTGAAAAATATCAAAAACAATAACACGAACGATCAAGAATTAACAGCAGAATGCACGCGGTGCGCGGTGTGTCCCAATGCGGCTCTGTGATATTTAAAGAACGCGACGAGACAATCGAATTAATGAAGTACGAAAAGAGATATGCGAGAGCAAATGCGTAAGACAAAGATGCACATACTAACGGCATATACGAGCGATGCTGTGCTTTTGACGAGTTTGAGCTCATTGAAGGGCAACGTATTGAACTGTGTAGTGTGCATCTTCGTCATGTACATGTAACTATACGGTCAGTTATATATCCATCTCTTGTTAATCTAGCCAATGCCCGTGCCTGAAAGCCGTTTATAGAATTAGGGATTTTAAAATCACGTGTTGGCTAATATGTTTGACAAGAGAGACGTCAAAGCATTAAAAACTAAGGTGAAATCCACTATATCTAGAAAAAAGTGTTTTCACATCCTATCTTAGATGAAAAGAAAGCAAGATGTCAGACATATTAATTTTTGTAGTCATTTAATTACGTTGGAAGCAAAATAGTAATTATAGGACCTTTTAACCCATCACCTATTTGTAACGTTAACATAAACGTGTGTACAGCCAGTATTTAATTTTTCCTTAATAATAAACTAATTTAAAGAGAAGCGACGTGTAACGTTAGAAACAGCCAAACACATTTTACTAATTTCGAAGAAAGCATAAAAAAAATTTGAAATTAAAGACGCGCTTAGTTAAAATTTATCTATCATTACCTAAATCCTACACTTAACGTCTGCATGAAATTGTGTTTCAGACTTTTCACTTGATGCCAAATTTCGATTCGACGATAACGCCTCTTTCAGGCAAAAGGAGCTCTTTGCCCTTAGGGACTGGACTCAGGAAGATGAAAAAGAAGTTGCTGCAGCAAAGGTAAGCAAAGCTTTTTATTTTTAAGGAAATTAAATAAGGTACCTAATCAAGGCAGTACAAAAAGCATTAGCAACTCCTCCCAATGTTTTCAATTCTGTAAAAAGAAGAATGGGGAAATGTTTAACAGTAGAAGGTGAACTGGTTTAGTTTAAATCTATTATTTTAAGGTTCTCTGTATGTTTTTTTTAAATTTTGTATTATGATGACAATGACTAATGTAATTTTCTTAAAAATAACAACTTTAGAACTTAACAACTTAAAACAGTTGTATCTTTCACTCAACTTTACTTTTTCGTTTACCGTTGTCGTACAGAACTTCTTTTAAACTATAAGACACGCGGGATTGATTACGCTGCATATTTTGAGGACTTTTGTTGTTCTAACGTTAAGTATGTTTGTTTCAGTTTGATCTGAACTACATCGCTCTTGATGGTAATATTGGATGTATGGTAAACGGAGCTGGTCTTGCCATGGCCACCATGGACATTATATCGTTACACGGCGGTTCTCCGGCTAATTTCTTGGACGTAGGTGGTGGCGCAACTGCTACGGCAGTTAAAGAAGCTTTTAAAATTATCACCTCAGATCCCAAGGTAAGTTTCCCGGCAAACATATGTTATGTTTGTAAGTCACTACCTTTTGCAAATAGGCCGGAGGTGAAAGAAGTTAATAGGTTGGCCGGACCTAGTGAATTACTAAAAGATACTTGTTAGAAGTAGATATTTTTAAACTTAAGGTGGGAGTATCAACATGCTTGCCAACCTATAACCTATTTCGCGTAGATTTATTTATGTTTTCTAGATTTTATAAAAAATTTAAAGAAAATCAGTATCGACTTGATATTCTATAGGTAATAATTGACATATTTAATAAATATCAAGGAAATTCATAACTTATTTTAGGAGAATTGTATAGCGAAAAATATCGGGTAAGATTTTTTTTAACATTGTTATGTCATTGTCACTTATCGTTCTTTCACTATACAATTCTCCCAAAATTAGCAATGAAATAAATTGATATTTTTGTAATATATCAGATATTACCTAAGTAATGTGCCGACGATACTGATTTTATTTAAATGTTAGTTTAAAAAATAATAAACTTGAAAAAACAAAGCAAAATAGGTTATAGGTTGGCAATAAATTAAACGACGTTGAGAATTCAACCTTAATATACACTCCTGTGCAGAGAAAACGGACATTCCAAAATTTTGATTAAATTTTAGCCTTGATAACTTTTTTATTTTTCATCCGATTTTAGTGATTTTTTTATAGAATTGCAGATACAATTGTCAGCTTTAACGTGTATTTTACTAATCTTAAGTAACTTTGGTTATTTCACATATTATACAAGGACAAAATTATTTTAAATTACCAATTTTAATGAAAAGTTATCTATTCTTTACATTTTATTTTTGGTTTATGTTAATACATTCAGTCTCACACAATTTAAATAAAATAATTTAAATTTTTACATAATTTCTTTATTGTTAAAACGAAAACAAACTTAACAACTACAAATTAATTAAGTATGCGTCAATATTTTGTATTGCCTCCTCTAGCGCTAATTACTGCCTGTACACGTCGGTTCATACCATCAATAAGCCCGCGAATATCGTCTTGCGGAATACTCCCCCATTCCTCCTCAAGTGCCGCACGAAGCTCGTTTAATGTCGTTGGTAACACTAATTGACTTCTAACTCGTCTTCCGAGCATGTCCCACACATGCTCTTTCTATAGGATTTAAATCTGGAGAACATGCTGGCCAGTTCATTTTCTCAATCCCAACTTCTACCAAATATTGAGTGACGCACATTGCGGAATGTGGTCGGGCATTATCTTGCATCAAGATAAAATCATCGCCGATAAATGGAGCAAAAGGAACTACATGATTCTCGATAACCTCCTCAATATACCTCTGTGCGGTCAGCGATCCTCTATCAATAAATACTAATTCAGTACAGGCCTCCCGTGATATTCCTGCCCAAACCATCACTGAACCTCCTCCATAACTAAGCCGGGGGCTGAACGAACATTCAGCAAATCTGTCCATCTGGTGAGTTTAGGCGTCTTTACTCATCGGTAAAAAGTACACTGTTCCATTGTGCCAAATTCCAATTTACATGTTCACGAGCAAATTGTAATCTTGCTACTCTATGACGTGGCAGTAATCTAGGGCCTGTTGCTGGTCGGCAAAAATTCAAACCTACATCCTTTAATCTTCGATGAACGGTCCAAGAACTGATACTTTTACCTCGAACTTCTCTAAGATGATTTTTCGCCTGTACTGAAGTCAATCGGCGCTTTCGAAGGGTTTTAAGAACAAGAAACCGGTCATCAACTGCTCTAGTCTTGCGTTGCGTACCACTACCTGCCCTTCGTGAATTGCTGCCTGTATCCCTAAAGCGTTTAACTACTCTCCGTGATAGAGCGGCTGGTATTAAGTAGGTACTCTGGCCACATACTAATAAAAAAGCTACAGCTTTTGCACAATTTTCAGCACTTAAGACCATTGCCAATACACAAATTTACTAATAATAAAGGACATAGCCACCTTGTAAAAAAAATCCTGAATTTATATTGGAATAGAAATTATGTAAAAATTTAAATTATTTTATTTAAATTTAAATTGTGTGAGACTGAATGCATGTATTGACATAAACCAAAAAATAAAATGTAAAGAATAGATGACTCTACATTAAAATTGGTAATTTAAAATAATTTTGTTACTTAATTATTCCACAGGGCGTTTTGAAATTAGAGAAAAAAAAAACAGCATTTCGATTATCCGTGTATAATATGTGAAATAACCAAAGTTACTTAAGATTAGTAAAATACACGTTAAAGCTGACAATTGTATCCGCAATTCTATAAAAAAATCACTAAATCGGATGAAAAATAAAAAAGTTATCAAGGCTAAAACATAATCAAAATTTTGGAGTGCCCGTTTTCTCTGCACGGGAGTGTATAAACAATATTTTATAGGTGCTTGCAATCTTGGTAAACATTTTCGGCGGAATTATGAGATGTGACGTGATCGCTGAAGGTATCATCGCCGCAGCGAAGGAATTAAATCTCAAAATGCCCATCGTCTGTCGGCTACAAGGAACCAACGTCGATGACGCCAAGGTACTCATTGCCAGTTCTGGATTGAAAATTTTGCCAGTCGATAACCTTGACGAAGCTGCAAGATTAGCTGTAAAACTTTCAAGTATAGTAAGCTTAGCTAGGGACGCAAAGTTAGATATTAATTTCGAAATTCCACTTTAAACGATACAACTAATATTTATTCAATTTTAACTTATTATGGTCGTCAATAAACCGATCCCGTTTTTAGGGAACCAGTGAATGTATTATATTTAGAAACCGTAATTAAAGTATTTGACATTTTATTATATAAGACTTTTAGTGTTGATTTAAAGTGATTTGCCCTCAACTACTTCTCATCGGCAAGTCACACGAACGATGGAAAATGGTGGAAACCAGTGTCATGCTTGAGTTATTAATAGCACGGTAAAAAGGACCCTTGTTCTCTAGTCGTATTTTCATCGCTCACAAAGGACACAATTGATAGAACGCGTAATTTCTTATGTAGTTCTTGTTTCACACATGTCGGCACGGGTTAATGAGAGATGTTCCGGTGGGAAGTAAATTTGGCAATACGTGGATCTTGCACCTGTTGTACAGGATTATCCCCTAAGTACGTTCCAAGATTTATTTTTCCTTTGTGATTTCAAAAATAAAGTATGCGCTAACACCTCAATATACAGGGTGTCTCACGGTCGATGGTAACTTAGACGTTTACGGAAAACGGGACATAGGAATTTTCTAAAAATTTGGCAACATGGGCATTGCTCTATAATATAAAATATTTTCAACAACGCAACGTTGCCGCTTATACAAAAAAGTAGCATCAGCTTTGATATTTTAAATGAGACACCCTACATATTATTGCCTTTTCCGCTACGCTAGTAGTTTCTGATTATTTTTGTATAATACTTTGCTATACCTATCTTTAGCGATTTTCGAAAAATTTATTAATTTCCAAATTTTTTGTTCAAAACATAGCTCCAATAAAATGTTTATTACTGCGGTATTTGGACTCGTAGAAAGCTGAAATTACAGGGTCTTTCAAAATTCATCATTTTACCGCTTGTTATAAAAATGATGAAAAGTGAATTTTTTTAACTGGAAACACCCTGTGTATTATTAAATATCTTGAAAGAAAATTAAAGTCCCTTCCAAATGATATATTATGTTCCTATACCTAAATAGTTAGGTTTTCGAAATAAAATCAAGTAAAAATCGGATTATTTGAGCATATTTTTTTTTTTTTTTTTTTTTTATGATCGAGCACAAGCACTATAAGGCGCTCAGGGGGTGCGTGTGCGAAGAAAGCGATTTACGTTTTTCTTGAATCGTTGGAGGTTATATTCGGTTGGAAACTTAGATAGCCATGAAATACAAACATGTTATTATGAAATTTTGACAATTGGTACATTAATAATAAAAAATTTGCGCGTTTTTAAAGTTTATTAGAGAAAGTGACCTGAAAATAATTAAAATGGAAGGATATATTCATCTGAATTTTTAATGAAATTGTTTATTTTTCATGGACAATGTGTCCAAATTATAGCAAGAACTTGCAAAAGGTTCAATGAATTGTTCCCCGATCAACAACCAATCAACAAGAGAAAGTTTGTACGATTTCAAAATAATTTTATTAATAATAAAAAATATAATGAACCCAATGAAATTGCACATAACAATACTAAACAAAGACATGTAAAAAGGTTCAAGATTTTTTATTAATAAAATTATTTTGTAATCGTACAAACTTTCTCTTGTTGATTGGTTGTTGATCGGGAAACAATTCATTGAACCTTCTGTATGTTCTTGCTATAATTTGGACACATTGTCCATGAAGAATAAAAATTTAATTAAAAATTCAAATGAATAGTTATTTTCAGGTTACTTTCTCTAATAAACTTTAGCAAATTTTTTATTATTAATGTACCAATTGTCAAATTTTCATAATGACATGTTTTATCTTTGTATTTCATGGCTATCTAAGACAAATATGCCCAAATAATCCGATTTTTACAGAAACTTGGTTTTATTTCGAAAACCTAACTATTTAGGTATAGGTATAGGAACATAATATATCATTTGGAAGGGACTTTAATTTTCTTTCAAGATATTTAACAATATACAGGGTGTTCCATTTAAAAAAATTCAGTTTTCACCATTTTTTATATCAAGCGGTAAAATGATGAATTTAGAAAGACCCTGTATAACACAGAACAAATTCCCTTACACATAACTAATACACAAGAGATTGATAACCTACATCCTAAATTTCAGCTTTCTACTTTTCTACGATTCCAAATACCGCAGTAATAAACATTTTATTGGAGCTATGTTTTAAACAAAAAATATGTAAATTAATAAATTTTTCGAAAACCGCTAAAGATAGGTATAGAAAAGTATTATACAAAAATAATCATAAGGTACTAGCGTAGCGGAAAAGGCAATAATATATATAGGGTGTCTCATTTAAAATATCAAAACTGATGCTACTTTTTTGTATAGTAAGCGACAACGTTACGTTGTTGAAAATATTTTATATCGATAGAGCAATGCCAATTACCCATGTTGCCAAATTTTTAGAAAATTCCTGTCCTGTTTTCCGTAAACGTCTAAAGGTACCATCGACCGTGAGACACCCGGCATACTATACACAACATAAAAGATTTAAAAAAAAATGATTACTAAGTGAATTTGAAGAAAAATATTGACCGAAACATCGGTAGAGCGGCAGCGACACTGGATGGTGAAAACACTAATTGTAAATCGTTTTATTACATTTCTAAGTAAAAGTACCTACACTATAATTTGATCTAATAAAATATAAACTAGAGTTCGACCGATATGGAAAGCAGCACTAGCACCAGCAGAAACAGTATCTCATTTTTAATACTGAGTTTGACATGAAATGAATGTTGAAAACATGTATCCAGATACAAGTTGCTGTATAGGTACAACGAATATGTTGCTAACATTTTAGGACACTTGCTCATGGAACATGCTTGGGGCCAACCCCGATCATATATTTATATACATAATATTACGCTATTCTGTCATGCAAATCACAAAAGTGTATAAGTACATTGTAATTTCCAATAAGATGAAAAAACTATCGACCCTGTAAGAAAAGCACGAGGTACTCGCTGTTTTTAATCTAAATGGTACTGTTCGACTCTAGCGATAACGCCCAGGTCAATCCTGCTATGAAAATAGCGCGTGTATATATTGTATTTTTTTATTGGACATTTCAATGCAGTTATACGATAATTACGCAGTTACGCTATATAAAGACAACAATATCGAGTGATAAGTAATTTAACCAAATAATTTCCGCCTTAATGCCTGCTTTATACCTCCCATTTAACATTTAATTTAATTTAAGATTTAAACTAAACTAATAATTTAAAAGTTAATTTTCTTATGCATACCTTTATACCTCTCATTTAAACTAATTTATCATTTAATTTAAGAGTTGGTCAACTTTCAACTTAAGGTAAAAGATCGTGCTAAATCGCGTCAAGTCGTTCTCCACAACTTAGCCGTGATTGGCCAGGAAGATAAAAAGAATATTTTGATGGGTGACAATAACCTAACATTATTGTCTTAATTTTTATTTATTAACAAATAAAGTGGTTTTTCTACTCGTTTTTCTACATTTATTTTGACTGATCTAAATTCTTGTGATTTGTAATGGAAAACGACGATTTGTTTTTACTGCTTGCTTGTAATTGTTTGCACGTCACTTAATTTAATTTAGTGGCACGTTTTCGAGTTATAAATTAACAAAATTATTTCTTAGTTTTGTTTAAATGTTAAATTAAATCTTAAATGAGAGGTATAAAGCAAGCATTATTTAGGAAAACTTTTGTAAATTGCATTAATTTTTAAAATGCAGGCAAACATAATTAGGATTCATGTAATTTTCATAACCAACTGAATTCAGCTTGATGGTGTCACGCTTTTTATTAAAATACGAAAATTATTAAAACCTAGTTTTTTTTTATACCTTTAAATTATATATTTCGATTAGCTGTCGAGAATCTTTTTAGAAAATATGTTAACTAGAATTGGAGCAACAACAACAACGTTTCTTTATTTACGTGACAGTAAAAATTACATCAAACATTTACTATATCAATTTTGTATATTTACCAGTGATTTATCGGTGATTTTATGTGTATTCGTTTTAAATGTATACCTTTGTTAATAAATATTTATTGTTGCCATTCCGTTTTTTTTTTATTGTAACTTGGAATAAATCCAGTAGTTTTTTTTTGGAAAAATGCTTGGGCACAGGTATTAACATTTTAAGTTGTGCTACGCAGCTATATATTCTGTGGTAGTGGTCTTTTTTTTTTATAAAAAAAAATATTGATACAGTGGGTTCCAAATTAGAGATATGACTATTTAAGTAAAACCAGCAATAACAACACTTTAGATTTCTTGCTGCTATAGGAAAAATTTTAATTAAAATCTTTGACCTAAATGGCGATAATTATGTAGGGTATGATTTTTTCAAAAAATGTGACATTTATGTCAATAACTATAACAGATAGGAAATAACAACTGGGGCGTTCTGAACTGACAATTCAAGGCATAATCCAAATATAGGGAAATGGAGATGTCCAATACAAAAACCAAGATTGCGTCAATTTCCGGAAATGCTGCCATTTTGGAAATAATCGAGACTTGCAGTAGTCAACTATGGCCGGCTACCAAATTTCACAATTTCTAAATAAAACAAACCGAACAAATAGCTGAAAAATGTTAATCGGCGTGCAGACAAAGTTTTTAAAATTGAAAAAATATACACCTCCGCCGTGCCGTTTATTTAATACAGACGTTAAAAACTACCATATCGAACAAATAGCGCTAGCAAAGTTTCCATAAAAAATTTATAAAAGGCCAGGAAATTCATAAAACAAAGTTTTGTTAAATGCTTTGTTGGGATTATGGAGAACTAGAGGGTAGGAGGCCGATCGACAATGGCAGCATTTTCAATTTCTGTCCCGGTTTTTTGGTTAGTTCGCTAATTGGCTGATAGATGCTCTCGCTTCGCAAGTGGGCTGATGTCGTCTTCTTCATTTTTAACTATGGAGAACTAGAGGGTAGGAGGCCGATCGACAATGGCAGCATTTTCAAATTCTGTCCCGGTTTTTTGGTTAGTTCGCTATTGGCCGATAGATGCTCTCGCGTCGCAAGTGGGCTGGTGTCGTCTTCTTCGTTTTTTACTTTTGACAAATTGACATTTTATTTTCGAAATAACAAATAGCGTTTGAAGACAAGACAAGACAAATAACGTTGTATTGTAATTGATTTCCATATTTATAATGAATAATGGTACAATTTATAAAAGTAGAGTTTGCTTTGTGTCGGGGTGTAAGACAGGATCTTCTTCAGAGAGGAAACGCAGCCAAATAAGTCTCTTTCTAGCTCCAAAGGTAAAACCCTCTAGCTAGAATGTTCCTGTATTTTAAAAACGAAGCATCGTTGGAACTTTATACAGGCCGAGTTTACTAATAAGTATAACAAAGTAAGTGTAAATTCATATAAAAGTCCTTATTTGCTCCTTAAAGAACTAATTTAAATAAAAATAGTTATTGCGTCCATAAGAAACCATTTATTTGATAGCCTACTTCGAACACGAGCGCCATCTTACGGCGACTCGTAAAGCTGAATTACCGATGCTAATTTGGGAACCGAATCCAATGCATTGCGATCGGCCTCCTATTCTCTAGTTCTTCATATTTTTAACTTTTACTTTAATGCTTTTGACAATTGACATTTCATTTTTCGAAATAACAAATAACGTTTGAAGGCAAGACAAGACAAATAACGTTGTATTGTAATTGATTTCCATATTTATAATGAATAATGGTACAATTTATAAAAGTAGAGTTTGCTTTGTGTCGGGGTGTAAGACAGGATCTTCTTCAGAGAGGAAACGCAGCCAAATAAGTCTCTTTCTAGCTCCAAAGGTAAAACCCTCTAGCTAGAATGTTCCTGTATTTTAAAAACGAAGCATCGTTGGAACTTTATACAGGCCGAGTTTACTAATAAGTATAACAAAGTAAGTGTAAATTCATATAAAAGTCCTTATTTGTTCTTTAAAGCGCCATCTTACGGCGACTCGTAAAGCTGAATTACCGATGCTAATTTGGGACCGAATCCAATGCATTGCGATCGGCCTCCTATCTCAAGTCCTCCATAGTTGGGATAAAGATCCAAGGCGGTGCACCCCATCTTCCTCCCGGACGCCAGTGTCTTTGTCAAATGACAATTAGCCATTCCAAGTGTCTAAGCACCAATACCAATAATCAAGGTTATTTTGCCAAAAACAAAACCAGACTAACCAGTCTTTTACTTTATATTGTTAAACAAATCTTACATTATTTATAGAAACATTTACAATAACGTACAATGGCACAAGTAAACTATTCAACTAAAATAAATAAATAAATTAACATATCAAAATATTTATAAAACATCAAAATTGGTAATCATTCCATGATATATATATTTAATTTTGGTTTTATATACTGGGTTAAGCAATCCGTTAGCTGCCTCATTTTTGTGCTATAAGGGTTGAGTCAATAAGAATAGATTTCTTAAACTTCAGTATTAATACATTATTTACATATACTGGGTGCTACAAATTCGTGTGCGTACATGCGAAGATCTCGAAAACGGTAAGAGATGTTTAGTTAGTTAAATTAAGGTATTTTGAGGCTTGGATGAAAGGAAATTGCATAAATTTCGAAAATCTTTGGAGATAATAATATCCGAAAAAAATACGAAATTTTCAGTTAGGGTTTTTAATTTTAACTGAAATTAAACACTTTTTATTCCTTTTTTATATTTAATAAGATGGCGTTATTAGTTTCAAAATTCGACGTTTCGTTCTTTCAAGACAATTATTTAAATACGGACCTGAAAATTTAAGTACGGTTTTAGGTACTTCTAAGCTTCAGAAATTTACAGCAAGTCGAATGTTTTTTAATGTTAAATGATTTGTTGTCGAATAACACATCAGTATTTCCAATTATCCTTTATTTACCATTATGTTAGGTTAGAATGGCAGACTTGTGGCACTGTTCAAAAAGGGTCAGTCGGTACTAGACCCCCCTCCTATTTTGAATAATTGTTGTTTTTTTTCAGAAGATGTGTTTATGCTAAAGCAATATACAAAATTTGAAATTAATATCTTATTAAATAGGTAGGTACTTGAATTATTCAATAAAATCAGTTTTTAATTTCAAACTTTGACGCCCTGTATTTCGAACATGAAGGTGAAAAATGGCATTACAAGAGTCATATTATTTTTGCTCAAGGAATATATAGTTAACGGATTGACATCCTTTTACCGGACACCCTGTAAATAAAAAAAGCTAACATACACAAAATGTAAAATGTACTATGGCTGAAGGACCTAGGTCGAAGGTCAATTGGGTAACCAATAAAGAACTTTTAATAATAATAAAATTGCTAGGGTAAAGCAAGGATAATTTTTGAAACACTGATGATGGGTTATTTGACGACAAAACGTTAAAATTTAAACTTTTAATTTCCTTTAAATTTCTAAAGCTTAAAAGACCCTAAAACAATATTTTTAATTCCAGGTCCGTATATAAAAAAATTATTTGCAGGTGGTATCTGAAGAACGAAACGTCAAATTGTAGGACAAAAATGGCTATAAAAAAGCGCTTTAAATGGTTTCCAAATCAAAAATAAAAGGACAATAAATTAAAAACCCAAATGAAAATTTCGTTTTTGAAATCTTTGATATAAATAATCGGTTTTAACATACTTTACGTGACTAGTGGTAAAATAAAGACAAAATTGTAAACTTACAAAAAAAATAAGTTTAGGTGACGAAAAATCCAAGAAATTTATTTAGAAAATTGGAAAACGCATTTATTTAAATATTCTTTTATTGACCAACAAGTTTCCAGTTTTTTCCTTTTAGGTAGGTTTGGCTAATGTAAAGTCCATGTATTTGGATGAAAATAAACGGGGGTTCGCTGTTGCAATGCGTTTGCATATGTGTGACTTTTTTAAAACTAAAGAGACTAACGATGAAAATTGATTCTAATAAAAGAAAAATAGTCCTTTTCTAGATACTTTAGCTCTCGAAAAATAAAAAATTGGCTACAGTCCATAGATACAAACCATTGCAACAGCGCAACTTGTTTTTTTGATTTTGTCCTGTCAATAATAGACAAAACCACAACTTTATTTCCATTCAATTACCTACTTAGGATTGGCATTATTAGACAAGCTACCCAAAAGGAAAAAATTGAAATTTTGTAAATTGAAAAAAAAACATTTAAAAAAAAGCGTTTCAAATTTTTTTCAATATTATGGTCTTAAAATTTTGCATATGGTCTTAGAATTTAATTCGAAACAACCTTTTCAAATACATTTTTTTTAAATCTCGCCACATAACCCCACTTTTCGTAAATTCAATTTTTCTTTGATTTGCCACTGTACGAGTAGTCCACGTGAGGTGCCTATGCCAATGTCGATTTTTAGGTTATCGGACAAGCAGAACCGAACTCCCGTAAAAGTATTTTCGGTACACCTAATACATTTTTTTCCCGTACGTTGCAAACTTTTCGCCGGTCCCTATATAATAAAATGTCATGGTTGGTCTCTATTTAAACAGGTATTACATTATCTATATATTGATCTTGGGCCCGGCTAGTCAATGTGCTGCTAAATTATCAACCAGCGGTTGGCAGATTTAGGCGGGAAGTTTACGATTTAAGAGCAAACATTAGTGACGCCTTCACTACTTCGTTTTTTGTTCAATATTTCGTTACTTCTTTGTAGTTTGTATTATACAAAAATCGGCCAAATATCCGTTTTTGGAATACAATTACCTACAGTTTTGCTTTAAAAAAGGTTGAATTTATAAATTAATAAAAGCAGAAAAAGAAATATGGGTAAATTTGACCGAATTTAATTTTTTGCTTTTATTAATTAAATTTCTTTTAACTTAAAACTGTATGTAATTGCTACCGAAAGATAGGTAATCGCCGCTTTTTTGAGAAAACGAAATATTGATCAAAAAGTAAATAGCGAAAGCACCATTAATGTTTGCTCTTAACTTAGTGCACAAAAATATCTTCAATACTAGAGCTAAGATATTGTTGTAATTTCTGCGCCTATTTGGGAAAATAATTATGCTCACTACGCAAAATCCCCCAATCACAATATTCCTTCTCCTACATTAAAATTCATTAGTCCCTTAGCACATAGGTAACCATGCAAACACAACACCCTCTCTGTTGCTCTGTCCTACACTAGTTTTGGCCTCTCGCTCATATTTAAGTTGTTACATAAAAGTCCGCACCAAAATATAATGTAATACTGGCATAGTGACTTTAGCGACAATTCCCAAATGTAAATGCGGTATTGCTAATTTAAGGAAATTATAAAATTCCTACATCAGCCATTCAATATCATATACCAATACATCAATAACTATACAATTGACCAATCATAGACATCGACCCTTTGATTAAAATAAAATGGCTTTGATTTCATATGACTGATAATTTGACAGCACATTAATAAGTCGGACTTTATTTTATGATCACCAATTTTGTTTATTTACTAGCTGCAAAAACCTCATCACAGTTCGTCATCAAATTGATGAATATTATGAAGATGATCACCATAATCCGTCACTTCGCTACCCACAAATACCTCATGATGATCAATGATTTCGTCAAAACTCAATAAGTCGTCATGATCGTCATCGCTATGTGCAAATAAATGAGTAACTTCGTCGTCGGCAATTTCGCTGAAAAAAAAAATTAAGATATTTCACAAGGTTTTACATACTGAGAATATAATAAAATAATGATATAGCGAATGCCTTTGCACAGTATTTTGAGTCTGTCTATGAAAACTCATCTGCCGAGAGAATTTCTAACTATCAAGGTACCTTTCAATTTTCAATAATTACTGAGGATGTTGTTGGGGCTGCCATAAAAAAATTAAAACCAAAAAAGGCAACTGGAAAGGACAATATTCCTGCCTACTTATTTAAGGGCTGTGCTGAATTTTTTGCAAAACCCTTAACTTCAATCTTCAATTTAGCCCTTAGAACCAACACTTTTCCTTTCAAATTAAAAGAATCTATAGTTACTCCTGTCTTTAAGAGTGATAATAAGGTAAATGTAGAAAATTACAGACCAATTAGTATTATAAATTCAGTTGCTAAAATTTTTGAAGCGATTCTATATGATGATATTCTTAAAAACTTTAAACACTTATTTGCTCACCAACAACATGGTTTTTTACCTGATAGATCTACTGTAACTAACTTATTCATACTGACAAACAGTATAGCGGAGACTTTCAACAATAAGACTCAACTAGATGTTATCATAACAGACTGTGCTAAGGCTTTCGATAAGGTTGACCATGATATTTTATTGGAAAAACTGGGTAAATCAGGTTTTTCATTGAATGCTGTTTTGTTTCTAAATTCTTACCTCCGATGTAGGTATCAACAAGTAAAAATTGGTAATTGTTTGTCAACACCATATCTAGCGAGCTCTGGTGTACCCCAAGGGAGTAATTTGGGGCCCTTACTTTTTGCCTTCTTTATAAATGATTTGCCCAGTTGCGTTAGTCACTCTTCTAGTCTAATGTTTGCGGATGACTTTAAGATTTTTAAACCTATCACTCAACAGGAAGATTGTATACTATTGCAGGAGGATCTGAACTCTATCTCTAACTGGTTTAAGGTGAATAGGATGTATTTAAATATTGATAAATGTGCAGTCATAACATTTACACGTAAATATAACTTCTTAGCGCATGACTATGTACTTGATGAACTTGAATTAGTTAGAAAAAGTGAATTTAGGGATCTGGGAGTGTGCCTACGGGCAAACCTGGACTTTAACAATCATCTCAATGCTATAGTGAATAAGGCGTATAGGGTTCTGGGCTTCGTTATTCGAAGCACAAAGTTTTTTAAGAGTATTGGCTCAATAGTTAAATTGTATAATGCACTTGTAAGACCCCATCTTGAATATGCTGCGGTAATCTGGTCACCCCAAACACAGGTAAATAAAAATCTCATTGAAAAGGTCCAGAAAAGATTCCTGCGATTCTTATATGTTAGGAAAAATAATATTTATCCATACATGGTGTCTTACAGGAGCATGTTGGACAGTTTTAATATGGTCACCTTAGAAAAAAGACGCTGGTATCAGGCTGTGTTGTTTATTTATTACGTTATCAATAACCTTAAATACAAAGATTTATTTCTAGTCAACAATATAAAAATATTAGTACCTAAGATTGGCCTAAGGATAAATAGTAAGAAGTTATTCTATGAAAATAAGATGTATTGTTCAATTATAAATAGAATGTGTAAGGAGAGTAATGATTTTATCGAAATGAGCAATATTGACTTTTTTAACACAGATCTCAAGGCCCTAAAAGCCGTTTTTTTCTCTCTTTAATCTGTGTAACTTTGTGTATTGTTAGTTTTAGTTTTATTTTTGTATTTTTCTCTCTCTTACTTATAATTACTGCGATGTAGCTGTGTTTGTAAGAGTATCCTAAATAAATAAATAATGTTCAGTAACAGACTGTTTTAACGGTACTTTTCCAAACCTGATGGTTGGTACTAAATTGGTTTGCAAAAATGACCACCATTATCTTTTACAAGCGTCTAGGTACATCCCGATGATATCGATTTATGTGTTTTGCGCACGCGTAGTTTGTTAATTCAAATTGACGTTCCTACACTTGCCGTTTTTCTTTTTATCGGTTTTGTGGCCGTGTGGATGACAATGGAACTGTGTTGTGATGGTGTGGCTCTCAGTCGTGTAATTGGATTGTTGTTTTATTTGTTGCTTATATTTTAATCGACCGATTGGATATTTATTTGAAATAGGAGTACCATTACCATTGAAAAATATTTACAGGAAACCTGAATAAATCCGTTCCAAATCATGTGCCGACTTTCTATTTTTTATCAAAATTTAAAAAAAAGTTTACCACAGAGAAGATTCGAACCAGCAACCTTCTGGCCCAAAACCTAGCACCCCACCGTTCAGGCTAAACGTCCTTGTCATAAATTACAGCAGTGGCGGTTTCTCCACAGGAGCACGTGCACCCCCATACTCCATAAAGAATTTCCCCATAAAGAAAAAATAATGTTCATTTAAATTTATCTTCTTATATGATACCGTAATATAAGTTAGAACCCTCCTATTTTAACGTACCGTCAAACAATCGAACGAAACGTGGTGTAATAGCTCTCGCCAAGCCGCTTGTCAAGAGCGACGGTGTAGCGCGTCGTAGGAATCATAAGTGGCACGTGCGTTAAAGTAGGCGGGGTTTCTGAGCTGCCAGTTATTTGTATTCAATCAAACCCGAACAAACCTATTATTGATAAATAACCGGTTATTAAAAAAAAACCGAATGATTCAGGTTTTTGAAAAAACCTAATGATGGTTATTTTTCACTCGAGTGATCCCAACACTACTTTTAAACAATGTACCGACTAAGGAAAAATAAATTGGCCTTTTTTATTTTTTTTATATTATTTCATTTTCAATAAAATAGGTAGGTAATCATAAATTTTTAAAATATTTACTAAAATTTATGAACCAAATTTGGGCGTGATCTTAAAAAAATTTCGCATGCAGCGGGCTTTTGGTGCACACCCAAATTAACAAGTCACGAGCCGCCACTAAATTGCAGTAAACATCCTTTAGTAACGTCATAAAGAGGCGGATCCTAGACAACTAGTAACAATATCTACATTATGCTAGCTATGACGCGCAAATCACGTCAATCGATATCATCGGGATATACCTAGAAGATTCTTATCTTTTGGTGAAATACTTCTTAATCGAATTTTCAAGGTATAATCTGATAAAACTGATAAAAGTAAATAAAAAAAATATATAAAAAGTAAATATATCTAAGCAACTAAACATTCAAAGCTATGTAATACTTGTTTGTAAACCTCATAATTTTTTAACCATTCCTGTTACAGTGGCATCAGGTGGACGTAGGTTTTCTAAATTAGAAAGCATAAGAAATATTTACGATCAAGCATAGCATGAGTAAAGAAAGTTAAATTGGCTTAGCTTTATTCGCTGTTTAAAGGGATGTTTTAGAAAATTCGACACCGGTACTTTTTAACCAATCAAGATGGATTTGTTTTGTTTGACAGGTCACCATGGCAGCACATGTATTTTATCTTCTGGCACCTCCTTTCTTCTTGAAGGCAAAAATGCCTGATTTGGAATCGAACATATCGCTTTATTAATTAAATATCTGTCTGATAAAATATATATAATATTTAGACACCATTTTATGTACCATTTTTCCAGGTAATAATTTCAATTATGAATAATTTAGAAGCAAAAATATTACTGAACATTTCGAAACAATTTTTTTTTCTTCAAATGGCAACCGCAATCGTCTATTAGTTTGGTCAAATATGACATAGTACGATGATTGATCGGAACGTCGGACAATTTTTTGCATAAATTGCACACAACATGATTTTCAAAACGATTCATTTTAAAAAATAAAAAAGTATTGTTTGTTTTTGACTGCAAAATATTCTGTTTACTACAAAACACGAATTTTTACTGACAGTTTGTACTGTCAAAATATGATGAACATAGCACCTTATGACCGGTTCGCTGCCGCTTATCATGCAAGCCAAAAAATTAAATAAAAACTAAAAAAAGCAATTTTCTACCACTTGTAGTAACTCAAAATTTATATGAAATTAATGAATATACTATGTTAAGGAATAAAATTGTATTTCAGTGTAACTACAATAAGTAGAAATCAATATAATGTTATTGCTACCGAAAGGTAATCGAATCTGCGGAGCAAACTAAATCTCTTCATGTACCTACCTATATGAAAAACCAATAAAATTTTAATTCTCTCCCAACGTAGTAAAACAAATCTTAGATAAGAAAGCTATGTTAAATATTGAAATAATATTTTTGGGCAACTACAATCGATATTAAAAAAAATATGGCTCTCAATTTTAACTTCTTATCAGACCATCACAATGCCTTTATAGTGGCAATATTTAAAAAAAAAAAGTTTCTACCAAATGTTGTAAACCAAAATTACGTAAAATAAAAGAAATATACTATGCTAAGACCTAAAATTGTGAATGTTTCTTAAATATCTTAATGCAGTTTGTAAGCTACTGTAAGGGTTTTTAATTTAATAATGTTTTGCACAAAGTGCTCCAATAGGAATTTACCGGATATTATGGTGGTAGTTTCTAACTCTTGGCTTCCCGTCAATTAAAACCTTTCCTACTAGCCCGCCCCAGCAATTGTTTGGAGTTAGTAATCCAATCAAAGCTGATATTTTCTCCTATGCTTCATTTAGCAGCCTCACACAAACGTAAAATAATGTTTAAAAAACTATAAAGTTGAGACTCTGCTGATATGTTTATGATGTAAACTGTAGACCAACAAAAAAACGCTGCTGCTGGCGCTATTGCTTGGGATTATGCTACTCACGTTAACAAATATGCGCTGAGGGAATTGATATCAGCTAAGCTTAAACTTGGTAAAGTAGTAGTTAACTAAAACAGTTACACGAAAAATAGTACGCTGAGTGGTTTGCGGTGGATAATTATGTGCTTAGATGAGATATGCTGCGCATAACTATATGCGCGCTTGCCCGTTGCATCTTTGACGGCATCAGCTGAGCATTTTTCAGATTGGGAAATTCGAACTCTAGCCTTTTTTCTAGTATAACATGATTTAGGTTGTTATATTAGAAATTATTGATTACCTATTTGCAATATATACTTACTCATTGCTTGGAACAACCCAGGACAATATTTCGTTCCCTGTTAATTTTCCATCTTTATCTTTATCGTATTCGTTATCAAATTTAATTTTCTCGCTTTCCAAAGCTTCCTTGTTTAGGTCTACGCCATGATCGCCAACAAATTCCTAAAAGTTTTGTTAAAATTAATTACTATTTAACAACAAATCCATACCATAGGTTTCCTCAGACTAAAGATAAGAAAAATATTCTAATAAATCTTTACTAAATAGGCATAACCGCATATACAGGGTGACAATTTAAAAACTTGAAATGGCCATATCTTAGGAACGAAAAACTGAAGAAAAAAACGCAAAACAGTTTCTATAAAACGAAGGGGGAACAAAAACAAGCGTATTATCTCACCCTTATCTGCAACCCCTTGGACAGGGTGAGATACACCCCTAAAATCTTAAATAGAAAGGGGGGTCGAGTGATACATCATTTTGAAGCTCTTGAAAAATGCTCTCCAGTGGTGCCATAGAAAGCTACATTTCAGGAAATTATTTTCTGTTTATTTAGGAAAACAATAAATGAAAACACAATTTTGAAATTTTTTATTATTATTTAATTAAAAAATGTTCAAAATAATTTCCGTTGTTTTGAAGACAATAATAAAGCCTACTTTCAAATTCTTCACGTACATTTGCAAATGTGTCTCTGGATATAGCACGGCATTCCCGAACTATTCTATGCTGAAGTTGCTCTAGTGACTCAGGTTGCGTTTTAAAAACCACAGATTTTAGGTGACCCCACAAAAATAAGTCAAGAGGTGTTAGGTCCGGGGATCTAGGTGGCCATTCAACAGGACCTCTTCTTTCAATCCACTGGTTGGGATAATTATCATCCAACCACTGCCTAACGGGAACTACATAATGCGGAGGTGCTCCATCCTGTTGGAAATGTAGTAAGCATTCTTCTAAAGGTAAATTTCCGAGTATGTCCCTCTGATTTTCTAATTCTCGCACTATTAGTGGTTCGATAGACCTCAGTAGCATTTCAGCATACCTGTCGCCATTTAAATTTCCTTGTATAAATATTGGGCCGATAATACCATCTCCCAATATACCAGCCCAAACATTAATTTTCTGGGGGTACTGGGTATGCCCTTCTCTAAATACGTGGGGGTTTTCGTCATTCCAGTAACGACAGTTTTGCTTATTAACACGCCCATTTAAATAAAAGGTACACTCATCACTGAAGCAAATATTTTTAACTAGTCGAGGTTCTGCCGTAATTCTATCTGTCATTATTTCACAAAACTTAATTCTTCTGTCCGGGTCGTCGTCACCAAGTTCTTGCAGTATGTACAGTTTATAGGGATAAAACTTATGAAATTTAAGTACCTTTCTTATTGATTCACGAGATAATTCAGTTGCTACAGCTGCTTGACGAGTTGATAAAGTTGAATTCATTGCAAACTGCCCCATAATTTCAATTTGCGCTGCTTCGTCGGCTAGTCTCGGTTGATTTCTCTTTTTATTCGCGACAGAACCAGTTTCTTCAAATTTGGCTACTAGTTGGCGAACATACTCCGGGCTTACATTTTGGCCGGATGCCTTTCGTTAAAACGTTGAGCTCTCCTTAAGAAACATTGATCCTGGGAACCATAAATGAAAATAATTTCTACCCGTTCAGCTGTGCTGTACACCATTGTTAAAGATAAGAAGTGCTGCTTTTCGTTTAAACTGAACCGAAAGTCAACTGTTCTTAAAATAATAATACTAGTACAAAGTACAAGTTACTTTTAAAGTAAATTCTGTGATAATAAAATGCGAATATTTATAAACAATTTTTTTTTCGACAAAAAAACCATAGCAAATAAACCAAAACAAAATACCTAGGCTTAAAATGTTTAGAATTCTTAAGAGATATCTCTTAATATGCCAGGATATTGGTAGCAATCATTTTGAACATTTAATTAAATAATAAAAAATTTCAAAATTGTGTTTTCATTTATTGTTTTCCTAAATAAACAGAGAAGAATTTCCTAAAATGTAGCTTTCTATGGTACCATTGGAAAGCATTTTTCAAGAGCTTCAAAATGATGTATCACTCGACCCCCCTTTCTATTTAAGATTTTAGGGGTGTATCTCACCCTGTCCAAGGGGTTGCAGATAAGGGTGAGATAATACGCTTGTTTTTGTTCACCCTTCGTTTTATAGAAACTGTTTTTTGCGTTTTTTTCTTTAGTTTTTCGTTCCTAAGATATGGCCATTTCAAGTTTTTAAATTGTCACTCTGTATAAAAAGGCCTTTTACCGAATCAGAAAGATTACCTACCTAATATAGATAATACCGTAGTACCTTTATATAATTTTATTAAGGAGGCATTATATTTATTTTTTAATAATTTTTAAAACCATGGTGCAAAACTGATATTTTTTAGTGACTGTTTGAAGGTTGGAGACAATGATGTTTCTTGAATGATGAAAGAGTTTTGGACTTGGACCATTGTCTTTATTTGTTTTAATTCAACTGGTAAGTATCTCCAGTCGTCTTCAGGTGAATACTAAATAAGTAAAATAACTACAAGACTATTTATACTAGCTAGGTGCACCGAAGCATAACTGAGGTGGGTGCAGTCATGCGTTCAGTTAGCACGCGATCTTATCCTAAACATCTATCTATCAAAGGTTTTCAGATATTTCTTATGTCTAATGATGGTTTACTGAAGCAGCCTGGATTCTGGTGAATAGCAGCAGCTTCCTTAAACTTTCTTTTCCTCCAGTGTGGTTCCTTATGTAGGATTTCAGCTTCTGAAACATGGCATAGTTAAAACCCTCGCGGATAGAGCAATTACAATCTGTAACTCGGAAGAAGCACTTAAAAAGGAAGCTCACCACATCAAGACCGACCTCAACAAAAATGGCTACCCCACAAGATTAGTTGACACAATATTGGCAAATCGTAAGAATCGATCCAACGCGCAAGAAACAGACAGACAGGCACAACCAACACTCAATATTCCGTATGTCAAGGGAGTAATTGAGAAAATAAGAAGACTAGGACAACGATATAACATCAACACCGTATTCAACTCGTGGGACACCCTAAGAAGCCATCTGACGAAGACAAAGCCTATAAGTCAAAAAGATAGGAAAAACTGCGTCTACCAGATCCCCTGCGAGTGCGGCCAATCTTATATAGGTGAGACATTAAGACCACTCGAGACAAGGATTAAAGAACACAAAAACAATACGTTAAAAGGAGAGACCGAAAAGTCAGGTGCAGCTGACCATGCCTGGAAACATGGTCACCATATCATGTGGTCAGAAGCTGAAATCCTACATAAGGAACCACACTGGAGGAAAAGAAAGTTTAAGGAAGCTGCTGCTATTCACCAGAATCCAGGCTGCTTCAGTAAACCATCATTAGACATAAGAAATATCTGGAAACCTTTGTTAGATAGATGTAATCTTAGGATAAGATGGCGTGCTAACTGAACGCATGACTGCACCCACCTCAGTTAAACTTCGGTGCACCTAGCTAGTATAAATAGTCTTGTAGTTATTTTACTTATTTAGTATTCACCTGAAGACGACTGAAGATACATACCAGTTGAAACGTTGTGATTTAAAACAAATAAAGACAATGGAAGTCCAGAACTCTTTCATCATTCATGATATTTTTTAGTTTTTATTTTTTTTCGCCTATAATACTGAATCGACTTTAATAAAATTTTAGGGGTATGTAGGTAACTATAGGAGGCACCCAAATAAGTAAGAAAATATATATGGCATGTAATCTAAAAAAGTACATCCTTATGACGTCACACTTTTTTGGAACACCCTGTATGAAAAAAACATTTTCCTGAAATGCGCCCCAAGATACAGGTAGTCTGCAAAATATCAAAATTTCAACTTAATTAATAAGTGAGCTATAGAAGACAGGGGGTGAGGTGCAGGACCCTGAATAAGCAGCTGACGCATAATCCTCCATTATCTTTGCAGCTGACTTTTTAAATTTATTGTCATCATATAAACATTTGCTGTACAAATTTTCAAGCGACCTGAAATAATTTTTAGATTTTTGTTTTACATAATTTACATTCTCTCACGACGAGGTCCACCGCTACTTGAGCAGCTGACGCTCGGATCATTAAATGACTACCCAATAAGAATTACTTGTGATAAGAATTAGATGACCTGAAATGACTGTGTCATTTGCAACGCTGCCCACCGGGCTATAAGGCTGGCCGCACTCGCATACACACACACAACGTATATCCGATCAGTGTACCGAATTAGACCCGGGACCGAACAAATTGTGCATATAGTGGATTTCACCTTAGTTTTTAATGCTTTGACGTCTCTCTTGTCAAACATATTAGCCAACACGTGATTCTAAAATCCCTAATTCTATAAACGGCTTTCAGGCACGGGCATTGGCTAGATTAACAAGAGATGGATATATAACTGACCGTATAGTTACATGTACATGACGAAGATGCACACTACACAGTTCAATACGTTGCCCTTCAATGAGCTCAAACTCGTCAAAAGCACAGCATCGCTCGTATATGCCGTTAGTATGTGCATCTTTGTCTTACGCATTTGCTCTCGCATATCTCTTTTCGTACTTCATTAATTCGATTGTCTCGTCGCGTTCTTTAAATATCACAGAGCCGCATTGGGACACACCGCGTGCAGTCTGCTGTTAATTCTTGATCGTTCGTGTTATTGTTTTTGGTATTTTTCAGACAGCATTTTGCTTATATTTTGTGCGTATTAGACTTTTTGGTTTTAAACTGCCGGACTGTGTGTATCTGTGACGTGTTTCTTTTTATGCAAAAGTAAGTAAATAATTATTAATGTCTCGGATGGTGACGACGACATCGACACCTTGTCAGATGAAGACCAAAAATAATAGGGAACTTGCAACAAAATTAAATTTGAAAACCACAGTGAACCATTATGCTAAAATAAGTTTTACATACAGTTGTATTGAAGAGTGCTTGAGGTATCTGTTCTGCAAACGCATGGACAAAAATCTTTTTTTGTAGTATCTACTTACATTATTTTTTCTTTATTCATTAAAAAAAATACCTAATTCGATAACATTACAAACTTTTGTTGTTTTATTATAAACCAACGAAAAGTTAGACCTATTGTAAACTTTAAACTCTTTAGAACCTAGTCTAAAGAAAAAAATATCTACCCGTGAATAAGAAAATAAAAAGTAAACAATAAGCTATAAATATAATATATAGATTTTTTCAACTTAACACTGCATGGTCTAAAATCAAATTAAAAAACAAAATAATTCTTTAATAAAAAACGTAGTTAATCATTGATGATACTAGATTCACGACTGCCCCTTGTATATTTTTTATTGTACTAAATTAAGAGTGTGTTTTTACCAAAATAACAGCACTTTATTATATTATGAATAAAAATTAAATGAAATTGTTTTTCTGATATTCTATCGTATTTCCATTCCCCTTCAGTGTTTTTTTTTTGAAATATCTTAAAAATTGCTTAGGTAATTCTCGTTTCCATCCATAATTACAACTACAAATAAATTGACCCATGTTCACACATAATTTTTAACTCCGGCCCTGGCCAATCCTTAAGTTCTGTAAAAAGAAATGTTATAAATGACATGTGTCAGCGGCGGCCATTAAAAATTAAGGTGAAATCCACTATACATTCGATTTATACGGTTCTATTTTTAAATCGTAATATTATACTTATTGTCAGCAAACCAAACCAAAATAGACAAGAAACTATTTTGCGATCGCTTTTTTTTATTGTGACAAGACAAAATACCAGAAAGCGAATAATACTGATTTGTATCAGCTCCAATTCGGATAACCGGTGTCCCTGATTCGATAATCGCATCAGGAAACCTGATTTAAAAACCAAATGTTTGTGGCCAGCCTTAAAAGATTGATTCGTTTAAAAAATATACAATTACCTGAAAACTAATACTGCTATCGTTGTCCCTATCCTTATTTTTGAGTGTTTGTTGGAGTATAATAGGAAGCATGTCTGGATGTTCTTCTGGATTGGAGAATACTAGCCATTCTTGAAAATCCAAAACGTCATCTCCATTTTTGTCTGCTGCCTTCCACATTTCCTTATCTTCGTTTATTAACTGCAGGCACAAATTTTAAATATTGATATCATAATTTAGAATCGGTTTGTTCCGCTATTAACATTTGACAGTATATAATACAGCATATTGCGGACACAACGTAAGAATTCAACCCAACTATAGTAGTGAAAATTTTGTGAACCTTCTGTCATTAATCCCCCTTAACATTTAATAATGAAAATATTCAATATTCAAAAACGATAAAATTTGTAGGATTAGTTTTAGACGAAAATTTAAATTGGAAAGGCCATATCCAGTAAATTACAAACTCGATATCTCTTTTGGTATCTGTTTTACTTTCCTTTGAAATACTTAAAAAATATATATTTTTCATTAATATCGAGGGGTAATTCACTGAGAAAAATTTGTACACCATTTTCCATATTGCCGAATTTTGTTCGTATTTTCTGTATTTTCCTTGTATTTTCTGAATTTTTCTCGTATTTTCTGTATTTTCCGTATTTTCTAGAACTTGTACACCATTTTCGCCAGTGCATCGGGATAATTCACTGATGAAAAATTTGTAATTTTCACAAAATTGGCTATAATAACGGAACTGGCGACCTTTTTTTTTTTGTTAGTCCCATCACTAAAACCGTCGAGAACCCGGCAGCGTTGTCACATCTTCCAACAATTTTACGTCGTTGCAAATTGATTGCCGCGCGTATTTTCTATATTTTCCTCTTAATTTTTGTATTTTTCTCGTATTTTCTTCGTATTTTCCGTATTTTCTTCATTTTCCTCGTATTTTCGTATTTTCTCTGCATTTTCCTCGTATTTTCTTTTGTATTTTCTAGAAGTTGTACACCATTTTCGCCAGTGAATTACCCCTCGATTAATATATTCAAAATTACAATATTTAGCTACTGTATGGTTATCTGCTTGTTTATCAAACTTAAAACCATTACAAAAATTTCAAAATAAAGTTATTAAATGCATACACAAATTATCACATTTAGAACCAACTGTTAATCTTAACCGAAGTGGTATTTACACGTTCAAAACATTTATAAATTAAAAATTTGTATTCTAATTCATTCTATTATTTTAAAAGAAAAAAAATCAAGCATAACACTTCAGGAGAATAAAACATTAATGATTATAACATAACACCAGACATTGTATAAATTATCAAACTATACCAGTAAAAAGTTATTTCCGAAAAAAATCGCTATTATATGACGGAATAATAAAATATAACAATCTTCCAAAAAACATCAGAAAAATTAAAACATTGGCAACTTTTAAAAAACAATTAAAGAGATATTTACAAAAAACATCAGAAAAATTAAAACATTGGCAACTTTTAAAAAACAATTAAAGAGATATTTACAAAAAACATCAGATAAACTAAAACATTGGCAACTAGCCCAGTACGTGGGTATCAAAAAGGGGTGTTTGAATGCAAACGGTGGTGTAGTAGCGATTTTTTAGTATGTTGTTAGGCTTGGGGCCCTAATAAAAAATCCAAGTTTTCGACCTCGAGGCGCATGCGCTCGAGCCGCCATCTTGGATTTTAGGTACAAAAATTTGATTTTTTGACAATAACTCAAAACCGGTGGCTTTTACGACAAAACATATTCTATACCAAGTTAAAGAGGACAAAATTACCTACATTTTTGTAGAAAATTTTTTTTTTAGCACACCTATGTTAGGAGTTACAGCTCCGTGAAGTTACACTATTTGAAAAAAAAAAAAAAAATTGCCTGTTAATAACTAAAATAAATAATTTGAAGAAGTAGTCCATGCTTAAAGTGAAGTTGAAAGTATAGAAAAGTAAGAAAAAACTAAAAGTATTCTCCACAAAATTGGAAGCATGGCGCTTACGGGCTCACTCCCATAACAATGGCGGAAAAACCAGCTCCCGATTCCTTATTAAAATCGGTATCTTGTAACTGCAAAAAGGGATGTGGTAGGGCATGCAGCTGCCGAAAGGCTGGACTTAAATGTTCGGTTGTATGTGGCTTCTGCAACGGAGAATCTTGCGGAAATATGCCGGAAATCCGCATTGAAAGCGAGGACGAGGATGACGACATTTTTCAGGCTACGGACCAAAACTACGACCAGAACACAGACAACTACGACCAGGACACCGACAATAACCAATCCGGACCATCACAACGTACCAAAATGTAGTAGAAATTAATTTTAGTAACGCTCTTAAATCATAATTTACTATTTAAAAAGATAATGCAATATACTTTTCGCCTTTAACTTTGTTTACGAAAAGTATACTGTTAAATGATAATAAATCAAAATCAAAAATCTTCATTGGTCCTCCAGTAAAAAACAAAAACATAGAATTTAAGTCTTGAAAGCCCAAGGGCGTAGGTGTCAATAAATGTAGATAATAATAAATATAAAGTTTAAAAATTTTTAAATTCCTAAAATACAATTTCACACCTTGCAAAGACAAACATATTATACAATAAACACTTCTGTATATGAAAAGAGAATAAAATAGACAAAACAAAAGCGAGACAAGGAGTGTAAATCCCCTAGCAATCAGTAAGCAGCAATGTTTAGTGTAATAGGCCTTTCTAATAAGTACCGATTTTATTTTTATTTTGAAGGATTTGCCATTTAATTCCCTTATTTCCCGAGCAGTTTTATTGTAAATTTCTATTAAATTAAATTCTACATTTCTTTGAATGAAGCTGAAATTACACTTTGTATTCTTTAAATTTGTTTTATTTCTTGTGTCGCGTGAGTGTTCTCTGATATGTTCGGAAAAAAGATCTGAATTCTCCGTTACAAAGATCAAACATTCATAAATTTAAGTCGATATAACTTTCATTATGCAATTCTCTATAAATTTAGTTTTACATGTTTACATGTTTTAACTATGTTCTGTTCATGTTGAAAATAATATTCAAGTGCATAGTTTTTTTTATAATTATGTAAAACTATAAGGATATATAATAAGAATAATAAAATAAAATTCAACCAAAATGAAGGTTCCGCATTTTTTTTTCAAATAGTGCAACTTTACGGAGCTGTAACTCCTAACATATGTGGGCTACAAAAAATTTTTTTAACAAAAAATGTACTAAATTTTGTCCTCTTTAACTTTGTATAGAATATCTTTTGTCGTAAAAGCCACCGTTTTTGAGTTATTGTCAAAAAATCAAATTTGTGTACCTAAAATCCAAGATGGCGGCTCGAGCGCATGCGCCTCGAGGTCGAAAACTTGGATTTTTCATTAGGGCCCCAAGCCTAACAACATACTAAAAAATCGCTACTACACCACCTTTTGCATTCAAAAAAACCCCACGTACTGGGCTAAACTTTTAAAAAACAACTATTACTTAAGTAAAGAGATATTTACTAATTTAAATTATTTATACCATTTTTTTTAATGGTTATTATTTTCTATAGTATATCGTCATTTCTCATGTAATGCACTGTAAAAGTTACTTTGGAATAAAGGCTTTTTGAAAGTTAAGTTCCTATCCGCAAATGGCGTAAACCAACAAATTGCTTGGTCCTCGCCAGTGGTATTCCCTTCATTTCTTCCTTATTCCTTATATTCGATTGAAATAACGTTACCAAAACAAAAGGTAGTCTTATTTGGATTTTCCTCTGAGGGTTTTCCAAGGTATTGTTGCTTTTTAAATTTCATTTAAAAAAATATATCCCAATCTAATATTTTTCTTCTTCTTAAATTATACCTGACTGAGTTGATAATCAGCTACATTGATAAAACGTCTATACAAAACTATACATAACTACTACCCCAACACAGGTATTTGGCCATATCTACAAAACATGTTTATAATGATGATATTTTCTAATTTTTTTCTCTTCTTCTTTTAATATTTTTGAACTGTGATGTTTAGAATTTATTTAAGGTCATGTGAGTATAGGTAGGTATGGTATTAATTGACTCAAATTTTTTAGATTTTAGGTGATGAGCTTTGTTACTAGAGATTTCTTAGACCATAAAGAATATATTTTTAATTTATTTGAATAATGCAAAATTAAGTTTGGGGCTTATTGATATTATTCACACCTTTAGGTAACTCTATAGTTTTAATATTTAAATTTTTTAATGAACTCTTGTACCTACTTTAGGAGAGTTGATGATAAAAGCAAGGGAATTTTTGCGTTTGGTCACAGAATGGTTCACTGCCAATAGGCTAGTTTTAAATAAGGATAAGACCAGCATGCTTTTATTTAGAACGAAGCAATCAAAGATAGTAAAACCTTTAGATACTGAGTTTGATGATCAGGATCTGAAATTAATGGAAAGTGCCAAGTTCTTGGGCATTCATTTAAATGAACATTTAAGCTGGTCTAATCATGTAAATAATTTAGTGAAAAAGTTGAACTCCATATGCTATGGTATCAGGGTAGCTAGTAAGTACATAAACGAGAGTTCTCTGAAAATACTTTATTTTGCAAATTTTGAATCTGTCCTCAAGTATGGCATCATATTTTGGGGAAGAAACAGTATGGTTCAGAATATATTTGTGATACAAAAAAGATTAATTAGGATAATCAAAAAAATGAACCATTTGCAAAGTTGTAGATCCATTTTTAAAAGTATGGGCGTCATGACTGTACATGCTGTGTACATATACGAGTGTTTGATGTTCTTTTTCAAAAACAGAGAACTCTTTGATTCCTCAAAACATCACCTATATAATACAAGAACACTGAATGTTAATTACGCTCCTCATAGACTTAGTCTGACTGAAAAGGCCCCTCAGTACATGTGTATAAAATTATTCAATACTCTCCCAAATAAGATAAAGGTTATCACAAGTCAGGTAAAATTTAAACTAAAAGTTAAAAAGCTGCTAATAAATTTGGAACCCTATTGTCTTAAAGATTTTTGCCAGGATGTGTAGAGTTGTTGTGTGACGTCATTTTCATTTTATGTCTTTTTATGTATGTCATAATCAGTAATAATCTGAAATAAAGCATTTATTTATTTATTTATTTATTTATTTATTTACTTGGGATTAATTTTAAACATATTGATTCTTTTTCCTTTTGGTAGAAAATGATAATTTTTTTATGCTCCCTGAATAAATAATTAATTTTTTCATAACCTAAATTTAATTTTTATTAGTACTTAAGGGACATTTTTATTTCTATCTTAAACAAGAACTTGGTTCATTTGTCCTCTTCTAAACATCATCTGCCAACAACATAATGCATAATAATTCAGCCTACACAGAAACGGAAGTTGTTTACAATAGGCTAATGATTGTTTAGGTTTGTATTGCAGAATGTGTGTGGCCAATGTGGAACAGGTGAAAAATATAAAAACAGCTCTGAATTGAACTTAAACAAAAATTGTAGGTACCTAATACTGAATTCTTACATGTACGTTTTCCTGGTGAAACTTAAGAGAATCATCATCATCAGATTCCACTCCATATGTGTCCGCTAAATATTCCGTCCAGGATAGTTTTCCGTCTTGATTTTCATCAGCATCTTCTAGCTTTTCAGTGGCTTCTTCTTCAGACAACATTCTATAAAGACGATTTAAAAATATTTTTATTTTACTTAGTTAATACAAAACAATGGTACAAGGTATACTAAAAAAACATTTTTATTATTTATGGGTGTTTCTACGTTAAGAGGTATTGTCGATGGCAATAACAAAAAACAGGATTTTTTTCCAAAATTTGTTACTAATAACATAATTATCTCTTAAAATATAGCATCTACTTTACTGCTAGTAAGTTTTATTACTTAATTTTATTTAGTTTTGTCAAAATCGCACTTTAACCTTAAAAAATGTCCCTCCCCTGGTATGTCCCTTCACTGTATTTTAAGTAAATTGATATTTTAAAATACATCTAAATTTATTAAAATAGTTCAATAATATTAATTCTATAAACTAGAATAATTAATAATTGAAATCTAATTAGTTAAAATACCAGAAATTGTCTTTTTCGTAAAAAAAATGCAAGACAAATTTTGTCCCGCATATTTCGCGTCTCCTCCCCTGGCATTTTGTAATCCCTTAAAATTTACGCATATGCTTTCCGCTGCAAGCTTAAACTTGTAAATGGTTGGCGGTTGACGTGAAGTTAACAGTAAGCGTCGCGCGGCCTATCGGAGCACTCTCCTTACCGGTCATTTTAATCACGCCACTCGGCAGTGCTGGTTGTGAACAGTGAATGCAATATCTCCCCTGGTAAGTTTTAATTTGTAATTATTTATCTAAATAATTCTATAATTATGTATATTTACTGTAATATGTGTGTAGATTATCATGTTTCTTCGCTATTTCTTTAAAATGTATACTTTTAAGGTTATCTTGGTTTTCTCATGAAAAAATCTCTCCCCTGCCATATCTCCCCTGGTTCTTAAGACGCCAGGGGCGAGACGAAGCGTGCAGGGGAGATATGAATACATCAGAGGAGAATATAAATGCAGTTTATATATTCACTGTAGTAGCTACAGTTTTTGTATCTCACATGAAACTGTTCAAATTGGTATTTTCTTATTAGGTATAAAGAATTACGGCGGTGTTTCCCAGCTTTTAACATAGTTTAACAAGTTACACTGTTATCTGATTTTACTTTACTATATTAAAATTTCGGAAAACTGGTATATTTATATAACCTAATACTATCGTGCTTGACTGACCTAGGTATTATTTTTTTTACAGATCATGGCAAGTCGAAAAAAACTCACGCGCGAAGAACGTCTAGAAAAAAAGCGTTTAGCAGAAAGACGGCGATATCAACAAATAAAAAATGACCCCGAAAAGTATGAACAGCAAAAAGAGAAAGAAAAGGAAAAGTACAAAAAGAAAAAGGGACTATTAAGACTGTAAAACAAATGACGCCTAGAGAACAACGAAATGCCAGGAAGATATGGAAAGAAAAAGCAAGAAAACGTAGACGTCGTTTAGCACTTCAAGACATAAGTAATGCTCCTGTTACACCACCAAGTTCAGATAATGAAGCACAAGCACCTCCTCCGAATGTTGACCGGCGAAGGCAAGCAGCACAACAAAGGTCGATTCGTACAAGAAAGACAAGAAATGATTTAATAAAAAAGAAAACAGCTGAAATTTCCAAACTTAAAAATATAGTGGAACGTTATAAAAAACGATTGCAAAGAGCAAGAAAACAATGTAAGGATTCTAAGACGCAAACCCCAAACACCAAGGTAAATGAATAAGTAGATTCACCAAATTCTAGAGAAACCATAAAAAAGAAACTGTTGTTTGGTGAAGTTCTTTCTCAACAACTAAAAGAAAACTTTTTAGTTCTCTCAACTGAAAAAGAGAAAAATATGTTTAAGAGAGTAATAAGTTGACAACTAGTAAACAAATATAGCCTAATAATGAAAACTTTAAGCTGCTTCTGCAACCTTGATGTCTGCAATCATTTTGTAATGGGTACTGTGGAATATTCGGCCAGTGTATCAAAACCTCGTCTTCATGTTGAGGACGTATATGGATCAGATTCTGATTCGGATGTTGAACCATTGGCATCACTAATATCTCGCCGAAATATGGAAAAGTTCAAAAAAACGCCACAGCCCTCTAACGACTCAACTTGCAATAAGACAAGACATGATGATGATGAACCGCAACCATCAACATTTAGGAAAGGGATACTGGGAAAGAGCGATTTTGTGTTGGTCAAACTTTTACACAAAAAAATAGAATACCGTTACGTCGCAATGTGCACTGGCGTTAAAGAAGAATATGAACTTCAAGTGATATTCTGTAAGATCTGTAATGATTCTGCGCAGAACTTTAAAATTGACGATAATGATATTCCTTTTATTTTGTGGGAACAAATCATAGAAGAACTACCAACTCCAGATATAAGAATGAAAGGGCAGCGGATGTTTTATGCTTTGATTAAAAGTATTAATGTCTTTGAGCAAGCATAAGCTTAAGAAGTAGGTCCTTATCTTTTTGTATTTTATTGTTGATTTTGTTTTTAGTATTATATTTCCTATTTTGAAATGCCAAAAAGCTTATGCCAAATTTTATGCTAAGAAGAATATGTTTAAGGCAAACGCTGGAACTGAATTTTACGATTGTTTGTCAATTATTTTAGTGTTAAGAGTTTAGTTAAGTATAACAATATTATAGTAATTAGGTACCTATTGTTAAAGAAGTCTGAGTTAATAATTTATAAAAATGTTTAATTAAAGTTAATTTCTCAAAAAAATAAGGTGTTTCTTTATAAACCAACACTCAAGTCTCTCCACTGTTCATATTGTACCCTACCCTGTGCACCATGTATCTCCCCTGCATATAGTATCTCCCCTGGTCTCTACTAAACTAAGAAAAAATTAATTAAATTTCTGGCCATCTTACAGATATGCACAAAGTAGCTGCCTAAATAAAGAAATACTATTATGAGATCAAATTTAAAAAAAAATTGTCTTGCCGCATCTCCTATTAATTGATTACCTCTTAACATAGAATCACCCTTATATTTAACACTTTGTTATTTATTTATTTATTGAATTTGAATATTAGGAACGTAACACATATATCGACCAAGGTCCTTCAGCCTCTGGGTCTTAATGTAATTTTAGTAGAATTCATAGAAAGCAATAGTTACAATATACATTTAAACTGTATACAGAAAGAAAAAAAAGGACAAAGGGTTAGCGATCCTACACAAAAAGGGCTTTTGTTAGGGTGAAGGTAGGATGCTTTCTTGTTGTTCTTTGGTTGGGATCCTCCCTCCCAATGCACAGGTCCTGGATCAAAGCAAACGCAGGGTTTCAGCTTTTCTGGCAACCTTTCTGGTCAGCATGAAAAGGCGTTCTTTTATAGGCTTAATCTTGGTTAATTGAATAACTGATTTGATGGATTGTGCAAAGGATTATTAGGATGACGAATTTTAGTGATATTTCGCAATGCTGTTGTCTTTGTTTGAATGCATTTTTTCTTAATGATCTTGGAGTGGAAATTTAGGTTAATTTTTTGATCTATGTTGATCCCTAGATATTTGAGTATTTGACTGATGATTTCGCATGTATAACTTGATTGTTCAGTGTAATTGTAGGTAATTAATTGTTGTACTTATGGTTAAATCAAATCAAATCAAATCAAATCAAATTTTTTATTTCTCAAAACAAAATTTACAATGTTAAATCAAACTTAATTTTAAGCACCTAGGTATAAATACCTGTGTGTGCTTGTGCCCTATATTGGTTTTGTTCGGGTTTGCTTTTAGGCGCCAAATTTTGAACCACCTAGCAGTTCTATTCTATCCACTAACATTAAAAAAACAATATATGATTTTTACCTAAATGAGCGCAGTATCCACGCTTTCAATTCCTTCCTGTCAATATATCCATCTTTTGAAAGATCCATTTTGGTTACCAGAATAGCAAGTCTTTTTTTGGCCTCCTCAGGAGGCAAGTGATCGTATTCTTCTGCTTCTTTAACACTTCCCAATATAGCCTCATGGTCAAAATCATTGTGAGGACCACCTGAGTAAGAAATGACATTGATAAATTTACTATTAACCACCAATGAGGCAGTGTAATAATCAGGCGGTACCTATTATACTGCTAGTAAGGTACTTACATAAACTTGACTGACAGTGACAAAATAATGTGAAACAAATCGATATAAGTATTAAAAATAATTTGTTTCCATTTGTACTCTTAGCATACTTAGGTACACAGCAAATAATTGATTAAGTATTTTTATTAACATTCAAATTCTAATCTGGACGTGTGAAGCAATAATTGCTGACATGGAGTTTGCATGAATTACAATTTCAAATGAGGGGTTGAAAAGATTTGATCATTTTCAATATCATTCTGAGATTGATATAGAATCCTGCAAAAATTAAAGAATGACACATTTGCACACTCTAATTCTTGTTTACTTCTTGTATAGGAAATGGTAAAGTTGAAACCTAATCTTACACATAGGCACAGTAAAAAAGAAGTTTCAAACGCTTTTAAAGAAGAAGTGATACCTATCCATTTATAGGGTATTTGCAGTAAACAAAAATAAAGAAATCATAACAAGAAGAAAAGGTCAAAATGCCCATTGAAATGTAAAACCTACCCGATTCATCAAAATGGTCTAGGTCATTTGGAGAATAGGCTCCATCACTTTCCCGTTCTTTATTTATGTTCTTATGGTCATGATGTCCATGATCGTGACTTTTATGTACTACTCCTCCATAGCATGGTATACATCCCCATAAGAAAATTATAATTAAGCATTTCCATAAGCCTAAGTTCTTCATTACAATTTTCCAAAATAAATAAGATTTTAATATTTATTATACTGTAAAGTGCTGATCTGATTTTGTAACCATTGACAAATTTATTTAATTACCAAAGAAAATACAAATACACTGAGGAAAATGTTGTAAATTCAATTTCTGCAATGTTTATAGTCTAGTTAAAAATATGAGTTTTTTTTTATAAGACGGCACACAACAAAACAACAGCACAAACAAGAGTAGGGAGTAGATTTAAACACAGAATACAGAAGAAAATAGAAAACAAACTTAAATGGAGGAAGCGTTTAAGTATAAGCTTCGCTGTACATGTTGAGGATGGCACCACCTCTGCGAAAATACGGTATGGATTTTCTCTGTGATATTTCAGATGCTATTAAATCCTTTATTTTTCTGTGGTTTTTTCGTTTCTTCCTTCCTTCCTCCTCAGGATATGGCCTAAGCTGCCGGGGCTATTCTGGCCAAGTACCGTTTTGTTATGGGCTCCTTTGATGTTTTATTGGGTTCTCCTAGTCACTAGGGGGCTAGTCGTCGGGTTAAACTTTAGTAGGGACAAGCATACATATTAAGATTGATATGATTGAAAAATTTGAATTTGCTCCTGATGCGTGCATAAGGTTTAAGCAGGATTTTGTAGTGGGGCATGCTGTTGCTTAAGCGAAGATCTTGGAATCAAAAAATTAAAATGTGGAAAAAAAAACAAAACAAAAAAAATTAAAAATTGTCATGCATTAAAGCTTAAGGTCACTATTAGTTAGAAAGGTTGAGATGTTGGCAATTGTTTTGTAACTTGTATGAAAGAGAATGTCATGCAATGACTATGGAAGGGCCCGGTAATGGCCTTTGAGCTTGGAATGGAGTTGATCTATGTTTTGCTGATTATGTGAACATGCAAAAAGCAGATGGAATAGGGTACCAACCTCCCCACAGACGCATAAGTCATCCTGTTTTAATCCTATTCGGTGTTGTTGACTAGGTGTCAGACAGTGGCCTGATCGAAGACGGTTCATTGTGGTTGCTTGTCCTCTTGTTAGGCCTGTGATTTTATTGAACCATGGTATCCTGGCCGGTGTCTGCACTGCGTTTACATATTCTATACCTTTTCTTCTTCCTATGACCTTAAATCTTTGATTCCATTTTTCCTGGATGTGTTTCATGAATTTTGGAATAAGAGCCATAAAATCAGCCCTTGGTTGTTCTCTCAGTAGTAGGGTCCTTCCTATGTTGGCCAGATTGTCCGCTTGCTCGTTGCCATATATTCCTGTGTGACTCGGGATCCAGGCTAACTGTATATTGGGGTTTTCCTTTAGCTTTTCTCTTATCTTTAAAATTTTGTCTTCGTTCATTGCTACTACGCCTCTTCTACAGATCTTATGGAGTGCGCTCAGGGAGTCAGAAAAGATAATTGCATGGGATATGTTGTTGTCATTAAGCCATGTAACTGCTAGGTATATTGCGTGGACTTCCGCCATGCAGACTGTGAAGTAGTCTGGTAGCCTTACGCTCATCTGGAGCTGCGGCATTGATGACACCCCTGCTCCTACTCTTCCCTTCTCGTCTACCGATCCGTCAGTGTAGACAAACCTATATTCTTCCTTCCATATTTCTCTTGCCTGCGCCAAGAATTTTTGTCGATTGCAGTGTTCCTTGCCCAGGTTCATTTTTTGAAAGTGGAGGTTATGCACTTGCACGTTAGTGTTGTAAAAGAAGCAAGGTCTTTTCGAATAGACTTGTCCATTATTCCATTCCGTCGAAACTATATCAAATGCCTCTACTAGTGGGGGGGTTCTTTTCCATTTTTCAATGTTCCGATTGAACTCCGTATAAAGTGCGGTTATTGTCATTGCCACCGGGTTCTCATAGGACATCAGTTTTGCCACCACTCGTATTGCAAGTAGCTCTCTTCTAAGGTCCATTGGGAGTTCGGCTCCCTCCGATAATAGGATGTTGGTTGGTGTTGTTCTCATCATGCCCAGTGCAATTCTTAGGGCCTGGAACTGTAGTCTGTCTACTTTTGCTAGATAGTTCTTGGGAGTTCTGGCAAACAAGACACTGCCGAAATCCAGTTGCGATCTTACCATAGCTTTATAAATCATTAGCAAGGATCCTGGGTCTGCTCCCCACCATGTCCTGCAGAGGGCCCTCATGATGTTGATTCCTCTTTGTGCTTTTTTACTTAAGTAGTCTATGTGTGGTTTCCATGACAGTTGGCCGTCGAGGATCATTCCCAGATACTTGGTCTCTCGCTTCCAGGCTATCACCTCTCCCTTATACTTTATTAGTTGCACTGGAAGGTCAACTTTTCTTTTGGAAAACAATACAGCTTGAGATTTGTCCGCTGTTAAGGTTAGACCATGCTCACGCATCCATCTCTCCAGATTTTTCAATGTCCCATTGAGGTGCCTAATTAGTACCTGTATGTCCCTTCCTGTTGCAAGTAAAACTATGTCATCTGCGTACTGTAGAATTATAACTAATCCCACCACTGTTTTCTTTATGGAGTCACTATAAATATTGAACATTAATGGGGCTAGTGGGGATCCCTGTGGTAGTCCTCTGTTTCCAGTCCTTGGACCTTGCAGCTGACCCGAGGATGGATCCCTTACGAATTTTTGTCTGTCAGTCAGAAACTTCACTATCAGGTTGGCCATGTCTTTGGGCACGTCATAGTGACCAAGTTTACCCCATAGTTTGTCTATGATTACGTCCCTGATAGCACAAAATATTTTAAAAATATTTTTAAAAAATATTTAATAAATATTGCCGTGACAGATTTTTATATATTTACTATATAAATGTTTTAAATATTTAATACATAAATGTTTTAAATATTTAATACATAAATGTTTTAAATATTTAAAACATAAATATTTAAAATGTTCAGTGTATATATCTGGTAAATATTTAGTTCATATTTGTTTAAAATGTTTAATGTACTTATATATTAAATATAAATCTGATATATTTAATATAATATAGTATTGCTAAAGAAAAATTAAAAGCTCCCTATTATAAGTGAAGTGAGTTTTAAAGTTTTTGTTTTGTAGTTCCCCTTGGCACCAGTCCAACTTAAAAACTGCCCCACATAATGGGACCTTTTCCAAACATCTGTACACTGCATCTGTCAAATTTCTTCCTCCAGTTAGTCTCAACAAATGTATCTAAAATTATAAAACACTGCTATTCTCGCTTAGATGATTTGTGTGCAATTTCTCATAATAATTTTCTTTTTAAAAATAGCAATACATGATTAATCATATTAAATTAATAAGCTGGGGTGCCGGTAACACCTCTCACTCTCATTCTGCACATTTTTTATATTTATTAGAAATGACACATACAAAAGCATGGCGCTTTTGCATGTGCTACAATTTCAATAGAACAATAATTAATATATTATAATATAGGTACCTATATACATAACCTTTTAAAATCCTCAAACTCAGTATTACTCATATGATGTTGAGAAATCTGTAATAAAATAATATTGTGCTCAGAAAATAAAATTTATTGTTACACTGTTATTATATCAATCTATTAGAAATTTTGGTCTGCAGTCTTTTAAAACTACCTAGCTGTGTTATTTTTGCTGGTGGATTTAAAAAGTGTGTACTTGCATTAAAACTGGACAAAGGTCCCCAACTATAGGGTATCAGAATTGGCTTGTGACATACCTACATTCTTATTCTATTGATTTGAAACCAGTTTGCATTCACCCGTATCTATTTAAAATTCAACTTCAATTAACTTTAGGGAGTATACTATCTTAAGCATTGTCTATTGAATTAACTTGCAAAAAATGTCTTGGCATTGGCAAGCCTATCCAGTGAAAACTTTGGAATATGTGCCCTGTTATAATACCGTATGCATGCGCTTTTTGCTTTAATTTTGGTAATTTTTTTGAAAGGGGTTCTTTCAGTTTAGTCTCCAGTGACACACCAATACAAATGAAATAATAAAATAGGTTATGTTTTGTATTTAACAGCACGACCTCAATTTCCAAAAGTTACCTACCTAACAGAGAACAACTTGTTCTCTGCTAAAAAGTACCTAAGCATGCATAAACTTTTATAAAATTTAATGTAACCTACCTTATTTCTTAATAAAACACTGTCCTTCACTCTTTTAAAAGAAATGCCAAAATAAAAATGGCCGATCCGTCGATCCGCTGATTCATCTGAGACCGAAAACATAACCCCCCGTCCGGCGGGTGGCGTATCTCAAGCAATGATTGGGCAGCACAATTGAGCGGGCGATTTAAATTTTATTATCATAGGAAATTATAAAAAGACATTCATAAATCAACATTGCTGCTAAGTTACAATGTAATTTGCCCGAAAGTTTCTAAAATGAAGATTGCTAAAATATTGCACATTACAGGTTGCCCTTAAAACATTTCTCTAAATTTATATATCGAACATAGCGTAGAGAATCCTAAAGGTAAGTTCTAACAATATTTAATATGAAAGGTTTCAAAAGTCAACGTTGCGGGAATTAACTGAATAGAAACGTTGTTTTAGACAGTTCCACGGTTTAGCACTCCAGTACATAAGTTACTTGGAAAAAATAATTTTTAGAAATGATCAAAGAAAATAATAAATATTTATACAATATCTATAAAATATTTGAAGCTAAATGTGTTTTAACTAATATTTGCTAAATATTTGTTTTGGTTAACAAATAGTTGAGCAGAAATTAAATATTTATGAAATATTTATACAATATATGGAAATAAATATATTTTTTTAAATATGTATTAAATATTTGTTTTGCTAACAAATATTTAGCAAAGATATAAATATTTATACAATATTTATAAAATATTTCGTGCTATCAGGGGTGGTCGTAGGCTGACTTTATATCTAGAAAAACTGCTATAGACTTTTCTCCTTTTGAGAATCCCATCTCTATTTGTCCTGTCATAAAAATTAGATTTTCAATGGTCCCCTTTCCTTTTCTAAAGCCTGTTTGCAGTGGGTTTAAAAATCCCTTATTTTCTATCTTCCATTCCAGTCGGGTTTTGATCATATTTTCCAGGATCTTTCCGGGGCAGCTTGCCAAATTAATTGGTCTATATCCTGAGGGGTCATTTAAATTTTTTCCCTGCTTTGGTATTGGGTTCACTACTTGAGTTTTCCAGTCATCAGGAAGTTGTAGGGTTGGGTTCTGCAGGAGGGTGTTAAATATCTTAAGAAGTTCTTCTTTAAACTTTTTCGGGGTGTTTCTAATCATGGAATAGGTTATTAGGTCCTTTCCCGGACTGGTTTCTTTATTATTGTCCAGTACCATAGTCATTTCGTCCATGCTAAAAGCTGGGCTGGTGTGGATCTTGAAGTCCGGATCCTTTATTAGAGGTACCACGTAGGGGGGTGCCAGAGTTGTGAGTAATTGTTGGCCTAAGTCTGAGGTAAGGGGTCTGCGTCTCTCTTGTTGAGAGTTGGCCCCCGAAAATCTTTTGACTGTATTCCATATTTCTTTAACTGAGGTGTCTGGATTGACACTCTCACAGTATTTTCTCCATCCTAGCTTCCTTTTTTCTTTGAGGGTAATTTTTGTCTTCGCTGCTACTTTTTTGTAGTTTATGAAGTTCTGTGTCGATGATGTTTGTGAAAAAATTTTGAAGGCTTCTCTCTTCTTCTTAATTGCTTCCGTGCATTCTGTATCCCACCATGGATGACTCGGCTTATTTTCTCTGGCCCCCCTAGTTTTCGGAATGCTCATTTCCGCAGCTTTATGTAGGTTTTGTATGAGGTTTTCATACGCTTCAATTCCGCTGTTCTGTCTTTCAGCTAGTCCCCCCTCTACCAATTGCTGATATAATATCCAGTTCGCTTTCTTTGTGTTATATTTGTTCTGCGTGCTTGGTTGGGTTTGGTTTTGTTCCGTCTTCCCTTGTAGCCTGCACATCACTGGGAGATGATCGCTTCTGCCAGTTTCTGTCAGAACTTCAAATGTTATGCTAGCTGCTATTCTGGGTGAAGAAAGGACCAAATCTGGGGCGCTTTTTTGGATGCCTGGGGCTGTAATTCTTGTGGGAGATCCATCGTTCAAGAAGACAAATCCGCTGACGTCTAAGAATTCCTTCAGGTTGATTCCATTACGATTGGACAGTCCAGATCCCCATGCCGGGTCTTGGGCATTCAGGTCTCCCAGCAAGACGACTGGTTTTTTATATTTATCTTCTATTTTCTTTGTAATACTGTATAGCTTGGCTGCAGATAATTCTATATCTGGGGGGATGTACATGCTAAGTAATATTATACCTTGCAGCTCAACTGCTATATATTGCCATCTGTCCGGGAGTGCTGTTCCGATGTTTTGCACCCTCTGGAATGGAATATTTCTTTTAATTGCCACCGCCACCCCACCATAGCCATCTTGTCTGTCTTCTCTTATTAATGAAAACCCCTTAATTGTTGCCGATTGGTCTGTTCTGAGCCATGTCTCGTTTAATGTAACAATATGGGCGTTGTAGTCTCTCAGGATACATATCAGCTCATCTTTGTTGCTCTGGAAGCTTCTAATGTTCCAGTGTATGATATCCATTCCCATTTTTCGATACTATAGGTTATGTTGTTATACAGTCTTGTTTGTGCTTGTATACCTGTGTTCAAGTTTGTGTTATGCTATGCCTATGTGTTCGTTTATCGTTTAAACCACAGAAAAATAAAGGGTTTAAGAAATGTCGCGTTAATGCTATTGCGTCGAATCATGGGCCATCTATGAGCCACCTGGCATTACTAATTTTGTCGGTTTCATCGGTACAATGGCAAATGACTTGACCGACTTAGCAGGTGACAGTATCGGTAAAAAAGATAGCGTTTTTATCGAACGATACTGGCGGGAATATTTAAAAAGATTAGTTTGTAATATCATAATTATTGAATTTTGAAAAATATTTCTTTAAGTAATTGTTTCCAAATAATTATGGACAAGACTACATATGCGTTACAAAACAAAAAAATTAAATGTTAATTTAATTTTTTTCTTCTTTAAAATATATATATTTCTTATTTTGAAACAATTACTTAAAAAAATATTTTTCAAAATTCAATAATTATGATATTACAAACAAAACCTATTTTACTTATTATTATGACTATAAATTGCTTAAATATATTTCCAAACATCCTAAACGAAACAAGGATTATTATAGAAAAACATTTATTAAAATTTTAAAAACTACTACTATGTATATTAGAAATTCCATTCCTAAAGTCTAATCTGAGATCAAAAATTAAGTATGCAAAATCATGCAGTTCTGTTGACTGCAACAGCCACCAGACACCAAATGGTCCCAGGGGCCAGCAGCAGCGGCACTCAGGGCAGTGGAAGTATCCTGAAAAAAAGGGAAAACAAAAGCAGTATCTATTCGTATCGAGCTGTAAAAATCAGATGGCAAAAAGTGGTATTCGCAAACATAAAACTTTACACAGTTTACATCATAATTAATTTTACAGATATCTATCTTTCCAGGCTTTAGGTACACAGCTGTTTATTTTTTTCAGGAAAAGAAAACAAATTTATATGAACGTAGTTTTCAATAAACATTGGGCAATAACTTAAATAATTACTCAGACAATTTGGGAATTTGCACGAATACCTGGCTCTACCTACCTTCGCCATAATTTTAAAACTTTTGATTTTAGATTTGTGTGCCTCTTATGCAAAATGTAAGTTAACATAGCCCCAAAGTAAATGCAAAAGTTTGATGAAACCAAAATCAATGCTAATTCAGATTATTTAAGATTCTGCTTAAAAGGTACACAAATATCTTATTCTTATTACTATACAACCTATCCCGCTTCAACCCATGCAAGATCCCCAACCATATCTATAAAGTCAGTGACAAAATGATTATTATAAATGTAACAGTTAATAGTTTAATGAGATCACAGGTGCCATGCTAAAAAATGTACAATGTAACATAAAAATTAAAGAATTTGTAAGTTTTATTACAACGGGGTAAACACATTCAGAATTTAGGAATGGTACAACATAAATTCATAAAATACCTACATAACTTTCATACTTAATGCACCACAACTGACCTGTTCTCAGCTGGAATCTAACATTCAGATCAGAACACTTTGTCAACGACGGGATAGATATAAAAGATCTTGAAATTATAACATATAACATAATAAATATAACTGCCCTCTTTTGCTCGATGAAATAGGGTTGCATTCAAGAGAAACACATCTCAGGAATACCATTTCGATATTTCCTCATAGAACTAACTATGGCCAAAATAATTTTATATTAAGCTCAGGCAGACTGACTGGTCAGTGAACATCCCAGACTTGATTTATTTTCAAACAGATCCAATGTAATGCAACGGCAACAATGGGGTGCCCCAGACGATACATTGATTATAAAAGATTAATGAAATAAGAAGTTACGGCCCAGATTGTTATAACCATAAAGTACCTTAGTATATATTTTATTTATACTGGTAAACCCAGCAGTTTTGATACTATACGGTCTTCATTTTAATAGCCTTGCCTGACTGGTACCCCCAAATGAATTATAAAAAACACTTATTACAATAATTTCAAATTACTTGTTATTGTGCAAATGAATTGATGTATATGACTTATATGAGTATAAATTGCAATAATAATAACTACTACTATGATGTACCGAGTATACCAGCCATAAATCAGACCTCAGTTTGTCCATGTCTATACTGAAGTTACTATTCTTATGAGAATAATGCTACCCAAGTGTCCCTTCGGTCAAAATTGTATGAATAATTTATAAATTGTGAAGGAAACTTTGTTGAGAAACTGTTAATTAGATTGTGATGATATGGGTGATATTATGTAGTAAAAGAAGGCCGAGGTATACCTGTTATGTATTTTGAAACTTTGACCCACTGACCTTGAAGGTATAAGCAATTTTGTGGAAGGGTAGTGAAGAAAACCCTTAAAAATATTAATAAATACAAGGTATACTTACATTGCATGTCCAAGAAAATATCCAAACTACCAAAAACTAGACCCAGGATGGCGTGGCGTGGCGTAGCGTCTCCCATAAAAATTCCATTTAACATTGACCCACACATTGACCTACAACAGATAAACTTCAATTACCAAAAAGTAATTTTAAAAAAATTGTCACCTTAACTTACGTGTAAACATAACACTTCCTTCCATTTAAAACAGTCTACTTATTCCAACAAAAAAGCGATCAGCGGACATGAACACACCATAAACAAACTAAGAAAATGGCTGAATGGAATTTTGAATTTGAATGGCATTGAAGGCATTGGCAAGGCGATCGATAAAGGCGATGCTAAAAACAGTGTGACCAACCAACACCTTTGTCACTAAGAAGTTGGGATTTTAATAAAATTTACAACAGAAATCTTGTAAATTCGCTAAAAAGAATTAATTATAATTTCTAATGACGTCAATAATAATAATTTTACAAAAAGTTGCATAAACAACGAGGATTATTAATAAAACTAAACTTTTAGTGTAAAAACACAAGTCCCTAGTTGATACGTATGCCCCCCTGCCCCACTGATTCGTCCTGGCCAGGTCTTGTCGTGGCCTCCTATATCAGTGACACCCCCCTGGTTTAAACCAGTTATTACTGTTTTACTAAAAATTTATAAGTTTTACAGTTTACTTACATATTTACAGTTTATTTACATATTTACAGTTTATTTACATATTTACGGTTTATTTACATATTTACCCTTTATTTGCCTATTTACACTGTATGTTTTTATTACCTTTTTGATTAATTGGGTACAGGTGTATCGTTGCCTTTTAGGCTGCTAAAGAACTTGTCTATCTGCTCCTGTTGTTTATTACTTTGCTTTACTTTATTGGGAATAGTAAGTCTTAAGATGGGTTTCTCTTGGGTCACCGTGTTTTCTTCTGGTGTATTGAATGGGGTTGACATACTTGAATCATGAGTTTCTTCTGTACTAGGGCTTTTTCCCTCTGTTTGATGAGCTTCGTCTTCCTGTTGGTATAATGAATTAAATTGTGGTAGGGGCTCTACCACCACTCTTGTAGGCTGAGGATAGAGTTCTTCTCTATGGGCGATTTTGTTCTGTCGTGTTACGTCTGGTGAGTTACGTCTTTTGTTTCCATTTCCTTCTTTTTGGTTTTGTTCTTTTTGTTTTGTTGCTGCTTCTGTATTGCTTGTTCCTGCTTTTGCTTGTTGCTGTGTGTGTCCAGTTGTTTGGACCTGTGTGGGGTTTTTTCTAGTTATCTCTGCATATAAGCTAGGGAATTCCTTTCTACTTCCTTGATATCCTCTATTACTCCTTCGTATTTGCTTAGTGGGAGGATGTATTTGTCTTGCCTCAAAAACTGATACATTTTTAACTGCTACTGTTTCATTGATCTTTCTTTGGCGTTCATATTCAGGGCAGTACGTGACAGTTGACGAGTGTTCACCATCACAGTTGGCGCATTTGGCGATTTTTGCTTGGCATTCTTTAATGTTATGCTCTTCTCCACACTTGAAGCATCGGGCCTTACTTTTGCATTGTTTTTTAGGATGTCCGAATCTCAGACAGTTGAAGCATAGGATGACTGGCTGAATATATATGTCTACCGGGTAGTTTGTAGTTTACTCCGTACAGTCGTCGTTTAACGGCCGGTATTATAGGTCAAGTTTAAAATAGATTTTTTAAACTTTGAAGTTTAAACTAGCCTAAACTAAATTCTAAACTTATATGGGAAAAGATGCGTTTTATAATTCGTTGTGCACCTAGCTTCAGTGCAATTGAAATGCCACTCTCAAAATACTTTACAGGTTATGTAATGCAGCTTTTTCTCTAGTTTTCTGTGCCGAGAATCTGTTCTGTTTTGAATTATTTTGACTAAAAATGGACAATAAATTTGAAGAATCATTTAATTTTTCGTTATCGGATATACTGTCCTGAATCACTTCAATTATTTCTTCCATTTCGCAAACACTTTAATTAAAAGGTTAGGTACATAGGTTGAGCTGAACAATAATAATTATTAGTATACTCTACAGTCTGCTATATACACGATGGGGACTTCAAAACACAAGACAACGAAATAAATAAAATCCTAGACTTCTCACAAATAATAAAATCCAAGATTTGCAGGTTATGTTTTGTTTCATATGCCAAAATGTCTCTTAAAATCGAGTTAAACCATTTTAAACCATACCCAATCTGTCCGTTAGCTTAAACTTAGAATATTGTAGTTAACCAAAAGGTATAAAGCAGAAGAAACGCCTTCATTTGAGTTTAAACTCTGCAGTGAGTTTAAACCTAACCTATAATACCGGCCATAAGTTACAGAGTCAGAGTACAGAGGTTATGTTATATTGTTATTATGTTTATGTACTAGGCTTTTTACGAAAAAACTAGTTATATTTAAAATACTGTTAAATCTGTGTTTATTACACGCTGCAGAGGCTGCTCAAAAAGTGTATACCTACTGTTTATTTCATTATGTTAAAGTTAAAAATAGTGTTTTTAGTAGAAATATTTATACTTACAAGTAATGTTTGACTCAGTTTGAGGTAAAATTAGGTTAGCTTTTCTCAGTTGTATTTAAATGAAAGAATAGCATGAGAAAAGTGAAAAAGAGCTCAGTGTAAATACAAAAACAAGACGCCGTCAGAGTTTTATCGAACATAAATTGTACAATTCAAGATGCCGCTGCCATCAGCATCAGAGTACATCTTATGCAAACAATTAGTGTTTTACTTATAGGTACCTACATTTTTGTCCAATACTAATTGTATAAAGTGTCCATTATGTGTTTTGCTTAATATAATAATACCCATTATTTGCAATAATGAAATCTTTATTCACTATTCACTGCTTTTAATGATTTCTTAAATCAAGCAGGGCGAAAACCTTTAAAAGTTTATAATAAAAAGCAAATCGTGCTAGGTATAAACTTTTTTTTTAAATACGAATTCAGGGGGGCTACTTTTCAGCCCCCTCGAACCTATAAATATTTTTTTATAACCAAATTTGTTTCTTCTTAATATCCAATTGATAAGCAAAGCAAACACTAGTCCTACCAAGTATTATTTGTTAACTTTGCAAATAAACTAAGAATTTTCTACAATCACATTTTTTTATTTATCCTTTTCGTTACTCTTTCATTTTTTCCAAAAATCAGTCAAAAAGTGGTCTGCAGGAACCAAACCTAAAGTTTAATAAATTTCAAACCAGAAATGCTTTTAATAATGTACTTTTTTAAGCTTTAGGTAAATTAAATAATAGGGCTCCACAGACGACTATTTAGCTGAGTTTTGGATAAAACGACAACCGCATTAAAATTTTCATGGAAAAAACGAAATGCCGGATGCGCCAGGCCAGCTATGCGATAATATTATTTTCTTGACCAATTGGCGAACGGAAGAAAATATTTTAAAATGTAGTTTCCTGTAACCGATTCTGTTCCTTCCTTAGTTTCCTGTACATGCACGGCATTCCTTGGCGCATTATCGCTACAAACTTTAGTGTACAGTTTGCGTTCTATTTCTTCCGTATTTCTTCCGTATTCTGTGAATTTAAATTAGTGATGGGATCACTCGAGTGACAAATAACCCATCATTCGGTTTTTTCAATCACTTGATAATTCGATTATCTTCGGAAATAATTCGAGTGACCAAAATGAGTGACGAACATATGGTTTTTATTTTTTATTTTCCAACGCGTCTCCATAGTTGCTGCCCGCCTGTCAATCACTCACTGCGGTCAGAGCCATCTCCTAGCGAACGGCTAAACCGAGTGGTTTCGGTTATTATTGGCGATTCATAAATATCATGAGTTATGCAATATCGTGACATCTCAAGGTCAAGTAGTCAAGTTGTTAAATTAAATTGTAAGATCTGGGAACTGGGAACCATGCCAAAAAATCCACAAATATCTCCGCCACATTTATTAATCCGCAAAAAATCGATCGATTAACAACACCGAGTAAGTTATTCCCAATACAAATGCTGTATATCAACATGAACGATGAACCGCCAATAGAGACTTTTTGCACCTCTTAAATTAATATCAGTTTTTAGCTCCGTTATGGTTAACTTTATTAAACATAACGAGTAGCGCCACTGTTAAAACCAGAGATTTTGCAGCGCCTATACGTTCTGTCTGTAGTTATTAAGTTGGCGCCGGCGCACCTAAACAAAATAAAATACCTAACCTAACAATAATTTGATTAAGTTGTATATTTTAATGTAAAGCTACTATTGCTTTGGATTTTAAGTAATCGCTTATCACAATTTTAATTCATAGCAATGATGCTTGATAACTTTTGTATGTTTCGGCAACCATGCAGTTTAAGCATAACCATAAGGATAACGATAAGCTCTTCCTTATCCTTCCGTAAATAACGGAGTCCGTTATGGTTATTAACCATAGCGGATCACCTTTCTGACATTGCGCATGCTCAGAATAACCATAACGACAAACGAATGACGAATTAAGAGGTGCAAAAAGTCTCTAATATTAATAATTAATATTAGAATTTGAGTGAAAAAAAATCGATTATAATTCGGTTTTTTAAATCACTCGTATTCTCGGTAGTCGATTATTAAAATAAGTCGATTTTTCCCAACACTTTAAATAATTTTCTCGTTATTCGGAGCAGGGAATTTTAGCTTAAAAACCAGGGAGATCGTAAAAAAATGGACGAAGCAAATCACAGAACTCCAACAAGCAAATGGAGCTGTCAAACCCGAAATGTCCGTTATACCTCAGAATAAAGGACTATTATAGTCCTATATAAATAATATAGTCCTTATTCTGAGGTTATATTTCCCGTTTCTTCCGGTGTGCAAATGCTTTTGGCAACAGTGAATTTTCTGAATTTTCTCCAATGCTTGGTGACATCGAGTTTCAATTCAACTGTCAAGAAACGTCAAAATTAATTTAAGTGGCTGAGTTGAGTTCCTTTTAAACAGCTTAGCCAGCAGCTAGTTGAGTGTTCAAAAATTTAACTTAGCCACGGAATATATAGCTACGCAAAGCTATATATTCTGTGACTTATAGCCAAGTGCACCGATTGGCTATAACTCGAGTAATACATAACCCGAGGGTTAAACTTAACTCGTGATTAATTTAAAATTCAAGTGCACCGCGCTTGAGTTACCTAATCCGAAGTTAATATAATTTTTTCATGACAATTAACGTCGCTAAATTTAGGGAATTTTTGGTTTAGTGTAGTGGGAATAGTTATTGTTGACGATTTTTTAACCCGCACCGCACCAGTTTCATTTGTGACTATGGAGAACTATTTGTGACCTACTTAACTTAACATTACAACTAAAATTTTTCTCTGATTATTTTTTATTTAATATTGTTATATTTTTTAAAACAAGACCGGTGTCAAAACATGGACAAAAAAAGAGCCAGCGGAGGCAATTTTTCGCTGGGAGAAAAAGCGCCTGCTAATTATCTTAACACATAAGCATCGCGCAGTTATTGAGGATAAAAAAAAACCGATGGTACGTGTGTTCAAGCTAAAAATATGGCTTGGGAACTAATTTGTCCTGAATTTAATTTACTGTGCTTTAGCCGAGGTCCTTTTACGTTACGTTTAAATAGCAAAGCAAAGCATAACAAAGATTTTTTCCTCCCCCCTTGCCGCGGTTAAGTATGACCCTCTATATTTCACTTGTCCTCCTCCTCCTCTTCCATTGTTTAAATAATATATACTTCAAATTTTCGATTTCTATTTGTTTATACGGAAGTTATAAACAATAAATACATACATAACCACAATGCCGCAAAGGATTTGTTAACTCGCGTTTAACTCGTCGTTTTTGACGAGTTAAATAAAATCCCATGTTATAGGGTTTTAATTCTAAGGATTAAAACGCGGTGCACTAGAAATGTATCGTTAATCCGTGAGTTAGCGTTAACCCTGGGTTAAAAACGTCGGTGCACTTGGCCATTAGCACAGCAAAGATTTTTTCCTTCCTCGCTTCCTCCTTGTCGCGGTCGAGTATGCCCCTCTACTAGAGGTGGGTCGTTATTTAGATAACGCGATTTTGGAGCGGTATATTTTGATAACGCTCCAACGCGCTCCACAACGAATAAGTAACTAGTTACCGTGGAGCGACACCGGCAACGGAAACGTCAGCCGCAGTTTACAGAACGAACGGTCGAGACCGCTCATCGAGGACGCGACGCGACGGCTGCATTCTGCGTTACATTTCAATGCCGCTTTGGAGCGGAGCGTAAGATCTGGCAAGCCCACGTGCTATATTGAATTATATTCTACTGTTGGAGCGCAACGTAAAATACATCGTTAGGACTGGTTGTATACCCTTGAATACGCATAATCAAACAAGGTATCAGGCGATTTGGAGTGGACTGGAGCGTCACTCCGGTCGAAGCAACGCTGCACTCGTCGGAACCTACGTTCCAACTGGAGCGAGCAACTTCAGGAACGAACAATAGTGAATCGCGCTGCAACGTGGAACTATGAAAAATGTCTTGCAATGCGATTTGAATTTGAAAGAAGACTGATGCTATTATAATTGATTTTAGATTATTAGATTTACCGAATTTTACTGTTAATAAAATAAAAAGAGTAAAAATGAAATATATAATACCAACATTTTTATAAGTTTAAGAATAAATAAACAAACAGTAAAAACACTTTTTTAACGTCGATTTTTATATTTCTAAAGAAATAATACCTAGTTGTGTAAATGAATCGTAATGAAAGTTATCATATAAATACTATAATAAAAATCATGAATCATGTAAATCATCATACTGCACACATCACGGCGACCCTTACATAAAATTGCAATGGGTTGTTTGGGATTTTAACAGTTCGTTTAATATTGTAGCCTATAAGCACGCGGTTGGAAAATTTTGGTCGCTCCAAAGTACCGTTGCTTTGGAGCGTTCGCGATTGGAACGCTCCAGACGTGGAACCGTTTTTTCCACCACTACCCTCTACGCCTTCTACTCTCTATTTCCCATACTAGAGATGTTCCGATACGCGGAAAGTATCGATCTTTTGTATTGATCCGGATCGTATGGTAGAGTATCGATGCAATAAAATACCGGTTTGAAAAATATCGATACCCTAAATATCGATACTTTTTCGATCCGCGTTGTTATTTTTTGTTTTACGATTTTTAACGTTTCTAAAAAACCACCACTCGAAAATACTATTATATTTTTCAAGGTCGGACCGGGCATTTTCCGCTCGAGGTTTGCTGTTTTGCAAACCGCATTAAAAAATTAACCGAACAAACCCACAATTTTGGGATGTATCGATACTATCTGAACGATACGGAGTAAAATATTTCGATACTAATATATCGAATAAAAAATATCGATACAAAATATCGGGTATCGAAAGGTAAAATATCGATACTCAAAAATATCGTATCGTATCGCGCATCCCTATCCCATACGAAGTTGTTCGAAAAGCGTTCCTTTTAACAACCTAGCTAAGCAAAGATTTTTACTTTTCTTTGCTGTTTCAAAGAAACAAATGGAAAGTACCTAGCAGCATTAAGTTAAAATTTTCGAGGATCCCATTCTGTTTTTTTTACGAAAAAAAATTGGTTGGAGGCTGAAAAGCTAGAGGCCATCGCAATCCTCGAACAGAACAGAAGTCTGTGTAAAAGAACAAATGAAATAGGATTTTTTTCCATTGTTAGTTGTTACTGCCAAAAAAATTCTTTTTTTTCTGTGCACTATCCTATCATTTTAACCCAACGTTTTAACCTAACCTTGCACGTAAAATCTTAGAGAAATTTTAACTTTATTTAAATTGAAAACTGTTCTCAGCTTATTGAAAACGGGCAGGAACAAGGAAAGCGGGTCTACAACATATTCTATTTTGTGTTACGTTTCTGTATTCAGTACACTCACAAATAACAATGCCAAAACGATCGTGCCCCTTTACAGAAATCCAGCAGGCAATTAAAAAACAAGAACTCTGTTGTGGTAAAAAAGGAAGGGAAATTCGATCTACTTTATCAGAGAAAGCCCTACAACTTCTATTCTTGGGAGCCGCTAAACAGGTTGTCAATTCAAAAACTGAAAGAAACAATCTTGGTAACGTAACTATTGGTACATGCAGCACATGTCAAAAAGCTGTGGAAAGTGAGATCAAATGTTTTTATTGTGATACCTTTATTTGTTGTGACTGTGTAGAGTCTTGCACTCGTTGTGTACAAGACTATTGTAAAAAATGTGTTTTTATACTTGAGGATAAAGGTTACAGTATATGTTACTCTTGTTACTAAATCTTTAGTTTTTAAAACACTACAAGCAAGTAAACACATTTATGAAGAACCATTTAATTACGCTTATTTTGATATTATTTTATAAAAACATAAATTATAGACATTTTCTGAAAGTTGAGAAAGGCAGTCAGGAACAAAGCCAACATGACCAAGGTTCTAATTTCAGACGTGTCACGTCCTGTTAACTTTATAAACAAACATATAATACAATAGTTTACAATGTAAGTACAATATTATGATACTTCTTGGCATTTACTTTCTGTTTACATTAATTTAAGCCGAATTGGGTTTTTTTTATAGGCACGAAAACCTGGGCAGGTTATCCATTTTTTCTAAAACAGCTACGAATATTTTCAAGTACCTGTAAAGCATGAAATGCGCCTGAGATGTGATAGAATGTGCCAATACTTTAAAATGGCAAGCCAAAGTAGAATTTAAAGGAAAGCTTAATATTATAAGTATTGCCCAGATTTCCATGCGAGTTATTTTATTATAGCTGTTTTAAAAAATTTATAATATATTGTGTATTAAGTATAACAGCGTTTTTAAATTCCTAAAGTCCAAACTAGAAATCTCCTGTTAGTACTAACAGCCAAATAACAAATAAAGGAACAAAAGGGACTAAAGCTGAAACAGTGTGGGCTAGAGTGTGGCCCCGATAGGATTGACAGGAGGATATATCTGAATGATGATCTTCCCTTAAATCAACGTGTCTTGTTCAAGAGGGTTAGAGAGCTTAAAATACAACATAGTTACAAAGCTGCGTTCTGTATAAATGGGAAAATATACCTCAAAAAAATGGAGGCTGATACCCCCATAAGAATCAGACGGGAAAGTGACCTTCAATAAGATTAACCCCAAATTAATTAGCATAAAAGTCATTACAATGTTTCATTTTAATTTATGGAACTAAACAGTATCTTAGACGATTACAAAACTTGTGATGCAATAATATGTGATAATTTGTCTGAAGTAGGGTTTTTTGACAATAGTCAGAGTGATTTAAATTTAATTCATGTTAATATAAGAAGCATATATAAGAATTTTGACCAATTTCTGGTATTTTTGGAGTCACTGCAGAAGCAATTTGATGTGATTGTGATGTCCGAGACCCACTGGATCTATAACACATGTGACTTTAATATCCCGGGCTACGACTTAATTTTCAATGAAAGTAAGCTAAATAGGTGTGATGGATGCGTAATTTATGTTAAGCAGCAATGCTACATAACGAGTAAACTGCTAACAGAGGATAACCTGAGAGTTGTTTCAATAACACTACAAAAAAACAACAAATTTGTTGACATATTAGCAACTTATAGGTGTTTTGCAACCACTAAAGACACATTTATTAACAACTTAAACACTATTTTGAAAAAAACTATAGTGGATCAAAACCGGATATATATTGTCACGGGGGATATTAACATCGATCTTCTTGACGCAGAGATGGAGACTACAAATAACTATATTACAATGATGCAGAGCCACGGATTAGTAAGCATAGTGAACAAACCAACAAGAAAAACCGCAATCTCACAATCATGTCTCGATCACATTTTTATAAAATGTAAGAATGATGTTTTTCGGAATATAAATTCGGTAGTGTTAGAACATGGGTTGACTGATCATGATCCAATATTGCTCAACTTAAAATTAAACGACATAATAACTAATATAAATAAAAGTAAAAAATACTCATACCAGATCTTGGATCATGATGAGTTAACAGAATTAATGAACCAAGAAACGTGGGACAGTGTTGTGGATTTGGGGGACATAAATCAGTGTACGAATTCTTTTATTTATACATTGAAAAACATGGTTTCTAGGTGTACAATATCAAAAAATATTAATGCAAAGAAAAGGAGATTAAAACCGTGGATTACTGGTGGTTTGTTGTCTTCAATTAGAACTAGAGATAAACTTCATAAAGAATGCATAACAAATAATAACAACTTACTACTTCGAAATAGATACAGAGTATCGTAAAATGTTATCAAAATTAATAAAAAGTGCGAAGTATTCATACTATAAGTCATTAGCTCAAGTAAATGCAAAAGACTCAAAAAGATTGTGGAATATCATAAAAGAGGCAACAAATGACCAGGAATCCAAAACAGAAATAAACTCAATATTAGATGATAATAGTAAAGAAATAAAAAACAAGGTTCTTATAGCTGAAGAGTTCAATAAGTATTTCTCAAGTATAGGAAAGCGACTGGCAGAAAAAATTATAAATAAAAAAATGACGAGAGAGAGTGGTGTAGAAAAGTCCTTTTTCCTGCATCCAATAACAGAAGCAGAATTATGCAAAGAAATAAAATGCTTAAAAAACGGGGTAAAAGGGGGGGAGGATAATATATGCTCTAATATAATTAAAAAGTATATATCGTACCTAAGTAAACCGCTGTTTTTTTTTTTTTATTATTTATTTATTAAGCTACAAATGGGCTACTGCCCGGTGGTAGTATTATAATTACAAAAATCAGTCTTATCACCATAGTTACCTCAACAGATTTTTAAAAAATAGGTACAGCAATATTATATAAAACTGAATATACGAAATTAAAATTTTTTTTTTTTAAAGTACTGCAAAGATTCTTAGATATATCTATACTTTCTCTTATCACAATTGCAATATCACAATAAAACATAATAACAACATAATAAATACCATCACAACAAAATAAAATAGAATAGTACCTAACACGCATTAACCTGAAGTTGTCAAATGGCGTAAAGTTTCCTCGGGTAAAGAAGAAATTTTTCTTTTAAATGTGCTTATATTAGGAATGTTGCCATTAAAAGTATCTGCCGACAACGAGTTCCAAATTTTAAGGCCATTATTCAAAGGCGAAAAGAGTCCCAACGAAGTTTTAAAGAAAGGCTGATCAAACTTAAAGCGATGGTCATGTCTAGAAATTCTATGTGCTGGTGTTAACCTTGCCTTCAATTCAGAATAAGCTGCCTTATTGGTAACAGCGTTGAACAATAACAGTGCTTGGCTAGTATCACGTCTTTTTTTGAGGGTGGGCCATCCAATGTTTCGAAGTGCCTCAGAAACAGAAAAATTATTGGAGAAGTTCAAGTTAACCCATCTGACAGCTCTATGTTGGAACATTTCAATTTGATTAATTAAGTATCCTTGGTAGGGGCTCCATACACTGCTGCAGTACTCCACCAGGGGCCTCACCAAGGTCAGGTAAGCCCTCTCTCTGGCTTGTCTTCCTGCCGATTTAAGATTTCGCATTACGAAGTTAAGAGAGCGATATGCTTTTGAAAGTATGTTATTTATATGATCTCCCCAGTGCAGTTGATGGTCCACAGTTACACCAAGGTATTTGACCGTCTTAGCTGGAGATAGTATTGTGCTATCAAGATCGTAATTAACGTCAACAGCCCTTTTGCAGAAAACAACCAACTTACTCTTGTCAGCATTTAGACCCATTTTATTTACCTTTACCCACTCCTCTACTTTCTTTAGGTCCCTCTGCAGTGCACTTGAGTCCTCTCCCCCTCTCACCCTTCTATACACAACACAGTCATCAGCAAATAGACGAATGGAAGACTCCATGTCCACTGCCAAGTCATTAATATAGAGCAGGAAGAGGAGAGGACCAAGCACACTACCCTGCGGTACCCCAGAGGCCACCTCAGCCTCATCAGACAGGACACCCCCAATACGAACACACTGTTTACGTTCTTTGAGAAATTCAGCTATCCACTTTTTTACTCTAATATCTATAGTAAGGTTATTTATTTTATTTAGGAGACTGTCATGATTTACAAGGTCGAAGGCTTTTTTAAAGTCAATGAAAACAGCATCCACTCTATCGTTGTCATCAAGCGACTCGGTGATATATTGCGTAAAACTAGCCAGTGCCGCTTCAGTGGAGTACCCACTTCTAAATCCAAATTGTCTATAATACAGGCAATTTCGTTCATTAAAAATGTTTTTTAAGTAATCTGCTAAAAGTCTTTCAAAAAGTCTGCAGCAGATACAAGTTATGCTTATTGGACGGTAATTATATGGATCGCCCTTTGAACCTGATTTAAAAAAAGGAAGTACTTCCGCTCTTTTCCATTCTTTTGGTAGAGAAGCGTTGTTAATTGACAATTGAAATAACGTTCTCAAATATGGTATTACTTCGTCTTTAGCCAGAAGCAGAAGCAAGCTGCATATTCCATCTGGACCAGGCAAAGTGCTTTTTTTTAATTTCGTCAGATGATACTTAATATTTCGATTTGAAAAAACAAAGGGATGACCCTCATTAGTTTGAAAAGCATTTGCCTGCTGATAGTTACTCGCTGTGCCAAAAATAGAGTGAAAGCAGTCATTGATTGCATTCGCCTTTTCCTCCTCGGTAAGATGAACTTTATTTTTATAATTAAGGGTTGGGATTACATTTGTATTACCTTTCTTAGAGTTTATAAATCGATAGAATTCTCTTAGCCCCCTTGATCGAGCTTCACGGGTATAAAAGTTTTTATGTAGGTAGTCATTGAGCGCTTTACGTTTTTGGTAATTAAGATTTCTACAGGCAGTTTTGTATTCCAAGTCATGACCAACACTTTCCTTTCTCAGCCTGTGCAGCCTCCGGCATTTATTTTTAAGATTTTTAACAGTTTTATTATAATACAAGGGATCTGTGTTACCTGAAAACTCCTTTCGCCGGGTTGAAGCAGCTCTTGCCTCGAAAAGAATGTCCTTAAAATTCTTCCAATATTCCTCAATTGTTCCTGGAGAGCTAGCCCATCTGGGATACCTGTCTTTAAGTATTTGATTAAGTGAATTTATATTGGTTGTTCTATATAGCCATTTGACAACTTTCTTAGGTTTCACATCACAATTTATGTTTAACGATAAAATTATACACTTATGGTCACTCAGTCCCAAGTCGACGGTACAGTTTTGTATAAGGTCATCGGACTTTACTAGAAAAACATCAAGCAAGGATCCTTCATTATTGTTAACTACTCTTGTCGGTTCCCTAACAATTTGAGAACATTCAAAGCTGTTAAAGAGATCACATACAACTCCCTGTTGAAATTGGGTACTATAACCGCCAGACCATCTAATCTTGGGAAGATTGAAGTCTCCTCCAATGATATACAATGTTTTGTTTGTTGAGTTTAATCTTAATTCCGCCATTTTCTCTTTTAGTGCAATCACTGAGTCCATATTTGCGCTTGGGGGCCTGTAAATGCCAAACAAAAGTAGCGGAACTGTCCTTACTCCAAGGTTGCAGTTGATTTTAACACACATCACTTCTAAGTCATTATTGCACCATATAAGATTGCTTTGAATGTCTGACTTTACAAGGATACACACTCCCCCACCATTTCCAGAGAGTCTATCACAACGATAGCATATATAATCTTCTGGAAAAAATTCCCTGTCGTAATCATCTTGTCTTAACCAGGTTTCAGTTATCAGGATGATGTTTGGGTCATGTAATTCAATAAAGGAGCGAAGCTCTACACATTTGTTACGGACACTCTGGCAGTTTAGTTGGATGATCTTCAGTTCGTTTGAGGTTAAATGTGGTGAATTGTAGGGTCGGTCTGTTGAAAATTTTGTTCTTGGGTGGTTTTACGATGAATTTTTGTAATATAGGGATTTCCATATCTATAGCGAACAATCAAGTCTGTTTCGCCATTTTCTTTACGTTGATTTAAGCTTTCATATGCTTTCTTGATTTGCCCACGCTGAAATAGAGTCAGGTCAGGTTTGACGGAAACACTTGTACCAGTTAGTTTGTGTTTGAGCTTTAAACATTGTAAGGCTATAGATTCGTCAGGAAAGACAACTTTCAGAGGACGCGGCCTTTGACTACGTCGGCCTATTCTAAAGGTTCTAAAGCTATTCTCCCCGTCAATCTCCAATCTTTCCAGAACCCCTACAAAGTGCGCTTTATCGTGATCTATTCTCTCCTCGGAGATCTCTGATGGGCTCTCTTGAATATTGTATACAATGACATTTTTTGCTCTTCGATTTCTATCTTCAAGTTCGGTAAGGGTGTCCATCTGCGGTGTTTTTTCAACAGTTCCAGTTACCTCTGCTGGTTGGTTGTTTTTAAGTTCAGAGACAGTGGTACGTAGTATTTCCACTTCATTTTCCAACTGAACGATTCTTTCCCTATTTTCACGATGAGTATCCCTAATTTCCGTGAGTACATTGTGTATTTCGTCCTTTTGTTCTAGAATAATGTTCAAAACCTGGGATACTGCCGTCAAAACGTCTTTGTTGCTGGCGTTGCTTTTTTTCAGTAGAGTAGTTATTTGTCCTTTAACCTCACTAACAGGTGTGAGCACAGAGGAAATATTAGTTTGAGATTGGCCACTCCGTGCTTCGCGGCGAAGTTGCCCTTGATTTGACGATCCGTTTGAACGCGCTTCCAGCTGTTTTCGTGGTAATTCTCCGGGGCTCGTGACCTCAGCCACTCCCAATGATGCCCTTTTAACCTCACTTCTGCGGCAAGTTTTACATTCCCAATTATGAGACCCATACTTTTTGGATGAGGCGTGCACTTCATCAAATTCTGAGTTAGAGAGTCCCGAACAACCCTTGTGAATCCAAGAACAGCACTTTAAGCACTCTGCAGCGTGTTGATTCGCTCTTATCGCACGATTACAGACCGGACAAACACACGATGCCGCCATCTTTTTTAAGCTGTGTGTTACATATTGTAAACACAGTTTTTGGTGTGGGGGAATTCCCTGAAATCTTAAAGTGCTCCATAATTATACCATTGCATAAACAGGGAGATAAGAACTTAACAGGTAATTATAGACCTATTACATTGACTAGTACAATCAGTAAAATAATTGAAAAATGTTACAGAAATCAGTTAATGACTTTTTTGAATAAATATAACTACTTACATGAGAACCAATTTGCTTTTAGGGAAGGTTCCAACACTGAGAATGCGCTTTGTAGAGTGACAGAAACCATACTAAAAAGTTTGGATGCAGGTAAGAGAGTCATTGGTATATTTTTGGACCTCCGGAAGGCTTTTGACACTGTGGCACACCAGGTTCTCCTTGAAAGATTAGAGGTCATTGGGGTCAGAGGGATACCTAACGAACTTATTAAGTCATATTTGATAAGAAAACAAAGCACAAAGATATCAGGGGTGGAAAGTAAAAAATTGGGAGTAGAATTTGGTGTGCCGCAGGGCACTGTTCTTTCTCCACTTTTATTTAACATATATGTAAATGATATTCTATCGTTACTGAAGGATGAGGGTCAAATTTTCTGTTTTGCTGATGACGCAGGGGTGATAGTGGTAGGGGATGATTGGGAATCAGCAAAAAGACAGGCTGAAATGGCATTATTGAGAGTAAGAAATTGGTTAGATAATAGTTTACTTTCTTTAAACGTGGAGAAGACCAAGTTTGTTGCCTTCTCATTGTCGCCTCGATCTTTACTACAATTTCAGAGAATAATGTTACACAATTCACCATATAGATTGGATCAAGGTTGTAAATGTGATAATTATATAGAAAGAAAAACATCATTAAAGTACTTGGGAGTCTATATTGATGAAAATTTTACATGGAGAGAACACATAAATTATGTAACAAGTAAAATTAGGAAATTGATTTATAAATTTTATGAATTGAGAAACATTTTAACTTTCAAAACTATAAAAAATGTATATCTAGCACTAATAGAATCAATATTAAACTATGGCCTAGTGGTTTGGGGAAATGCAGGATCAACAATTTTAAGAAAATTAGAAATTGCTCAAAAATGGATCATAAAAATTATGTTATTTAAAAATAAAAGGTATGCTACTGAATTGGTATTTAAAGATAGCGGTTTGCTAACACTAAAGCAACTTTACATAAAGGCACTAATTAGGGTTATGTTAAAAACGAATTATTATAAAGTAAATTTAAGCCATGGGCAAAATACAAGAAATGCAGCCCAAAGAAATGTTGCTCTGCAAAACCCCAAATACATGATCTGCCAAAATCACATTTATTATGTAGGACCTAAAGTCTATAACAGTCTGCCACAAAATATTAGATCTAAACCCTATTATAAGTGTAAAAAAGAAATTACCAGTTTGATAAAAAAAGGGCCATTTTAATACTTGTATTGACACTATTGTATAAAAACTAAAAGTAAAATAGATTAACCTCGGCCAGAAAATGAGTAGAAAACTAGAATAGTAGATTTATGTTTTGTTCTTTTTCACATACCTCATAAATTAAAGAGTTAGGTATATAGAAGGAGTGCACGCACAGCATCTTAGATGCAATTGTGCACTAAAAGCAGTATTAAAGGGTTTGAGTTTGATGATGTATTATTGAGTAGAATGTAGAATATTGGATATTTAGTGATTTATTGTTTGATTTATTGTAATTTATTGTTATTACTGCTGGAATAAATAAATAAATAATAAATAAATAGCAACTTCCATGACAATAATAGGAAACTTGCTAGAAAAAATTCACAAGGAAATGTCTATTTTTATCCTTTGGATTAAATAAAATCAATTAAAGTTTACTTGTGACGTCAAAGTGCGCCACAATACATAGCGCGAGAGCAGGCTATTCATACTATGTGACGTTACACCGCGAACTTTAATTGATTATAAAAAATTACGGAGCTAAAAACTGATATTAATTTAAGAGGTGCAAAAAGTCTCTATTACCGGTGGTTAGAAAATTATTTTTCTTGCATATTATAGCTGTTTCCATTCGGCAGAAGTAAACTCGGCCGCTTAAGATATTTTAATCCTCGCGGTCAAAATAATGTCTTAAGGTAAACTCGGCCTGGTCGCCCCAGGTATATAAGTTGTGAGCATTTAGCACACGTATCTAAAGCGGCCGAGATTACTTCAACTGTTCTAATTGTGTTGGGGTAACGAAAATGTTTACTGTTAGTACTTCTATAGTGGTATAAATTAAAAGTTTGTGGTTTTCCTATTTTAATTTTAATATGATAACTGGTTATTTGCGACCAGTTCAGGTATAACAAATATTTAAAATTTAAAAAAATGCTCTGGTAACAACGAACAAACCGGTTGCCAATACACCTTTTAGAACCGATTGGAGAGGGCGGTTTTTACCATACACCTTAATATATGCTTGAAAGCTGAAATCAGGAAACTTTGGGTTATTTGAAATAGTTATAAGTTCGTTACAGATCCAGTTGTATCTTATACTTTATACTTAAGGTTGAATTCTCAACGTCATTCAATCTATTGCCAACCTATAACCTATTTCGCGTTGATTTTTTGAGTTTATTATTTTAATAACTAACATTTAAAAAAAATCAATATCGTCGGTACATTATTTAGGTAGTATCTGATATATTACAAAAATATCAATTTATTTCATTGCTAATTTTGTGAGAATTGTATAGTGAAAGAACAATGAGTGACAATGACATAATAATGTTAAAAAAAATCTTACCCGATATTTTTCGTTATACAATTCTCCTAAAATAAGTTATGAAATGCCTTGATATTTATTAAATATGTCAATTATTACCTATAGAATATTAAGTCGATACCGATTTTCTTTAAATTTTGTATAAAAGCTAGAAAACATAAATAAATCTACGCGAAATAGGTTATAGGTTGGCACGCATGTTGATACTCCCACCCCCTGCTAAAATTAAAGACGCAAGTGAGAGAATGTAATTTTTATTTTTACAATGATTTTTTCCCTAAATAAAAGAAAAGGGTGTACACCACACCCAAAATGCTTTTTCACTGAATTCCACAGAACACCAATAAAGCTGATTTGCAAAGAAAATTTATAGGGAGCTGCATTCGATCATTCAAATGACTCGCGACATTTGTTTTATATTGCGGTGCAAATCGGCATGAGAAAGCTAGTAAGTTGGAAGGATATCGCTACGGCGCATTAATTTTGCCAATGAAAAATTATTTCAGTGTTGCCACAAGTGACTGCCCACCAAATGTTTGACAGCATGCAGCTTTGTTTGTAATTTGTGGCATTTCATTCAGCACCAGCATTGGACATTTTCGTTCTAACCATCTGTCATCGTCACAGGCCTCTTGTCATCATCTCATCATTTTCACATCACTCAACGAATACTTACAACTGGTTCACTTGGGATCACTTTGACGGTAGTGGCACAGGCACAGCCCCCTCTATATTAAGGTTGCTGTGATAGTGGGGAACAGGGACCCGGACCGAAATGAAATAACGGTTCCGTTCCGGTTTCGATTCCAGATGAAATAAATAATTTGGGTTCCGCTACAGTTCCGGTCCCGAAATAATTATTTCGATTCGGTTCTTACCAATTTTTAGGGGTTCCGATCCGGTTCCATACAAACTAGGAAATTTCGATTCCGATTCGGTTCCGAAAAATCAAAGGTTAATAAATAAATACCTGTTGTATTGTATAGTTGTATTCCTAGTACTTGAAGAGGCTTGAAGAAGTAAGTTCGTGGAAAATCAAAAAAGACAAGTAAACCAACGGTAAAAATTATTGTCAAAGACACTCATCACAGATAACAAAGAAAATTAGGTTAAGGTTAGTGTTCCCCACAGAACAGAAGTCACGGAATAAACTCAAAATTAAACAATATCCGGCCAAGGCCAAGTATCACCCTGAAAACCGAAAAAAACCCAAAAAACCGTTATAATTTTTAGAGGTTCCGGTTTTGCACCTAAAATTGTTTTGCTAGTAAAATATGTGTTCGGTTCCGATTCCGGTCCAAAAATAATATCTGTTCCGGTCCGGTTCTTTGCAGTTAACGGTTCCGGTCCGGGTCCCTGGTGGGGAACGAACAGGACGTCTATTCTCCAATTTAAGAGAAGTTAACGATCTCTCACGAGAAGGGATAATTCACATCATATGCTCACGTCGTCATGAAAATGATAGTAATTTTAAGTTTCAAGAAAACAGTTTAAACATTTTTAAGAGAAAACGTGATCACTTCTCTTGAAATGATCATTCGCCTATTTCGAGAATAGACGTCCAGTGATCATTTGCCAATTGAACATAGGTCAGATCAGTTAGATCGATCCGGATCCTGTGCTCCGGATCGATGTAAGCCCGAGCCCGAACTAGTGATGTTAAAGAGCAGGTAAATTGCTGAACAGGTTCGAACAGTTCGGTTCTTACCCGGGAACCTGTTCCGTAAACCTGTTCACCTGTTCTTTTGATCATAAATTATGGTCACCCACTCACTTGGTATATTAATATTATTCTTGATAGTATGGCGAAAGCGGAAGAAAAAAAACTGATATGATTTTTAATTATCTGTACAGTACAATACAATTTAGTACACAGAAAAGAAATAACTGAGCCGAGCCGAGCCGAGCGAACGCGAAGAAAACAGCAAACACATCAAGATTCCCGGTAAATTTCAAAAATTTCTAACCGCGCCATCGCGTCGTTTAGCTTGCCACTCCTGCCAGTTCAGCGGTCCCCGTCACCGTGTCGGTCGAACCTCACTCTCTTAAAGAACTGAACCTACTCAAAGAACAGTTGGGTAGAAAGAACAGGCTGTTCTTTCATGCGGCGTGGAGCAGGCAGGGAACAGAGAGAGCACACACACGGATGCAGCGGTGTTCTGTGAAAAGAGCGCGCAGCGCCGCGTGGTCGGTTGAATAGGTTAAGCGAGCGCGTCTGTCATAAGTCTATCTAAAGAACCGGTTCAGTTCTTTTACAAAGAACAGTTCACTGAACAGGCTATCTCTAACCTGTTCTAAAGAACCTGTTCGGTTCTTTTCTTAACAACTCTAGCCCGAACACACCCTTTCAATTTTCTGTGTCTAAACCAGCGAATCAAACACGTCAAGGCTGGATAATTATAACCTCCAACTAGAGGTGTGCTTAAGAGTTATTTTTGAATCACCGGTATACCGGTGACTGTTATTTTAAATTAACTGTTATTTTAAACAGTTACCAGTTATTTTCAAAAAATGAGATTTACTAAGGTGAAGGTGTCAATTTAAATAATCGAGTTTTTCTCTTTTTAAATATTTTATTGGCGCCAAATTAAAATAGCTGTTATTTTGAATAATAACAACCTTTTCTCTATTTTATTTTCAGCATATTATGTTACTATACCCATCACATACCACACACCCTAGTCTCTATAGTTAAATTACCAATAAAAATAAAGTCTATGTAGTATCATATACTAAGTAAATACACACAATACGACGGTCACGACTCACGACATACACACACATAAATAGAAAATACATTAACTACAACGCTACAATGCCACAACGCGCTTCGGGGAATTACAGAATAATTGCCAACCTATCCACCAATCCACTATTTCCCTCGCAATTTTAAACGTGAAGAGTAGTGAAGACATGAAATTATCTTGTAACTATTTAACACCTTTCTTTAAGCATAAGCATCCTGCAAACCAGGACTATATCAAATATCAGAGAAATAACGTTCATTGGAAGTTAATTATACCTTACCGTTACCGCCCACAAAGTGATATGAAAATTATCCGATTACTAAAAATAACCATGTTATTTTTTAATATCCAGTTATTTAACAGCAAGAGAAGGCTGCATGAGCCGGCGACTTAAGCAGCGGCAGTGCTGTGCGATCGGTTGGTATATGAATCACTAGTAGTTGCTTCACATCCTATTACTAAAATAACCATGTTATTCTTTATCCAGTTATTTAGAAAATAACAGCGTGCAGCGAAAGAAGGCTGCCATGAGCCGGCGAACTCAGTAGGCAGTGCGATGTGCGAGCGCTTGGTATATTGAATAACTGGTAACTGCTTCAGATCATATTTAATCACCGATAGCGACTGTTATTTCTTAATAACCGTAAACCGGTTAGTTTTAACCGTGACACCGTGACAGTTATATCGTCACACCTCTACCTCCAACCTCTGTGACTAACCTTAAATATTTAGTTCACTTTCACTAGTTGTTTTAGTATATAAATTCTGTTTGTTGTGCTTGTTAATAACTTGGGGCCCCGTTTAAAAAGGAGAGCAATAAAATAAATATATGTATATATTGGCCACCATGGCTAGTCAAGAAGACGAATTTTACAAAGACGCAGTAAATTATTGGTCGGAAGTACCGGCGACAGTTGATGGTATGCTCGGAGGCTTTGGTCATATTTCTGAAATTGATATTCGAAGTTCTAAAGCCCTGTTAAAGCAATTATTAAACTCTAAGGAACCTCCTGGCAGGAAATATGCTTTAGACTGTGGTGCAGGAATTGGTCGAATCACCAGATTTTTATTGTCAGATTTATTTGAAAAGGTTGACATGGTTGAACAAAATCCTACTTTCCTGGAAAGGGCAAAAGGTTACTTGGGCACAAGAATATTAGAAAATAAAATTGGACAGATGTATCCTGTTGGATTACAATATTTTGAACCTGAATTTGAAAAATATGATGTTATTTGGGTGCAATGGGTACTTGGACACTTGACAGATGCTGACTTAGTACATTTCTTTAAATCTTGTCAGTAAGTAAAGTTAAACCTATGGAGAAAGTCCTCCATAGTTAAACCATAATATTTATTAAATTCCCATTGAAATTACAACAAAAAACATTAATAGAACAAACACATTTAATAGAATTCCAGGACAAAAAGGCATTTTTTAAAATTACAATGAAAATAATTAAAACACTTCACTTATTGTTTGACTGCTTTCCTTGTGGGCAATTTCCTATATTTTTTATTGGTGGAAAGGACCTTTTAGTAAAAGTATTATCTGTGATTTGTATATTGGTATACTAAGCCGGTTCTGCCTCTGTTCATAGAGATGGATTTGCTGTTAATTCATTTGAAATAACCTGGGTTTATTTTTATGAATATACCTAATCAGGTACAAAAAAAAGCAAGAAATAAAATCACTAAACTGTGAGACTCTCAAGATAGTTCAAGTAGGTTTTACAAGTTATCATTGAATGTAACTTCAAAATCTCATCAAACATTGATGTATTATATTTTTTTGGACTCAGATGGTTCCCTTGCTGGTGATCATCCTTTGACGAATCCATCACCATTTTGTGAAGGAATACTACTACTACTTAATGTTCTTTATGAAACTGTAAGTTAAAATATACAATTTAAAACATACAGTTCAAATGGCCATCGACCGGGGTCCTTCAGCCTTAGAAATATTATAATAGTAATCAGGGTGACCACCTTGTATCCAGTTGAAAACCGGAGATATTAAATTTTCTTTTAAATTCGTTTAAAAATGCGCCGCAGGCAAACATTTTTTGGGTGCCATGCCCTTTTTAGGGCTATCAAAACCTAGAGATTCTATGAGTAACGGTCAACAACTTTAATAGTTATAAGTAGGTACACAATAAAAGCTGAAATAAAAAAATTATTTTTATTTATACGTCAGGAATTGCCTTAAAAACCAATAATTATTATGTAGTTCTTTAACCAGGTAAGGATTATTGTTTTCAAACATTTTTATTAATAATAATTGACACATCTAGATAAATTCCAAAATAAGTTTTTAGGTCCAAATTAAAAAAATAACAACAAACAAACTCTTAGTCAAAAGTTAACACAAACATAAAATAAATCCTAAAATCACGTTACAAGAGAATATAAAAAGGAAAATTTTCTTCACTAAAGTTATTTTGTAGGAAAAATACGAAAATTGCTAAAAACCGGAGCTGTTACTAAAAAAACCGGAGCCCGGAGGTCAAGTATAAAAAACCGGAGACTCCGGGTGAAAACCGGAGAGGTGGTCACCCTGATAGTAATATATGAATAGTGAAGAAATATATTGAATTGTCTAACTTCTATATCTCGGCTCATGGTTAAAAATTTTGGAATTTAAGAGGATTCCGTAGCTACAGGCATTTTCAGGTTTTTTTTCATTTTCTAGTTGTTGCATTGGCCCGTATCGCGTCACCGAGAGTAGCATTCGCCACGGACGTTTGAAAGAGAGATAATCAGTGGTTGACTGAGACGGATCATTAATTAGGCCAAGAATTAGATGAAAAGTTAAGATTTTGTTTAAAAAAAAAAGATTTTTGAAAAATTCTTTAATCTATAAGTACCTAATGTTGCTAAATTATTAAATAAATGATTTAAAACTATATATATATACATACAGTGTGACCAGTAAAGTCTGCATCATATGGGATTTTTTTTTATTAAAACCTAACTTTATTCGAAATTTGACTTTGGCATCAAGTTCTGCTTTGATCGAGATGAAAATTAGCAAAAAAATAGTAGTCACGTGATTCGCATTATCTGTTAAATTTTAATTTTTTCCAAAAAATAATTCAAAAGCGGGGTTATTTCTAAAAATATCGAAAAAAGTCATTAGAAAAAGTTATTTTAAATGCAGTTTGTAGCCAACATGCGAAATTTCAGCTGCATTAGATAATTTTGATTTTTTACCCATATTTTGTAAATTGCACCACTTTTGCAAAATAAGACTCAACGCAACCTACATAAAACTTCTTAGTTCTTTATTTCAACTACATTTTCTTTTACAGTAGCGCCATAATAAATGTGTGTTTTTCTACAAAATCAAAACTGGGCTATTAAAATTTGATCCCATGTGATGCAAAGTTTATTAGTTTTTGACCCTGTATAAGGTAACTTCATAGAATAGTATATAGTAAGTATTTTTGAAAACGTAGTTTGCGTCTGAAAGTAATACCTTAATATTAAGACAAAAAAGAACACAGTGTCTTCACTAAAGTGTTCATTAAGTGGAAAATAAATTTTAGTGGTGGGTAAAAAATCAAAATTATCTTATGCAGCTGAAATTTTGCATGTGGGCTAGAAAATGCATTTAAAAAAACTTTTTGTAATAACTTTTTTTAGAAATAAGTACTTAACCCCACTTTTGAATTATTTTTTGGAAAAAATTAAAATTTGACAGATAATGCGAATCACGTGACTACTATTTTTTGCTTAATTTTCATCCCGATCGAAGCAGTACTTGTTGCCAAAGTCAAATTTCGAATAAAGCTATTAATAAAAAAAAATCCCATATGATGCGGACATTGCGGACTTTACTGATCACACGGTATAACGAGCAGTATAACAAAAAACAAGGACTTTCCAATATTCCCCGCAATATTCTTTGTTAAATTTCTAAAAACTTTTGTATAAGTACAACATTTTTTTTTTCATGGATTAATAAACCCGTCAAAAGAACTCCCGTTTTCAAGGTGCTAGGTAGTCCCTTAAGATTTTTCCTTACATACCGGGTGGCCCACTCTCAACGCAGGGTTCCATAGCATCTAAACTGTTCAACTTTTTAATATTTTTTAAAAACAGAGTTATAGGGAGGCATTGGATCTACAATTTAAAATTATTTCAAATTGTACAGGGTGTCTCAAATAGTCAGGGTATATCAAACATACTTTTTTTAAAAATGGAACACCCTATATATTATGATATTTTTGGATTGGATGATCAATTCTAAGAATATTCTGTATAACATATAATATGTTTAAATTTAACAATTTTTTAGTTATTAACGATTTTTCAAAAATTTCGTGTTTGCAGCACGTAAAGAATATGCATCTGTCGGTAGTAGAGACTAACAGAAATAAATGAAATTTGGGTTATGGAATAAGATTGTTTAGTAGCGTCTAAAGCATATTTTAAAAAACAAAAATATTTACCGAAGTCTTTTAAAATGCCTTACTAAATGTAACAATTTTAAAAACGTAAAAATTCTTAAAAGTCTGTTATTTTAAATACATACCCTATTATTTTTTATGCCTAATCGAAAGACATTTTTAATACAATTCTAATTATACTAGGGTTTCCTATACCTACCTTTTATAGTTTTCTCTGAAATAGCTATTTCTTCCTTTACCATATAAACTCGGTGTTTATTTTCTTATAGAGTGCCTTGAATGCCGCACCGTGTCCATACGACGCTCTTTTTCTAGAGTGCCATGGACACCCAACTATTCATTTTATTAATCTTAAGTCATTTGAAGCGACATTTTTCAGTATTTGTAAATTTAAAAAAATCTGTTGTTTTAAGTTTAAGCAATATCATTAATCTTTTCCTTTAAAGAAAAACTTTAAATGACTTAAGATTAATAAAATGAATAGTTGGGTGTCCATGGCACTCTAGAAAAAGAGCGTCGTATGGACACGGTGCGGCATTTAAGGCACTCTATGAGAAAATAAACACCGAGTTTATATGGTAAAGGAAGAAATAGCTATTTCAGAGAAAACTATAAAAGGCCTGGTGTAAGTATTCGTTGATAAAAGGTAGGTATAGGGAACCCTTAGTATAATTAGAATTGTATTGAAAATGTCTTTCGATTAGGCATAAAAAATAATAGGGTATGTATTTAAAATAACAGACTTTTAAGAATTTTTACGTTTTTAAAAATGTTACATTTAGGAAGGCATTTTAAAAGACTTCGGTAAATATTTTTGTTTTTTAAAATATGCTTTAGACGCTACTGAACAATCATATTCCATAACCCAAATTTCATTTATATCTGTCAGTCTGTACTACCGACAGGTGCATATTCTTTACCTGCTGCAAACACGAAATTTTTGAAAAATCGTTAATAACTAAAAAAAACTGTTAAATTTAAACACCTTTTTTTTTGTACAGAATATTTTTAGAATTGATCATCCAATCCAAAAATATCATAATATATAGGGTGTTCCATTTAAAAAAAAGTATGTTTGATATACCCTCGGATATACCCTGACTATTTGAGATAACCTGTATAAATTGAAAAAATTTTAAATTGTAGACCCAATGCCTCCCTATAACTCTGTTTTTAAAAAATATTAAAAAGTTGAACAGTTTAGATGCTATGGAATCCTGCGTTGAGAGTGGGCCACCCGGTATTTGTAGCATTATCTAGATATGTAGAAAATTTGAACTTCCTACCTCATGTAGAAGTTGGTTTTCTTTTCCAGATACACACAGCCTTTTTTGTTACATTCAGCTTTATATATTATGTTGTATATATACTCTATTTCTAATCTGAAACCTAATATGTAGATTTCAAAGAGGAAATGACGCCATATTGTAAAAAAATATAAAATAGTGTTGAATTATTTAATTATTAAGAATGGCAATATAACAGATGTACTTAAATCCCTTATTCCACATGCCAAGTTCTTGGTCAAGAAATTGTAAAAGTTGACATTCAATTTATTTTCACGTGTAAACAGCTAAAATTTGCCCCAAGTTCTTGCCACAATTTATTTATTAGTAAGTTGGAACTTGTTCTAATTTTTGAACCAAAGATGGTGATTTCTGGTGTTTTTAGTGGCTGCCAACCTATCATTTTGAGGATAGAAAATCGTTTCTTTTCTAATATTGTGTTCCTAAAATTTCTTTAAAAATGATTTGTAGTGTTTTTATTTATTTATTTATTTATTTATTTATAAGTATCAACAGCACTGGTGCCAATTACAGATACATCTTACAGCTAGTGAAAATTACAGAAACAAAAGTAAAACAAAAGGAAAGCCTATGAGGCGAACAAGTATCAAAACCCCATAAAAATTGGTACTCAACTGAACATCACAATATTACGTCCGAGGGGTAATTCACTGAGAAAAATGTGTCCCCCATTTTCCATATTGCCGAATTTTGTTTGTATTTTCTGTATTTCCCTTGTATTTTCTGAATTTTTCTCGTATTTTCTGTATTTTCCTTGTATTTTCTTAATTTTTCTCGTATTTTCCTGGTATTTTCCGTATTTTCTAGAACTTGTACACCATTTTCGCCAGTGCATCGGGATAATTCACTGATGAAAGATAAAATTGGCTGCTTACTAAATCAACATCCATTGGGAAAAAATATTTTTTAACAATAACGGAACTGGCGACCTTTTTTTTTTTTAGAAGTCAAATTTCCGTCAGCGGCAGCGTTGTCACAACTTCCAACAATTTTACGTCGTTGCCAAATTGATTGCCCCGCGTATTTTCTATATTTTCCTCGGAATTTTTGTATTTTTCTCGTACTTTTTTCGTATTTTCCGTATTTTCTTCGTATTTTCTGTATTTTCTTCGTATTCTCTGCATTTTCCTCGTATTTTCGTATTTTCTTTTGTATTTTCTAGAAGTTGTACACCATTTTCGCCAGTGAATTACCCCTCGATTACGTCTGTTAATTGGTCCTCAGTTTTATCTCGACCAAATCCTTGAACTGACCAAGACTAGTTGTATCTACCTCATTATCTGATGCATACAAATTAAAAAAGTGACACATTTTGTATTGGAGAATTTTTGTAAAGGTTTGTTCGAGGATAGGTCAGATAAAAAATATTTGAGGCTCGCGAGTTGACTCTATTGACAGCAAATGGTAGTTTTCCTAGAATACCGGGGCAGTCAATTTCACCTTTCAAAATTCTAAACAAAGTGCATAGTAAAATTTTGATTATTCTTTTATTCAATGAAAGCCGGCCAAAGACACCCAAAAGGTATTCGTTATCGCACCCTTTCTGAGGATTTTTAATTCGAAACCATATTATCAAATCGGAAATAAAAAAGAAACAAAACAGCAATCTTCGATGTTATCGCATAGTACCTAACCTCAAGTCAAATACTAGTTGGTAACATTGTGTTGATTTTAACAATTTGGCAAAATCTGGGTACATGTAAAACAACATTTTCAAGCACAATTTCCTGTTCAAAAATTTAAAAAAGTTTTTGGGCAAGAACTTGGCCTGTGGAATACGGGATTGCTTAAAACCAATCCCGCCACCAACCAATCAAAAATACTGTTCGCGTAGAGAAAAAACAGGGCCCCCTACCCCTGGTCTCGCCCTGCTCGAACCTTGGAATACTTCCTAATATTATAAACTGCAGACACTACTTTGGAAAAAAAGATAAAACAAGTCCTTACTTCGAAAAAAAGGTGGAGATTGAACAGTAAAATTTGGTAGGTATGTCAATTAGATCTAAAACGTCAAAAATAAGCAGGACTACCATTTCGTCCAGACCCTTAATAAAAATAAGATCAGTTATAAATGTTTATATTACATAATTCCATTGAAATGGAATACAGACTGTATTCATTTAAACTTAATAATTTTGGAAACAATTTATCCAAGCTTATCAGACGTTATGCTAAAACTCTGTTCTCCACCAATCAATCAAAAAATTGCGTCAAAATATTTTACATTAAGACTTGTTTAAACTAAAATAGCTCCCTTAACTTAATTTTTTTGGTTCAGGAGGCAGGCCTTGTATTATTTGACATTAGCTTTTTCAAATTTTACCATTACATTTAGCATTTGCAGGTTTGGATCTGTCTTTTTTTTCACCAAAATATATCCCATTATGTTCTCAGACAATAACTGCCGACATCAGAAATGACACAAAATTCAACATTTTTAAAACTCCCTTAAGTAACCATATACCGGGTGTCCACGGAAGGTGGCTCGCCCCTCTAACTTTTTTGTTTTTCAAGATAATGAAATAAAATTCGGGGGATTTGTATACGACATAAAACTGCATTATTTGACAGGTGACTCAACATTATGGAACTTCCGGTCTAACCGGAAGTGACATAAACTTTCGATTTTTAAATGAGACACCTGGTATATTTTTCCTTTTTTTGACTCCATATGACATTCTAAATACAACGATGTGTCACTTGTCACCAAGAAAATATTTTTTTTCCAAATTTATTGTTTTATCTAGAGGGCTATAAATACCTTAAAATCACTTATTTCAGTTCTCTAATCTTGGGAAAAATACAATTTTACTATTTTTCATCCAATGCTATGTGCTATGTAAAATTTAATCTTTAAAGTTGTATAACTCATTTTTTTTAAATGGCAACATGGTGGAAGAGGATTTTATTACGATTGTTTTCATACCATACATTTTTAGGTTTTAGAAAAGCTGCCATTAAAAAACTTTAAAAAGTTAACTTAGAACTTTCCTAAAATGAAGCATCTTTTGAGAATAAATTTAGATTTAAATTCATCAAGTAGCCTGTGACCAGCAAAACTGATAAAACAAAATCATGCCTTGAAGAAAATTGAAATGCCAACAGCTTCTGCCAGAGTAAATTAGTTTGTTGTTTAAAAAACATGGAAAATAATAGTTTTACAAGGAGTGAAAAAGATGAAAAAAAATATTTTCTTGATGACAAAAAGTGACAAGTGACACATCGTTGTATTTAGAATGTCATATGGAGTCAAAAAAAGTAAAAATATACCAGGTGTCCCATTTCAAAATCGAAAGTTTATGTCACTTCCGGTTAAACCGGAAGTTCCATAATGTTGAGTCACGTGTCAAAAAATGCAGTTTTATGTCGTATACAAATCCCCTGAATTTTATTTCATTATCTTGAAAAACAAAAAAGTTAGAGGGGCGAGCCGCCTTCCGTGGACACTCGGTATAGTACATATACTAACTATTCTTCATATCTTTTATTTCCCAACGTTCTAGCTTTATTAATATTTCTGTTGTATGTACCATGAATGTAAGCTGATATCTGCTATTGCGTCCCATCTGTCTGATCTGATTAATAAATTAATATGCTATTATTTTTTGTAGGAAGGGTCTTAAACCAAATGGACTTATTGTTGCCAAGGAAAACATCACTTCCGAATTTGTAGAAGTCGATGAAAAAGATTCGTCTGTGACTCGTCCGATGTCGTTATTAAAAGAGTTGTTTCATATAGCAGGTTTAGATTGTTATAGACTAGTAAAACAACACAACTTCCCCAAAGGAATTTACACGGTATACATGTTTGTTTTAAAATCTAAAAAGCCAGAAGAATACAGCAGTAATGAGAATCAGACTGACGATATTAACCTTCCAAGGGAGTGACAAATTTAATTTGAAAAACCTATGTGATATTGCTTAAATAATTTAAATTTTTCAAATATTCAGTGCTTCTTATTTTAAAACCAGAAAAAATAAAATTATGTAGCAGAATATGAAGCTCCCAATTTTTTCCCTTACTTAAGGGTATTTATCACTTACAAGCCTCAGGTCATACAAACCAATTTAGTTTTTGATGATATTTTTGTTCTAAAATACAAATTTAAAGTTTGGTCACCATCAATCTCTGATCTGTGACTACTAGTTCATTCATTGGATCAATCAATCAAAAGATAAACAAATTCTACTGTCTCTAAAAATAAACTAGTAGCCGCACAGATTAATGCCGAGCAAATTTTGAATTGGAACTGAATTGGTTGGTACCTACATTACTACAGAGATAACTTTGTGATATACAGGGTGTCCCGAAATTAGCGTGCAATATTTCTAGGGCGTAAACTATATCCAAAAATATGACAAAAATGTCCTATAAACATACCCCGAGAAATGCTCTTTTAGGGGGCTAGAGCCCCTCAAAGATGCTCCGGAAGGAAGTATTTTTTTATAATAGTATGGAAACCCTTAAAGATAATGACATAAACATTGGTACGTGCCTTCCAACCGATAAACTGTACATAGCAGTTAGTTTAGAATGAAAATATTTCTTCCAGTGGCGTCGCACGGAGTGGGGCTGAGGGTAAATATTATCCTATATTTTTTATTTCTAGGATTTTTTAATTTTAAGTACAATATTTTAAGAACCTCGAGTTTTTTCTTTAAAAAAGTACCCCTTGTTTTATTTCGATAGGAGGCACTGTTTTCAAGTAAAATTAATTTTAAAATAAAACGTATTTTTCAAAAGAAAGGTTAGTCCATATGAGTTCAGGTAAATCCGAAAGTTAGCGTGCAATATTCCTAGGGCGTAAAGTACATCCAAAAATATTACAAAAATGTTCTATAAACATACCCTCAGAAATGCTCCTTTAGGGGACTAAAGCCTCTCAAAAGGGGGCAACAGAGAACTCACAGATATTTATTTTGTGTATGGATTTTGTAATGGTAGTTCTACTGCCGCTGCAATAGAGTACAGGAGGCGATTTCCGCATAGAAGAATACCTAGCCGTAGAAGATTTGCTACGGTCCATCGAAATTTAATAGAAAATGGATCATTTCAGAGACTTCATGCTATTACGAAAAAAAAATTTGCCCCGCTTTGAGAGGCTCTAGTCCCCTAAAGGAGCATTTCTGAGGGTATGTTTATAGAACATTTTTGTAATATGTTTTGATGTACTTTACGCCCTAGGAATATTGCACGCTAACTTTCGGATTTACCTGAACTCATATGGACTAACCTTTCTTTTGAAAAATAAGTTTTATTTTAAAATTAATTTTACTTGAAAACGGTGCCTCCTATCGAAATAAAACAAGGGGTACTTTTTTAAAGAAAAAACTCGAGGTTCTTAAAATATTGTACTTAAAATTAAAAAAATCCTAGAAATAAAAAATATAGGATAATATTTACACTCAGCCCCACTCCGTGCGACGCCACTGGAAGAAATATTTTCACTCTAAACTAACTGTTATGTACAACTTATCGGTTGGAAGGCACGTACCAATTTTCATGTTATTATCTTTAAGGGTTTCCATACTATTATAAAAAAATACTTCCTTCCCGACCCTCTTTGAGGGGCTGTAGCCCCCTAAAGGAGCATTTCTCGGGGTATGTTTATAGGACATTTTTGTCATATTTTTGGATATAGTTTACGCCCTAGAAATATTGCACGGTAATTTCGGGACACCCTGTATACAGGGTTAGTTGAAATAACCGGAACGGCAAATTTTCTTGAAAACTACCAAGGCTAAATCAATGAATTTTGGTACAGGTGGATAACTTAAAAAATTGAATTGAAGAAATAGTCCATACTTCAAGTGGAGTAAAAGATTGAAAGGGAAAGAAAAACTCTAAGTCTTCCTCCACTAATATATTCCAAATGAATCTTATTTAAAGATACCTCAACATGTTTCGAACATAGAAATGTTCATCTTCAGGAGAATTAGGTTGTTATAAGCAAGAAAAATAACTAGTAATAACGCTTTAAGCTAGGCTTTAAGATAGTGAGAATGACACGTTAACATTCTAAGTCGGTTTTTTTTTTTTTTTGATGCTTTTCTGACTTAGAATGTTAACGTGTCATTCTCACTATCTTAAAGCCTAGCTTAAAGCGTTATTACTAGTTATTTTTCTTGCTTATAACAACCTAATTCTCCTGAAGATGAACATTTCTATGTTCGAAACATGTTGAGGTATCTTTAAATAAGATTCATTTGGAATATATTAGTGGAGGAAGACTTAGAGTTTTTCTTTCCCTTTTAAAAAATTGAATTGAAAATTGACAATGGTGACGTTGCCAAATTTTTAGTTTTTTCCATAACTCAATGAATGTTTTTTTTTTTCAAATGTAACATTACTCTTTTTTTATTGAATTCGATTCCTCCCATCAACATTATCATTTCCTGATAGTATAAAATTTTTATCTCAAATAGTTCTATGGAAAAAAAGTTAATTAGTTACAACTCTAACTCTAAAATAAAAAAAAATCCCATCTATTTCCATTTAAAAACGTTTCAAATAATGTAAAAAGAAAGGTTGGTAGACATAATGTACCTAATAGTATCGATTTCATAATCAAATTAATGTAGTGTACTATAACATATAAGTAATTTTTACTAGCTATGTTATTGTTAGTAGTTGTTTGTTGTTATTATCGTTATCGATACTATTAGGTACATTATGTCTACCAACCTTCCTTTTCACATTGTTTGAAACATTTTTAAATGGAAATAGATTGGATTTTTTTAGAGTTAGAGTTGTAACTAATTAACTTTTTTCCCATAGAACTATTTAAGATAAAAATTTGATACTATCAGGAAATGGTAATGTTGATGGGAGGAATCGAATTCAATAAAAAAAGAGTAGTGTTACATTTGAAAAAAAAAACATTCCTTGAGTTACAGAAAAAACTGAAAATCTGGCAACGTCGCAATTGTCAATTTTCAATTCAATTTTTTAAGTTATCCACCTGTACCAAAATTCATTGATTTAGCCTTGGTAGTTTTGAAGAAAATTAGCCGTTCCTGTTATTTCAACTAACCCTGTATATTGTGTCCCATAACTAAGGAGCCATACAGCAGCAGGATATGGTACACTTGAAAATAGGTCATTTATGCTTAATTTTTTATAATAAAATATCCACGGTTAAGAGATACAGGGTGATCCCAGTAAAAATTAATTTTAATCGGCATTAATAATTTTAACCCTATAATTTAAGGTCTGTTAACATTAACTGGAAGATAACTTCTAAGAATACCATTATTGAAACAATAATTCTTGTCATGGAAGTTATATGGCTGTTAGTACTAACAGGACATTCAAAATTTGGGCCTAGTTCAGACAACTTTGATTGTAAGTAATTTTTTTCTGTCAATGTCACTAATATTACACTCAAAGTTGTCTGGTTGGTTAATTATTATTGATTAATCTGGTTAATGATAAAAACCTTTTTGTCGATGTGGTAAATTTCCCTGTACTGTCATAATTTCTTCCAAAATGTTTCTTGCCTATAAAAAGGTGTTTTATATACTTTTTCTTGCTTATGAAAATGTGCAAACACCTATCGCCTCCCTATAATCCATAGTTTCTTCCAGGACGCAGTGAAGGCTTTCTTAGCCTATGCTTTTGTATAGGTCAAAGAAGCTTTTAAGACGTCCTCAGATGACAGCGCATGTTATTTCCCAACAACGAAATACTTCGAACTGAACTATCAATCATGTAGGTAAAGCACGTCAGCACGTATTTTTTTTCATCATCAATGCGACTGGGCCAGATCTATCGATTGGTCCAGTTGTACTAATATATGTACTAGAAAAGAAATGGTACACGCCAAAGTTTGGTGAGTTCCGAATTTTAACCTCGCCCGGGACTAAACACTTTCGTACACGTGTGAGCGACACAAACAAAGGTAAATCGGTAGGGTAAAACAAACTGCGAATGATCGAAATATGTATTGTCTAAATTTTATTTAAACGCTACAACGAAAATGCCGGAAGAAAATATAGGTTTGAGATCAAATATTTTAACAATTCGTTTTTAAAAACTGTAAAAGTAAAAATTGTAGGCGAAGTTGCCAATTTTTTAATTCTTCTGATATTTTGAGATCTTATATTTTATTATTCCGTCATATAAAAGCGATTTTTTTTCAAAATTACTTTTTACTGGTATACTTAATCTGATAATTTATCCATTGCCTGTTATTATGATCATGTCTTATTCTCTTGAAGTGTTATTGTTTCTTTTTTAACATAGTAGAGTGAATTAGAATACACATTTTCTCCTGATCTTGCCCCTATGGACTTCTTTTAATGGGGTTACATTAATTCACAAACAAAACCCAGCCGAGTTCTATGGAAGAATGTCTATCGAAGTATTCGAAGAGGCATTTTTCGAAAAGAGAGGAATTTGAAAATTGATTTAGTTCTGTTTAGGACAAAATGGAAATTATTTTAAGTACTTGATAAAATGGTTAAAAAAAGAACAAAAAAAGTACCTATTTGCGTTATTGCAAAAAAATTTAGGCTTAGGATAATTTTTCATCATTTAAGTTTATTTTTTAATTTTTCCTGCCAAATTGTGTAAACGCCATTTTAAAACATTTTTTCAAAATAATAATAAATACAGGGTGTTTGTTGAGGAAAGGGCAATATTTTGGGAATGTGTTCAGAAGGTGGAAATAAGTGAAATAAACCCATATGTTTAGTTCGATTCTCAACCATTTCTGAAATAATAGGTTCTAAAGTTTTTTTTTAAATGCGAATAATTGCAGGTACTGTAGAACAAACTAACTTATAGAATATTTTCAAAAACCTCTCCACCAACTTCAATACATTTTTCGCCACGTTTGTTAAATCGCTCGGGTAGCACGTTGGATTGAGTGGGGATTGTTTTTTATGAAAGCTGAAGCATTGAAAATTCGATCGCGGAGTGCTTATCTCGTTTCCACTCGTGTTTTATATACTATAGCGATTTCATCCATCCTCAAAGGCAATAATCAAGCGGGTTTAAGTCTGGTGACCTCGGTGGCCAAACTCGCGGACCACCTCTGCCAATCCAGCGATTATGAAAACGATAATTCAAGAAATTTCGCACACGGAGACTAAAATGAGATAGGGCTCCATCATGTTGGAAGTACATTCATCGTCGAACATTTAACATCTAAAATGTGTATCAAATGGTCTTCCAGAAACCGTAAATATCCTTCTCTAGTAAGACGCCCATCCATTTCAAATGGACCAAACAACTGGTCGTTGAGCATTCCACACCAGACATTAAAACTGAATCGATGTTGAAAGATTCGTTCAAATGTAGCATGAAGTTCATTTGCAACCCGTCTCGAACTTATACCTGAGTTCTCTACGACAATATCCAGAACATTTTCCATATCTAGAACCTGCACTTTTTCAGAAACAATTTTCACGCTTGGAAAAAATCGAGTTTCCTGAGCACTTGCAAATACTTTTTGAAAAACTCTTCTCTTAGGAACTCTTCGATTTGGAAAACGACGTCGATATTCATTAACTGCGCGCATCGCACTACCGTTACAGCAACCATACATGAATATCAGTCGGCATACTCCCTGTTACTGAATGTGTGGGGGCATTATAAGTATGAAAATCTTGGTTCAAGTCGATACGCTCAATATGAAACTAACTGACAACTACTATGTATGTCAAAACTATCAATGAAAATGTATCGGACGTATAAAACTAAAGTCTCATTCATTATTTCAATATAAAAAAAATTCAGAACCGATTATTTCAGAAATGGTTGAGAATCGAACTAAAACATATGGGGTGGGGTTATTTCTCACCTTCTGAACACATTTCCAAAATATTGCCCTTTCCTCCCCAAACACCCTGTATATTTATTTGTGCCAAAATATAAAAATTATAAAATATAACAACTAAAAATAACTATTGGTGACAGTAACATACTTGGCACAAAAAGGTAGGATTTTGATAAACAATAATTAATCAGTCTTTCAATCCAACCCTAAAATAATGTTTTTTAAAAGCCGAATAGTTTAGTTTTTTTTTAATCAGATTCTATATTTGTTATATATAATTATGATGGTATTTCCAAATTATTTTCATCTCTAGTGTTCATGTTGTGGGTAAATCTAAATAGAATTTTTCACGTCTAAGCTCAAGTTTTATAATATTACGTTGTCTATAGATTTCGTATTTAAATATCATTAAGTTTGGAATCGCCGAAAAGCATTTTTGATAAGCTTTCCAGAGAGGTGACCAAAGTTTTTTTTTTTTTTATATGAGTAGGTGTTTCAAAGACGCCCGGCCGAGACATCTTATGTGGCCGGGGGTGTCGGATTTCCACCGACTAAAAAATTTCCTCCTCTGGATCTCTAGAAGTGCAGCGGAATCACCTTTCAGTATTACTTCACTGTACCCCGTCCCTTTTTTATATTATCTTTTTCGTTCTTCTTCCTCTTTTGCTTTTAATATCTGTATGATTCCCTTTTCGATCAATTTCCATTTGTTTTCGTTTTCCAGCATAAGTCTTATTATATTGTCCGCTGTCAGTTGTTCTCCTGCTTCATTAGCCATCCGATTTCGTATATCGTTCCATCTTGTACATATCATGATCGTGTGTTCTGCTGTATCTTCTTCGCCACAATAGTCACATATTTCGTGGTCCATGAGCTTCATTCGATGTAGGTATGATTTAAAACGTCCAAGTGGGGTAGTGCCATTTAAGATTTTGAAGCGGATGAGGGTAGTGCTTCAGGGGTGGGTGAGAGTGATCGGCAAAACACCTAATCTTTGTCTAACGCGTTTTTGTAAAACTTGTATTTTTGGTTTTTTCATATCATCTTTAGTGGAGAAAATATAGCCATTGTAAGTTTTCAAGAAGTCACCCTGTATAGAATATAGTATAGATAATATACAGGGTGTCCCAAAAGTAATGGGACACAGAGCAACAGCAGACTCCTTAAGCCGAAATAATGCGATTTACTTAAACTTGCCTTATTCCAAAATTGATAACAACCAAGATACAGGGTGTCAAAGTTTTAATTTTGTTTTCGTTTTTTTGCGATTATTTCTTAGCTAAACGACATAGCAGCACAAAATTAAGGATTTTGGGGTTTTTTGAGATGAGGAATTCAAAATTATCCATAGTTTTTGTGTAACCAGTAGAGGGCGCTGTCTACGGCATGGCCCACGCCTTTTATCTGACATAACTTTGTTTAGGATTCTTATATCGATCCGACTATTAAAAAAATAAGTTAATTTACTTCTTCTTCATCAAAAACGCATAACTTATTGAAGTCGCTAGGAGCAACCATTTTCGAGATAATCGTATTCGCCATTTTTAATGCAAGAATCCTAAAATATTTAAAATAATTGTGTATTCGTGTTAGTATTATTTATCACAGCTGACCTTGATTAAAAACAACGACGTTTCTAAGGCAACAACATGTTACATAAAGTATCATCTGTCAAAGTTATTAATTTTCTTCGTACAATACCTACTTAGATATTATAAATTTTTTAGGCATAATTTAATTTCCAATGCGGAAATGCGTGATGCTTTGTATTATTTATGCACAAGAAAATTTTAACGGTCGGAGTGCAGGGCGCAGGTAAATGTATTGAGGTCAATGGTGCCCATTTTGAACAATTGCTATCACGGCGTTACCATTTTTTTTTCTATTTTGTTACTTTTCAATGTTATTAAACTAAGTATTAAATAAAATTTTTGATTAGAGTAAAATTAGTAATTCCGTAGGTATACGAAAAACGTTTTTATTAGAAAAAAATAGTCAACCTTAAGGAAATGTAGCTGATTTACAATAATTTTAAGTTAGAAATTCATCGTTGCGTATCTCGAAAATGGTTGCTCCTAGCGACTTCAATAAGGTATACGTTTTTAATGTAAAAAAAGTAAAGTAACTTCTTTTTTTAATAGTTGAATCCATATAAGAATCCTAAACAAAGTTAGGCCAGATAAAAGGAGTGGGTAATGCCGTAGGCAGCGCCCTCTACTGGTTTCACAAAAACTATGGACAATTTTGAATTCCTCATCTCAAAAAACCCCAAAATCCTTAATTTTGTGCTGCTATGTCGTTTCGTTAAGAAATAATCGCAAAAAAACGAAAACAAAATTAAAACTTTGACACCCTGTATCTTGGTTGTTATCAATTTTGGGATAAGGCAAGTTTAAGTAAATCGCATTATTTCGGCTTAAGGAGTCTGCTGTTGCTCTGTGTCCCATAACTTTTGGGACACCCTGTATATTATAAATATACAGTCGACTTGTCAGGTAGTGGTAACATCTAACTGTGTTAGATGAAATGCAACCTTCTATAAGGATTTTTCAGGTGGTTAGAAAAATATTTTCTCTCCGTATAATAATTCTGTACTATGCAATGACGATAATTTTTTTTTCCATCATAATTTCAAGAGTAACAATTTAATGACGTAGGCAAGTAATTTCCTTTTAGGGTGGTCTGCTAGGCAAGGCAGGCCAAGATATCAATAAATAACGAATTTTCGATGACGTAGGGGTTCATGTGGTCGCTTCCTGAATAATGAATCGACACTTCGTATGGATACGAACTCTCAAAAATAACGACTCCGTCCCTGCATATTAATTCCGATTATATAACATAATAGGAAGTTAAACCAGAGTTATGTGCATATTATGCTCATTGCCATTTCCGTTTAATTGGAGTACGATGGGCTTTGTCAGATCGCTTACGAACACCTTATAATTTTTTTTTTAATGCGAACAATATATAATCGCTTCAATTGCAGTGCCGATGAACGCAGATGGTTTTTTTGAGTTTTATTTACAATTAGCTTTTGTTATAACAGTCTTGTATTTAATCAGATTAAGACAGTTGTAATTTTGTATTATATTTTTACTACGGTTTTACGCAAAATACTTATTTGTATTCCCTTAAAAATGATTGCTGTTTATTGCGGGCGACCGGTTTTTACCGTGGCGGAGTTTTAAGCGAACCGTTCACTAATGACTGATACGATTGGTGTTTTTCATACTTAGTTAATCTGACGACCCGACGACCCTACAATCACTACAAAAATTTAGATGTAACTCAACTTGTGAGTAATTTTCTTTTTCTCCAAATGACATTAAAAGCGGTCTTTTAATGACACCTGATAGGCTCAAAAGGTGTCATTAAAAATTAATATTTAAAATGACAAGTAAACACAACAATTCAATAAATGTCATAAATAACATACGTAAATATAAAAAATACGATTTTGCGTGAAATTGGAACAAATTTGGAGAAAAAATTATATGTTTTACTTGGCAGAAAAGCAGATTTAATGCCTTGGCTGGTTTCCTAGCCTCGGCTGCGCCTCGTCTATGAGACACCAGCCGCGGCATTAAATCTTGTGCTTTTCTGCCTAGTGAAACAAATAACTATTATCCTTGAGATTATAGAAAATATGTATGTGTAGTATCGAGCATTTTTTTGCCGCCAAGACGGGCACAAAATTTACACCTTAATAAATAAATCTAATCTACGATTCACACTTACTTAAACTTTTTTCACGGATTGGACACTTTAAATAATGCACAGCATGACATTAAACGGTATCTCCGTATCTCGGACGAGAAATAACTGTAGTGATGTTAAAGAGCAGGTAAATTGCTGAACAGGTTCGAACAGTTCGTTTCTCACCCGGGAACCTGTTCCGTAAACCTGTTCACCTGTTCTTTTGATCATAAATTATTGTCACTTACTCACTTGGTATATTAATATTATTCTTGATAGTATGTCGAAAGCGGAAGAAAAGAGCGGATATAATTTTTAATTATCTGTACAGTATAATACAAATTAGTACACAGAAAAGAAATAACTGAGCAGAGCCGAGCGAACGCGAAGAAAACAGCAAGCACACCAAGATTCCCGGTAAATTTCAAAAATTTCTAACCGCGCCATCGCGTCGTTTAGCCTGCCACTCCTGCCAGTTCAGCGGTCCCCGTCACCGTGTCGGTCGAATCTCACTCTCTTAAAGAACCGAACCTACTCAAAGAACAGTTGGGTAGAAAGAACAGGCTGTTCTTTCATGCGGCGTGGAGCAGGCAGGGAACAGAGAGCAGTGAGAGCACACACACGGATGCAGCGGTGTTCTGTGAACAGAGCGCGCAGCGCCGCGTGGTCGATTGAATAGGTTAAGCGAGCGCAATCATCTGTCATAAGTCTATCTAAAGAACCGGTTCAGTTCTTTTACAAAGAACAGTTCACTGAACAGGCTATCTCTAACCTGTTCTAAAGAACCTGTTCGGTTCTTTTCTTAACAACTCTAAATAACTGTTTTCAACTGCTTGCAGTCTTTTATTTAGAGTACACAATTTTTGTAGGGATATTCATTGTGCCCTGACGCAATTGCTACAAGCCCTACATTAAATTAAAAATAAATAAAAACATATTATATTTTGTGTGTCGGATGCCTCGCAATATTTAATGATATCTACGCGTTTTAAACGTCATTGGAATTTATTTAATTATTTAACTTAATCACAAAAGTAATAAAAATACAAATATAGTGTAAGCACTATGGACTAAAAGTCTGTGTTGTGTACACTATAACACACTTAAACTAAACTATTTTGATGAATAACAATTATAGTTTTATTTCCTAAGAAAATAGACAGTATACTAAGTATGACAAATACATATCACAAGACATTATAGAAACCTAATATTGCTCTTAATATTCTGGGTATTAAGTCTAATCCATTTATTTAGGTCCTTTTTTATATATTGAAATTTTTTTTCTTTTAAAATGCTCTGGCAATATGTTTAGAATCTTTGGAGCTATATAAGAAATGGATCGTTGAGTGGCATCAAAGTGGGGATTAGGTATGGTTAAATGACGATTAACATTTTGCTCTAGTCATGATGTCATGTCCTATGTAATTTTGAAAAATATTTCTAGTAAGAGAAAATGTAAGTATACTTTTAATATACAATTGAGTAATAGTGAAGACTCTGGATTGCCGAAATAATTGGTCAGAGGAAAAAGTCTTGATTTAAACATAATTATTTAAAAAATATACTTCTGTGCAATGTTAATGTTAGTCAGTACATTTTTATGAGCTGATCCCCAACATATTATTCCATACTTTAGGCAAGATTCTGTTAATGCTTTATAATATACATTAATTATGACATCTCTATTTAAAATATGACGTAACTCGTAAAACCTGTAAACCAATTTTTTTACTTTATTCTTAACATAATCTGCATGAACCGACCATTTCAACAATTGATCAAAGTAAACACCCAAATATTTGGTACTTTCAACAGACCCAACCATACCCGTACAACCACAATCATCAGAGAAGTCACAGTTGTTAGAATGAACCTTAATTTTACTGACATTTGGCAAACCAATCCTATTCATTGAGAAACACATAAAATTTGTTTTGTGTATGTTTAATGTTAAAAAGCTATAATCCATCCAAATTTTGACATTAATAGCAGCCCTTTCAGCCTTCCTAAAAACGTCATGCCAAGATGGCCCCTTTACAAGAAGAACTGTATCATCCGCAAAACATACAGTTTTAACATTGGGTATTGCTTTCGCGAGACCATTAATATATAGGGTAGAGGTACCTGTTTTGGCCACTTTAACGTATTAGCCAAGTTTAATAAACAATTATGTTAATACTGTTCGAATATACTCATTTATTCATTTTCTCTATCATACCCGTAGTTAATAAAAAGGGATATATATATATACTTCAAATAGTGATGGGATGGGAGATAGTGTGGGAAAATTGAAGATATGAGATAAATCGACACTTTCACCGGTTATGGCCAGTTTTTGCCTAGTTATGGCCATTCCCTAAAACCAGTTTTGGCCACACGTTTCTTTTGGTATATAGGTATACCTAATGAGATTATTTTGTCGAATTGGTGCTAAATGAAGGAACGGAAAATTGTTTTATTAATATATAAACTTTCACAAAAAATCATTTTTCTTAAATCTAACTACATATTTTCAAATTACATTTTTTTTTAATTTTAAAAATAGCCCTACGCGAGTTTCTTAAAAATTACCTAGACCAAGAGGTTTTCATACAAATAAAAAATCTAAATATTTTTCCATTTCCGGAACAGAATATGATCCCCTTACCTTTTTTTTTTAGGCTCTTTAATGATCTTTATATGGCCAAATAAGTGACCAAAACTAGAAATCAAATAACCGATTTTGGCCACCCCTATGACCAAAACTACTTTTTTTTTAAAGAATCTAGTACCGGTTTTGGCCACCTCAAAATAAAATATTAAAGTCAGGGATTTAATAATTCTACATTTAAAATACTATTCCAGACATATTACCAAACGCATAATTGGAATAACATTTGGTTTAATAGATATGATAGTTAGAAAAAAGCAACAAATATATAGACGGGTTCCTTACCGATTTTACTAAGAAAACCACCGAAACACGTGCACTTTACTTTTCATTCGGCGCCATGTCGAACTAACTTGCGACATCTAGACGAGTATCATATGAAGTTGAATAGAATAATTTAAACTTTAGGCGGGAACAACAGGTAAAGCGGTTATTAGCATGCAGTTCTTATAATTTCGTGACAAAATGTAAAGTGGCCACTACCAGAGCAGAGGCCAAAACTGGTGCGTCTACCCTATGGAAACCAGAATAGGGCCGAGCACAATTGGAAGTATTTCTCTTAGAAATATACCATGCGAGCAAAAATTATTTGCATCAAAGAGGGCCTTGCATCTAAGGACGTAGTGCTTAGCCGTTAAGCTTAATACCTGTTGGGTGTCGGTAACTACCTACCTGAATTAAACAATCCATCAATTATTCCGTCATCTTTGACAATCGTTACAAGTAATTTGATTCATCCGTAATTTTTCCAATTTCTTGAACAATTCACAGAATTGGCTTTACGGAACAGCACAAACATTCATGGTTGAAGCGTGTTTTCCGGGATTAGCCTAAATGGTGAGTGGAAATACAATCCGGGTTCGTGCATGGACGATTTTCACGAACGTTTTTCTAACGTTGCTTTTATTGCTGGGGATTTTTATCATTGCCTGAAAAGAACCGTGGCTGTGTTTAGGGAAACAGGTTCTATACAACACAAAAAAGGAGCAGGAAGACCATTTGTAAGAATAGAAGAACTTGTTGCAAACGTTCGTGAAATAATGCAAAATACGCCAACAAATTGTATGAGTCCCAAGAAGTGGGAAGATCTTATGGAACATGCAGGACTATTCTTAAGAAGAAGCTAAATGTATTTCCTTATAAAGGGCAAGTATTATAATTTTGTAAACAACAAAAATAAATTTGTATTTGTCTACTTATTTTATTACTAATTAGTTTGGCATATCATGTCATAATATGAATTTGACAAAATTTTAACCTAGATTTGGTTAGATATATCGTCCCCATATCATTGTGATCTAAACCAAGCCCTACGTTTTTTAATCCAAGCCCTCTTTGATGCAAATAATTTTTGCTCGCACGGTAGGTATAGTCCCCTTGAATGCACGTCACAAATTGGAATTACATAATAAAGAATGAGACAGAAGAAATGGCATGTGTAACATTTATTATTTTAATAATAATTGGTTTTGACAAGGCGATATTTTTAACCGACCAATTTTTGTGTTCTATATTTTGATAATTGTCTGGTTAAATATTGTGAAAGCATGTCTCATTATACTGAAAAAGAACAAATATTTATTCTGAAGCTAGTGGAATACTGTCAACGCGAAAGAGACGCAGGAGAACCCTTATTATCTCTTGCTGCTGATGTTCATTAAGTAACTCCTTTCAACCTTTACTTACCAGTAAATAAAACATTTTGTCCATGGTAATATAATTTATTTTAGAGAGTTTCTGATGCTTCAGGAGTTTCTCTCGAATCTATAAGTAAGTTGTGTAAAATGTGTCGAACCAAATCATTAATATCATAGAAGAAGAAGCAATACTGCTTTCGCATGGCGACGCGAAGACCACTCCATGAAATTCACGACCATGTCATCGAAGCCCGAATATATATAAAATGTTCATTAAAAGTAATATGTTTATAGCCCTTTCACACGTTTGTTTTTGAACCGGTGTTTATTGTTTTTATAATATTATTTACGAGTATATATATATACAGGGTGTCCCAAAAGTAATGGGACACAGAGCAACAGCATACTCCTTTAGACGAAATAATGCGATCTATCTAAACTTGCCTTATCCCAAAATTGATAACAACCAAGATACAGGGTGTGAAAGTTTTAATTTGGTTTTCGTTTTTTTGCGATCATTTCTTAACGAAACGACATAGCAGCACAAAATTAAGGATTTTGAGGTGAGGAATTCAAAATTATCCAGAGTTTTTGTGTAACCAATAGAGGGCGCTACCTACGGCTTGGCCCACTCCTTTTAGCTGGCATAACTTTGTTTAGGCTTCTTATATCGATCCGACTATTAAAAAAATAAGTTACTTTACTTCTTTTACATCAAAAACGTATAACTTATTGAAGTCGCTAGGAGCAACCATTGTCGAGATAATCGCATTTCTATGTTCAATGCAAGTAAGTACGTGGTCCAAAAGCAACGGAAAATCTAGCAACAGTGAATTTCTGACTTAAAATTATTCTAAATCAGCTACATTTGCTAAGTGTCAAAGTTAATGTAGATACTTAAGGTTGACTATTTTTTTCTAATAAAAACGCTTTTTCGAATACGGAATTACTAATTTTATTCTAATCAAAAATTTTATTTAATACTTAGTTTAATAACGTTTAAATGTAACAAAAAAGTTAGAATGAAAAATGGTAACGTCGTTATAGCAATTGTTCAAAATGGCCACCATTGACCTCAATACATTTCGCTATACGTTTTACAAAATACTGTCGGACTTTAAACAAAGAGATCTTCATCATTTCTGAGCAGATTAAGAGAATTTATAACTTTTTGATTTAACTTATTAGGTATAACTCGTTATAAACATTGGTTTTCAAATAACCCTAAATGCAGAAGTTCATTGGATTATAATCCGGACTTCGCGCAGGCCAAGGCAAGGGAACACCACGGCCTATCCAACGTTCAGGGAACTCATTTAGATAATTTCGCACATTTCCGCATTGGGAAATAAATTATGTCGACGCATTACTAAAAAAATTATAATATCTACGTATTGTACGTAGAAAATTTGACTTTGACAGATGATACTTTGTGTAACATGTTGTTGCCTTAGAAACGTCGTTGTTTTTAATTAAGGCCAGCTGTGATAAATAATACCTACTAATACAAATACACAATTATTTTAAATATTTTATCATTCTTGCATTAAAAATATCGAACGCGATTATCTCGAAAATGGTTGCTCCTAGCGACTTCAATATGTTATACTTTTTTGATGTAAAAAAAGTAAAGTAACTTATTTTTTTAATAGTCGGATCGATATAAGAAGCCTAAACAAAGTTATGCCAGCTAAAAGGAGTGGGCCATGTCGTGGCCCTCTACTGGTTACACAACAACTATAAATAATTTTGAATTCCTCACCTCAAAAAACCTCAAAATTCTTAATTTTGTGCTGCTATGTCGTTTCGTTAAGAAATAATCGCAAAGAAACGAAAACAAAATTAAAACTTTGACACCCTAAATCTTGGTTGTTATCAATTTTGGGATAAGGCAAGTTTAAATAAATCCCATTATTTCGCCTTAAGGAGTCTGCTGTTGCTCTGTGTCCCATTACTTTTGGGACACCCTGTATATATATATACTCGTAAATAATATTATAAAAACAATAAACACCGGTTCAAAAACAAACGTGTGAAAGGGCTATATACATATTACTTTTAATGAACATTTTATATATATTCGGGCTTCGATGACATGGTCGTGAATTTCATAGAGTGGTCTTCGCGTCGCCATGCGAAAGCAGTATTGCTTCTTCTTCTATGATATTAATGATTTGGTTCGACACATTTTACACAACTTACTTATAGATTCGAGAGAAACCCCTAAAGCATCAGAAACTCTCAGAACCCAGAACCCCAGCGGAGGTATAAAACCTTGGGAAAAATGCAAACGCAAAAGCTTATATAGGCAGTGCCTGGGTTACTGCGAGGCTTATAGATGCTAGTGATGTCTTACCAATCATCATAAATCCAGAGGAATCGGATTTTTCTAATAATGAAGACTGAATTTTAAATAAACATTGAAAATAAAAAACAATTTTTTAATTAGTGGTATAACAAATAGTTAATTTGTAAATTTTTATTTTGTTCAGTGTTGTTATAAATATTGTATAATTTCTGTTTCTCTAATTTTTTATTAGTTAAGATGTCTGGACAAGTAAAGTAAATAGTTTGTGATTATTTTTCAAAAATAAAATTGTGCTAAAAAGGTGCACAATCTCTCTATCCTTGTTGTTCTAAGGAGTTATACTATATTCATTGAATTTGTTTACTTTTAATCGTTAATAAACCATCATAAGCTTATGAAAAATCATTTTTACCTTTCTTAAATAAAACAGAGCTTATTAAACCTGATATTCTTAAAATATCATACATATTTTATTTAGATAAAATAATTAAACGCATTTTATGTAGTATTGCTTGCGCCTGGTTACGAACCTGTAACAAGAATATATAATATGACTTAATATACGACATGACTCGAATTGAAAATAATGTCAAACGTTGTGACGTACATTCAAGGAGTCGTTAGATGAACTATAGTTCCTATGTAGGCTTGTATAAAAATAATACTAATTGTGATTTTTGGCCTTGCACCGCCAGACAAATTTTGGTTTCTGTATTAATTTTACATCAAAATTGAAGATCCTTATTGTATGATGAACTTACACACCAAATTTTATTATTTTCTAATAAACCAATTAAAAGTTATTTAGAAAAAAGTCTTCGCTTTTTTTGGTCTTGGTGATTTTTAAGATTTTATGCACTTATCTTCATGGTCGAAAGATTTTTCAACTTCATAGCTTTTTAACTTCATTGCCCTTTTCTTGCTTTACCATTAGTGATGATAGAGATCTCATGTAATGTAATAATATAAAATATACATATTTTATCATACATAAATATTTGACAGATGCCCTTAATTTATCAAAACTTCCATTAAGAACAATCACTAGTAGCGCATTCGCCATTTCATTTTCCTATTTTATTATTCAATATTTCGTTTATTTATCGTTTCTTTCCAAGACGCTGCCAACTTTTTTACACCTTGTAAAACTATTATTTTTCCATGTTTTTTAAACAACCCAATTTACTTTGGCAGAAGCTGTCGGCATGTCAATTTTCTTCAAGGCATGAGTTTGTTTTATCAGTTTTGCTGGTCACAGCTACTTGGTGCATTTAAATCTAAGTTTATTCTCAAAAGATGCTTCATTTTAGGAAAGTTTCAATTTAACTTTTTAAAGTTTTTTTAATGGCAGCTTTTCTAAAACCTAATAGTGTGTGGTATCAAAATAATCGTAATAAAATCCTCTTTTTTCTTAACCCGACGAGCCACCATGTTACCATTTAAAAAAAAACGAGTTATACAACTTTAAAGATTACATTTTACATAGCACATAGCATTGGACCAAAAATATTAAAATTGTATTTTTCCCAAGAATAAAGAACTGAAATAAGTGATTTTTAGGTATTCATAGATAAACATTAAATTTGAAAAAAAAATATTTTCTTGGTGACAAAAAGTGACCAGTGACACATCGTTGTATTTATAATGGTTAAACCGGAAGTTCCATAATGCCGAGTCACCTGTCAAAAAATGCAGTTTTATGTCGTATATCCCTCGAATTTTATTTCATTATCTTGAACAACAAAAAAGTTAGAGGGGCAACCACCTTCCGTGGACTCCCGGTATATGTGTGACGTGTGTTTTAATTTATTAACACACACGACGATAATATACTCCTGCACTACAGCAGGAGACTCATGCTGTAGTGTATTTTTCCAATTTAATATTGCAAGATTTGACAATTTCATAAACTGCCCTTGTTTTCAAGAATGATCGATATATAATTATTATATACTATATCTTATAGTTTTTTTTAGATTTCCAATCAAAACCTTGTTGGCAACTTCAATGGATTAACGGGCCGTATAAAAATAAAGCAAGAATCAAAAACGTTCAACAAGCAATCTGCTAACAAAATGACTCGTGCCCGTTTGTTGGGCATCTGCGTGAACCACCGGTCCTATTATACATTGCTCTAAATTTAAATTGGTAACTGAAACGATTCCGCCATCGAAATTTAATTTATTATTGACTTTCCTCGCTTAATAATAAAGCCACAGATGCGCCGCTTAATATACTTACGTCGTGAACAGAAGGATTGAAGAAAAGTGAACGCTTTTTTTTTACATGATCATGAAGAGATTGCCAATGGTGTTTGCCGTTTAAAAAACGTCTATTAACTTTGCCATTCTATTAATTCACTACAAGACAATATATCCTTTACATTTTCGAACCTCCATATAGACCTTTTTGAATACTATTTGGTTTGGGTTGGGGTACTTTTCATTTGTTTCTTTTAAACAGCAAAGCGAAGCAAACATCTTTGCTTAGCTAAGTTGTAATGGAACGCTTCGCGAACAACTTCGTATAGTTCGTATGAAAAATAGAAAGGGACATGCTTAACTGCGGCAAGGGGAAAAAAAATCTTAAAAGTTAAATTGTTAAAAGGAACGCTTTGCTTTGCTATTTAAAACAAAGTTAAAGGAACTCTGCTTTTGTTTTAGATTATCTCACTGACGTAGAAGTAAAAAAATATCTTCTTATCGTAGCCATGGCCAAGTCACTTTTGTCATTTATAGCACCTTGTTGAAGTCAAGGGGTCCTTGATCTTGAAACAGTGCACAAAGTCCATGCACTAATACAATGATATACAGGGTGTCCCAAAAGTAATGGGACACAGAGCAACAGAAGACTCCTTTAGACGAAATAATGCGATCTATCTAAACTTGCCTTATCCCAAAACTGATAACAACCGAGATAAAGGTGTCAAAGTTTTAATTTTGTTTTCGTTTTTTTGCGATTACTTTTTTACGAAACGACATAGCAGCACAAAATTAAGGGTTTTGGGGTTTTTTGAGGTGAGTAATTCATAATTACCAATAGTTTTTGTGTAACCAGTAGAGGGCGCTGCCTACGTGGCCCACTCCTTTTAGCTGACATAACTTTAACTTGTTTAGGCTTTTTATATCGACCCGACTATTAAAAAAATAAGTTACTTCACTTCTTTTACGTCAAAAATGTATAACTTATTGAAGTCGCTAGGAGCAACCATTTTCGAGATAATCGCATTTCATATGTCCAATGCAACTTAGTACGTGGTCCAAAAGCAACGGAAAATCGAGCAACGGTAAATTTCTGACTTAAAATTATTGTAAATGAGCTACATTAGCTAAGTGTCAAGTTAATGTAGATACTTAAGGTTGACTATTTTTTTCTAATAAAAACGCTTTTTCGTATACGGAATTACTAATTTTATTTTAAACAAAAAAAATTTTTAATACTTACTTTAATAACATTTAAAAGTAACAAAATAGTTAGAAATAAAAATGGTAACGCCGTGATAGCAATTGTTCAAAATGGCCACCATTGATTTCAATGATTTAATTAATTTAAATATTTTAGAATTCTTGCATTAAAAATATCGAATGCAATTATCTCGAAAATGGTTGCCCCTAGCGACTTTAATAAAGTATAAATTTTTGATGTGAAAGAAGTAAAGTAACTTAGTTTTTTAATAGTCGGATCGATATAAGAAGCCTAAACAAAGTTATGCCAGCTAAAAGGAGTGGGCCATGCCGTAGGCAGCGCCCTCTACTGGGTACACAAAAACTATGGACACTTTTGAATTCCTCACCTCAAAAAACCCCAAAAGCCTTAATTTTGTGCTGCTATGTCGTTTCGTTAAGAAGTAATCGCAAAAAAACGAAAACAAAATTAAAACTTTGCCACCCTGTATCTTTGTTGTTATCAATTTTGGGATAAGGCAAGTTTAAGTAAATCACATTATTTCGCCTTAAGGAGTCTGCTGTTGCTATGTGTCCCATTACTTTTGGGACACCCTGTATATACGAATTTTTAATCGCTATTCTTGAAACAATATTATTTCACTAGTGTTAGAGTTTCATTCGTGTAATGAGTTGTATTTGGCATCTATCGCCTTAAGAATAAACACTAGTGACGCTTTCACCATTTCATTTTATTATCAATAATTCGTGTATTGTTCGTTTTCTTCAATAAGTGACCAAATACCCGTCTTTGGATACCAGTTACCTCTGACATATAGGCTTGCTACTGCCATCTACTCAACTGGGAACTTTTTGAAGGAATCAGTATCAGCTGGTGGTGTCATCTGTCGAAATGATAAGTATTGTCAGAAATTAGATTTTACCAACTTAAATTTTGCTTTTCTTTTTAGTTAATTTTAAGTTACAACTCCAGTTTTACATATCTGAGTATGAGTATTTGCTAATCTTGTCTCAAGAATCTGACAAATAAAAGTTATTTGATTTAAAATGGATTTTTAAAGGCATCGGCTACGTTTTTACATGCCGTAGATTTATGTCCATTGATGTGGTTTAGTAACGCTAAACGACCTAAGAACCTATCTATATAAAAACCTTGCAACACTTACATATATCGTATTGTAACAGTGATAACCAAGAGTAGGCTGTATAACCTTAAGTTTTGGTATCGAAAACAATGCCGATAATACTTTTTCCGAAATTTTTAATATTTTCATAACCATGGTGGTTTGTCACTTTAGGTAGATATCTAATTTTGCAACACCTCCTTAGAATTTATCTTGTAACCGAATATAGGCGGCATAACCTTAAGTTTTCGTATCGGAGGAAATGCCGATAATACTTTTTACGGAATTTTTACGTTTTTCTAACCGTGGTGCGTGACTTTAGGTAGATACCTAACTTTGCAACACCTCCTTAGGATTTATCGGGTAACCGAGTATATGCGGTATAACCTTAAGTATTGGTGTCGGAGGAAATGCCGATTATTATGCTTTTTACGGAATTTTTACGTTTTCCTAACCGTGGTGCGTCACTTTAGGTAGATACCTAACTTTGCAACACCTCCTTAGGATTTATCTGGTAACCGAGTAGGTATATGCGGTATAACCTTAAGTATTGGTATCGAAGGAAATGCCGATAATGCTTTTTACGAAATTTTTTATGTTTTTCTAACCAGGTGCTCCTTCACTTTAGGTACCTAACTATGCAACACCTCCTTAAAATTTATCTTTTGACCGAGTATAGGCGGTATAACCTTAAATTTTGGTATCGGAGGAAATGCCGATAATACTTTTTACGTAATTTTTTATGTTTTTTTAACCAAGGTATTCCTTATTCACTCAAGCTACCTAACTTTGCAACACTCCCTTAGAATTTATCTTGTAACCGAGTATAGGCGCTATAACCTTAAATTTTGGTATCGGAGGAAATGCCGATAATACTTTTTACGTAATTTTTTATGTTTTTTTAACCAAGGTGCTCTTTCACTCTAGGTACCTAACTTTGCAACACCTCCTTAGAATTTATCTTGTAACCGAGTAAGTATAGGTGCTATAACCTTAAATTTAGGTATCGGAGGAAATGCCGATAACACTTTTTACGTAATTTTTTATGTTATTCTAACCAAGGTGCTCCTTCACTTTAGGTACCCAACTTTGCAACACCTCCTTAAAATTTATCTTTTGACCGAGTATAGGCGGTATAACCTTAAATTTTGGTATCGGAGGAAATGCCGATAATACTTTTTACGTAATTTGTTATGTTTTTCTAACCAAGGTGATCCTTCACTCTAGGTACCTAACTTTGCAACACCTCCTTTAAATTTATCTTGTAACCGAGTACCTATAGGCGGTATAACCTTAAATTTTGGTATCGTAGGAAATGCCGATAATACTTTTTACGTAATTTTTTATGTTTTTCTATCCAAGGTGGTCCTTTACTTTAGGTAGGTAGACGGCAAACATTCGTGTTCGACTCAATCTCCGAATATTCGTTAACGAACACGAATTATGTATCCACATATGCTGGGGTTAATTTACCGTATATCAAATATTCGTAAACGATCAACGCAAGTGTGGCGCCGGGGTGAAGAAATGCCTATCTACACGGCATTCTATCTGAGGTACCTACAACACATATTTTACCTATTGACTCTTTTCAACCAAAGATCGGAATATTTTGTATCTTTGTCGTATACTTGCATGTAAATATATCGCCATTTATATATTCATATCTCTCACCAATGCAACTATTGTTTGTGTCAACGAGGTGTTTTTTGAATTAGGGACTTTTAAATTAAAGGTTGGCAATTATGGTTCATATAGTACCGTGCGAGCAAAAATTATTTGCATTAAAGAGGGCTTGGATTAAAAAACGTAGGGCTTGGTTTAGCTCACAATGATATGGAGACGATATATCTAACCACAGCTATTAAAATTTTGTCAAATTCATATTATGACATGATATGCCAAACTAATGAGTAATAAAATAAGTAGACAAATACAAATTTATTTTTGTTGTTTACAAAAATAACAAAGTAAGAATATAGGTACAGAAAGTAAAAGAAAAATAATTACATAAATCGCTGAAATTGGCTCCAAGCATAAATTCACACGTCTCTTCGTATTTTGCTTTATTTCACGAACGTTTGCAATAAGTTCTTCTGTTCTTACAGATGGTGTTCCTGCTCCTTTTTTGTGTTGTGTAGACCTGTTTCCCTAAACACAGCCACGGTTCTTTTCAGGAAATGATAAAAATCCCCAGCAATAAAAGCAACGTTAGGAAAATGTTCGTGAAAATCGTCCATACACAAACCCTGATTGTATTGCCACTCACCATTTACTCTAACCCCGTTTCGAAAATACGCTTCAACCATGAATGTTTTGTGCTGTTCCGTAAAGCCCATTGTGTGAATTGTTCAAGAAATTGGAAAAATTAGCGATGAATCAAATTACTTGTAACGACTGTCAAAGATGACGGAATAACTGATTGATTGTTAATTCAGGTAGTTACTGACACCCAACAGGTATTAAACTCTACGGCTAAGCATTACGTCCTCAGATGCAATGCCCTCTTAGATGCAAATAATTTTTGCTCGCACGGTATCAGACTATAGGTACTCTTTCTTAATCGTCGACCTGTCTTTTATTATAATAATTACTTTAATTTTTGTATCTTTAAGCTATTAAAGTAATTATTAATCAAAATTAAAATCCTTTAAATACTTGTCCACGTGCCACAGCTGATATTTCATATTAGCTTTTTTGATTGAACATTAAATTCATCTTAAATAAATTAAATCATAAATTTTCCAGTGATGTCCGTTCTTGCCAATCTAGTTTTACGTCAACATAATCGTCGGGTAAAACCTTCTTTATATCATAAATAACTCATACTGCTAATAAGAATTGACTGTGAGCGTTTGGCAGATGTCAAAACAATTAATATTTTTAAGATGCAATTTAGGCAGATTTGTTTTTAGTTTAAAAGTTTTACATTGACTCGACATCAGTGGCGGACTTTGAAGGGATAGCAGCAGGGGCGGAATTCTGTTATAACACCGCTCCAACGTACTGTTATTGCTTGTTCAAAACATATAGCCTTCTCGATTTTAAAGGAGTAAGTAAGGGAGACAACATTCCTAGCAGGGCCCGCTCTAGCAATAACGCCGCTCTGGGCAAAACAAAAAATTGCCGCCTTTTTCCAGTGGCGGTTCGTGAATTGTTAACTTGGGGGTGCACTAAAAGCCCGCTGCAGGCGAAATGCGCCGCGGGCGAAAATTATTTCAGACCACGCCCAAGTTTGGTCAATAATTTTTAGTAAATATTTTAAAAATTTATGACTTATCTACTTATTTTATTGAAAATGAAATAAGATAAAAAAAAAGGCCAATTTATTTTTCATTAGGTAGTGGATACATTGTTTAAAGTAAAGTCCAATCTTCTGTTTTTATTTGCAGCAAACTTATCAATAACAATAAAGTCCCTAAATCTACACTTTGCGATCTGTGTCAAGTTAATTTCGGGTTTAGGTCTTCCCTCATTTTTAATTTTAATTTTTTGCTCAATACTTAATGAGCTAAAATTGTTTTTTAAAAAATATTCCACATATATATAAATTCATACAGCAATTAACACCCAATGAACTCAACGGCGCACATTTAAATTGTGCGAGTTTTCCTATTAGAATCGCGCTTTCCCCCACCACACCTACTAGTACAAAATGCATAGTTGACAACCGGCTTGGCGAGAGCTATTACACCACCTTTTGTTCCATTGTTTAACGGTACGTTAAAATAGGAGGGTTCTAACTTATATTACGGTATCATAAGAAGATAAATTTAAATGAACAATATTTTTTCTTTATGGGGTAATTCTTTATGTAGTATGGGGGTGCACGTGCTCCTGTGGAGAAACCGCCACTGCCGCTCTCCCAACTTACCGCCCTGGGCGGGGGCCCAGGTTGCCCCCCCCCCCCCTAGAGCGGGCCCTGATTCCTAGCTACACTATTTCGGAACTTCGACGGATCCAGTTTCGCTAACACTGTAGCTTTGTCAGATGACAATGATTTAATAAAAGTTGAAACTAAAAAGGAAGGTGCAATAAAAGTAAATTATTGAAGATGTAAATAAAACAGTGGAAGGGTTACAATAGCGGGAGAATTCAAGAGAGGGTTAAAAAAATTAAATAAGGTACAATATGGGTAATTTACAAAATCCTAAGTATGGTGAACATAATTAATTTAGCAAAGATAAATTATTCAAATCTAATTTATAAGTAAGTAACAGGTCCGTATTTTTAAGTTTATTTATTTCTATAGATTCTAACAAATTCAGTTTTAAGCCTTTGTTTTTTATATGTAAGATTTTAGAGGAAGGATCGAAATTATATTGATTATCAAGTAAATGGTTAGCATAGTTTGAGTCGGTTTTGTTTTTAGAAAACTGTTATAATGTTCCTGTATTATTTTGTTAAAATGTCTACCCGTTTCGTCAAGCTTCTTTTCACGGTATGACCCATAGAATAGTAACTCTCCCTCTAAATAAAATCAATTTTCAAAAAGAACTAAACATTATAAAACAAATTTTACAAAATGCAGTTAATAATGGATAATACTCATATGTAATTGACAAAATCCTAAAAAAGAAAACTTACAAAAAGGCTATTGACTTAGTTTTTCCTAGGAGCAAAAACTGACAAATTGAAACTCGACAATTTCTTTGGACAACCTAGCAAAGTAATTGGCAATTTTCTTAACAAACTTGATATACATTTGTCTTACCAAAGTAATAACTCTTGAAGTAAATTTATCAAAAACAATAAAAGTAAAAGCGGTAAAAAGAAAAAATCAGGCGTCTATAAATTAAAATGCAAAGATAGTCCTAAAACATACATTGGCCAAACGGTTAGACATTTTAACAAAAGAATACAGAAACATTATAACAGTTTTCTAAAAAACAAAACAGACTTAAACTATGCTAACCATTTACTTGATAATCAATATGTTTTCTATCCTTCCTCTAAAATCTTACATATAAAAAACAAAGGCTTAAAACTAAATTTGTTAGAATCTATGGAAATAAATAAACTTAAAAATACGGACCTGTTACTTACTGATCAATTAGATTTAAATAATTTACCTTTGTTAAATTTATTCTGTTGACCACATACTTAAGATTTTCTAAATTACCGATATTATTTAATTTTTAAACCCTTTGTTGGATTTTCCCGCTATTGTAATCCTTCCACTGTTTATTCACATCTCTAATAATTTAATTTTATTGCACCCCACTTTTTATTTTTCCTTTATTAAATCATTGTCATCTGACGAAGTTACAGTGTTAGCGGAACATGTAATTCTTCTAGTTAATATAGTGGAAATTTACATGTTCAACTTTGTTTTACTGTATCCCATACATAATACTATTGTGATAAAGCTCTGTTATAGGTGGTTTACCACCCTCTTTTTGGCTTAGAAAAATCAAACGACTTCATTCGAGTTCAACGTATGTCTATCTATATTTACTGACGAAATACATGACCCTATTTTATAATTGTTTATTTTACAAACTTATTCTAATATTTAAATAAACTACTTTAATTAGCCTACGTCTATAATTATACTGGTTATACTAATATACAGAGTGTACAGCTATTCTTACACTACACCTCCTACGGAAGAGAAAAAAAAAAGAGAAAAAAAAAATGTTTAACATATCTCTCTAATTACAAACTCAGGTTCCTATCACTATACAATTTAACCCTATTTTTATGAATTTCCTTGGTTTTGTTTTCTATTAAAATTACAATATTTGGTGACTTATCTTCTACGACCACATATGGACCGGTAAAAATTTGTTCGAGTTTATTTCCGGTTTCGTTTTTTATTAAAACTTGGTCGCCTTTTTTATAACTTTGTGCGTTGACTTTTGAATCGTGACACTTTTTACGTTGTATTTTTGATTTAATGAGGTTATTTTTGGCATCATCCCAAGCTTTCTGTAATCTATATTTTAGTTCTAGTGGGTAGTTATCGAAATTGTACAATGGGTCAATACCTGTGTCGATATTTGAAGGGAGTTTGCATTGCTTACCAAACACAAGTTCGTATGGAGTGTATTTTGTGTTAGTGTGAACAGTATTGTTAAATGCAAAACACCAGAACTGAACCCAAGAACTCCAACTGTCCGGGTGTTCTGCTGTTTGTATTCGTAAATAAGCGCCCAGATTTTTATGTGTATTTTCCAACGACCCTAGTGTTTGGTGATGATAAGCTGTTGATGAAAGTTGTTTAATTTGTAAAATTTTGCATGCTTCCTTCAGAGTTGTAGCTATAAATTCTGTACCTTGATCTGACACAATTGTTTCAGGTATTCCATATCTTAGAATAAAGTTGTCCACAAAAGATTTCGCAACTGTTTGTGCTTCTTTATTTTTGATAGGGTAACCTTCCACAAACTTTGATAATTCACACTGTAATGTTAATATATATTTATTCCCGTATATGTCTTCCGGCAAAGGTCCTACCAGGTCTAAAAATAATTTTTGAAAAGCGGATGAAGCAGTTGTGGTAATTGACATCGGCTCAATATTAGGCCTAGAATGTTTAAACCTTTGACAATGATCACAATGCTTTACAAAATCGTTAACATCTGCGTGTAAACTTGGCCAAAAATAGTACTTCTTTATGTTATTATACATTCTGGTAATGCCAGTATGACCGCCGCTCGGAAGAATATGAAAATCATTTAATATTATTTGTTGCATATCTCTATCAGATATTTTTTGTACATCTTTTATAATTGAAATTTTTATATTAGCCATTTTTAATTCTGAGGGATCCCTACCTATACTATTTATTAATTGCGCATTATTATTATTCTTTAAAATATATATTTCTGGTACCTTATATTTTATACAAATATCCTTAAGGTCTCTCAACGATGCATTGCATGCGACCGTCGATCGAGAATTCTTAATTTTTAAAACTTTCTCTTTTTTTGAAAAAATTATGTGGCTTGTACAATAATCATATTTTTTATTTTTTGTTAATTTATTAAATTCGAATTCTGAAATGCAATAAGCTTCATAAGAATTTTTCTGCGGTTTTAAAAGTTCCACCACTCCTGGGTGATCAAGCCTTTCGTGTAAGGAACTATCAAAACTCGGCCTATTTAATTCTTTCTTCGCTTGCTGCCTTGTCATAACAAACATTGTGTTGCACACGCTGTTTGACATTTGTTTAAGTTTTTCCGATGTGGTTTCAATTCTAGATAGTGCATCGGCTACTACATTTTTACTACCTTTTATATATCGCACGTCAAAATCGTACTCTTCTAACAATAATCGAAATTTGGTAAGCCTGCTAGAAGGATTATTCATTCCGAAAAGGTATACAAGAGGCCTATGATCCGTGTAAATGATAAATTTTCTTCCAAATAGGTAATGTCTAAAACTTTTTACTGCAAAAATAATTCCCAAAAGTTCTTTTTCAATAACCGGATAGTTTATCTCCGCCTTATTTAACTGTCTAGAAATATATGACACTGGTGCACCATCTCCGTTCGAGAGGGTAGCTCCTAATGCTTTATTGGACGCGTCTGATGTCACTATAAAAGTATTAGTCTCGGAAAAATTTGGAAATTGTAATACTGGCGGGCTCACCAGTGCTTGCTTTAGAGTTTCAAATGCTTTTTGACATTCTGATGTCCAGTGAAACTGCACACCTTTACGCGTTAAATAATTTAACGGAGCAACTTTTTGTGCAAAATGTTTAATGCTTTTTCTATAAAAATTTGCTGATGCCACAAACCTCTTGACTTCCTTTTCGTCTTTTGGTATAGGATAGTTTTGTATAGCCTGAACTTTTTGAGGATCGGGGCAAACCCCGTCTGCTGAAATCACGTGTCCGAGATATAAAAGTTCTTTTTTCAAGAAGTCACACTTTTCGGGATTTAACTTTAGATTCACGTCTCGTAATCTTTGTAAAACTTTTATTAAGTTACTGTTATGAGTTTCTAGGTTATTACCAAAAATAATTAAGTCATCCAAGTAAACAAAACAAGACGAATAAGTTAGTCCCGATAAAGCAATTGACATTGCTCTAGAGAAAGAACTAGGACTTATCTTAAGCCCCATTGGCAGTCTAGTCATTTGAAACTGTCCTTGGCCAGTTACAAATGCTGTACAAGGCCTACTTTCTTTTTCTAGTTCAATCTGATAATATCCTTGCGATAAATCTAAATGTGAAAAATATACCGCGCCGGACAAAGAATCTAAAATTTCTGATATACACGGTAATGGAAATTTATCATCCTGTATATTTGAATTTAAAGTTTTCCTATAATCTATTACCATTCTCCACGTTTTATTTCCTTGGTCATCTGCTTTTTTAGGTACTAGCAAAATTGGTGCCGACCATGGAGAAGAGGCTTCTTCAATTGTCTTTTCCTGTAGCATTTTACCAATTTGTTTGTTAAGTTCAATTTTTTGAGAATAAGGTAGACGATAAGGTTTAACATAAACAGGGCTTGTGTTAGGTTGTAGGTGAATTTTTTGTTTGTAAATTTTTGTCGTAGTTAAAGATTCCCCTTTTAAGTGAAAAACATCCGAGTATTTAGAGCAATTTTTTTGTAAAGAGAACTTTTGTGATTTTTCAAGATGATCTAATTTTACGGTGCTTAACAATTTATCTATTCTGTTTACAGTTTTGTCGACTGAGTTATACTGACATATATCATAATAGTATAATGGCACAATTTTTGGAGCAAAATTTTTTATGTTCACATCTTGATTGCGTGTATTAAGAATTCGTACTGGAATACGATTAGAAATTGCTTTTACCAAAATTGCCGCAACAAATACACCCTCACAAATTTCGTCTGGTATTACAACGCATTCTTCATTTGTGTTGGTATAAAAGTATTTTATTACTTCATGTCTAGCCGGTATACAAGTGTAATTATTATGATTCGAGTGAATAGGCGTTAATATTTGTTTATTGTTTACACTGAATGATAAACAAAAGTTTTCGTAGTCTAACTTAGCAAAGTATCGCATAAAAAAGTCTGTTCCAATTAAACCATGCACATTGTCCTCAAAACTGTCGATCAGCAAAAACTCGTGACACACTTTTGCACCATTTATATCTAAACATAAATTTGTCGAGCCTTGCGAAATTATTGTCCCAGAGACCCCGTTAATTTTTGTTCTCTTTAAATAATTAATTTTTTCTGTTTTGTCTAAGCCGCCCTTAAAAATGACACTTATTGAAGCCCCGGTATCAAGTAAAATTTTTAAATTTTTATTTTTATACTTCACGTAAATAAAATTAAGTCCGTTAGTATTAAATATAAATGGGGCAGGAAAGCCTATCTTTTTATTTAGAGGGGCCTCGAAAAAATGTTTCGCTACTATTTACATTAGGATCATCATATTCTTCAGAATTCATATAATATCCTCTTTGATTTGAATTATTACCAAGAAAACGCCCCCTAGTATTATACTGTCCCCGTGGTGAATAACTAGTATTAGAGCGAAAACCTCTCCCTCTAATAGTATTATTATTTCCTTGCTGACCACGCGAGAAAAATCCCCTAAAATTATTACTGGTTGCTCCAAAATTATTTACACCCCTATTACTCCGGAAGTTGGTATTTTGTCCACCCCTATTATTATAATGGTGATATCGTCGTGAGCCTCGCATGTGAAATAAAGGTTTTGAATTTGTTTCACTTAGATCTTCATCTTTCGCGCCACCAATTGCCTCGCTAAGAGTATCGTAATTTCGCGCTTTTACTATGGTTCGCAAGCTGAAATTTTGAAGGCCATTAGCAAAAGAACTTATAGCGATTTTCTCATTGACCGGCCTCAAGATATCCATCACTCCCGAGTCTCCCCCAGACTGAGATATGGATAGGTCGACCATTAATTCTTCAATAGCTTTTCCAAACTCTTCTACAGACCTTGACCCTTGTTTTATGTTATTTAGCTGAGAAGATAAAGCAGTCGCGGATTTTTTTTTGATAAAATGTCGCCTAAGATCCGTAACTAAAAGTTGATTTGAAGCATAGGATGATTTTAATCTGATATTTGCATTTCCCGATAAACGCGTTTTTAGTACATATGTGGTTAACAATAATTTACCCGCGTCGTCCAAAAGTGCATCATACCATTCAATTCCATTAATTAATTGTAAAGTTACAGTTTCAGAACCATTCATAACTGGTAAAAGGCTTGATGCAGTTTTAGGATCGAATTTTTGAGTCATCTTTGCTGCCGCTTCGTCAAAATTTTCCGAATCTGAGTCAGAGGAAACCAAAATTTCGCTTTCTTTCCTTGCTATCGTGATATCCCCCTGACTCGCTGTTAGGTACTGTTCTATCCGCTGTATATAATCCCTAACTATATTTATTAACTCAGGTTCGTTTGTTTTTGAATTAAAAGTTTCCCTAAAGTTCCCTAATTCTAATGTATAATTTTTAAATTTATTTAGCTTACGTAGATTATATTTCTCCTTCTGTCTCTTTTCTGCATTATCTTTTATTAAATTCCTCTTAAATACTTTGACTTCATCCAGTAAATATACCAATTCAGTGGGCACGGACATTCCCTTTTTTATCCATTAATTTAACCATGCTCCTTTGCTTCAAAAACCCATACTTAGTTAAATTGTAACCTAAAAAAAAACTAAAATGTTCCTCTTCTTACTTTAGACTTTTTCTCGGCTTCTCCCGATTTCTTGCCGAATTTCTGCTCGTATCCTCTGTTTGATTGTTGTTGCAATTCTTTTATATATGCACCAGCCAAAGAAAATTGCCAACCCTGCAATAATACATATGCTGAGGACATCTTGTATAGAGCCAAAACCCTTGTTACTGAGGCTATTAGTTTGGCCACCGCTATTCCCTGCTTGAGCTATAATGATTTCTTCTTTGCTCTGGTTTTTGCCCATTTTGATCAATCAACTCGGTTCGTTAGCAGGATCGCCATGTGATAAAGCTCTGTTATAGGTGGTTTACCACCCTCTTTTTGGCTTAGAAAAATCAAACGACTTCATTCGAGTTCAACGTATGTCTATCTATATTTACTGACGAAATACATGACCCTATTTTATAATTGTTTATTTTACAAACTTATTCTAATATTTAAATAAACTACTTTAATTAGCCTACGTCTATAATTATACTGGTTATACTAATATACAGAGTGTACAGCTATTCTTACACTACACTATAATTATCGATTTCCACCTAGTATCGGCTGAATCAATTAATTTTTTTAATATTTTGAGGTTAGTTTTATGTTGATTCTGCAATACTTAGCAGTAGTAGTTGTTGCGGGGAGGCTCAGCAACCTGGCAAGTAGACCAAAGCGTTCCTTTTTGCCTACCCCTAAATCTTTCTCCAACTACTATAACCACCTGTGCCATCGCATAACCTTCCTAATTTCGTTATAAAAGTCGGAATGTCCTCCTCCCAGGCAGGGGCGGATGGGACACCTCGGACCGGCGCGGGAAGTCAATTGAAACGGCGCCGCGTCGTGTCGATCCAATAAAAAAATGAAAAGACATAAATATGTATTTTTTTATCCACTTACGACATATTTTTTAAAACTCATAAATAAATATAGTTTAAAAAAACTAAAAAACAAGCTTTAAAAATTAATCCAACTAAAAAGCGGAAAATAAATATATTTTAAAATAATTCTTGAAATTCTTAATTTATAGGCAGAAAATAATAATAAACGATAAACATTTGTATTATTGTAAAAAAAAGCGTGGGGTTCTCGATATACGAAAAATTAGCCCAAAGCGACCCACGCTTTTTTCACAATACTACTAATATTTATCGTTCATTATTATTTTCTGCCTATATATTAAGAATTTCAAGAATTATTTTAAACTATATTTATTTTCTGCTTTTTAGTTCGATTAATTTTTAAAGCGTTTTTTTATTTTTTTTTAAATCTATTTATTTTTTAGTTTGAGTTATTGTTAAGAAAAACATTTTTTTTTGCGTAGATTGAGCTAGATTAGTAGATTATTGTATTGTCAGCGGTTCTTGATAAGTCTACAAAATTTAAACTAAATCTGGCCATTTAAAGTGGGTCAAAAACGGGTTCAAAGAAGTCGGTTTGGTCAATAATTATTATAGTAAATATTTTAAACATTTATTCTTATTCTATTGAAAATGAAATAAGATAAAAAAATAGAAAGGCTAATTTATTTTTCATTAGTGGGTACATTGTTTAAACGTAAAGTTCATTCATCTGTTTTTATTTGCAGCAAACTTATCAATAACAATAAAGTTCCTAGATTTACACCTTGTTGGAATCGTACTTTCTTTTAACTGCTGGTTCTATTCTACGTAGTAATGTGTTGGTTCTATTCCATACTGCTTGCCATTCATCAACAATTTTATTTTTTAAGTTGTTTTTGAAAACAGTTTTTGTTAACACTCTGTTATTTACGGCTTGGTCGATATTTTGGTCGTCAATAAGAGCGTCAGGAAATTCTACATCGATATGTCTTAAATATTCTAGATATCTTATTGCAAGGGGGCGCGTGATGGTAACTCTGTTGGCGTATATGTTTTGGTCTGGAAATAAGAATTCATTGTTTGAATTTCTAGGATCGGATTTAACACTTGTTAGGTATGATGTTTTTAAAGTTTTTCTCCTTAGTTCTAGGGGCATTATGGCGGACTCACAGTAGAGACTCTGGACCGGAGTTGTTGGAAATGCACCTAGACAATAACGAATTCCTATATTTTGTATTTTGTCTAGCCTTTTTAAATGACTTTCTCTGGCTGAGGAGTATACAATGCTGCCGTAGTATAGTTTGGACAGTATTATTGCTTTGTATATCATAAATAGACTCTTCGGATCAGCGCCCCATTTTGTATGAGCTAAGACTTTTAGTACGTTTAAAGATTGTCTACATTTTGCATTTAAGATTTCAAAGTGCTTATGCCAGGTGAGTTTATTATCAAAAATCAGTCCCAAGAATTTAATACTATCGACACACTCTATAGCGTCTTCTTTTATATACAGCAATGGATCGTAGTGTGGTTTTCTAAGCCTGCAGAAGTGAATGCATTTTGTTTTCTCCATGGCAAAACGAAAACCAATATTCTCTCCATTTTCAATAAGTTTATTAATTGCTGTTTGCAATATGCGTGTAATGTCTCCGACTTTTTTACCACTGAGAAGAATTGCTACATCATCGACATAAATGCATTTTTTATTTGTTGGTTGAGTCCTTTGCAAAATCATTTATGGCGATTGCGAATAGAGTGCAGCTGAGTGTTGATCCTTGTGGGACGCCATTTTCGAGTATTCCAATTTTTGAAAACTCATTTGCAACTCTTACTTTGAAACGTCTATTCTCAAGAAACGATTTAATAAGCAATGGTAGTTTTTCCTTTAGTCCAAATTTTGACAATTTGTTTAAGATGCCATACCTCCATGTCATGTCAAAAGCTCCTTTTATGTCAAAGAAAACGGCTATCAGGTGTTCTCTTTTCCTAAACGCTTCTTGAATAGAATGTTCCATCAGGACTAAATGATCTGTAGTTGATCTTTTTTTCCTATACCCTGCTTGATAGGGGACTAACAAACTGTTATTTTCTAGATAGTCTTGAAGTCTATTATTTACCATCTTCTCAAATAGTTTTCCCATACAGCAGGTAAGGCTGACTGGTCGAGATCCTGATGGCAATTGTTTATTTTTGTTAGGTTTCGGTATGGAAACTATCACTGCTTCTTTCCAGGATTGCGGGTAAGTATTTTCATTCCATAGTTTCTTATATAGTTTTAAAAGTGTATTTTTTATTTCAGGTGTTATGTTTTTAAGCATGTCATATGCGATTGTGTCTGTTCCTGGAGCACCGGTTTTGCATTGCTGGAGTGCATCATCTAGTTCTTTTAAAATAAAAGGTAAGTTGTAGTCTAAGTCATTGTCTGTGGTAAAGTCTATATTCGCTTCTAAGTTGTTTTTTATTTCTAGAAAATTTGGTTGATAATTCTCGTTATTGCTGACTTGTTCAAAATGGGTGGCAAATATGTTTGCTATTTCTACAGAATTTTCAGTTATGGAGCCATTTTCTGTTTGTAAGGAGGTGATTGTGTTGCATGTATTAATGCCTGACACCGCTTTGACTTTTTTCCACACTGCTTTTATTTCTGTATCGGGTGTTATTGTTGCTGTGTACTGATTCCAAGTGTCCCTTTTGTTTTTAAGTACGATTTTTCTAGCCATTGCTCTGGTTTTTTCAAACGTTATTAGGTTTTCGATGGTGGGAGACCTTTTGAATTTGTTTAGAGCTAGTTTCTTAAGTTGAATTATATTTTTGGTTTCCTCATTCCACCAGGGGACTTTTTTGAAAGGTTTACCTCCAGATTTTGGTATACTGCTATTTGCTGATAGAATTAAGTATACAGTCCGTGACACTCAACTCTGTCGGGGACTTTAATGACTTTCTAAAATTTTCCCAATTCGCTTTGGCTTATTATTATTATTATTATTATTATTATTATTATTATTATTATTATTATTATTATTATTATTATTATTATTATTATTATTATTATTATTATTATTATTTTTTTTTTGTGTCTTGGGTGGGAAAACCATCAAAAGGCGCTTGGCTGGTTATTGGGTGCCAAGCAGTGTAGGATTTCTACCTCACTAAAAACCCACCCAAGAAGAGCATCGACTGCTATGGTCATTAGCTCTTAGGAACAATTTTTACGGTAATTATTTTACGGTTAGTATATGTCAAATTTTGTCAAATAAATTGATGCTTTTCATACATTCCAAGGTGTTGCTAATGTTTTCTTTTTCAGATTTTTTCCGTGTTTGGCTTTAGGCTATATTGCTGTCTTTGTACATTGAACAGTGGACATTCACTGATGACATGTGCTACTGAAAGGACTACTTGACACTGATCACACATTGGTGCTGGTTCTCTTTGAAGAAGATGTTGGTGAGTAAGAGTTGTGTGTCCTGTACCAAGTCTGTTATTATAGTATTATTATTATTATTATTATTATTATTATTATTATTATTATTATTATTATTATTATTATTATTATTATTATTATTATTAATATTATTATTATTATTACTATTACTATTACTATTACTGTTACTATTACTATTACTATTACTATTACTATTACTATTACTATTACTATTACTATTACTATTACTATTACTATTACTATTACTATTACTATTACTATTACTATTACTATTACTATTACTATTACTATTACTATTACTATTACTATTACTATTATTATTATTAATATTATTATTGAGCACTGGTGAGGGGGGGGGCTAATGCCCCTGTAAAAGCTGTTCGGGTGCGCGGTTTGTCCTATCAGGTCAATATGGTTAATAATAAAAACAAAACAGGGCCTAGAATGGAACCCTTAGGAACACCTATAATTAGTGTCTAGAATTGACGAATGTTCTAGACTTTCCGTTAAAGTTGTTGATGCTAACCAACTGGTCTCCGTTCGTTTACACAAGATTGTTTCCACTCCAGAGCAAATCCGCATATTCCATACCTACTTCTTTAATTTTTAAAAGGGGATAAATTAAAAGCCGTGCTGAGGTCACCGAAGACCCCAACAGGGCATCGTACATTATTTATTTCTGATTAAATATACCTTATTTTAACGACCAGCTATTTTTTAAAATATGGGTAAACATAGTTAATGGTAAAAACTATCTTATACGGTTAAACGGTCAACGATATACTTTTAAAAAGAACTGTGTGGTTTATATTATATTAAGCTGAAAATATACATTTTTTTAAACGTGAAGAAACTCAAACATCATAATTTCTAATCTATAAATCAGTATAAACATTTATTTCTGTATTGGACTTTTAAAACCGTCGGATAAATTATGGTTTTTCCTTAAGATGAATTCAATTATGGTTCATCATCATTCTGAACCAGCATGAGCTTTACAATATTTAGCTGTGACCACTTTTTCTTTACCGCCTTATCACAGCGATCGCTCCATTTTATAGCTTATTATTTTATTGTTGGCCAGCATCGCATAAGGTGGTCGATTTTTTTCTTGTATTCCATAGATTTTATATCGATAGAGGTAAATACACGAGTTGATGGATAAGGAATTATTAATAGCGTGAACAGAGGTAAATTTATTTTTGGAGTAAGATCCTTTAGTTTTTTTTTGACAAACAAAACTATCCTGAAAATAATAAATTAATAAACAAATGGATGTCAACGTTTTGTCATGATTTGACAAGCTAACCTAACCTCAAGTTATTTAGAACTCACATATTATAATTATGTAACCAGTATATTGCCAATAGTATGAAATCAGGTTATTGAAAAGTGAAGCCACTATTGCCTCTCGGATTTAAAACGGGAAAAGAACTCTTTTTGGCGAAAATATAGCAAGACGAACAAAGAAATAAAATACGGAAGGTGATTCGTTTTTGACAGCCTAGTTTCAAAGTTTAACTTGAAAGTATACTTAAATTAATAACGTTTTTTTCCAAAGTTTTGGGAATTTTTTCAAAATTAATATACCTATTATTTTATTGTGAGTTAAATCAAGGTACCGTTGTTAAAAAATTATTAGTTGCTAAGGGACAATATAATATGTCAATGCACATTGGTTTTCAACATGTCATAACCTTGAAATTCGTAAAAGTATTCACAAGATTGTTGGACGGATTTCCAAACAAGAAATTGTCAGAATTTTTGGGAATGAAAGTATTTCCAAAACAACTATATATCGGACGATAGCTGAATGCGAACAAGGCATACCTTGTTTGAAAGTTGGTACCTAAAAGTGGCAGACCTACGGTTTTTAACGGTGAAAATAGAGTGGTGCAAAGTGGAAAGCATATCTTATCGAAAGCTCGGAAGGAGATTTCGGGTATGTGATTCAACCATACAACCAAAGAAACAATTTGAAATTTCACAAAAGATGGAAATGTCCACTATACACTAATAATAAAATTAGTTACAAAGAATTCCTATTTGCTGCAGAGCATTGCGACGAAATCTTTTCGCCAATAAGAGAGTCATTATAATGGATGACGAGAAATACTTCAGAAATGAAGGGTAACGATGACTTTACAGAGATAACATCGAAGAATGCCGTAAAGTAAAAAAATATTGTAGACAAGGTTCTAGCTTGTGCGGCCATTTCAAAAAAGAGTAAAATTATATCAAGACCGTATGTCGGGTGGGTAAGACGTGAAGGTTCCAAATTTACTAAATTTCTTCAATGATAATTGTCAGGAGATGACATAATGTTTTAGCTGGATTTAGCGTCTTGTCACTACGCCCGAATTACAAGGGATTGGTTAGCGGCAAAAAAAAAACCTATTGTGCCACGAAACGACAATCCCCAAACATTCAGCAAGCTTGCCCAATTGAAACTTTTTGGTCCTTGTTAAACAGAAAAGTCTATGACAAGCCCCGGATAATCCAACAAAAAATTCGAGAAATCGATATAAACTCTGTACAAAGTTCAATGCGACAAGTCGGAATGAAGCTTCGCGCGATTGAAGACCACGTACAGTTGACGACATATAAATTCGTACACTCCACCCATACATAACTCAATTACAACAAAATTAGGTAAAACGGGTTTCTCACCTTGCTGCTTATATCTAGATAGAACACCACCTATATACATAGCTGTAAATTATTGTATGTACGATTTTTTACCATAAATAATAATGGTTATTTCTAAATATTTTTGTGTTTAAATTACAGCCGCGAAATAAGAAAATTATAAAATAATACCAGGAAAACTACAAAAGTATAAAGCCAAAAATGGTAAATTTATTAATAAACAACAAACAAAATACTAATATTTAATTGCTGCGCCATTGGATTCTTAACACTAATCGTAATCTTCTTGGCATTGACAAAATAATACTTCTGGTGTTATTCGGAGTTAGCCCTTCCTAAATTTATTCTATTTTATCAAATAACTCTATTTCATTCGGTGGTTTAAAATTTATTTTGTACATTTTTTTACCATCAATCCCCAAACATTTTCAATTGGATTTAAATCAGGTCTTCTTGAGCACCAAGGCAAATATGTTACATTATTTTGTCTAAACCAGTTTCCTTTATTTCTTGCAGTAAGTATGCACAAGGCAGTTATCCTGCTGAAATATAAAGTCATTTCCTTTAAAAACTATCGCGACAGAAGAAAGAAAAACTTTTTCCAAAATCTGAAGATATATATTCCAGCATTATTATAATAATATTAAACAAATTGCAATTAATAACGAATATAACTCAAATCTAATTGACCAAATCCTAAAAAAAGAAAACTTACAAAAAGGCTATTGACTTAGTTTTTCCTAGAAGCAAAAACTCGGACCAATTTAAACTTGTCACTTTCTTTGGACAACCTAGCAAAGTAATTTTATTAAAAACAATAAAACTAAAAACGAACTATAAATTAAAATGCAAAGATTGTCCTAAAACATACATTGGCCAAACAGGTAGACATTTTGACAAAAGAATACAGAAACATTATAACCGTTTTCTATAAAATAAAACTCAAACTATGCTAACCATTTACTTGATTATCAGCATAATTTCGATCCTTTCTTTAAAATCTTAGATACAGAAAACAAAGGCTGAAAACTAAATGTGTTAGAATCTTTGAAATAAATAAACACAAAAATACGAACCTGTTACTTAATGATCAATTAGATTCAAATAATTCACCTTTGTTCAATTTATTCTGTTGACCATATACTTAAGATTTTGTAAATTACCCATATTGTACCTAATTTAATTTATTTTTTTTAATTTTGTCTCGAAACAGATCTATTTTGAACTCGATAGCGCGTTCGAAATAGATCTATTTCGAACTCCGAATTTTATTATTTAAAGGTTGGCCCTACGTGACATGTTTTTTTTCACCGTTTAGCATAGCATTCTAGATAACTAATATTTTTTAGTCCAAATATGCAAAATACTACAAGAACCCACGTATGTATGGATGTTTGGTTGCCTAGATCTACAAATCTGTATGTATTGTTTTAGTTCATTAAAAAACACATATTAAATAATAACTTTATTGACGGAGAACTATTTTGCTTTTGTAGATGCTTCAAGCTATTATTTTCTGCCAAATCCTATCCAAAATTCAATCTACTAACCTTCCAATGTCGATTTTAACTACAACTTTATTTGAATTTTCCATCTTCCCTATACTAAATTGCAATGCCGTGACGTAAAATCACGTCTTTTGAAATTCGAAAAAAAGTAGCAAAATTGCCCGAATTTCCGAACATGTATCGTATATGTACCGAATGTACAAGGATCACACAACGTATTCCGTCCAATTTCAAATCTCATATCGCTAAAATAACTTTAAAATCTCGTGGTGAAAATGGGTCAATAAATCAAAAAATGACAGTTCGCAAAATAATTTTTGTTGCCCAGAGGCTACTATGATAAAAAATAGTATTACCAACATAAAATTTAGACATAAAAATTTACCAAATTTGAAGGATTTATTTTCTTTTTAAATATGTGTTTTTATTGAAAAAACTACAAATTAGAAAAAATAGTATAACGTACGTGTTATATAAAGCAGTTTTAAGCACTTGTCCCATTATAAAGCTCGTTTTTTAACATGGACGCATGCTATAAAATGATGCTTTATAAAACGCGTACGTTAATATACTATTAAACCCTCTGTTGGATTTTCCCGCTATTGTAACCCTTCCACTGTTTTATTTACATCTTCAATAATTTAATTTTTTTGCACCCCAATTTTTATTTTTCACCTTTATTAAATTATTGTCATCTGACGAAGCTACAGTGTTAGCGAAACATGTCATTTTTCTAGTTAATATAGTGGAAATTTACCAATTCAACTTTGTTTTACTGTATCCCATAATACTATAATTATGGATTTCCACCTAGTATCGGCTGAATCAATTAATTAATCAGTGATTCAAGGTGAAACACCAATTTTTATGCCAGTTGTTCGTTTGTGTTTTAATTTTGACTTAACCTCACAAGTAAAGCAACTTTAACATATTTTATTTCCACTCTTCTCATTCACGTACAGGGAATATTATTTACCTAGATGGGTTCAAAAAGACGTAATTCATCTACTTCTACATCACAGTTAATTTTTTTGAAAAAGACATAATTAAAGAATACCAATAAATACCCAACGAAAACCTAAAAACAGGGACAGAATGAAACTATAATTTCCAAAACCATAAAGTAAACAAAACAAACAACTGATCTGATTTTCATGATTCTGCAATTCCCCAGATTCACTTGGGATCCCTTTGACGGTAGTGGGGTGTAGTGTGTAGTAGTGATCATTTGCCAATCGAAGACAAGTCAGATCAGTTAGATCGGTCCGGATCGTTCTAAAACCAGCGAATTGAGCGAATAGAACATAACATGCCCATGATCTACAAATTTGGTCTCATCTTCGACGTAAAAACCGAACTAGACAATCATTCTGGTTTACGACAGGAGTCAATTTCATTTATTGCATCCTGTTTGGCCACACTTACCTCGACTCACCTTATCACTGTTTTTATTTACTGTTTGTCAACCATACGCAGAAGTTGGTTGATTAATTTCCTAAGAGAACGTAATATTCTCCAACATATCGGTGGAATTTTAAAAGATTGTGGAGCGGTTATAATGTTATAAATAAAACGTATGTAGAATTTTAATAGCTTTATTATGGGCTTTAGAAATACTCGATGTGTTGAAACTTTTTACTTATAATTTTAAATGTCAAACGGTTTGAAGCATAATAATTACGAGTAGCTTGTAAAGTCGCGACACATCTGCTTTTAAAAGCCCTGCTTAGGTAGAACCTAATTTGTATCATAATTTAAGTTTCAAAAAATCAAGTATCTCTTGGAGATTTACAAAAAACTTAGTTTTTCCACTAGTAAAGTGCTTTTTTCTTAATAAAAAGCTTTTATTCTAAGAAATATGAAAAAATGTTATTAAGAACAGATGTTCAGAAAGAAAAACTGAATAAGAAAATTCTATGCCTACGTTGATATTTTACATTATTTTCATATATCTACCACCCTTCCATGAACATTTCTTATAATTATTATCTAAATGTGTAACAGACGAATAAAAATAAACCGATCGTGTTAAAATTTTGCAACTTAACATAATTAATTTATTATTTTTAACGAAATTTCCCGTCCCTCCGAATTTTTTAATATCTTCAACAGGAAGAGAAATCAAAGTCGACACAGGATTTTAAAATTTTGTCTTCTGACTAGGTTTCTCTCTTTTCTTAACAACATTTTTCCTATCTCCTAGAGAAAAAGCCTCGAAAAAAGCACTTAGGTACTAGTGGTCAAATTAAGTTTTTTGTAAATTTCCAAGACATACCTACAGTGTCTCCACGGATAGAGGTTGAAAGAGGACAAACTATTTTATTAGTAGGTTAGAAGAGAAATTCATTCTTAATAAAAACGTCTGCTTGTGCTGAAACTACAATTTCGAATATCAGATTTGCGATTACTATACATACAGGGTTCGTCACAAACAACATTTTTAGTTTTTTTTTGTTCAATTTCTTGATATATTAAATGGATTTTGCTAGTGTTAAAACTACAATTTCAACTATTAGATTTGCGCTTACTATACAGGGTTCGTCAAAAACAACAGTTTTTTTTTCAATTCCTTTTGATGATTGTGTTCAAGTATAAAATGCAGGTTTAATACCTGACAAGAACTGTGACCAGGGTAATGTCTGTCATCAAGAAGGATAAAAAAGCTCATATATTTTTTACCTTAAAATGTTCAGATTTTTAGTTGTTATTTTTCACAATAAAGTTTTTAAAATGGATATGGTCAATCATCATTGATTAGCCCGACGTTTATACATAAGAAGTTGGTCCCAGCGAGACGGATGAGATAGAAAAATAAAGAAAACAGTCCATTAAAATTAAGGTGAGCTAGTGACAATACTAGCATACTGATATTCAGTGCTGTATATCAGGTTAAGGTAGCTTGACACGGCCGGTGTCGGTGTGAGATTACCGTAAATTATTGCATATTTTTTAATATATTCTTCCATTCTGATCAACAATGTCTACAACGAATGACGAATTAAGGGTTTTAAAGGCTAAGAGAGGGCAAATTAAGGGAAAACTCACAAGAGCTAGGGGATATTTCGATAATATTGATAAGGAATCTATTGATGACAGGTTAATTACTGAAGTAGAGATGAGGTTGGAAAAGGTGTTTCTTCTATATGATGAATTTAATGATATTCAAGGGGAAATAGAGTTAATAGAATATAGTAGTGACGATGAGGCTCTTAACTTTGAGCACTCTTATTTTGGACTTGTAAGTTCAATGCAATCATTTTGCGATAAGTTTAGAAAAACAGATGTTTCAACTCACAGTGGTGGGTCACCTCAAGCGATCGGTGTACAGTCTTTGGTTAAATTGCCGCCTATTAAACTAAATACCTTTAATGGTAAGTACGATTCGTGGCTAGAGTTTAAAGATTGTTTTCTTGCTTTAGTACATAACAATAACGCCTTGACAGATATACAACGATTTTATTATCTAAGGTCATCTCTCGAGATTAATGCCCAACAAATAATTAAATCGATAGAGGTTTCTTCTGCTAATTATAAAATAGCTTGGAAAATGCTAGAAGAACGTTTTGAGACTAAAAAAATTAATTATCCATAATCATTTAAAGGCAATTTTTGATCATTTCTGTATTACACATGAATCTCATTCAGAATTAAGAAATTTGTTTGATAATGTAACGAAACATTTGCGCTCATTAAATAGTCTAGGTTTGGAAACTGATACTTGGAATAGTATAATTATTTACATAATGTGTTCCAAATTTGACCCCATTACAAGAAGAGATTGGGAATGTTTTAAATGTGAGCAAGTGTGAAATGTTAGAAAAACTTGAAATAAGTTCATGTAGTATAAATGGTAACGCGAAAGCTCGTAACGTTAGCAGTCGTAGTTTTGCTTCTTTTGAAGGAAATTCAAAGGTGAAATGTTATTATTGTCAAAAAGCGCATCCAATTTATAAGTGTGAATCATTTTAAAAATTAAACGTGAATGACAGAATTTCATCTGTAAAAAAGCTTAAATTATGTTTAAATTGCTTAAGGGATTCTCATCCTACGTGGAAATGCAAGTTACAAAAATGTATTAAATGTCACAAGCTACATAATTCCTTACTACATTTAAGTTCGAATAATTATTCGAATAATAGTATTTCTGTGGGTGCAAGTACCTCTTCTCAGACAAACCAAAATTGTTTCCATGAAAGCAGCGTTCCTACAGAGGAAACAAGTAGCGCTCATCAGAGTACGACGTTTCACGCGACAAATGCATGTAACGCAGGCGTCGTTTCCAGCTGTTGTGACGTTTCAGAAGTTTTATTGTCAACTGCACTAGTACGTGTGGATAATGGAAATAAATCGGTTCTTTGTCGAGCACTTTTAGATAGCGGTTCACAAAGTAACTTTATATCGGAAAAGGTATCTAAAATGTTAGGATTGGAATGTAAAAAAGTAAATCATGTAGTTAAAGGCGTAGGTAAAGCTTTGGAAAAAATCAATAATGAAGTTAGGATAATGTTAAATTCTTGCCAAGGGGATTTTAGTATAAAAACCAATTGCTTAGTTATACCTCATATTACCGAAAGGCTACCAATTAAGTATTTTAATAAAAACACTTTAAAAATTCCTTCAGATATAAGTTTGGCGGATCCAAAATTTAATATACCTGGTGACATCGATTTATTGCTAGGATCTGGAATATTTTGGACAGTTTTAATTCCTGAGCGCAGGAAAATGGATCCAAATATGCCAGTTCTTCAAAATACTGAGTTTGGTTGGGTTATTGCCGGAAATTTATACTTAAATTCATTAGCGTATAAAAACAAGTCCTTCACATTTTTAAATGTCAATACTAACTTAGAGTCGGTAAATAAGGAAATAATAAAGTTTTGGGAAGTTGAAGAGTTAGGTTCAGGTTCAGTAAATAAAATCCTCTCCAGAGAAGAAAAGTATTGTGAGGATTATTTCATAGACACAGTTAAAAAAGATATTTCTGGAAAATATATAGTGAACATTCCTTTTAAAGAGTCAGTAAATGAATTAGGCGATTCTAAAACTATGGCATTACATCGATTTGATTTATTAGAAAAAAGATTAAATAAAAATCAGGAGTTAAGAAAACAGTATACTGATTTTATGCAAGAGTACAAAGATTTAGGACATATGGTTGAAGTAGATGCCAAAAATGAAGAAGGATATTTCTTGCCACATCACGCTGTTATAAAACAATCGAGTCTTACTACGAAATGCCGTGTGGTGTTTGACGGTTCGGCAAAGTCTAGTTCAGGCTTGTCTATTAATGATGTGCAGTATGTCGGTCCATCTTTACAACAAGATATATTTTTGATTTTAATTAGATTTCGTCTCCATAGGTATGTACTAAGTAGCGATATATCGAAAATGTATCGCCAAGTTTTGATAAACAAAGACGAACGTAAATTTCAAAAAATATTTTGGCGAGCAGACCCAGAAGAGCAGGTGAGGTGTTACGAGTTGAATACTGTTACGTATGGTACAGCTTCGGCACCATATCTTGCTGTCAGGACTTTATTGCAGGTAGCAGAAGATAATGAAAGTCGTTATCCTTTGATAGGAAAAATAATCAAGAACGATTTTTACGTTGACGATCTCTTGACCTCTTCTGACTCAGCGGATGAGATTATCAAAATACAAAAAGATATTTCCAAAATTCTGTCCAATTCAGGTTTTGAATTACGAAAATGGCTTTGTAATGATCCAAATATTTTGAAAGAGTTTAAATTGAACCATGAATTAGATGTCGCCATACTTCCAATAGGGGAGCAAAATAAGACATTAGGAATTTACTGGGATGCAGAGAATGACTATATAAAATATAATATAAATATTGATTTTACTATCCAACCATGTCAATGGAATAAACGCAGTATTCTTTCAGCAATTTGCCAGATTTATGATCCACTAGGACTACTTGGTCCCATTGTAATTACCGCAAAATTAATTATGCAAGATCTTTGGAAAAATAAGTTTGATTGGGATCAAAGGTTACCCCAGGATTTTAATGAAAATTGGTTAATGTTTTATAATACTTTGACTTAATTAAATGATTTAATGATACCACGACATGCAAATATATCCAATTATATTAAGATTGAATTGCACGGGTTCAGCGACGCATCCATGAGAGCATACGGTTGCTGTATTTACATAAGATGCTTGACGTCATTGTCAGGTAGTTATACATGTAACTTACTTTGCGCAAAATCACGGGTAGCACCGATAAAGCTTTTAAGTCTGCCACGCCTAGAACTATGTGGAGCAGTTCTCCTTGCTAACTTAATGAAAAAAGTTACGGCGTGTCTTGATATACAGTTAGATGGTATTTATTGTTGGACGGATTCTACGATTTGTTTATGTTGGATTAAAAAGGAACCTAGTACTTGGAAACAGTTTGTTGCAAATAGAGTACAAGAAATACAAAATTTGACTAGTATTTATTCTTGGAAGCACGTACGATCGGAAGAAAATCCTGCAGATTTGGTGTCTAGAGGAGTTTCGGCAACCAATTTAATTAAAAATGATTTATGGTGGTTCGGTCCAAAATGGCTTCTTCAGAATAATAGCGATTGGTATAATCTGGAAGTTGAACAATTACAAAATGTACCGGAGACTAAAACTGTAGCTTGTGTCGTTATAACTAATGCTACCTTAATAAATGATCTGTTAAACCATTTTTCATCTTTAAACAAGTTATTAGGAGTGTTAAGTTATATTTTACGCTTTATACATAACTGCAAAAATAATATATCAGAAAGAAAATTTGGTTGCTCCAACCAAGCGAGCTTGAAGCTGCTTTATTCCTAACAATTAGGTCGGTACAAAAAGAATATTTTCCGCACGAATATAGAAATCTTTTAAATAATAAAGATATTCCGAGTAGAAGTAAGATACTTTCCTTAAATCCTTTTATGAATGAAGAATTGTTAAGAGTTGGGGGACGTTTAAGAAATAGTAATGTTTCTTTTAATAGAAAACATCAAATTATTTTACCAAATAATCATACTCTAACCAAACTAATTTTGCATAACGAACGTTTGCTTCATTGCGGGGCTCAACAATTAATGTTTTCAATAAGGCAAAAATATTGGCCTATTTCCGCTAGAAGTTGTTGTAAATATATTGTTAACAAGTGTGTTCGTTGTTACAAAGCTAAGCCCAAACCTCCGAACTATTTAATGGGTGATTTGCCAAATGTTAGAGTAAATGGTTTTTCGGTATTTGAAAATGTTGGTACTGACTATGGTGGTCCGTTTCTTATTAAAGATCGGAAAACAAGGGGCGCAAAATTGACCAAGGCTTACATCTGTCTCTTTATTTGTATGTGTACAAAGGCTGTCCACATTGAGTTGGTATCAGAGCTCACAACCGATGCATTTTTAGCAACTTTTAAAAGATTTATTAGTAGAAGGGGCAGGCCATGTAATATTTATTCTGATAATGGTTCTAATTATTTGGGTGCAAATAACGAAATAAACGCTATTTACACATTTTTAGAAAATAATACTGAAGCTATATCTAAAAATCTCTTAACGGAAAGAATCAAATGGCATTTTATTCCAGCCAATTCTCCTACTTTTGGTGGTCTCTGGGAAGCGGGAATAAAAAGTATTAAGTCACATTTAAAAAGAATGATGGGTAATAGTTCTTTTACATTTGAACAGTTTAGTACATTGTTGATTCAGGTGGAAGGTATATTGAATTCTCGCCCACTCTGTCCAATGTCTAGCGACCCTGATGATAACACAGCCTTAACACCAGCCCATTTTTTAATTGGACGCACCTTAACTATGCTACCAGAGTTTGATCTATCTCACGTTCCTGAAAATCGATTAGATAAATGGCAACGAATTCAACGCTTGATGCAGCAGCTATGGGGTAGATGGCACCTTGAGTACCTTAACGAGCTACAAATGCGACAAAAATGGAGAGTTAACTGCCAACAGATGCTTAAGATTGGGTCAATGGTCTTGATTAAAGATGATAAGGCTCCTCCATTACAATGGCCTCTCGGACGCATCACATCCATTCACACAGGTCCAGATAGGATAGCAAGAGTAGTAACTGTTCAGTTACGTGGTGGAGAAACCAAACGAGCGCTTAACAAAATATGTGTTCTACCAATTGAATGTTAAAAGACTGGAGTGCAGAACATGTTTTTGTGTTGTAATTTGTTTGTTAATGTTATAAAATGAGTTTACCTTAATGATGCAAGTGTATTTGAAAGAACGATGTCCTTTCAAGGCGGGCGGCATGTTCAAGCATAAAATGCAGGTTTAATACCTGACAAGAACTGTGACCAGGGTAATGTCTGTCATCAAGAAGGATAAAAAAGCTCATATATTTTTTACCTTAAAATGTTCAGATTTTTAGTTGTTATTTTTCACAATAAAGTTTTTAAAATGGATATGGTCAATCATCATTGATTAGCCCGACGTTTATACAGATTGGCTAAATCATCACTTTGGGAACAAATGGATTGGAAGGTACCTATGGTCCAAATCAGGTGGCACGTAGAAGTCTCGATCTCACAATTTTGACTTTCATTTATGGGGATATCTGAAGCCACATGTGTATAAAACCAATTTCAATAATAATTTGGATCTCTTGAAAGAAAAAATAAGAGTAGTTATTGCAAAAATCCCAATACAGCAAGTTAAGAACTGCTATTAGGAATTCAGATGTCAAGTTGAACTATGCGGTAACTCGGTGGTACCACGTTTGAATAAAAGTTTTATAATTTATGTTGACATAACAGTTTCTTCATTTTTTGTACTCGTCCCAATCATTAGAACTCTTGGTAATAATAATTTTTTTATACATATTGTGAGGTTTTCTCTTCGCTTCCATAAAAATTTTGTTAAACCATGGTGTCGGATGATTTCTATTGGTGACTATTTTTGTCACTACAATTTTGTTAATAGAGTTTTCAACATTACCTAATATATTGTCAAACAAAACATTCACATTTAAACTAGCATACTTTCAAACACTTGATAAAAGTTCATTTGAGAATTTCATTCACCGTATTTTAACAATCAAATACCATAATTTTATTGTGTATTACCATGGTTATTCTATTGTTGCAAAAAATTATCCCGATAATTTTTTGACATATTTTTTTTTGTCAGTCATAATGATACACAAACAAAACATTCATTGCATTTATACTAATGTTAACAAAAACAACAGGCATGTTAGCCTATATTTATATTTTATTATAGAAGAAAAAAACAATATTAACAATCGTATAATAATATGAATAAAAAAATTTTCTGTAAACCTTCTGGTGTATTTTCATCCCAAATTTGTACCATTTGCAAATACTGCTTATGATTAAATGCAACTGCACTTGCCGTCCTTTTTTCTGGGTTTTTTTGTAACATTTTTCTTGCAGCATCGCGAGCATCTCTTGCTGGTTTGAAAGAAATGTCAGTAAAAGGATCTAGCTTCCTGTTATATTCGTTGTAGTACTTTTCTTTTAGAAGTTTTGCAGTGACGTTCCACATTGTTTTGACGACTGCTTCCTTGTACTCACTACCATTTTTCTTGCGCATATTGGCTCCCCAATCTTTTAATAAAGTCACCAAAACTTCTTCAGCGGTGTCTGGCTATAATATATAATTTTTTTCCTCGCAGAATAGTTGAAACTGAGACCATATGGACTGCTTTGATCGTTTAGTATGTATGGGCGTTAGATTCTCAATATTTTCATTTATAGTTTCCATTGACTGGATTCCAAATCGCGACATTTTTTTGACAGATGCATTGAAATGTTATTTGGTTACCCTAACAATGTTATACCAGCTACTTTTCTGTGAGAATGACATAAAACGTTCAACTATACGTGGTTAAGCAGAATCCGTTCATGAAATTCTCCTACGAATATAACGCGGGCATTGATAATTATTGGTAATTTTAGGCAAATATGCCTTTTTCGGCTCCTGTACAAGATTGGTATTTAAATAATGGTGGTTTGATATTATTAAGTCAATAATTGTTTTAGTTTTATTCTGGTGTAATCTGTTATCATTTGCTTTATACCATTTATATTGATTATTTGTTTAAATTTTTTGACATAAAAATCATTATTTATGAAATTTACATTCAAGTCTCCAATATGTATCACTGTGTCATTTTTTTCCCATGTCAAGTTACCTTGATTTTCAAAAAATGTAAGAAAATCGGTTATATTTCCACTAGGCGATCTGTAGTAAACAGAAAGTTCGTAAAACCGTCTATTAATTTTTAAATTTATATAAATATACCAATATTGATAGTCCACAGAAATGTCTTTAAACGTATTGGCTATAATTTTATAATATATATAAACTAAGAGTCCTCCCGTATGGTTTGAATTTGAGTTGCAACGATAAAAATTGTATTTGTCTATTTCTAATTCGTGACTATTTATTTCGTTTGTTACGTAAGTCTCTGATAAATACAATAATATACACTTCTCGTCAAAATTAGCGAATACTCTAAAATCTAGCAAAAGTTTGTTCTTAACTATCTTATGAACCGCTCATCCGATTTTGACGAACTAATTTTTTTAGTGCAACCTAAAGTGTTACAAACCTTTTTATCTACAACCATTTAATAATAGGTGCATAATACTACTGATAATAAGAACATTATGCTATCCATAATACAACAAGTGTAATTATCATAAAACAACAAGTGTAATTATTATATTTCCCATATGAACTCAACTTTCTTTCTGGCACTGTATAAATGGATGGTTTTAGATAAAGTATAGTATTTGACTCGCGTCTAATGAACCATAATACACTCGGATGATTTACAACACTCGCCTTTGGCTCGTGCCGTAAACTTCATCCTCGTTTTATTATGGCCTACATTATACGCTCGTTAAATAATATACTATTAAGTTCCTAACGTTAATCTGTGAAACGATTTTACTGATATACAGGGTGTTATTAGTAGAGGCGATTTTGTGCCGTAAATTTGAAACATTCTGTAGAGTAAACTGGTAAAGTTAGAAATTCCCGGTATGTGCCGTTAGTTAGATGACAATGATGACATCAATATCTCCAGACTTTTGCCAGTCTTTTGATAAGTGTCTTTTGGCAATAGATACACTATTAAACAAAAAATGTGTCAAATTTTGGTAGGAAAATCTTTACAATGCTGTATCTTGGCAATGGTTGAACAGATTTCGACCAGTATTCAAGATTTTAAAAGCTCTTTTCCTATAGATTTTCCGTGATATAATAGTGATTTTTAAAGATGGCAATTTTCTTATTATACAGGGGTCGAGAAAATCATAAATATAAAATTGCTAAAATTATGGTAACTGGGTTCATTAAAGCTATGCCAACCGGGCTATATGCTTCTGGTTTGTTTCTAAATTAGTCATTTAACACTTTGGGTCAATATTTCGGGACGTTTTTTTTCCTATTTGATTAAGAGCTATTTGGCAAAAGATACACTTTTAAACAAAAAATGTGTCAATTCTTCGGGAAAATCTCTTAAGAGCTATACCTTGACATTCGTTAAATAGATTTCTACCAGTATTATATATTTTAATATTTTAATAATAATAATAATTTAATTTAATGTATATAGGTAGTATACTCTGGTATACTTACATGTTTTAGAGGGACAAAAAAAATTATAACGTCATGTTTAAAGCCAAATTTTATTACGTAAATTCACAAAAATATTGCAACATCAAAAACATAAAAACACAAAAATAACTTTCTAATAATTATTAGTAACGGGTGTTTCCACCTCTTGCTGCAATAACAACATGACATCGTCGTGGCATGCTCAAAATTAGCCGTTGAATCTCCCCTTGATCGATTTGATGCCAAATTTCATTTAATAATAATAATAATTTAAACTCACTGCTAGCTCATTTGACGCAAATCTGCTACATACTAAATGACACACAAATGACACATGCTTTTTCGTACACATCATCCTAGATAAGTGATTTATTTGATATTTTACACCTTCTAGATAGTTTCCTACGAATAATTTGACACATTTGTGCAATGTTTAATAGTGTATCTTTTGCCAAAAAGCTCTCAATCAAATAGGAAAAAAACGTCCCGAAATATTGACCCAAAGTGTCAAATGACTAATTTTGAAACGAAACAAAAGCATATATCTTGGTTGGCATAGCTTTAATTAACCCAGTTACCATGTTTATAGACAAAAAAACCTGTAAATTTAAATTTAATCAACACCTAATAAAAGACGTTTATTATTATTATTATTATAATTTTAGCAATTTTATATTTATGATTTTCTCGACCCCAGTATAATAAGAAAATGGCCATCTTTAGAAATCACTATTATATCACGGAAAATCTATAGAAAAAGAGCTTTCAAAATCTTGAATATTGGTCGAAATCTGTTTAACCATTGCCAAGATACAGCATTGTAAAGAATTTCCTACCAAAATTTGACACATTTTTTGTTTAATAGTGTATCTATTGCCAAAAGACACTTATTAAAAAGCCGGCAAAAAGGTCTGGAGATATTGATGTCATCTTACTAACGGCACATACTGGGAATTTCTAACTTTACCAGTTTACTCTACAGAATGTTTCAAATTTACGGCACAAAATCGCCTCTACTAATAACACCCTGTATATCAGTAAAATCGTTTTACAGATTAATGTTAGGAACTTAAAAAGGTTTGTAACACCTTAGGTTACACTGAAAAAATTAGTTCGTCAAAATCGGACGAGTGGTTCATAAGATCCTTAAGAACAAACTTTTGCTAGATTTTAGAGTATTCGCTAATTTTGACGAGAAGTGTATATGGTTGTAATAAGAAATATCCAATTTATTATTTCAATACATTAAATGACATTTTTACAACTCAATTTTAAAGGTTTTGGTCAAAAATATCGTATTCTTTCTGAAACGCTCATAAATCAAAATGATATGAAGTTTCTGCAAGAACTTTTTTATTTACATAAAATCCAAATGGGACATAAAACGATGACGAAGAATAGTGGTTACTTACATTGCAGGGCTGGCGGACGGCGACCCTTCGAACGAAGAAAAATCAGGGGCACGCGTCCTTTCAACGCAGCAGGGTAGCGCTAGGCGCTGCACCTTGGCCCGGACCCCGATCGACACCTGTACCAGTATGAATGTGGATGTGTATGGCAGGTGTGAGACCGGGAATGCATCCGACCAGGGTGTGACTCAGGGGGGCACGTGCCTAAGAATTGACTACTTTTAGTTACCGGAACAAATGAAACTTGTTTTTAAGGAAAATTATATTTGATCAACTATGGATTAAAACAATTACATATGCCGATTTGATTTCTTACAATATTTTAGTATTCATTCATTCATTCATTCATTTTTTCCGACGTAATTAACGCATTTAATATCTTAGTATAAATTATAGATGAACTTTTAATTTTTTTACAATATGCATCTTACGTTCTTAAATTAGGGAGATTAAAGGATATCTCAAAGTACCTATATCATCTTGCATTTTTTACATCAATTAACAAAATGCAAATTTTACAACAGGCGAACAGGTATTTTAGAAGAAGAAATCAGTGATGAATTAAAGTTTTTTTTAACTCTAATTATTGTAATTCACATAGTCTTAAAAATATACTAATAACATGTCTTGTGTCCTAACTAATTTTTTCTAATTTTGTTTCATAAGAAATCTATTACGATACCGTTTTCAGTATCGAAACAAGTCTATTACGATCCCGTTTTTTTATTTTTTAAAAGTTGGTATAAGTAATATTTAAATGTTTTACTCTGTTGACGTCTGGCGTGGCCTAGCATGTATGTTTGGTTGCGGAAATCTATATATTATATTTATTACTTTAATACATTTATTAATTTAGTTATAAAAAACACACAATACTAACTTTATTCACACAGAACTATAAAATTTTATAAATACCAGTTATAAGCTACAAAATTAATCATAATTTGTTAATAGTGCAGTTGTTGTAATATATTAAAACACAAATGTCATGACAATACTGACAATATGGCGGACACAACGAAAATATTAATTTATTGTCAAGGCTACTATGATAGTAAATTTATAGTATTACCAACGTAAAATTTAGAGATACAAATTTGCAAAATGTGAAGGGTTTATTTTATTTTTAAATATGTATTTTTTATTGAAAAAACTTCAAATTAGGAAAAATAGTATAAAGTACGTGTTATACAAAGCAGTTTTAAGCACTTGTCCCGTTATAAAACTCGCCGCAAGTGGCTCGTTTTTTAACATGGATGCGTGCTATATAAAATGATGCTTTATAAAACGTGTACATTAATAAACTATTCCAACACTAACAAATAAAATAATACATGATTTGTCTAAACCTAATTTTTTTTCACTGTCAGAGTCGTCATTTAGGTTAATAACAATGGGTTGTATATTAGTTTTTCTACATCTTGCTTGATAAATCCTCTATTTATTAATGATTTCTAAACATTCTTAACAATTTGCTTTGCTTTCAATCATAAGTGATTTCGTGTTTTCTACTAGATGCAGAACGATAATTTTCCCACTGGCGCCACATTTCTATGCACCACAGAATCAAATCAATACTTCAACAAATTTCTTAAACGCACAATACACAGGCTTTCTAAAGACTGATCATATATCCTAATTACACCAGGCCCAGCCCTGGGGTCAATAAACAAGGGTGCCTAACCTAAATAACAATGGCAAACGCCATTAACTTATCGAATACGGGGTGGACCTACCTGCTCTTGATAACAAGGACAACATTTCAATGGAAAATAATGATAAGCAACATAATTAAAATTCTGAATATGTCATCCTGTAGACCTTTGAGGTATACAACAATGAGGTTTTAGTAAAATAAATGGCAGCTAGCAAAAGTCAAGACGATTTACTTTGAGATGTACTTTACAAAATAGTAATTTACGTTACAAGACCGGAAAGTAGTGTTTTTCATGTCGAGACAAGCATTGGAGAGCTTGAAGAGACCTGCACAACACTAATTTTCGGTTGCGTGACGAACAATATTTTTTTTAAGACCGACACTTCGATATACTTACTAACATTAAATTATTTTATTTTATATTATTTTTAAATGCGCCGTATGACTTCTCGTAACGGGCTTTTGATTTTACTGGCAATATATCGTAAGTCGCTTTCCTTGCTGCTTCCAAAATGTCTTCTGAAATCTCATTTTCCGTGTCGGATAATTCAAAATCTGAATTCATATTATTAAATTTGCGCACTCGCGAAACAAGTTTGACATAAACAACAAATTAAAAATCAACGAACTGTCACTCGACAATACATCAAAATGTTGTTGTCATAGTAACGAAATCAATGTAGCTTGTATTATCGAAGAGGGATTGGAAAAACAAAAAACAGGGACCGGAAAAATCTTTTTTTTTAAACCGACCAGAAAATATACACTTTCTGGACAATTTTTCGTCTAGAAAATAACCTTTTTCCGATCGCAAGACCGGAAAAGGGACGTTAAAGACCGGAAAAGATTTTTCCGGTCCCTGTTTTTTGTTTTTTCAATCGCTCTTTGATAATACAGGCTACCTTGATTTCGTTACTATGACAACAACATTTCGATGTATTGTCTAGTGACAGTTCGTTGATTTTTAATTTGTTGTTTATGTCAAACTTGTTTCGCGAGTTCGCAAATTTAACAATATGAATTCAGATTTTGAATTATCCGACACGGAAAATGAGATTTCAGAAGAAATTTTGGAAGCAGCAAGGAAAGCGACTTACGATATATTGCCAGTAAAATCAAAAGCCCGTTACGAGAAGTCATACGACGCATTTAAAAATAATATAAAATAATTTAATGTAAGTATATCGAAGTGTCGGTCTTAAAAAAATATTGTACGTCACGCAACCGAAAATTAGTGTTTTCCAGGTCTCTCCAAGTTTCCAGGACTCGCCTACGGCTCGCCCTGGAAATGCTTGTCTCGACCTGAAAAACACTACTTTCCGGTCTTGTAACGAAAATTACTATTCCGGTCTCTAACGTCAATTTTCCGGTCTTGATCGACAAAACGTTATTTTCTGGACGAAAAATTGCCCAGAAAGTGTATATTTTCTGGTCGGTTTAAAAAAAAGTATTAAGTGAGTGGTCAAAAATATACAAGATAATAATTGTGCCTTATTTTAGTTAGATTAGTTTTAATAAACAATGTGGAAATATAGAGAGAGAGAATCGAACATTTTGGACACGAACTAAAAATTATTTTGCTAATTTTTGATCCTGGTCAGTTTAAATATTGAATGTAAATATTATGATGACTTGATAACTCATCGTGCGAACTGAATGCTGGCTTTCTCAATTACCTTTAGTTATCTAATAAATTGTAGAAAATGAAAGAAAACTACTCTCTCTCTCTCTACTCTACTTCAGATTTCATGGGTTTTCCAAACCGGTGGTCTGTGGGCTTTCAGCGCTACCCAGCACTCCTGTACTTGTTACTGGGAAGTTCCTCTCAACATTTTACTTATTTAAGTATACAAGTTTGTTAAAGGTGCGGGTATGCTTTTAGTGTCCAACATCGACACTAGATGACGCTTAGCGCTGCATCTCTCCGTAAATTGTAGAGGTGGGTAATTTAATCAATTTCTATAAACCGAATCGTGAATGACCGAATCTTTTTAATCGTTCATTCAAACAATCATTATTATATTATAATATGCACATTGCACATATACGAGTATATCGCTGATACGAGCAATAAATAAATAGTTGTTGAATGTAGAACGCTAATCAATAATTTTACATGCAGCTCTTTTAAACTATTTAAACAATTCAAGAATATATTATATTTAAAAATATTTAACAGTCCAAATTTCGGGCTAAGTATCAAGGGCCTCTAACCTAAAATAAATAAACAGATAGTCCGTTCCTGTGCGCTGTGAGTGTGTCTACGGTTTTTAAGCGACTGACCCCGCAAAAGGTACTGTCACCGAGCTCAATGCGGAACTGCAGCCGCTGAGGCCGTTGTCATTGCTCCCGATACGGACGGGTTTTTCAGATTTCTCAGATTGCAATTTTTTTTCTTCATATAAATTTTGATTAATATTTTGGGGGCAATTTACAATCCAATTAACCTGAACTTAATACAAATTTAAAATATGTTTAATTTTTTTACAGTCCAGTCACATATATTGAAAACTTCCGTTAAACATCTAATTAACCCCAAAATGTACAATGTAGGAAAAGAAAATTATTATGGAAAAAAATTGTCTGCCATTACGAAAATTGGAACTCAAGACACTAAAACAGATTGTAAGTACCGTGCGAGCAAAAATTATTTGCATCAAAGAGGGCCTTGCATCTAAGGACGTAATGCTTGCGTAGAGCTTAATACCTGTTGGGTGTCAGTAACTACCTGAATTAACAATCAATTAGTTATTCCGTCATCTTTGACAGTCGTTACAAGTAATTTGATTCATCGCTAATTTTTCCAATTTCTAGAATAATTTACACAATGGGCTTTACGGAATAGCACAAAACATTCATGATTAAAGCGTATTTTCGAAACGTGGTTAGAGTAAATAGTGAGTGGCAATACAAACAGAAGAACTTGTTGCAAACGTTCGTGAAATAATGCAAAATACGCCAACAAATTGTATAAGACGCCTGTCCCAAGAAGTGGGAAGAACTTATGGAATATGCAGGGCTATTCTTAAGAAGCAGCTAAATTTATTTCCTTATAAAGATTTTGAACGAGGCAGGAATTACTCTCAATGGTTTACCCAAAATTTATTGAAAAGACATGGTTTATTAGACCTGACATTTTTTTCGAAGGAAGCCTGGTTCCACCTCTCCGGTTATGTGAATTCTCAGAATACACGCATATGGAGTAGTGAAAATCCCCATTCTTTTGTAGGGTAGACATTGCACCATCAAAAAATTGGTGTCTGGTTAGCTGTTTCCCGAAGAAGAACTGTTGGTCCTATTTTTTTCGATAACACAGTTACAGCACAGCGGTATAGAGACAATATTTTGAATCCATTTGTGGAGCAATTACTTGACGACGAACTACGTTTTGGATATTTTCAGCAGGACGGTGCAACCGCCCATACAGCCGCCGAAACTATTAACTACTTACGCAATTTTTTCGACGACAGATTGATTAGTTTTCGATCAGACATTGAATTCCCACCTAGATCACCTTGTTTAACGGTTATGGATTACTTCGTTTTTCCTCATTTAAAGAACACAATTTTTAAAACACCAGCTGCAAATTTAGAACACACAAGAAAAGATTATCCAAGAATGTGGTAACATTTCTCCAGAGATGCTGATCAACACTTTCGAAAATATGAAGAGACGTGTAAATTTATGCTTGGAGGATGACGGTGGCCATTTTCAGCAATTCATCTAATTATTTTTCTTTTTCTTTCTGTATATTCTTACCTACTTTGTTAATTTTGTAAACAACAAAAATAAATTTGTATTTGTCTACTTATTTTATTACTCATTAGTTTGGCATATCATGTCATAATATGAATTTGACAAAATTTTAACCTAGATTTGGTTGGATAGGAATATCGTCCCCATATCATTGTGATCTAAACCAAGCCCTACTTTTTTAATCCAAACCCTCTTTGATGCAAATAATTTTTGCTTGCACCGTATAATATCTCTGAGCTAACAGAGTTTTGGTTTTTATAGGTTGTCATCCACTAATATAAGTTGGCAGCATCATTTCAACTGACTGTAACTTCGTGCCGAGTTTTAGCCCAAAAGTTTTAGTAGACCAAAATTTAATATGGGGTGAAAAAATTACCGTGCAAGTCTTATGTCTCGAGATCATGTCACAATGTATTAACTTCCCATTAAAATGCCATTGAGTTTTTGATAGGTATATATTCCGGGGCTCCCCTATTACCTTTTGGCCCCATAGTCTATAGCAGTGGTCGCCAACCTTTTCAATGTGTTGAGCAACTTTTTAATAATCACTGTAGGCTGAGCCGAAAAAGTGAAAAATTGGAAATTGTAAAAGTTTGAAAAAGTAATTTGTGGAAAATTTTATTAAAATCCGTAAATGTTTCGCCGCGCCCCTGTGACCTTGAAAATTAGTAAAAAGGCCGATTTTTCAATATTTAATATTTTTTAAATCCAAAATTATAATTTTTTTGTGACTTCTTGTGGACGTGGGAATGTGTATAAAAATAATTTTTTCAATAAAATATTTTTCTGTTGGATGGAAATTACAAATTTGTCCTCAAAATCTTCATTTACACGTAATTTAACGTTTTCAGAGACAAATTTGTAATTTCCATCCAACAGAAAAATATTTTATTGAAAAAATTATTTTTATACACATTTCCACATCCACAAGAAGTCACAAAAAAATTATAATTTTGGATTTAAAAAATATTAAACATTGAAAAATCAGCCTTTTTACTAATTTTCAAGGTCACAGGGGAGCGGCGAAACATTTACGGATTTTAATAAAATTTTCCACAAATTACTTTTAGATTTATAGTCAGATATTGGCAAATATACCATTTGCAATTTCCAATTTTTCACTTTTTCGGCCCAGCCTAATAATCAGTGAGCTACCTAGTTGTAAGCAACGTAAGCCAACCTAAATCGAATAATGCACAGTTATATTCAACATACCGTGCGAGCAAAAATTATTTGCATCAGAGGGCTTGGATTAAAAAACGTAGGGCTTGGTTTAGATCACAATGATATGGGGACGATATATCAAACCAAATATAGGTTAAAATTTGGTCAAATTCATATTATGACATGATATGCCAAACTAATGAGTAATAAAATAAGTAGACAAATACAAATTTATTTTTGTTGTTTACAAAATTTACAAAGTAAGAATATACAGAAAAAAAAGAAAAATAATTACATAAATTGCTGAAATTGGCCACCATGCTCCAAGCATAAATTCACACGTCTCTTGATATTTTCGAAAGTGTTGACCAGCATCTCTGGAGAAATGTTACCATGCACATTATTGGATAATCCTTTCTTGTAATTGTTCTAAATTTACAACTGGTGTTTTAAAAATAGTGTTCTTTAATTGAGGAAAAACGAAGTAATCCATAACCATTAAACAAGGTAATCTAGGTGGGAATTCAATCTCTGATCGAAAACTGATCAATCTGTCGTCGAAAAAATTGTGTAAGTAGTTAATAGTTTCGGCGGCTGTATGGGCGGTTCGTCGTCAAGTTATTGCTCCACAAATGGATTCAAAATATTGTCTCTATATCGCTGTGCTGTAACTGTGTCATGGAAAAAAATAGGACCAACAATTCTTCTTCGGGAAACAGCTAACCAAACACCAATTTTTTGAGGGTGCAATGTGGACTCTACAAAAAAATGGGATTTTTCACTACTCCACATGCGTGTATTCTGAGATTTCACATAACCGGAAAGGTGAAACCATCAGGCTTCATCCGAAAAAAATGTCAGGTCTAATAAATAATTTCTTTCCAATAAATTTTGGGTAAACCATTGAGAGTAATTCCTAAACGTCTTTCAAAATCTGCGGCGTGTATTTCTTGAAATACTTGCACTTTATAAGGAAATAAATTTAGCTGCTTCTTAGGAATAGTCCTGCATGTTCTATATGTTCTTCTGTTCTTACAGATGGTCTTCCTGCTCCTTTTTTGTGTCGTATAGAACCCGTTTCCCTAAACAAAGCCACGGTTCTTTTCAGGCAATGATAAAAATCCCCAGCAATAAAAGCAACGTTAGGAAAATGTTCGTGAAAATCGTCCATGCACAAACCCGGATTGTATTGCCACTCACCATTTACTCTAACCCCATTTCGAAAATACGCTTCAACCATGAATGTTTTGTGCTGTTCCGTAAAGCCCATTGTGTGAATTGTTCAAGAAATTGGAAAAATTAGTGATGAATCAAATTACTTGTAACGACTGTCAAAGATGACGGAATAACTGATTGATTGTTAATTCAGGTAGTTACTGACACCCAACAGGTATTAAGCTCTATGGCTAAGCATTACGTCCTTAGATGCAAGGCCCTCTTTGATGCAAATAATTTTTGCTCAATTAACCGTGGAGTTTTTGCATAAAAGAAATGCAAAGTCTCTGACTTAGCATGGCCCAATTAAATTTCTACTTTTACAATTCCTGATGAAATTACGAGATTATCTTAGCCAATACTTTTTCCTAGGGTAAAAACACTTGCAAAATTAAATTTCGAATCAACACGTGCTTATAGTGCACTGTATGATGGCAGAAAGAAATATGGCCTATTAACAAACACAACGCGACCAACAACGCATACAAAATATACTACGACATCTATAAGTCGGCTATTACCCCACTGGCCGGCATTCCCCCGCTTTCCCTACACAATTGGTATCTACAGATACACGTAAGATCAAAAACAAGTAGTGGTAGTTTAGTACTTACTCTAGGATGGTTATTTGTTACTTAAAATTTTTGATCGGGAATACTTTTTGTAATATGACTTATTTATAATCGAATAAGTGAATGATACCAATCCATTACAGTTACCGCCAAAGAAACGAAAAATAACCAAATATATATTTTTAAAATGATCAAACTTTACAAGCAATGCATAAGAGCGATAAGGCAGCACGTTGCGTGTTTGTGACTAAATTAACAAGAGAATCTTCAACGCGTGCCGTACAAATAAGCCAACTGTCAGGAAAGAGAAAGAAAATCCCAGTCTCACCTGGCTCTTTCTGTCCTTATTTTGCCTGTTCTAAATTGCCTATATTCTTATTTTTTAATAAAGTGAAATTGATAACTGCCCCGTAGTACTACAGTGGCGTGTTAGCTGCGGCAGATTGCAGAATTTAAATGTTTATTTTATAAATAACTATTTGCAGTAATTTGTAGTTGTTAGCTATTTATATTTCATTATTACATCTACATATAACCAAAAACACCTTATTTGAGATTACCTTTTGCAAAAGTTAAATACCTATTAGAGGACTAATCCTAAATGACTGCAACCCCATCCCCCCCCCCCCTCTCCGAACAAACACCCCTTTATCCTTTATCCTCCAGCAAAAGTACAGTTTATTTTATTCTTATTGTCAATTTTAACAATGAATAAGATCTAATAAAATGCTCTACCGATTTGTTAAGAGGTGTTTTGTGGGCAGCAACAATAATAAGTATATTAACATCGTTACAATTGTTGTGAGGGTCTTGAGAAGAATGTAAATGGAATCAAAAATAATTGTCAAATTATAACAAAAACCTAGAACAAACGTCTACCGCCAACCCGGAAGGCCGCCCAGGGGCACTGTGAAAAATGCCGTCCCATTACTTAAAAATCTGCATAAAATGCTGATGTAAATCCAGCGCTGCCTAAACCTATCTTCAAACACTCTACCCAAACTCCTCCCCCCTCACCACGCACGTAGCCAGGATTGCTTCTCGGGGGGACTTAGTGAGCGCAAAAAAAAAGCGCAACAGGCGAAGTTTTCTTGGGTGCCACGCCCTTTTTTGAATCATGGTGCTTGGTTTTCAAGTAGGAAAAATAAAAAACAACACAAGATCCTTAAGAAAAGCACAAAAACAAACCCTGTAATAATTGAGGTGCTTGGGGTCTCGTACCTCAGGGGGGGGAGGGGGGGGGAGAGCAATTGCCCCCATTGCCTCCTCCTATACCCGCGCCTGCGTTAAAAAAAGATAATTTTGTTTTTTAGCTACGTGCCTGCCCCTCACTATAAAGGTGAGAATATGATTATTTGCTTCAAGCACCGAACATTAACAAGGTGCTTCAAGCAAGCAAAAGATGATTCCTTAGCGATCATTTCCAGCTATTACAGTGGCAAATTAGTTGAGCGAGTGAAAATGATCGTTCATGGTTCATGTTTATTGTTGGGTTGAATGTCAGCTAATTTTTCCTGGTGCCGTAAATAGTAGTCTTCTTTGCTGCCTGATACTAAGGACAAATTGAATCTCTGTAGGGTTTGGTTATGAAGTCAGTAACCTGATATTTTAGTTGAGTTTTTCTGACTCTTAATATTGTTCCAAAATTTCTTTGGAAATACCGGGTTTCCGCTCCGAATCTATCTAGCTTATCAGCTTCATGGGTTTTGTTCTGGTTCGTATATTTTTGTATGTAAATAACATGTGTTTTTTTTTAAGTTTGCTTAATAGTTTTTGAGTTGTTGCAAATGGTGATAGTGTGATAGTAAGTAGGTATGTGGAGGCCTAGAAAACTGGCAAGTGGGACAAGATACCTACCCGTAAAACCGTCCTCAACTGCTAATACCTAAGCCCTCACTGTGACTTTTCATACTTCGTTACATAAATTATAATGTTGTAACGACCCAAAAAGTATATACAAATTTTGAGTATGTAGAAAATACAATCTAATTTTTTTGTAGTTACAATAAATTATGTACGTCTATGTATAAAAAATTGTGGCAAAGCCCAAGACTGACTAGAACACTTTTCTTTGGCAAATTTCGGTACCGTTAGACCATCAGGTTGAACAACCCTTTGTAGCACACGTATGATTTTTTTGTCCAATTTTGAACCTTTGCCTTACCTTCCGGTGTTATTAGAGTGATTAAAATAGGTCTTTTAATAGATGTTTTTACCGTTTTTTCTTTGTGGAATCGATTTATAATAATGCAGATGGCTGATGCAATTAATAGTTGACGCGAAAAGGTAACGGTACCGATGAAGGTGTCTAAAAGCAAAATTAATTTGTTTTTTTTTGTAAGGTAGGCACCTATTATTAGATTTTTAACCCTTTCCGAAAACGAAAGGGATTTTTATTTTTTTATTGGTTTAAACATTAAATATTTCTTTTGGCTTATTCAACGTAATTTCGACTAAAACCTATGAGGAGGGGGGGGGGGGGTACTATGTAAGCTTCAAATAAGAAGACTGGTAGAATTCCAATTTTCTGCTTAATAAAATTTACGATGATAATTTACATTTCAAAAAACCTTTTAACTGATATTATAAATCGAAATTCAAAAAACGATTTATTCGACCCCCTAAAATAAATTACGAAATAAGAAAATAGATATTTAGAAAATTTCCCCTGCTCTAAAATGTCAAGAAATATATGGTTAAAAAAAAATACAAAAAATTACAATAGTAAAACTATGTCATAATAGTGGGTGATCTAGAAAACTGCAGACTAAATTAGGCACACTAAACTAAACACACCAAAAATACAGTAAATTTAAATTGATTCTGATCTTACCCGGAGGTTTTTAGGAAAAAAATCACCTGTGAACGATATTTGATTAAAATAGGCATCTCTTTAAACTAGAAGCATTATATTTATTTGTGATGCATATAACAACCTCTCGATAATATAAGTCATATTAACACATTTATTTTTATAGTTTTCCGTAAAGTTTTAGTTTTCTTTTTCCTTGATTGTAGTTGCGTTTGTTTCATTGGTATACTTCTATTACTTTTATAAACAATTACTTAGTTTGAGTACTTCCAAGGCTTTTTCTTTAATATACTTGGGATTTGATACCTTACCTATTTCTATTCTTACCTTCTTTTGTTTATTTTTGAAGTAAGATATATAAGAACCATTTCTATCGCCTGGGGATGCCAAAACCCTGCAAACCGATCTTTATTCGGTGTCACAATACTTAACTAACACATTTGTCAAAAATGTTTGAACAGTCAATGAAATGTCACGGGATGTTGATGTACACATTTTCATAATCACTGGAAATTATACAGGGTGTGTCAAGAAGGTGTTCGTCTTCGATAGCGCCTAAACTATAAGAGATTTGTAAAAAAGTGTTATATAAAAGTTATAGGATTTACCATGAAGCATAACGTAAAAATATTTTATGATATACAGGATTGCTCGAAACAGTGGAACCACATAACAATTTTTTTTTTAAAATGAAACACCCTATATATTTTTTCACTTTCGGATTCCGCTAGAAAGAAGCTCTATAGTTATATTTACTTTTTTGAATTTGATTGCGGCGTTGCCAAGTAATTAATTATTTTCTCGTATTTAAAGAAAATTATGATAGTTATTAAAACAATCATAGTTGTCTATGGAATCAATGGAATTAAATAAAATTTTTACCATAAGTACCCAAAAGTACATAATATGTAACCATATCACTAGTTTTTCTATTTATTATACAGGGTGTTCGTACAGTCTCGGCAAATCTTGCCAATTTAAATATGCAATATTTCAATATTTTTAAATGGAACACCCTGTATTTTTTTTTACAGATAAGGTGTATTTTTTTAATGCCTTTATTTTTTGTTAAATATGTCACGCACCTAAACTTTCTAATTTTAAAATTTATGGTGAGCAACACGAAAATGAATAATTTTATTATTTTAATCAAGAATGCCATGGACAAAATATAAAAATGGACATAAACAGTTTTAAGAGTTCTCTTTAGAAAAAACATTAAACGAAAAAATACATAGGTATTCAAAATAACAGGTATCTTCTGTTATTTTTTGAGCGTTAACATAACATCTATTATGATTGAGATTAACGTCTACAAATTTATATCATAAATAAAATAAAATTAAAATGAAATATTAGAGATAATTAAAAAAAAAGTTTGGTTATAAATTTTGTTCAATGTGTCCTCCAAAGTTCAAATTACTTGAACGAATTATTTAGAGTCGTTTAAGGTTCTTAAATTATATGGAGTAATGGTTTGGAATACCTCTCGAATTCGATCCTGCATATTTTCTCTTGTTGTAGGAGCCGGCTATAAATATTTCTTACGCTTGAAATGTCACTTTTGTGGTATCATTGGATTCAGAAAATAATGCAGGATTCAAAAATGTTATAATATACAGGGTGTTCCATTTAAAAATCGAAAGTCCGGCGAAACCGGAAGTGAAAAAAAATTATTTGTAGGTCAAAAAGTGCCGCTTATTATGTATATGGGATATCCCAAATTTCAATCAATTACCTTTAAAACTAACGGAGATATGGGGGGTGTACTATGATCCTGTTACACCCGGTATAGGTTTGTCTTAGGTAAACTCATAACACGCCTAGTTAAATAGAATTTGACTATCATAGTAAAATCTAGTCTTATCATGCGGGTCCAAAGGTCACCGATCATAATATGAATCAATTCGAAAATTCCAGAGCTTATCAAAATGTTGTGAGATTATGTAGGTGTCAATATACCCGGAGAAAAGAAACATAGTTTTATAATTATATTAGGTTTTATTTTTGCAAAAATTATGTACATAATAGTAGGTACAGGGGTGGCGTACCTTTATGTATTAACGTGCCATTTTTTCTAAAGGAATGTTAAATTAGGCCATATACGTGCCGTCCAATTCGTAATATAATAATTGATAGTAAACTTAGTGATCGGTGGCGTGCCCAGGATTTTATGTCGTGTGCCATCAATGGCGCGCGAGCCATTGGTTCGCCATCCCTGTAAATAGTATATCCACTAAATATATTTATTAAAAACGACAGTAATAAACAATGTAATTTATTTTAGCAATAAAATTACCTAACCTAAAAATACAATTGAATTTAATCCGATTAACTATTTCAAGAAATAAAAAGAAAAAATGGTGATTTGCCATCCAATAAGTAGAAAACAGTAGCAAAAGCACTGGTAATCAATTTAAGGATAGTACAGAAAATAATATAATACCGAAGAATATTAAAAAAAATGTAAACAAAGAAAACCGTTTATAATTATAGACTAAAAACTTAAAAACTGTCATCACTTAGAAATTCAAAATATATCCATGTTTCGTCTAAAAATACTACTTTTCTAAATTTTGATTTGTAATTTTCCGTATATTTTTTAAAAAACTGAACACGCTGACTCACTATCTGCGGCTGCTTACATAAAAATCTCCGGGGACAATCTTTCTTATAGCGAAAACCCAACTTTTTTATTAATTTTGATAGCGATTCAAGTCAGATTTTCAATACACCTCGATTTTTATATTTTCTTTAAATGGAAGACACATTGGTTTTTGATCTGTATAAATCATAAATTACGTTCCGAACTCCCATTTTAATATTTTCGCTCGAATCTTCAGTCTTTGGCTTTCTTCGTTTGCATTTTTTAGTATTCTGCGGTATTATATTATGCTTTCTTTTATGCACAATTTTCTGCACAGTCCTTAAACTAATTCCCAGTGCTTTTGCTATGGTTTCCTGCATATTGGTTGGCGAATTTTCACTTTTTCTTTCATTCTCGAAATAGTTTAACAAATTAGGCACCATTTTTTTTTGCTTGGGGATGCAAAAAACCAGAAAATTGCTTTTTATCGTTTATATTGTCACATTAAATTAATTGTCAATGTCACAAAACTGACATGTTTAAATCAATACGAAGGTGGCAGGTACAAACTTTTATGAATCGCTGAAAATTAAATAAAATACATATCCTTTTCTTTCATGTCAAAATTGTATAAGTCTGTCATATTTGTCTTACGGATTTTATTTGGATAGTATGGTTAAATGCACTAAAGGAAAAGAAAAATTGAAAGTATGTCTTTGTTAAATCGTAAGACCCGCACGATAACACCGGATCCGACTTTATTAAAGTTTTTTGTGAAGTGCTTCGTAAATATATACTCGATGCTTGTATATGTAGGACCTTACGCCCCTGAGAGGTCCATTATCTGAACTATTGCATGATTATAGAGAAGCTAAAAGAAGAAATTAATTTGTTTTGTAATGTTGAAACAAAATGTGGAGTTACAATGCCCATAAAATGATTTGCATTAATCAACAATTACTTATATTAAATATTTTTCAGAAGCGATGAGTCTGACCCGGCTCCTACATTACACATGCAGACAGGTACATCGATTAATAAACACCTATTTATCGATTATTTGCGTTTGGAAATATCAGCTACTATTAATAATAAGCTTTCTAAATGAGGAATAGATTGTAATATAGAAAAAGCAAAATGGAAAAAATATCCTTAAATGACAAATGGTTTCTTTGAATGCCGTTTCAATTGTGTATTGCATTTAATATCCCGAATTAACATAAACGTATGTAATAACAATAGCGCATTTACATGTCCCAGTCATATTATATACAATTATGATTTATGGCTAATTCAAAGATTCCTCGATAAAACGTATTCCAGTTTGAATTTTATTAAAAGATGACTACGCTCGGACACAATGACGTTAATAATTTCAATAAAAATCAATCAATAAATGAATTTTATATCCGGTGGTGATAGGCCATGGCCTATGTACCTTTGCATTATATTAAATATATTTATATAGTTTTTAAAATACAAGCTTTATGGTACCCATGTTAAAAAAAAAGAATCGCGGATACACGTCAGCAGCCGGCATTAAGTAACTATAATACGTTTTTATACCTCATCAAGAACTAACAAAAACAACGCAATATAAAGCGAATGATACAACAATAGGGAACTTTCCAATTTTTTCAATAATATGATTTAGTTATGCCTAAAAAAAATATTCCCCAATTATTACTCCTTAAAAATCAGTAATAACTTGGTAAAACTTCTTTAACGTTTCGCGCGTGTCAAAAGCATTTAAAACGATTTTTTAAGCGCGCCAACTCCGATGACGTCAGGAAGTATGACTTTTCCGTCATCCGTCATCCTGACCGGTGCCGGTGGCCGAGCTACCGAGTTTGCATTTGGATTGCGTGTGTTATTGTTATTGTATTGTTGTTTTAAGGTGGGAGTATCAACATGCTTGCCAACCTATAACCTATTTCGCGTAGATTTATTTATGTTTTCTAGCTTTTATACAAAATGTAAAGAAAATCAGTATCGACTTGATATTCTATAGGTAATAATTGACATATTTAATAAATATCAAGGAATTTCATAACTTATTTTACGAGAATTGTGTAGCGAAAAATATCGGGTAAGATTTTTTTAACATTATTATGTCATTGTCACTCATTGTTCTTTTACTATACAATTCTCCCAAAATTAGCAATGAAATAAATTGATATTTTTGTAATATATCAGATACTACCTAAATAATGTACCGACGATATTGATTTTCTTTAAATGTTAGTTATTAAAATAATAAACTCAAAAAATCAACGCGAAATAGGTTATAGGTTGGCAATAGATAGACTGACGTTGAGGAGGTTGACATTGTTCAATTTTGGTGTTTTAATTTGTCGTTTTTATCCATTTTTGTGCCTTGAAACTTTATTTAATTCTAAAAACAGTTCTTTTCAGAGCTATTCCATTGTGCTATTGTGTTGCCGGTAAGTATTTTTAGACATTTGTAATTAATTCTCATTTCTGACCTATTGCTGCCAATATTATTCTTACTAAAAATTAAATAACTGGAATATGACTTTTGTCATATGACCTGTCGGCCATCTTGCAGGTTTACTGGCTGAAGCGACTTTATCTGCTTTGAACAGAGCTAGATACTATATTCCTTGGAAATACTTAAAAAATATATATATTTTTCATTGATATACTAAAAATTACAATTTAGCTTCTGCATGGGGATCTGCTTGTTTATCACGTAAAACCTGTGTTTGTTTGAAGGTGGTAGACAATAAAGTAATATCAAAAAAATTACCTTGTCGGACTTCCATTGTCTTAATTTTGTTACTTAACACAACGTTTCGGTTAGTTAGTATCTCTAACCGTTTTCAAGTGTAAACTAAATTATAATTCTAAGGCTACTGTCTTAAATACTATCCATGTGCAATGAAGCTTGATGACTCCGCCTACGTGCTTATTGGAGTGTGAAGTTTGAGCTGTTGATTTTGGACAAGAAGAGGCTTCCAGATATTGGGGATGTCTATACTTGGTTTACTAAATATATGGGTATTTTGATTCATGAAAGCTGCTGCTTTGAATTTTCGTTTTCTCCAATGTTGTTCCGTGTCCAAAACCTTGACTTCTGACCACTGTATATTATGTTAGTTGGTCTACGTTTGGCTACGTTTTTTAATCCAAGCCCTCTTTGATGCAAATAATTTTTGCTCGCCCGGAAAGGCCGTAGCCAGAAAATAATTTCAGGGGGGTTTGATTTGGTGGAACAGTAGAAAAACATAAAATCGTTTTAATAAAATGGTGTTACTTATCATATACAGGGTTGGGCAAATGTTCCGGAACGGCTTAATTACAGGCGAACGAAAAGTGATATCGGATCCGGGTTTTGGGCAATCTATAGGACTAAAATTTTACTATTTGACTATTATACCATATGTCAGTAATGTCACCAACTGTCAAGTGTTGACGTTATTATTATTTTTAATGGAACACCCTGTATATTTTTACATTTTTAAATTCCACATAAAATTATAATTATTTTTTATTAAACGCACTATTAGTCTATACCTACTTCATAGTTTCCGAGATATTGACTCTCGAAAAGTGACATTTTTGAACTTTGACAGCTTATAACTTTCTAACAGTACGTCTTAGAGCAAAACGGCTTACATTTTCCTATCTTCAATTTTTATTATCTTCCCGAAAAAATCAACTTCCAGTTAAACCGGAACAACTATATTTCCTGCTCTCGAGTTACATCCGGTTTAACCGGAAGTTGATTTTTTTGGGTAGATAATAAAAATTGAAGATAGGGAGATGTAAACCGTTTTGCTCTAAGACGTACTGTTAGAAAGTTATAAGCTGTTAAAGTTCAAAAATGTCACGTTTCGAGAGTCAATATCTCGGAAACTATGAAGTATAGACTAATAGTGCATTTAATAAAAAATAATTATAATTTTGTGTGGAATTTAAAAATGTAAAAATATACAGGGTGTTCCATTTAAAAAAAAATAACGTCAACATTTGACAGTTGGTGACATTACTGACATATGGTATAGTAAAATTTTAGTCCTATAGATTGCCCAAAACCCGGTTCCGATATCACTTTTCGTTCGCCTGTAATTAAGCCGTTCCGGAACATTTGCCCAACCCTGTATATTTATTTATTAGAAAACCATCACAGAAATATTAACACCTTATTACAAAATTAAAATTTCTCTTCTAGCTTTCTTTGCAGCGAACAAATCAATTACCTCCTCGGTGTCGATGTCAATTCTGCGGTGGATTGACATTAACGCCAAACCGTTTAGTCTTTCCTGGCCTGTGGAGTTTCTCAAATAAGTTTTGAGGCGTTTCAGAGAAGAGAAAGTCCTCTCAGGAGCACATGTAGAAACAGGCAGTGTCGCCAAGATCTTTAAACGTTTGTGAATGTTTGGAAATAAGGCCTGGTTGCATTCTCCGAGAGCTTCAATAGCACATGCCACATGTCTAATTCAGCTTTTATAAAGTCCCATTCCAAAAAATTTTTATAGAGCTCAAAGTAGTTTTCTTGATAATTTTGATTAAATTGTTTTTTGCAACACACAGACGGAATTAAAATGTTGAGAGATGATAATGTGGCTTTATGATTTTGGAATCTCGACTGCAGCTGATCAATGAAATCATCCAAAAGTGGAATCATTATAGTAGTTCTAAAATATGTTTCAGGATCTTTTGTGTTGTAGTTTGCCCTTGGCGTGACGTTATTCGCGGAATTTTCATTTACTCGTTTACAGTACTGAGCAAATTCTGTGCATTCTTGAAAAGTTCAGCAAATTTTGAATCAATATTTTGGCGAACATCTTCAATAGTCTTTATAATTAAATCGACATGTTGTAAAGCTGCTGCCAAATCGCATAGGGGAGATTGAAGTATTTTGCATAGTGTCAGTGTGTACGGGAACAACATTCCTAAGCAACATAAGCTTATAACAAAATCACTTGAAATTACTGATCTCAGAAAATAATTAGCCTTTGACGATGTTTCAGAATCCATGTCAGTGCTTAAGTCGTCTAGCGTATCAACAATAGCTTTATAAATTTCTTTAAATCTTAACAACCCATCATGATTTTCTACAGCGGCTCTCGCACATTGCCGTAAGGTTTTTCGATTGTGTTTGAGGGAAGTTTTTTTCGATATTATCTTTTAAACACTTGGTTCGTTTTGCCGAGGACTTGATCAAATTTCCAACCGATTTTATAATACCAATAGTCTTTCGAATAGGCTGAACCTGGCAAGAATGACCCAGAGCTAAATTCAATGAATGTGAGCTGCAATGAACGTATAAGGCTTCTAGATGTGACTCACGAATTTAAGTATCGTCGTGCGAATACCAAGCGAGCATAAGTAGTAGTAAGCGAGCATAAAGTCATACATAATAAAAATAACAGTAGGTAGAGAATTTTGTTTGTAGTGATTAACTATTATGTTGTGTAACAACAAAGTGAGACGGGCGCACTGTATATAACTGCAGTCTCATTAATACTTATTAAAAGTCTAAAATAAATATCTTTTTTTAATTTCGGGGGGGGGGGGACAATCCCCCTTAACCCCCCCCCCCCCCTTGGCTACGGCCTTTTCGCCCGGTACATCTTGATATTAACATACCTTGTTTAAAACGGGAGATCACAACAGTCAGTAAGACCAGTAGCCCATTTTGGCTAGAAGTGTAACACAGCAATGTTAGTAGTTATTACCCAGTCAAAATTTGATTTATTTTTATTCTACTAATAGACTACCTATAATAGATAATGTATTCTTAAATTTGTCTCAAATTATGATATCATAATAATTCTTGTGGAATCGATGGTGTAACCTTGAGAATGATAAAACTCTATGAACAATAATTGCTTAAATGCTTCTAAAAATGTATTTAATCATTCAATTTCAAATAATCTTTATTCACTTATTTGGAAAAGTGGTAATAATATCCCAATACCTGAAGTGAATAATGCATAAAATGTTAATTATTTTTGACCAATATTTTAGATAGCAATCAATCTGGTTTCAGAGCTAATTTTCGCACGACGATATTATTATGTAAACTGAAGATGATATTTTGGAAAATTGGAATGACAATTTTATTACTAGCATCGTTTTTCTAGATCTGGCCGAGGCCTTTGATTCTCTAAAATATGAATTACTACTAGCAAAGCTTTAATATAATAGGATTTAGTCAACACACTTGTGAATAGTTTGCAAATTATTTATTAAATAGATCTCAAATTTCAATTGAATTTCTTTATGACTTTTCAAATTCATCGAAACTATTAAAATGAGTTCCTCAAGGATCTGTACTGGGTCCTTTATTATTTATAACTTAGACAAGTAGATGTAGGAAAGAGAATTCTAACATCCTGGGACCATAAGATTAACATGGGGTCTAATATCTTGCAAAAGTATATTCATCGGCGTTGAAGCTGTTTTTCAGTCTTTTTTTTTGCTGTTATTGAAGCGTTTATAGTCGTTCAAAGCCCTTCAAAGCCGTAGTTGTAGTAGTAACATGTTTTATTTCGCAAAAAGCTACAATTAAATATTTTTGAATACATTTTTTGACACATTTTATAGATTTATTTTTAAAATTTAAAACGCAACCTTCTTTTAACAAAAACAGACAGAAAAGTTAAACATTTTGCAAATTGTATCAAATATTACTTATCATTTTGTTTTTTAATTAAATGTAATTTTAAAGTTTTTTTAAATAGTTTTAATGATATTTGAGATTTATTAGAATTTTCCAAATTATTATATTCTATCAAACCTTAATGAAAAATAGACTTATAAGCTAATGTTTTAGACACTCTATCCACATAAAAATTTTGATTAGTTCTTGTTTTATAATAATTATGATGGTCATAATTAAAAGAACACATTTTTTTTAAACAATGAGGTAATAAATTATTTTTAATTTTATGTACCGTGCGAGCAAAAATTATTTGCATCAAAGAGGGCTTGGATTAAAAAACGTAGGGCTTGGTTTAGATCACAATGATATGGGGACGATATATCTAACCAAATCTAGGTTAAAATTTTGTCAAATTCATATTATGACATGATATTATGCTAAACTAATGAGTAATAAAATAAGTAGACAAATACAAATTTATTTTTGTTGTTTAAAAAATTAACAAAGTAAGAATATACAGAAAGAAAAGGAAAAATAATTACATAAATTGCTGAAATTGGCCACCGCCATGCTCCAAGCATAAATTCACACGTCTCTTCATATTTTCGAAAGTGTTGACCAGCATCTCTGGAAAAATGTTACCACATTCTTGTAAGCTTGTATTTCTTGGAATACTTGCACTTTGTAAGAAAATAAATTTAGCTGCTTCTTAAGAATAGTCCTACATGTTCCATAAGATCTTCCCACTTCTTGGGATAGGCGTCTTATACAATTTGTGGGCGTATTTTACATTATTTCACGAACGTTTGCAAAAAGTTCTTCTGTTCTTACAGATGGTCTTCCTGCTCCTTTTTTTTGGGTTGTATAGAACCTGTTTCCCTAAACACAGCCACGGTTCTTTTTAGGCAATGATCAAAATCCCCAGCAATAAAAGCAACGTTAGGGAATTTTTCGTGAAAATCGTCCATGCACAAACCCGGATTGTATTGCCACTCACCATTTACTCTAACTCCGTTTCGAAAATACGCTTCAACCATGAATGTTTTGTGCTGTTCCGTAAAGCCCATTGTGTGAATTTTCAAGAAATTGGAAAAATTAGCGATAAATCAAATTACTTGTAACGTTTGTCAAAGATGAAGGAATAACTGATTGATTGTTAATTCGGGTAGTTACTGACACCCTCTCTGCGGCTAAGCATTACGTCCTTAGATGCAAGGCCCTCTTTGATGCAAATAATTTTTGCTCGCACTGTATAAAGATACATACTAAATAAAAAATTAAATTTCTGACATTCAACCAATCTAAATTGTTTACCATAAAATTATTTTTTGTATATTTGTCACAATTTCCGCATATTGTCTTATTTTGTAAAATTTGTAGTTTATCAAATATTTCCTCATTAGCACAATATAAAAGAAGAACAATAATAAAAATGTGGTAATATAATAGTATTAAATACAGTTTGTTTTTAGAAAACAAACCTAAATTAGAACTGATTTTTTAAAAATAACCCACCTTCTTTTCCGGCAATCTTCGATATGATACTTTCAAAATAATTTTTTTTTGATAGCTGTTCATTATCCGTTTAGAGCCGTTCATTATAGCCGTTCTAAAACGGCTATAAACGAACAATGAACGACTTTGAATGAACAGCAAAAAAGGGCTTAAAAAAAGCTTAACAAGGCTGGTGGATATTCTTTTGCAGGATATTAGGCCCCATGTTAATCTTATGGGCCCAGGATGTTGGAAACTCCCCTTTCTACATATAATTGTACATACATACGATTCTTATTTATTCATGAAATGTGGCAATCTATTAGCTTTTGCTGATGATAAACAACTATATCACAAAATAAAAAATCATAATCTTTTGCATTGGATTTAATTGATAAATGAGGATCTTTCTAATGTGTCCAAAGTAATAAAGGATCATGGCTTGAAACTTATTCTTATACTAAAATTATTCAAAAATAATAATCAACACTGATTTCAAATTATTAGTAATAATTATGCGCTACCGTTGGTAACATCCGCTAGAAATCTTGATATCATTTTTGATATATTCCCCCTTTCGTTTTAAAAATATACTTACTATAATTTGTGTTAGTATAAATGGACCAACTTTAAAAATTATTTTCTCCCAAAGAAAGGACTAAATTAAAAACCTATTACAAGACAATCAACATTTGAACGTTTAGCTCTACCCAGTGATACCAAATTTATACCTGTTTAATTAAATTTTACTGGTGATATTTAGTAACAGCCGAATGCATGCAACTATTTTTGACATATTTATCATGGCGATTGTTAATAGTAGAGAAGTCAAATGTACTAAAACTACTTTACACTTTACTACCGTGCGAGCAAAAATTATTTGCATCAAAGAGGGCTTGGATTAAAAAACGTAGGGCTTGGTTAATATCACAATGATATCGGGACGATATATCTAACCAAACATAGGTTAAAATTTTGTCAAATTCATATTATGACATGATATGCCAAACTAATGAGTAATAAAATAAGTAGACAAATACAAATTTATTTTTGTTGTTTACAAAATTAACAAAGTAAGAATATTATACAGAAAGAAAAATAATTACATAAATTGCTAAAATTGGCCACCGCCATGCTTCAAGCATGTCTCTTCATATTTTCGAAAGTGTTGACCAGCATCTCTGGAGAAATGTTACCACATTCTTGGATAATCCTTTCTTGTAATTGTTCTAAATTTGCAACTGGTGTTTTAAAAATAGTGTTCTTTAAATGAGGAAAAACGGTAATCCATAACCGTTAAACAAGGTGATCTAGGTGGGAGGTGGGAGGTGGGAATTCAATGTCTGATCGAAAACAGATCAATCTGTCGTCGAAAAAATTGCGTAAATAATTAATAGTTTCAGCGGCTGTATGGGCGGTTGCACCGTCCTGTTAAAATGTCCAAAACGTAGTTCGTCGTCAAGTAATTGCTCCACAAATGGATTCAAAATATTGTCTCTATACCGCTGTGCTGTAACTGTGTCATGGAAAAAAATAGGACCAACAATTCTTCTTCGGGAAACAGCTAACCAGACACCAATTTTTTGAGGGTGCAATGTGGACTCTACAAAAAAATGGGATTTTTCACTACTCCACATGCGTGTATTCTGAGAATTCACATAACCGGAGAGGTGGAACCAGGCTTCATCCGAAAAAAATGTCAGGTCTAATAAATCATTTATTTCCAATAAATTTTTGGTAAACCATTGAGAGTAATTCCTGCGTCTTTCAAAATCTGCGGTATTTCTCGGAATATTTGCACTTTATAAGGAAATTAATTTAGCTGCTTCTTAAGAATAGTCAAATCTTAACATAGTATAAAACAAAGTCGCTGTCGCCCGTCTGTCCCTATTCATATGTGCTTAAATCTTTAAAACTATGCAACGGATTTTGAAGCGTTTTTTTTAATAGATAGAGTGATTCAAGAGGAAGGTTTTTATGTATAATTAGCGACCCGCCCCGGCTTCGCACGGGTGCAATTTCAGAAAGTGTCATGCCGGGTACTAATATATCGGGTTTGTTCGGGTTTGTATTTATACCAGCGGGTTGCAACGCATGCCGGGTACACGCTAGTTTCTAAATAAACAAATATATCTTGAAATACATTCGATAGGTTCAGAGGGTTTCGAGTAAATGCAAATGCATGTCGAGAGTAAAAAGACGATTCCAATGCTTGGTCGCGGCTCGCTAGCTGGTGACTACCGCTGCCCCTGACCGAGAATTGTGTTGCAAAGATTGATCCATTTTAGGTATAAATAATGCATAGTATAAACTCTGATATAGGGCTCTGATATATGAGGCTCCTCTTATACTGGGACTCTGAATCTCGGATTCCGGAATCTCGGCTTCACATTTAACGTAGCGCTTAAGCAAAGCGTTCAGACGGGCGGGCGTCTTCTCGAAAACAGAATCGCGATTCTAAATTTCGGAATCGCACTAATTTCAGCCGCCCGGCTACGAGATTCGAATCGGCTACAGGTCTAGCATTGGTTTATATGTAAGCATTTTCACTGCGATTCTCGTTCAGTAGCCTCTTGCCAGCTCCGTATTAAGGGTAATTTCTGTTAGGTTTACGAATAAAGAATTTAATATGGATGTTTTAAAAACTCTTTTCGACACTGATCAGTTCATACAGGGTGGCCCTTTAGTGTGGCAAAGTACAATAGCTCCGTTACTATTTCAAATACATTAAAAATATTAATACAAAAGTTGAAGGGCAGTAAGTGACTTATAACGTAAAATTATTTTTAACTTTATAGGGTGGCTCAAAAAAGCGGAACAATAAAAAATGTACTTTTTTCAAATGGAACACCCTGTATATTTTTTCATTTTTAAATTCCATATTAAATTATAATTATTTTTTATTAAATACATTATTAGTCTATACTTTATAGTTTCCGAGATATTGGCTCTTGAAAAGTGACATTTTTGAACTTTGACAGCTTCTAGCTTTCTAACAGTACGTCTTAGAGCAAAACGGCTTACATGTCCCTATCTTTAATTTTTATTATCTTCCCAAAAAAATCAACTTCCGGTTAAACCGGATGTTACTCGAAAGCAGGAAATATAGTTGTTCCGGTTTAACTGGAAGTTGATTTTTTTGGGAAGATAATAAAAATTGAAGATAGGGACATGTAAGCCGTTTTGCTCTAAGACGTACTGTTAGAAAGTTAGAAGCTGTCAAAGTTCAAAAATGTCACTTTTCAACAGTCAATATCTCGGAAACTATAAAGTATAGACTAATAATGTATTTCATAAAAAATAATTATAATTCTATGTAGAATTTAAAAATGAAAAAATATACAGGGTGTTCCATTTGAAAAAAGTACATTTTTTTTGTTCCGCTTTTTCGAGCCACCCTATAAAGTTAAAAATAATTTTACGTTATAAGTCACTTACTGCCCTTCAACTTTTGTATTAATATTTTTAATGTATTTGAAATAGTAACGGAGCTATTGTACTTTGCCACACTAAAGGGCCACCCTGTATATTGTCAATACAGGCACGTCCAAGCTTATGGGATACTTCGGCAGAAGAGTATTCGAATAAAACAATAAAACAGGCACACTGGGTGGAAGTGGCTAAATAAATTTTGTCTTTTAAGATATTGTGTAGCTCGTCAAACGACCGAATTGACATTCTGAAACAGTTAAAAAATTTCTCAGAGTGTTCTCTTAAATTTTTACACAGTAAAACGTATCCTCTTGCTGTATTACGTTTGCTGATTATTGGATGAACCCACATTCTACGTTTTCTAAGTTTTTTCTTTTTTTTTACACACGATTATAATATAGTAACAGCGCTTCTTCGACTGCATTCATTTTAACACTGAACAGAAGCGTGCGGCCCTGGAATTAATCGCCTCTCCACAAAATTGCCGAAACCACGCAAGATTAGAAAAGTATGCATTCCGAATCTCTTTAGAATTCACGTGAGATTCTGAATCCCAGATACTGAATATCGCATTCAGAATCCCAGTATAAAAGAAGCCTTAATATTACATATGCCTGCTCATAAATATATTTAACACTTCAATTGAGTGGGAGAGTGAGGCATTGTCTCCCTTACTTCACCTGTAAATTCACCACCGATCTTCATACCATAAAAGGATTTCCACCAAAGTTCATAAAATAACAACCAGAACGTTTTAAATGGGAAAATAATTGCTTGATGCAAAAATTATTATTTGTGGCATGCACCTTTTAGCCAAAATTGTTTATAAAATCCTTTTAGGTTTACGCATTCTTTGCTGTATAATAAACTCAATCTGGAAAATGATTGCCATGAAGATTGATTTATGTTTTAATTCAAAGTTCGCAGATTTTTACAGTTATCGGTATGGTTATTTTAAGTACACCTGTTTTTTGGCGTACCGCTGTGCATGCATCTTTGAATTTCGATTAGAGTCATTTGGGATAATTGAATGTAGTGGGTAATGCATGTATCCACGCAGAATTTTATTATGGTCGGATTTACTAGTGGTGACGTGAAGACAAACACAAAAATTATTTGTTTTTAGTTTTATGACAAAGGTAAATCAAACAGAGGCTATATAAAAAATACAAAATCATAAAAAATTAAAGAGTGTTAGTAGAAACACTGTAATTCTAGGGTAGCGACTTGTTGTTTGGTCGGTGATGTGGTGGGGTGGGGGCCCATAGATATTTATGTACCTTTAGATAAGCAAACAATGATCACGAAAGTGGCAAATTTATGGCCTCGCGCATGTAAACAAAGCTAGACACGATTAGGCATGCGCACTGTAACATTATCATTTGACGAATGGGAAAATAGACAGGTCCGGGCTTTAAAATTCAAGTTCTTGCTTAAGAAATTGTAAAAGTTGACCTTTTTTACGTGTAAACAACTAAAATTTGCCCCAAATTCTTGCCAAAAGATTGGAATTTCTTCTCAATTTTTGATCAAGTTGGGAAATAAGGTAGCGCTTTTTACCATTTTTGGTAGTTGCAAAAGATTGTTTCGAAAATTTATTTAAAAATGATTGGTCGTCGTGTTTTTAGTTCCAAAAGGAAGAAAACAAGTCAATTAAACTAAAAAACTTATAAAATCTAATACAAAAACAAACAAAACCAGCAAAATAACCAATCTTCGATGTTATCGCGTACCTAACCTCAAGTAATGAGTAATAAAATAAGTAGACAAATACATATTTATTTTTTCTGTTTACAAAATTAACAAAGTAAGAATAAACAGAAAGAAAAAGAAAAATAATTACATAAATTGCTGAAATTGGCCACCGCCATACTCCAAGCATAAATTCACACGTCTCCTCATATTTTCGAAAGTGTTGACCAGCATCTCTGGAGACATGCTACCACATTCTTGGATAATCCTTTCTTGTAATTGTTCTAAATTTGCAACTGGTGTTTTAAAAATAGTGTTCTTTAAATAAGGAAAAACGAAGTAATCCATAACCGTTAAACAAGGTGATCTAGGTGGAAATTCAATGTCTGATCGAAAAGTGATCAATTTGGCGTCGAAAAAATTGCGTAAGTAGTTAATAGTTTTGGCGGCTGTATGGGCAGTTGCACCGTCATGTTGAAAACATCCAAAACGTAGTTCGTCGTCAAGTAATTGCTCCACAAGTGAATTCAAAATATTGTCTCTATACCGCATGGAAAAAAATAGGACCAACTATTCTTCTTCTGGATACAGCTTGCCAGACACCAATTTAATTTTTTGAGGGTGCAATGTGGACTCTACAAAAAAATTGGGATTTACTCCACATGCGTGTACTCTGAGAATTCACATAACCGAAGAGGTGGAACCAGGCCATGGTTCTGAGCGATTAGTGACTTTTGTATGGCCCTTTCATGTGGATATATTAACATTCGAGTGCACCGTACCTGTTTTATCGAGATTACATGGTTGGCATGGTTTTGTGTTATGCACCGTCGAAAAATAACTTCTTCTATCTAAATCTAGATTAATATAATCCCTGAAATTCGACCGTTTAAAAGGATTTAAGCCGGGTTTTCTAACCCAAAAAAAAAACCGTTTTTGTTGTATTTGTTGTAACCACACTAACCTAACTCTTAATCTCGGTTTTTTTGAAGGAACAGTATCAGCTGTTGATGTCATCTATGGTTGTTAACTGTCGAAACGCTAAGTTTTGTGATAAATATGACCTTACATCGTTGTCGTTAGTGTAAGTAAATCGAAAATAAGTGTTTCATATCGCTCTTTCCTATAAAGTAAGTTATAAAATCATTTTAAAATGCTCTTTTTCTTTATTGGGTTATCGACGATTACCCAAAGTCGTATATTTGCCCCGGGTGACCCTAAACCGATATTGCTTAATTAACTATTAAGTAAAAATTGTATGCTAAGCACGACAAGATGGGGGTGATAAAAGTACATATAAAATTGTGCTCCATTGGCCAATTATTAAGGTATCATTTTAATTTTTTAAATTGGTAAAAATAATTTTAATTTTGACTTTCATGTGATTGCGTCCATTCCTGCTGATTATGTTTTTTTTTTATGTTTAATAATAATTTCAAATACAATAAAAAATTAATATTAATTGATCTTCTGCTGTTACTGCGAAATGTTTATGTTCTTGTTTTAACATGAATTTCAGTTAGCACTGGAGTAGCAATGCTCTAGGGAGCCCCCTATTCGATCACCAATCTTCAAACGGTCTCACTAAAAAGGACATTTTATTGACTGGTTTTAATAATAACCTCCGCATTATAAAGCTGTTCGTGTTTAGTATGGAAGTCTTTGACTGAAAAAATTCGATCTTGGTAAATCGCATTTGTGCATATAATATTAACTTTTAATTTTTTTTTTCAACTTTGTAGTGGAAATTTACAAGTTCAACTTTGTTTTACTGTGTCCCATAATACCATAATCACTGGCGAATCCAGATATAATTTTTTGGGAGGGGGGGGGGGCACCCAACAGAATTAAAGAAATATATTTAGGTGCAAGGCAAGGGAAGATTTGGTTTATACTATTATGAGATACTGTAAAACAAAGTTGAACTTGTAAATATCCACTATATTAGACAGAAAATGACATGTTTCGCTAACACTGTAGCTTCGCCAGATGACAATGATTTAATGAAGGTGAAAAGTAAAAATTGGGTGCAATAAAATTAAACTATTTACATTTATTGCACCAAAATTTAACAGCACATTACGATAATATGAAATAGAATTCTCTCTATTTTTTAATATTTTGTAAAAATACACATTGAAGTTGGGCGAGTTTTGGATGAATTTCTATTTTTTTTTAATAGGCCTCCTTTTGAATTTTTGAAACTTGTGGATAAAAAGCGATCAAAGTTATTTATAGAACATATATATTTTTCAATATCATCGGATAACTAGGCCAATCACAATTTATTTTCAAAAATGGATTGTATAACAAATATGTAAAATTTGTATCGGTTTTTGCTTGAATCTTGGATTCATCGGTATTTGCATGAATCGACCACATCGGATAACGTTTTTAAGGGGATTTATCGGTGTTTGCTTAAATCTGTTATGCTAGGTCAGAAGAGTTGACCAAAATTAGTAAGAGCCGGTACTTAGATTTAAAAATGTTCTTTGCATATTTGCTCCTCAATTATCCGATCGTTTTTACATATTATGTGAACAATAACTGATCATTATTTTGATTTTTTTTATAATTTTCTGTTATATCTACACCACGCCAAAATTTATAGTTTATTTTAGAATTAACCTATTTTAACAATTTATTAACTAACCAGGCAATCTTGCCTGTGACATAAATTACTTTAGCAAAGTGGTGGGGGAGCTTAAGCGATGTTTATATATTTTTAAAAATATTATTGTTTAGAAAGGACCTGGTAAATATTTTGTCGGTAATCGCCCTCAATATGGTCGTTTTTTAAATATTATTTTTTTGCTGCTAAAAGGCAACTCCTATTTAAACTATGAAAAGTAAAGAAAATTACTTTCTTTTCGAGAGCGAACAAAATAAAACAACACACATTCGCGACGTACGAACCAACAACTCAATTGCGCCACCGCGTAGCCGGTCCGACACTGACTGAAATATTTTCATTGGTGACAAAACCCAAACCTAGGTGCACCGGTACCTAGGTCTAGGTGAAGTACGAAGCAAAGCACGTACTAGGCGTGCAGAGCAGAACTACTAATTGAGTACATGATACATACCAGTTTAAACTTTGTAGCCAGCGTCTCCAACTTTTAAACGGACACATTATTGTTATTCCGTGAGTGAAAAAAAAGAAGTCCAATTTAAAGAAAGAAAACACAAAGTTGGGTTTTGTTTTATTAACAGCTTAAGATTAATGTTGGTACCTACTAATTTACATTAAAAATATAAAGTTAGCTGTAAAAGGATAAAATCTTAGATTCAGTGGCGGAACAACGTAGCCACGGGCCCGTGTGCGAAAACTTTGCCGGGCCGCATATACAGTAACAGCACGCGGGCTAGAAACTTCGTTTAAGCTCGGATCGCCGAAATCATAATCAGTAATGGCACGTGTGCTAGACAGCAGAATGCGTAACAGCACGCGGGCTAGAAAATCTGACTTCCTCAAGTGGTGGCTAGTAACGACACTCGCGCTAGCAGCAGTTACAGTAATAGCACGCGAGGTATAAAAAGGTATATCGGCAATCGGTTTGTTCGTTGTTAGCAGAGCATTTTTTTAAAATTTAATTAATATTTTATGAAATATTATGAAATGAATTGGATTTAAAAAAAAAATGCTCTGCTAACAACGAACAAACCGATTGCCGATATACCTTTTTATACCTCGCGTGCTATTACTGTAACTGCTGCTAGCGCGAGTGTCGTTACTAGCCAGAACTTCGGAAAGTCGGATTTTCTAGCCCGCGTGCTGTTACTGTATATATGCTGCCGGGCCCCCATTATAATACGGAGTATTATTATTGATAACCATATTAATTTATGAATTTTAAGTAGGTACACAAAAAAGCAATTATTGTATTGTGCACATACTATTTTTTCTGCAATCGAAAATTAAACAGAATAAATACAAAAATAAAATGATTTTGCCTAATAAAAAAATAATTAAAAGTCATCATTCCAGTATTGTTAACCGTTGCGAAGCAATGGGCCATAATATATCGATACGAGAATATTATATTCCCGGCCTAGGCCGGGAATAATATATTCCCGTACCGTTATATTATTATGTCTTATTGCGTAGCAACGGTCAACAATACTGGAATAATGAACTTTGTGGCGTTAAATCACGCCAGAAAGATGCCAGTTTGTGGACGATTGCAGAGAAACCGAAATAGGGATGGTCAGAAAAAAAAATGCAGGCAGTTACAATTTCACTAAAACTGGAAGATGAATAATAATTTTATACCAATATGAAATGTAATAAATCAAAAATAGAAGTTAAATTATCTAAAACATTCTCTAAATGAAAGCACTTGCGATGAAATTTTATCAGCGATATCTTCTAGATATTGAAGATGCATGGCTTTGACTCATATCGTAAATATCCTTATCAGAAAAAGAAGGATCTCGTAAAACGGTGGGGAACAAAACGCGAAAATAAGAACAAATTTTGTAAAGGCCAGAACTTCGATTTTTTAATTGAGCTGTAATTATATCTATAGTTTTAAAAAACACATTTATTCTAAACCAATCATCACTTGTTTGAACTGGATAATGCTTATTAACATCATCAAACATTATTTTTGGTCTTGATATCCTTTTGTTTTCGAATTCAGGAGTAGTGCCCCATTGCCTAGCCAAAATAACAGAGTACGTTTTAATTACATCAAAATTATTTCTCATTTGATTTATGATTTCAGTGGCGGTGGTAAACATTTTAGACGCAGCTTCAATATTTTGTTCTTTTTTTTGTAAAAGTTTTGACAATGCATCAATATTCTTTAAAATTTTATTTTGAAAAATAAATAAGAAAAATGGTTTCAAATTTTTCCAAGTGTTTTCTTAAAGACTTTGCTTCATTAACTTCCGCTTTATTTGTAGAGTTTAAAATTCTTTTTGCCAGTGTTTTTAAAAATATCCATATATCTAAAACGAAGAGCTTCTAATGCATCGTGACTCGATGACCATCGAGATGGGTGTCAATATTTTAAAGTTATTTTGACACAAACACCGTTAAACTAAATGCCGATATTGCGAAGTGCGGTGTAATAAAAACAATAATAAAAAAAATTAAGGCCGTTTTATGTGATTATTTCAGTTACTATCTATAAAAGTATTGAGTAAAGTAGTTTTGCGGATACGTTTCCGGAGTATTGCATTTTTTTTCTATGAAAACATTTTGTTTTGCATTTTTATGTTTTTGTGGCTCCGCTCCCGGGCCCCTTTCTAGCCCGGGCCCGTGTGATTCGCACACATTGAACACCGGTTGTTCCACCACTGCTTAGATTGCTTTAAAAAAAAAGACAACATTTATATTGATAAAAGCCATGCGTGTATTTATTTCTCGTTTTCCCCCACTTTTTTCGGATATAATATTGATTAGTTGTGCACCTGTCTTTAAAGTTTACATATAATATGTAAGGGTTAATACACGACAATAATAATCTCATTTCCTATCTTAATAAAGTTATTATACCTGCAAAATAATTAAAATACGTCACGTATATACTCTCTATCGATTCCAAATATCTGTTTACAATTAAAAACGGCCAATGGACTTCAAAAGGTTGATGCTGCAAAAAGTCCACAATGTCAAACATTCCCGATGCATTTCAGTTTAAATGTGAATACCTTAAATGTTGCTGGTCTTCAAATATTTGTACGGATCTTTCCGACCATTGATTTTTGTTCTATAAAATTACGCTAAAGTATTTTGACTGACCGTATTAACTGGAAAACGCTGACAAACAAGGCAGGTTTTGTTCTTTTTTTGGACAACCAGGTACACCAGAAAATAAACAAAACAACTCAGTATTGTACGTCAAACAATGAAACGACACGACCAATATGGACAATTTTATGTATGTACTGTCAGTGATTATCTTTCTTCAATACCTGAAGTAATTTACAACAAAAAGCTTTGAAAGGTGTGTTTTCACAAACGACTTTGCGTTTGACAAATCTTTATTATTATTTAAAAATAAAAAATTATATACTGTTGACTACTAAATAGAGCCCTGCACGGGCCCGGTTTTCATCTCGGGCCTCTATGCGGCCGATAAAGGTTCGGGCTGTCGGGCCTTAATAAATGTTTTCGGGTCGAACGGGCTTTTCGGGCCGGCTGGGCTTATTACGTTTTAGGTAATACGCAACAGCTGATGAGGCGGATAGGCCATAGACAATACATCATAGATTCTGATGGTTTAGGCTTCATGTTTCATGTTATGGTATGTCACATTATTAGTTAAACAATAGATTAAAGGTCACTTGAAAAAATTGTGACGTTTAGTCTATTGTTTAGATGTCATAAATGTCAAGGTAAATTTGTTGAATTACGTTTCCAGCCGGCTGGGTTTTTCGGTCCGGCATGGCTTTTTTGCTCTTAGTTAATAATTTCTTCGAGCCGCGTCAATGTCTTGGTTGCCGGGCCCGGTCGGGCCGTAACATTCCGGCCCGTACAGGGCTCTACTACTAAAATAAGATAAGAGGTAATATTGCCTTTTAATTGACTCTATAATATCTAGTCAAGTCAAGTCAAGTCAAAATATGTTTTATTGTCCAAGACGAAATCGTATTGACAAAGCTGAAAATAATTTACAGAAAAATAAAAAATAAATAATAATAATAAAAATATTTAAATATAATATAATAATAAAAAGCAGGTAATCCAAAATTGGAAACCCCAAAAGGAGGAACATTAAAAGTAATCGCTAAAACCGATGCGAGTACACATAGTTCTGTATAAAAAGAAAACGACAAGTAATGTAAAATCAAAAATGCGAATCACAGAGAAAATACAATTCTATAATTCGTCATTATAAAAGTCTCCCAACTTGTAGTAAGCTCTCTCCACCAAAAGCTGATTCAAAGAGCTCTTAAACAAAACGAGCGTAGGACGAGCCCTGATAGACATAAGAAGGGGGTTACAAATCTTCTTACTTTCAAAAATGATCGACCTCTTCACCAAAGCTGAAGAAGGTATCGGCAGATGAAGATCTAGCGACTGCCTTTTTACCATAAGAATGTTCAGGAAAGTGTCTTTGTGCTTGTTAATCATGCATGCCGTTTCCAGAATGAACAGAGATGTTAAGGTTACATTTTTTTTGGATTTAAACCACGATCTGCATGACTCCCTACTATGTATATTGTAAATATATCTAACATCTCGTTTTTGTAAAACAGATAATGAATTCAGCGGGTAATTACATGTATTTCCCCAGAATACAATTCCATAGCGCAAGTGGGATTCCACTTACGAATGGTAAACAGTCCGAGCAAGAGCTGAATCAATTTCCCGTGACACTAGCCGCACAGCATAGCAACCAGAAGCTACCCTCCGAGTCAGTTCCAAGATACGAGAATCAAACTTCAAGTGGTCGGCGATGGATAAACCCAAGAATCTGGTGTTAGACTTGGCCGTAATAGGACTCTCTCCAAGGTACAACCCTAGTTTTAGTTGTTTTTAAACCAACCTGGGCGAATCCAGAAACTTTTTGACGGTGGAGGGCTCGTGAGAGGCGTAACATTTAAATCTACTCTATATACCGTACTGGTGAACTCTAGGTTACAGTGGCATTTGCTGTGAGTATGAGATAGTAAATATTATGTTTAGATGACCCCAATAAGGACAACAGATCAATCAGTATTGCCGGCGTGAACAACGCATTGCGAAACCATCAATCGGTTAAAGAGAGGGGATCATTTGTGCTGGCGACGTTTGACGAAGTTCCCTCATCGCCTCTCATTTCCGCAGGGTCCGCGTCCGCTCTCGGCCGGGGGGGGGGGGGGGGGGGGGGAGCAACCTGGGCTCACGCTCAGGGCGGCAAATTGTAATTTTGATATAAAGATAAAATAGAGTACATTATATGCAAAGCTCGGTTTTTGACAATTTGTAAAAAATTACATTTTTTAGTATGTCGTATAGCATACTCAAGAAAACTAAATGCAAAAGTCTGTCTTTTATAGAATAAAATACATTTAAAAACATAACGTAGATGCCAAACTCAGTTTTTGTTTACACCTGTCAGATGCAAAACTCGGTATTTGACGTTGACCAATCATTCTATATTATACTCATCACGTGACAATAGCCTGTTGATTATACCTGCTGCCTTTTAGGTCAGATTTTTGTTCTGATGGTATAGTAAGAAGAGGGAAACAACTTTCAGAACTAAACCCTAAAAAAGTTATAACGAGAAATTCTTTGAGGGGAGATAAATTGTCAATTGCTAGTCTTTTGCAGAAGCACTATGGCCCTGACTGGAGAGAAATGCCAGAACTAGAGTTCTACAAAATTGTTGATTCTCCAGGCGAGTCGAGTAGCCACTACGTGATACTGAGGATTTAGAGGACACACCGCCCGAAACGTCATTTTTTAGAGTTTAGCAAGTTAAACTTTGTTAACCGGTTTTTATTAAACATTTTAAGTAATGAAGCAATTATTTTTATTATTCCGCTGGTATTTTGCATTTCTTAGTTGCAAAACTTGTTCTTTAAACGAGAAAGATGCAAAACTTTGTTTTTGAATAATTTGATTTGAATTATTTACTAAATTAGTTATCTCTAAAGGATTTTTTTACTTTTTTGGATAAAAATAACTAATAACGTACTTTTATAGAATTTTTGCATTTTTTTTTTTAAATAAACTTGTCAGCGGTTTTTCACGTTTCTCCTAAAACAACTTATCCTGCAAAAAGCGAGTTTTGCTTATAATGTAATATAAAAACTTAAAAATCACAGAGGCCATAAAACCTCGTTTTGCCTTTGTACGTATATTTGAACTCTGAACCATTCATATTAATTTCCTTTGTTTAAAGGAAAAAAGCGGCGCTTTTTTGCTTTGCTCAGAGCGGCGTTATTGCTAGAGCGAGCTATGCATTTTTGTCCTTCTATGATAGTATAATCACTTTATGGCCTATCAACGCGACGAATGAATGTATTAAGTAAACAAAAATATCCCAGCCCTTCGCCCGAATCTACCTAAATACCCTAATACCCTCACTCAGTTTATTTCAATGTGCCGTCGAGTGCACAGTGAGTTTTTCTGCGTGTCACATGTGTTGCAATTAGTACGATGCCTATATGAAATAATAGACAAAGAGAATAGGCGGACATATCATAAGAGATGGACCATTGCCCGTTTAGACAAGATATTTTTACCACCAAGCAGTTCATCTGGTAAGGTTTAAGAAACCGTTTCAAAATATATATTTCACCGTACATTGTTAATTGAAAAATAGAAAACATCGCAGTGGCCGCCTCGCTAATCCGATTCTGTGTCCGAGCCATAGACAATTTACCTTTAGATACCTACAGCTTATCTCCTGCGCAAACAAAAGTTACGTTTTATGGGTGAAAAAATACGTCCGAGCGCATGACTCGTCGGTCAGCTGTCTTTATTCGGGGAACCTTCGTGCATGCGCACAAACCTCGTGTTATCGGCCGTCCTACTTTATCGACAATAATCGACGCGCTCAAGAATACTCTCCAGAACCGGCTGGGCCGCCATTTTTGTTGTTGTGTTTTAAGGTTTCTTTTCTCTGCGGATTCCTTGTAGTTTTCTAAAGTTTTCAGCTATCGGATCGGCTATCGTGGATTGTGGGACTGGTGTTTAATATTTATGGATTTCTGGTTTTTGTGTAGTTTAGTTAGTGAATTGTGTTTGTGCTTTTAGTGACTCGGATTGTAATATAAACAATGACTAGTACTAGTTGCAGCCGTTGTATAATTGTATTATGCCCAAATAGGGGTAAAATAAACCCTCTATGGTGGCATATGAGCAAGAATTTAAATTTTAAAGCCCGGACCTGTCTATTTTCCCATTCGTCAAACGATAATGTTGCAGTGCGCATGTCTAATAGTTCCCAGTTTTGTTTACATGCGCGAGGCCATAAAACTGCCACATTCGTGATTATTGTTTGTTTATCTAAAGGTAAATTGTCTATGGTCCGAGCGCATGATAATACTTACGAATGTATTTGCTTATACCAGTGGTTCTTAACCTTTTAGTGATGAGGGACCATTTGAGTAAATTTTTGTCATGTTATGGACCACAAACGGTCTGGCGGTAATACAAGTTATTCCAACATCACATAGAAATGTCTTGATGGTTATTTTTAATTATTAAAAGCGCCAAGAATCCCTGCCACATAAGTATATGGTTGAAACTAAAGTTAGGTAACGTAGTTTCTCGAATTTTAGGGAATTGTTTTTTGGGCCCAAAAATCTTTAAGTTTAATTCCTGCTTCGAATGTATTCTTGCAGTTACTATCGTGTTGTATTTCAATTATTTCTTCTTGAATTGCATCAGGCACCTCAGAAATATTGACAATGAAATGATTGCGGATCAGTTCTCGAATACCTTTGTCCTCGCAGTCAGGAAAATAGCAATTAAATTCATTTTTTAAGTTTTACAAATGGAGTGTAATGTGCTTTTTCATTTCTCCTGTGATCTCAACTCATTAATAATTGGATTCAGCGTATCAAACGCTGAAGAGTTCTCTCTTTCGACTTTGCTGATCCATAGGTCGATTTTAGCGGTAAACGCACTGATTTTATCTTCAAATGCAAATATATTGCTCGTGCATCCCAACTTCATATTTCCTGACCTTTGCAGCTGAAGGTTCAATTTATATAGTTGTGCAAAAAAATACACTAAATAAGCGAAATGTATTTGAAATTTGTACTGACAGAACTGATCCAGAAACTCTTTGTTCTCCTTATTAGTTAAGAATAATTTTACTTCCTCTCTCAGTTCATACAACCTTGACAGCATGTTTCCTTTGGAAAGCAGCGTTTCGTGTTCAGAGTTCATATTAAAGCCTAATTTTTTGAAGAGACGTGTATACAGTGCACTCCTTTTTATAAAGTTGACTACTTTTGTAGCTGACGTTATGTATAGTGGGAATCGTGGTTAATATGGTCGTCGTTTTAATAATTTTAGAATGACTTTGCGGACCACTTCAGATACTTTCAGGGACCACCAGTGGTGCACGGACCACCGGTTAAGAACCACTGGCTTATACAGTGAGCTCAAAAAGGTTGGAGTTTAAAATTCGGGTGATTATTTTCTGGAAAAACGCTTAGACATGTCGATTATTATTTTTAATTGCGAATTTTTTGACATAAGAAATGTGTATACAGGTTGTCTGAAGAAGAACATAAAATATACCGTCAACATTGATTTTTTTAAATATAACACCTTGTATATTATATTATTTTTAAATTCTACGATACATTCTGAACACTTTTTGTATAACATACCATATCTCCAAAATCAACGGTTTTCGATATATTGACATTTTAATATTTTTCTGAAAAATGCTGAGATCCGTGGATTTTTAGTTTTAATTGCGCATTTCTTTATTATTATTGTAACCTGTTACCTGAATTAATTTATTTTGACACAGACATTTACTTCTAGCCAAAAATTCTTCAAGTCGTGCAGATCTATCTAACTTCAAGTAATTCTGTAAAAATGGCGCGGTTAAGTGAAAAATATAGGATAGAGGTACTAATGATGCTTGGCTATGGAGATAGGATGCGTACAATATTGATCAACTTAAAGCTCGAGTAAGGCATGAGGTTAGATTAATAGAGCCCTCAGGCAAGGGCGTCCATAGAGCGTTTTTCAGGAGGGGGGGGGGGGCAAAAACTTAAACAATATTTTTTATCTACTAACTAACCACTGTACTATTCAATATTTATACTGAATTATGAAATAAAATAGTAATGTGGGCGCCTAGGGGGGGGGGGGGCAAGTGCCCGTTTTGCCCCCCCCCCCCCTATGGACGCCCATGCCCTCAGGTAATCCATAACGTTTTGGAAGAATTCAAAGATACAATACAATACAATACAATACAAAATGTCTTTATTTAATATCAAAGAAATTTATAAAAGAAAATCTAAATGATAAGTGATGGCGACGTTCAAATAAATGCTCTTCCACGCAACCATCAGGTATAAAATAAAATAATAATTCAATAACTGCTAACCTAAGATATATAGGTACTAAGTAATAAAGTAAACAATTAGAAAATAGAAAATCAGAAATAAATGAATAGCCATATCAAGTTACACAATGACATAGTTACAAAATCACACACGCTCTCCCAGAACAAACTTACCCACCTGACCTTTAAAAGCTTGAAAACTTGGGGAACTCTTAATAACCTCCGGGATATTATTATAAATTTTTGCCGCATTATAAGAAAATGATCGCCGAAACAAGGAGGTGTAGTGCCTGGGAATACTGTAAAGGGATGATGATCTTGTTGGACGGTTATGTATGTCCGTTCCTTTAAAGAGTTTTTGATATAGGTAAGGAGGAGATTTAGTCTTATTAATTTTATAAACCAAACAGGCCATATGTACTGTAAACCGTTCATCCAGGTTTAGCCAGTGGGTATTCCTAAAACATTTCGAGATGTGATCAAATTTACGTAAATTGTAAGAGAATCGAATACAGGAATTTTGTAGTTTTTGTAAGGAATGCCGATCTTGCTGACGTAACGCAGGCCAGAAAACAACATCACAATAAGAGACAAATGAAAGAATTAAAGAGTCACATAATTTTAGCTTGATATCAGTAGTAAGAATATCCTTATGCATGTATAGCAGTTTAAGTTTAAAATAGGACTTTTGAAGTAAATTATTTACATGACCTGAGAATCTTAGGTTTGAATCAAACTGCACTCCTAGATTACGACAACTATCAGTAAAAGTTAAAAGAGAACCATTTAAATTAAGTACAAAATCATCATTTTGTTGTAGCAGATTACTGTTTCTCCCAAATAACAACACTTTTGTTTTGTTTTCATTTAATTTAAGTGAGTGTGCCTGTGAGACTCTAACAATAATGTCAAGATCTTCATTTAATTTTAATGCCGCTGTGAGGAAATCTTTAAGGAAAAATGACAAGTAGATCTGAGAATCATCAGCATACAAATGAAGAATGCAATGCTTTAGAAAAGTATAAAAATCAGAAGTATAAATCAAATACAAGATAGGGCCAAGAATACTACCCTGAGAAACCCCCTGAGTAATAAGTAAAAATTCTGAGTTTATTCCATTGCATACAACTCTTTGCTGTCTTCCAGTCAAATAATTCCTAAAAAATGTCACTGCCGTCGACTTGCATATTGCCAGGAAGTTGATGGCGGTCAATTTCAACATTTATTAAAATAAAATTTAATATAGTTTATGTAAATATTATAGACTAAATAGATGTAAAAAGTTCATTTTTAATTGTAGTTTTCGTACCAGAAAAAATGCCAATATATCGAAAATCGTTGATTTTGGAGATATGGTATGTTATATAAAAAGTGTTCAGAATGTATCGTAGAATTTAAAAATAATATAATATACAGGGTGTTATATTTAAAAAAATCAATGTTGACGGTAGGGGAGAGTGGTCCACAGTGAGACATGTTCCACAGTAAGACAGTGCAATTTCTGAGGCTCTGGAAACCCCGCTTTTTACGTCACGCCATGCGCAAGCTTGTTTTTACACGCCAGATCCACCAACGAGTTCTTGTTTCAGTTCAGTTTGTTTTTATCTGTAGAGCGGCGTTTATGCAAATTTTGACCGCAAAAGTAATTTTTCGAAAAGCTATTTTGATTGGTGTTTATTTGACGTGCTTTTAATTAGAACTTTAAGATTGGTGGTAAGTAAAGTTTAGGTATTTGTGTGTTCATTTACATTGCGATATTATTTTTATTTCGGGTTCATTACAAAATATTACATGATTTTTAAATATGGTGCTTGTGGGGAACACTGAGACAACACTAGGCGGGGCACACTGAGACGTGTCTCACCGTGTCCCACCATGCGCAAGAAGTTTGGAGTACCTATCTTTTAAACTATTTTTTTAGATAATGGCAAGAAATAGAAAAGGAAAAACTACCATAGGGTCCTTTCCAGAAAACCAGATGAAAAGTGCCGTAAAACTGGGTTACGGATGAATGATTTTTATTGAGAAAGGCAGCCAAACTAAAAGGAGTGTCACATCAGACCTTAGCAAGGTAAATTGTGATAGGAAAGAGTCTGGAATTACATTGGAGATATTTACAGGATGGTCCAATAAGACTGCCAACCGGATTTATCTAAAATGAGTTTTAGATCCTCTATAACTAAGCTTTGGGAAAGCACACAAGTCTTTTAATGAAAAGGCAGGCCCCAATTGAATGAATGAGGAACTAGATAGAAATGCTGTCATTAACGACTACGCCCTAGTAAAATTTTTGGGGAAAAAATAATCAACCAAATATTTCATTGGAAAAATTTTAAACAATATCTCCCATGAATCTAAATATGATATAAGTTATTTGCGAAGAAAAAATAGATCAAATAAATTCGTCTACCCAAATGTCCCAGAAGTTGCTACTGTTTTGTTTGAAGGCATCGTAATGATTTTGACAGTTCCAGCATTATTTGGTAAAACAAAAAGACAAAATCAATGTGTCCAATTTGAAGTTAATTTTGGTCGGCTAGATGTCCAATAAAGGGTTGTCTTACTGTGGACCACGTTAAGTCTCACTGTAGACCACCATGGGGCACAGTGAGACTATTTGCAATGTCAATAATAAATATTTCTAGAATTTAAGTTTTTAAGTTTTTGTTTATTTTTTTAATGTTTTTTAGGAAAATAAAGGTTACTTTACATTATAAACCTGTTTTCTTTAATAAATGTTTAACCAGTTTTTAAAAAATCTAGAGTAACCAAAAAACGTCTCACTGTGGACTACTCTCCCCTATATGTTCTACTTGAGACAACCTGTATACACATTTCTTATGTTAAAAAAATTCGCAATTAAAAATAATAATTTGTTTGACATGTCCAAGCGTTTTTCCAGAAAATAAACCTTTTTGAGCTCACTGTATAACTCTTTGTGTATGTGCACTGTGCACCCCGAATCCGCAACTGCTTGAAACACAAAATTTGGGTCTGTGATTTGGGTTCATTATTATTCAGTGCAGTTTCCCAGAAACAAAGGCGGCAAAAAAACTAGTCAAGAAAAACAAATAAGGATAATAATAAAGTAGAAACCATACACCGTAATTACCGATAAAAACAGTTTTCCTATCACAGAAAAATCACCGACCGATAAACAAAAAAAAACCTTGCCTACATCTTGTTAAACTTCACCATCACTATTAGATAACACGAATTAAAAGACGAACAATTAATCTTACGGCCACTAGTATTACCGTAGAAGTAATAACTACATTTTAAGAAAAGCAACGTAATTGCAAAGAATATAAAATGGAGGAACTGTGATTGGTCGGCGGGTCGCCGCACAACCATGGTTCCATGAAATGATGTCCTTAGCTGCTAATGGGGCTAATTAGTCGACTCTGAGATTGTCGCAATGGGTGCTGCTTTCCATATAGAAGCGGACGCGGGTCTGCACGTGCCAATTAAATGATATATTCCTGATTAGGTACGCCACCGAGATCCGGTGCCGGTATAGCTTTGATAAGTTTCATGGCACCGACTAGGCGCTGCTCTATTCACAGACAATCGTTAATAAAATTATTTCGTGTCTCCTTTGTTATTGAAGAGGAAATAGTATATTTTTAGTCAGTAAGAACTGATAATTGATAGCAGCTTAGCAGCCATTTTCGTTTTATTCGAAGGTTTGACTGGTCTAACATAGCATTATTTACCTATTAACTCGAATTTTTGTTTCACTGGTTTCACATGGTATAGTTGACCAATTTTTTTGTAATAGAATAGAATGTCTTTGTCATATTTATTGTTCAGGTATGTTCTAACGTTTAACTACTTATCTACAAAAAAATACCAACTTGTCAACTGACGATGTCTTAAGATTTCTTGGTTTAATAAAAAGTAATGCTAAGGGTGTTGATAATCATAATTTAGAAATGCTTACCTGTGTTTTTCCTTATTTAACTAAATACCTAACCTACATTGTAAACACATGTCATTTTAGGCCAATAGGCATCCTGCCTACGATATCCAAAGTGTTAGAGAAAATTGTCGCTCAACAACTAAATGTTTTTTTTTTTTTTGAATTGATATCTGTGTTTCGGCACTTGTACCGGTTTTGAGAGCACACTTGCAAACATTTTCTGTTTTTACAGAATAACCCCTTTACGACTGACCTTTTCTAAGGTACCGTACTGGGACGCAAGATGTCGCACTGGATTCTATAATTCCCTCGACAATCGATCCTGACAAGTGATTTGTCTTTGAGCCCTGTTTCCTTCTGCCTTCTGCCAAACGAGCCTCACTGATGAGCCGTAATAACGGCGAAACGCGTCTGGGGATGTGTTTGGCGGAAGGAAACAGACGAAACCTTTTTTTTGAATTAACTAAATATTTATTTAAATACCCAACAAATCTTACCAATGGTTCAGGATTCAGACCTCTACACAGTACCTGCACTGCTCTACTGAAAGTATCAGATGGCATTTTTACGGCTTCTTATAGAGGGCTGAACACTTGTCTGGTACTGCTTGATTTCAGTAAAGCCTTTGATTTGATACGTTGAACCATAACTTACTTTGTGATAAATTGTATTACTTTTGGTTTTCACCGACGGCAGTGTCATTTTTTAGGAATTATTTGACTGGAAGACAGCAGAGAGTTGTATGCAATGGAATAAACTCAGAATTTTTACTTATTACTCAGGGGGTTCCTTAGATTAGTATTCTTGGCCCTATCTTGTATTTGATTTATACTTCTGATTTTTATACTTTTCTAAAGCACTACATTCTTTATTTGTATGCTGATGATTCTCAGATCTTGACATTATTGTTAGAGTCTCACAGGCACACTCACTTAAATTAAATGAAAACAAAACACAAGTATTATTATTTGGGAAAAACAGTAATCTGCTACAACAAAATGATGATTTTATACTTACTTTAAATGGTTCTCTTTTAACCTTTACTAATAGTTGTCGTAATCGTAAGTGTAGTTTGATTCCCACCTAAGATTCTCAGGCCATGTTAATAATTTACTTCAAAAGTCCAATTTTAAACTTAAACTGTTATACATGCATAAGGATATTCTATATAACAGTGTGTTCACGGATAGAGTTTGGAAGAGGAAAAACTTTTTTATTTGTGGGTTTAGAAGAAAAAGTTATTCTATATAAAAACGTCTGCTTGTGTTAAAACCACAATTTCGAATACCAAATTTACGATTACTATACAGGGTAGGTACATTAAAAATAACATTTTTAATGATTTTGATTTCGATTTTTTTTTTGAAATTTTATGAAAATATTTTCAAAACCGTGATTTATTACACCAATTGTGCAAAAAAGTCTAATAAACATTTTTCTCAAAGTGGTTACTTTCAAAGCTACTATTAAAATAATAAAATATCAAGTAGCCTGTTCTAAATAAATGATATGTTCTAGTTACTTTGCATCTTTCAAATTGTTAATAGTTGTGTCATAATTTGCTGATAAATCTGCATAATAGTGAAATTAGAAAATGCTAACGTTAGAACAAAGAATTTATATTGTGCGAAGTTATGGTTTAGGTATGGAGAACTAGAGGGTAGGAGGCCGATCGATAATGGCAGCATTTTCAATTTCTGTCCCGTTTTTTTGGTTAGTTCGCTATTGACTGATAGATGGCTCTCGCGTCCGAAGTGGGCTGATGTTGTCTTCTTCTTCTTCGTTTTTAATATGGAAAACTAGATCCTCCATAGTTTTTAACTTTTTCTTAAACCATTTATTTTTCTGTGCTTTTACTTTTGACAATTGACGTTTCATTTTTCGAAATAACAAATAACGTTTGAAGGCAAGACAAGACAAATAACGTTGTATTGTAATTAATTTCCATATTTATAATGAATAATGGTACAATTTATAAAAGTAGAGTTTGCTTTGTGTCTGGGTGTAAGACAGGATCTTCTTCAGAGATGAAACGCAGCCAAATAAGTCTCTTTCTAGCTCCAAAGGTAAAACCCTCTAGCTAGAATGTTCCTGTATTTTAAAAACGAAGCATCGTTGGAACTTTATACAGGCCGAGTTTACTAATAAGTATAACAAAGTAAGTGTAAATTCATATAAAAGTCCTTATTTGTTCCTTAAAGAACTAATTTAAATAAAAATAGTTATTGCGTCAATAAGAAACCATTTATTTGATAGCCCACTTCGAACACGAGCGCCATCTTACGGCAACTCGTAAAGCTGAATTACCGATGCTAATTTGGGATCGAATCCAATGCATTGCGATCGGCCTCCTACCTCAAGTCCTCCATAGGTTTAGGACATGAAAAAAGCAATATGGCAGTTCTTCGAGAATTCCATGAGATATGGCCTGATGTTCCTCTTACGGACAAGGGTTTAAATAAATTGTAATAAAATTTATGAGAACTGGTAGTGTTTTAAATAAAAAAAGGGAGAAAAAAAGTATGATGAAGATGATGCTGTAACTGTAATGACAATGGATTCAGTTAGAAATTTTCCCAAACTGTCTTTAAGAAAAAGATCTTCTCAAATTGGTATTGTAAGTGAACCTCCAGTAGAAAAAGTATTAAAATTCAATAAAATTCGTCCGTACAAACCTAAATTTAATCATTTTCTGGAAGAAAATGACGACATGAAGCGTTTGGATTTTTGTTTGTTGATAGGGGAACATATCCTTAGACAAAGAAGTTTTGTTAATAATATTATTTTCTCGGACGAGGCAACTTTTACCACAAACGGGGTATAGTTACTTCGCAAAACTGTCGCTATTGGAGCCGCAACAATCCTAATTTTCGTATCCCCTCTCATGAAGACAGTATTCACAAAAAGTTAACGTGTGGTGTGCTATTTCTTACAATGGAATCATTGGACCATATTTTATTGAAAACAATTTAAATCAACACACTTATTATTTGCATCTTCTGAACACTTTATTTTATGATCATTTGCAAGATATACCTTTAGCTGATCGAATAAAATTACATTTCCAACAAGACGGCTGTTCCGCTCATTCCACGATAATTGTTCGTGATTGGCTAAATCATCAGTTTGGGAACAAATGGTTTGGAAGGTATGGTCCAAATGAGTGGCCACCTAGGAGTCCAGTTCTCACAATTATGGATTTTCATTTGTGGGGATATCTGAAGCAACATGTGTATAAAACCAATTTCAATAATAACTTAGATCTCTTGAAAGAAAAAATAAGAGAAGTCATTGCAAATATCCCAATACAGCAAATTAGGAATTGTTATCGGGAGTTCAGATATCGAGTTGAACTATGCGCTGAACTCGGTGGTACCACGTTCGAATATAAAACGTTATACGTTATTTATTTTAAAATTTTATAATTTATGATTAAATAAAATGAAGAAATACTTATGACTTGTAATAATAAAAATACAAATAAGAAATAGTTTTCTTACAACAAAATCGTTATTCGGTCAGATATAAAATTATATTCTAAGTAGGAAAGCAACAATAGTTGTCTGTTCTTACGTAAATTTATTTTAAAAGAAATTAAAAAACTAAAAATGTTGTTTCTGGCTAACCCTGTATAGTAATCGTAAATTTAATATTCGAAATTGTAGTTTCAACACAAGCAGACGTTTTTATAAAGAATAACTTTTTCTTCTAAACCCACAAATAAAAAAGTTTTTTCTCTTCCGAACTCTATCCGTGGACACACTGTATATATATCCAGCAATCATTAAAATATATTTTCTGTTTCAGTTAAGGCTACCATCCTAATTTCTAGTTTTTGAATTCTTGCGAATAAATATTTGATAAAACTGTCTATTTATCATCTTTTTATTTTTCAAAGAACTAATGATTAATTTAATTTTTTTCATAAATATATTATTTTAGCAGATAAATCCATCATATTTTATATCGTTGCCTTTTAAGGGGCTATTTAATTCTTAATATACAGGATGTTTTAAAGTAAAAAAAGTTAGTAGGAAAAGTGTGCCCATGATGGACCATCATCGATATATTTTTACTTTATCCGCTTAGCGCACCAGCGCAGCGCTTCGCTCGGTTGGTTAGCGAACTTCTTATGTCAATGGCTGTGAATTGTTCTACATTTGTATATTATTATGGCTTTAGGAAATTACGTGACTTTGAAATTGAATTGAAGCTGGTAAGTCCTGATTTAAGAAATTAGGCTTGTTTTATTGCGGTTTTCTCGTAGAATATAGTTATATAGCGGTGGCTTTAAATATGTAAGGTAGAGTTGTATGTTACTAATCAAATGATATACTTAAATTTAGGTTGGAGTAAACAGAACAAAATGATCGGTTGCTTAAGTGAAACAGTGCACATTTACCATGATTGATGATATACTGTGCGAGCAAAAATTATTTGCATCAAAAAGGGCCTTGCATCTAAGGACGTAATGTTTAGCCGTAGAGCTTAATACCTGTTGGGTTTCAGTAACTACCTGAATTAACAATCAATCAGTTATTCCGTCATCTTTGACAGTCGTTACAAGTAATTTGATTCATCGCGAATTTTTCCAATTTCTTGAACAATTCACACAATGGGCTTTACGGAACCAAAACATTCATAGTTGAAGCGTATTTTCGAAACGGGGTTTGAGTAAATGGTAAGTGGCAATACAATTCAGGTTTGTGCATGGACGATTTTCACGAACATTTTTCTAACGTTGCTTTTATTGCTGGGGATTTTTATCATTGCCTGAAAAGAACCGTGGCTGTATTTAGGGAAACAGGTTCTATACAACACAAAAAAGGAGCAGGAAGACCATCTATACCATAATAACAAAAGAAATTGTTGCAAACGTTCGTGAAATAATGCAAAATACGCCAACAAATTGTATAAGACGCCTGTCCTAAGAAGCGGGAAGATCTTATGGAACATGCAGGACTATTCTTAAGAAGCAAATAATAATTAATTAAGTGAACTTTGTAAACAACAAAAATAAATTTGTATTTGTCTAATTATTTTATTACTCATTAGTTTGACCTATCATGTCATAATATGAATTTGACACAATTTTAACCCAGATTTGGTTAGATATATCGTCCCCATGTCATTGTGATCTAAACCAAGCCCTACGTTTTTTAATCCAAGCCCTCTTTGATGCAAATAATTTTTGCTCGCACGGTACCAGGGGTCCATCACCAGTTACTATTGCTTAGTATTTTTTTTACTCTTGCTATCGTAAATTTTATTTCTTATAGAGGCTACACAAAAAAGACAGCACTGGACGGAGCGTGACATGCAGCTAGCTCAGAACAGCTTAAAAGAGAGACGATCCATCGATTCCATCGATTCCATCATAGGACTTTATCGTCTATGATGAACCTTTTGGCGTGTTTAAAAAAAAAACGTACAACATAGTTTTTTCTGTATTTGTTCTAAAAATCATTACAGCTAGGATAATCCATTAACACTAAAAATCATAATAATACTTATACTTATCTAACTTACTTTAATAGGAACGTCATGTAAAAAATTATAAGAGAATTTCTTTAATGGGTCCATCAAAGGCACACATCCCCGATTCTTTCTAACTAACCCTGAATATTTTGAAGAAGTAGTCCATACTCAAAGTGGAGTTAAATGTATAGAAAAAATAAAAGCACAAAATCTTTCTCCACAAGTTTATTAGAATAACTAGGCGAACCTAGAATAATTCATAATAATTCGACATGTTTCGAGTGTAGAAACACTAATCATCAGGAAAACAAAGTAAATAGTACAATTCTGATGTTGTAAGCAATAGAGAAAATAATAAGTGGGATTGAGCCGTAATGGAGCTTTCAATGGTGTACACGAGGTGTAAAAAATGAATAGTCAGAAGACCGACAAGACTTTAGCGTCAAGGGCTAGTGCAAAGGCCCTGTCTTCTTGGGCATAAAAAAGAAAAATTAAAGAGTTTTAATAGACTTTGTAAAAATCAATTAGGTATAGGTAAGTAGTGAAAAATCTTAAGTTTTATTAAACTTTGTCGGACACATGTAAAAGTAGTGAAATGAGAGGGAAAGAAAAAAGAAAAAAAAATGTTTTTCGTAAAAGTCAAAGCATCATTTAGTTTGAAGTAAAATGCTGTTGGGTACCAGGCTTGTTACGGGCCAGTTACCCCGGCAGAAGTCAAAACATACACATTGTGTGCAAAATTAATAGATTTACTAATTAGACTTTTTTTAAATCTATTAAAACTCTCTAATTTTTCTTTTTTCTGTCCAAGACAGGGCCTTTGCACTAGCCCAGTGGTTTCCAAACTTTTTTCTATGGCGCCCCCTGTTGGGAAGCAAGAAATGGTTGCGCCTCCCTCCCCTCCATTATACAGAAACATTTCTTTTGATTTATTTATTTTAAAACGTGACATTTGCACTCTAATCTAATGAGAAGTGTGGTGCTGCTTTTTTTTTACAAGGTCGGAAACTCTTGGTGCTATCTTTGAAAGTGCGCAACGGAGGTCACTAGCAACATCAGGCCCATTCCGTTTTGTTTTAATTCCCATTGAAACAGAAAATCCTTTTTCTAAAGTTTTAAAGTTAAAAATTGGTAATAATTTTTCAGTTTTCCAGAGCTCTCGCGCCTCCCCTAATGCTGCTTCGCGCCCCCCTAGGGGGGCGCGCCCCCCAGTTTGGAAACCACTGCACTAGCCCTTGACTGATGAGTGTTTCTACACTCGAAACATGTCGAAATATTATGAATTATTCTAGGTTCGCCTAGTTATTCTCATAAACTTGTGGAGAAAGACTTTGTGCTTTTCTTTTTTCTAACCCTAAATAGTTACAGAAACAGTTTCGTCCTTCCTCGTTGAGCCTTTTTTAACAATTTTCAAAAAAATATTATCAAATATTTACAATATTCCAGACTGTTTCAGACTTTGTGCGTCATCATTTTATTTATTCATATCGTTAGCTGTCGCTGCTTTACCGACTGACTATATATTTAGTTAAATACTTACAGGAAACATACTATAGCTACAGAAATTCATTTCTTTTCGTATCAATACTCGACGGACCGTCAGCGGACGTGATACTTTGGTATTTTGGTTGACTTTTGGTGGTCAAATTACGGAGAAATCAAAATTGCGATTGCCTTTGAAAAAGTGTTTAAAATGTTTAAATCCCATAAAAATACTCGTACATTAAAGCGCTTAAGTGATCGCTGAACAAAATAAGCGGTACAATCGCTTAAAATTGTTCCAAGAAGAGCTCGTCCGGTCTGTTACATTTTCTACTTACTTTACTGACGGAAAAATATTTGAACAATATAATTGGAAAAAATGAAATTTGCTCAAGTGACACCAGTTTTTAAAAGCGATAAAACTAATAATCCTAATAATTACCGTCCAATATCTGTTTTGCCTGTTCTGTCAAAAATTTTGGAAAAAATTATAAATATAAAATTAACGACTTTTTTAGAAAGACAAAATTTACTATTCGAGAATCAATATGGGTTTCGCAAATCTAGAGATACTGAAGTTGCAGCTATGGATGTTATTACTAATATTCAATTAAATCTAGATATAAAAAAAATGCGGCATTTCTTTTCTAGACTTGTGCTGATACTGTAAACCATGATATATTATTAGTTAAATTATTTAATATAGGCATAGAGGAAAAATTTATCGTTGGTTTGAAAGTTATATAAAAGATAGGAAACAATGCGTTGAAATAGAAAGTAATATTAGTTCCTATCCAACAATTAGATGTGGAGTACCACAAGGTTCTATTTTAGGACCCATATTGTTTCTTATTTATATCAATTCTATTTCAAAATTAAAATTATGTGGACAAATTAACCTTTTTGCCAACGACAAAACAATTATTTATTATGCTAAAAATATTAGGGACATCCAATTAAATATCAAAAAAGATTTAAAAATTATATTTGACTGGTTTCAATCTTATAAATTAACTTTAAATTTTAATAAATCATCATTTATGTACATTGACAAACAAAGACTAGATATGGAGAAGCAACCAATAATATTTAATGGGGAAAATATTAATTACAAAGATAACATAAAATTTTTAGGATTATAAAATATTGATCAAAATTTAAGCTGGAGAAAACACGTAGAACATATTCGAACTTAAATTTTTTCGTTAATTGGGATATTCTTCAAAATTCGTCATTGTATATCTTTAAATTATTTAAAAAATATTTATCATGCATTAGTACATTCAAAAATTCAGTATCTAATTTCTATTTGGGGTTCAGCAAATTCAATAGTACTAAAACCTTTAAAGAAATTACAAAATATAATTATTAAATGTATTCATAGATTTCCGCACTTATAACCAACAACAAATTTATATAAACCGAATAAATACCTAGATATAAATAATTTATATAATTTAAAAATTTGCATATTTATTTATTCTTTACTTTTAAAACAAAAAATTTCTAACATAACGTTAACAAAAGTTCATGATACTCATAGACATGATACTAGACAAACTAATTTTTTACAAACTACTAAAATAAACAGTAACTTTGGAAAACAGTCATTGTTATATAATGGATTAATATTATATAATATTTTACCCGAAAATATTAAAACATTAAAAAAACTAAAATTATTTAAATTTCATTTAAAAAAATATCTCCTAGTATAAATTTCTTTCTTAACGTGTTAATCATACGTTTATACATAACGAATTACTTTTTTTTAACTGTCTTTTTTTTTATAAATATACCTAAATAATTGTTAGTTATTTTTATATACTTATCCGTGTAATAAATTTGTAAAGTTGGTTGGGAGTAAAGTAAAAAAAAAAATAATTGTCCCAAAGGGACTTTTAATAAATAACATATCTATTATTGGGTATGTCGTGCAAGTAAAAATGTGACACGAATCGTGAGGTGGTACCATATCAATAACTAATATAAGTATTTTTTAATGAGTCAGGAATTAGACAAAGTCTCATGACATCCCAACTCGTGAACTGCGACTGGTTCATACACAGGCTTAGTGCAATACAATAGTTGCATTGCTATTTAAAGCACACAAAAAGGTACAAAACGCGAACGCAAAAATATAATTTTAAATTATACAGGGTTGCCCAGAAGTCCCGAATAAAATTAATATAGCCCTGTAACTTTTGGAGTAAATGCTCGGACACGTCAATTTAGTTTTATATATGCTCATATTTTGACGTTATTCGTTTTTTTTATGGACATTTGTCAAAGATATGACGACAACGATATTTTTTTTTAATGGAAACACAACTTGTGATACATCATTTGAAAGCTAATATCTCGTACAGTATGCTCCTAAATTTTAATAATATTTAAATAAGCGGTAATGATAAATCATTGATGTTTTGTTTACCTTTCAAGGTAAGAAATCTTCATTGTTTCACGTTCTGACATTTTGTGATTTAACAATAGTTATGGTTTATTTTGTTATTTATTTTGTCAAAAAAAAATTTAACAAAGAACAAATTATTTCATTAGGTGTATCTGGATTTACTTCGTTGGGAAAAATTACAGCTAGAGCAGGAATCAACTCGAAGGTTAAGAAATCCAGGTACCGTTCAGCTGTGATGTTTCCTTCAAAAAATAATGACTCCAGAATTCGGTGATTAATGATGCCTGCCTGAGTATGCACTTCACATATCCATCGTGGATTTTCTTGACTCCAGAAACGATAATTATGTCTGTTAATCACCCCGTTTAAATAGAAAGTAACTTCATCCGAAAATGTTCTGTGAAAACCTATTATTCTCGTCACACCGTCTCATCATTTCTTCGCAAAATTGCAAACGCCTGTCATAGTCATCTTCTAAAAGCTCTTGGACAAGACATACTTTATAAGGGTGGTATTTTTCTGCTTTCAAAAATCTTCCAATAGTACCTCTAGATGTACAGGGTCTTCCAACGAGGACTGAATAGGGGCTCATTTTTGAGCTTCCTTGTATTTAAAGAAAAATCCAAAATAGCCAATCGATGTACTTTTTCCTGCAGAATTCAAAAATGAAACCAAAAATTTATTTGAACCAGAAACAAAAGAGTTACGCTATGGATAAGGTGTTTTTTAAATGGAACATAGCTTTTTTTATACGATTTTTTAACGAGTGATTTTTTTTTGTCCGTTCTGATCAAAATATTTAATATTGTGACAGCTATTTTTACTAAATTTTATTGTTTTATCCAGTATAATTTAACTTTAACCTGTTTGAAACATACACTAGGTAATAAAGGTATAATCACCTTTGAATCCTTCAAAGTCATTTCGGCAATATTATAGTAAATTTGTCAAATTTTTTGACTTTGAAGGATTCAAAGGTGATTATACCTTTATTACCTAGTGTATGTTTCAAACAGGTTAAAGTTAAATTATACTGGATAAAACATTAAAATTGAATAAAAATAGCTGTCACAATATTAAATATTTTAATCAGAACGGACAAAAAAAAATCACTCGTTCCAAAAATCGTATAAAAAAAGCTATGTTCCATTTAAAAAACACCTTATCCATATCGTAACTCTTTTGTTTCTGGTTCAAATAAATTTTTGGTTTCATTTTTGAATTCTGCAGGAAAAAGTACATCGATTGGCTATTTTGGATTTTTCTTTATATACAAGGAAGCTCAAAAATGAGCCCCTGTTCAGTCCTCGTTGGAAGTCCCTGTACTATCATGATTTTAAGCCAATGAAACTGTTGAAACATGCGGATTATCCTGCAGGGATAATGCAATATCCAATTTTTCATCGTCGCCTAAAACACGTGGCTGTCCATTACTAGACAAGTCCTTTACTGTGCCATGTTTATCAAATTTGTGGAATATTTTACTAACAGTGCCATGTGAAATTTGATTATCCGGATATTTAGCATTAAATAAAGTGCACACTTCACTTTGACTTCTTATTTTATGTCCACATCCTAACAGTGAGCCGTATTCATGAAACTGAAGGATATCCTTTTAGGTATAAGGTAGAAGTATAAGGTCATAGGCGGTTCTAGGTGGGGGCTTGGGGGGGCTAAGCCCCCCCAAATCTCGGATTAGCCCCCCAAATTTAAATGTGGCAATCGAAAAAATTCTATATATCTACATAATTCCAGTAATTTTACTAATTTATTAATTAATTAACTTTTTCTTAAAAAGCTTTGTTTTCTCGCTACCAAACTGCTACTAACACAACTAATAATGATTTTTATTTAGCACCCAATGACCCAATGTGATTGGGATGAAAAAAATACCTCGACGTAAAGTTGGAAGATGCTTTTAACGTTTTTTCCAAAAAAGTGGGTAGAAAAATAGCTTTATAAAAATTTATTTGTGCAAAGATTTTTTCGTAAATTTGGGAAAAAATCCCACTGGTGTCAAACATTTTTAACTTTTAAATTATAAAAATATTGCCTGTATTTTTGATTTTTAAACCTCCCCATCCATCCATATATCTACTACCCAGCAAACCCAAGAGGGCGCCGAGGGCGTGATTTTTTCAACGATTTTAACGACTTTTGGGTAAAAATTGGGAGTGGCCCCCACAAAATTTTCCGCCTTCGGCGAATTAGCCTCCGGCGGCGCCTACAAGGCTTCAGCCCCCCCCCCTAATTAAAAGGTCTAGAACCGCCTATGTATAAGGTTTTGAGTTAAACAAAAAGGTAGGAGTATAAGCATTTCCCTTTTTTCGTATTTATAATGATTACCTTATACTTGCAAGAATATCCTCCAAGAATAAGTAAAGGGTATGTAAATAAACTTATTATAATTATTCGAATTTTGTTTTTTAAGAACCAAAATGATTTGATATTATTATGTCTTAAATAATGAAACTAAATTAAAGTTGAACTTTTATTTTATACAGTTTTATACCTACATTTAATTATCAAAGTTGTTTATTACAATGCTCAAATTTCTTATGACTTCTTATCCTTGCTGGCGAAGAGGCAGATCAAATTCGTCATTATCATTGTCATCATCTTTTGGCACTTCTTCTTCAGGTGCTTCAAAATCGATGTATTTCAAACGTTTTTGCCACGTTATGAAGCACGATAAAGGCAACAATTATTTTTGGCACATTCTCCAATTTCACTCGGTAAACATATTGCAAAATAGGAAATTGACGTTTCAGTTGATCAAAATAACGTTCAATTATTACTCTCTCTTTTTCCAAAAGTTTATTATAATTTAGTTCAGGACCTCGAGCGGGATTTCTGAATGGAGTCATGAGCCACGACTCTATACCATATCCATCATCAGCAAGTAGCACGACGTTGTTTTTATTTTGTAAATGAACCCTTATTTGTGAATTTCTCCATATTCTTGAATCGTAGACATATCTAGGCCAACTAACGTCCATACCAGTGAACATTTCTCTTGCATCACAAGTGGCTTGCACATTCAGTGTAAGATGACCTTTTCGGTTGACATACTCATCACCATGGCGATTTGGTTTCAGTATTCCTATGTGGGTACAGTCAACTACACCAATAATTGATGTCGGATACCTATACTTGCTTTGCCATAACTGTTTCGCATCCATAAGTTCATTGTTAGTAGACGGAAACTGTATGCAGTAATTTGATTGCGCAACTATGCTGTCAATAGGGAAGTTTCCAATTTTTTTTTTCCAATACTATGATTTAGTTAGGCCTGAAAAAAGTATTCCCCAATTATAACTCCTTAAAAATCAGTAATAACTTGGTAAAAATTCTTTAAAGTTTCGCGCGTGTCAAAAGCATTTCAAACGATCTCTAAAGCGCGCGAAGCCCGATGACGTCAGGGGGTATGACTTTTGGTCATCCGTCATCCTGACACTCCTGACAGGTGCCGAGCGACCCAATTTCCATTTGGATTGCCGTGTGTTATTGTTATTGTATTGTTATTTTAAGGTCGTGTCGCTTGACGCGTGGATGTCAAATCTGACAAATCATCAAATTTATTGAAAACCTATAACCTATTTCGTGGATGTCACACACAAATCTGACAAATTATACCCCTTGACGTCACGACTACTAGCAGCGCGTTTTTACCCGGAATAATTTGAATTTTGTGGCATTTTTAAATCTTTCTAGCGGTCTTTTGGGACGAAATATGTTGTTTTTTTTGCTGCAATATGTTTTATGACAATAAGTACTTATAATTTATAGAATTTTTTCCCCATTTAAAATTTTTGTCAAGTTCCCTATTACGGCAATCACTATACGAGATACTGTAGGTTGACTTACACCCAGTTCTTGACCAATGCCTTTCTGATACCCAGGGTCACTGATATAGCGTAAACATATCTTCATTTTTAGGACGGATGATATCGCACCTCCTCGAGTTTCAGCATTTATTCCAAAAAATGTGTTGGCAAGCCATTGCACATATTCCTCTTCAAACCGGTATAATTCTTTGTAATCACGAACAAGTGTTGATAAACGCTGGTTGTAGTGTTTAATCTCTCTCAGTTCCACAACATCTGCCATCGCTACAACTGATCACTACACGACTGAGTCTGCTACTGACCACAGTCAAAATTATTGAAGGATATCCTTTTTATTTAGAGTAAAAGGTAACGTTTATGAATAACCTATAATACTTTTTTGGGAAGGATATGCTCATACTCTATAAGTATAAGGTTTTTCTCGGAATATTATGAATGCGAGCTGAAGGATTTCCTTCATATTCTGTAAGTATAAGCATTACCTTTTTTTTATGAATACGGCCCAATAAGTAATCAATTTAAAGAAGCACAAACACAATTCACTTAACAACAAAAAAAACTAGAAATCGATAAAAATATTAAAACGCACAATCCGCAATAATAACGAAATCGTTACAACAGAAATGGCGGCGAACCGGTTCTGGAGTATATTTAGATGATTACGCTAAAGAAGGACAGACCGATAACAAGTGGGTTGTGTGCATGCCCATCGTTAATGGACAATAGAAATACGACAGGTGAGCCGTGCGTACAAACTAATTTCTTCACTAATAAAACTTAACCTTTATTTGAGCACGAAATAAGCTGTACCGGTCTAAAACTATATGTTTATGACTCGCACAATAAATTGTATTCTTTTATAATAGGCCAATTAAAAGTTATTTAGAAAAAACTCATCAGGATTCCCTATCGCCAGTCTGGCGGTGCTCCCACCACCCGCAGTAACATAAAATTTTAATGTAACGCACAAAAAAGCACATTAAGTTTATCGTTAAAGAAATTTAAAAATGCATAAGTTTTCTATATTTTACACCTATTTACAAATATGCAGTAAAAAAATTCAATAGACCTTTTTTTACGATTTCCTGTACTTTTAAAAAATGAACAATTCCTAGAATACATTGGTAATTTGACAACTCACACTTTGGCTTGTTGGTCGTTCAGAGCTCGATCATCAGTTGCACGTCGCCATTTTATAAATAAATATTTTTAAAAGTTTGCATATTTTTTATTTATTTGTATAATTTATGAAATTTATTTGAAGGTGGTAGACAATGAAGTAATATCAAATAAATTACCTTGTCGGACTTTCCAGTTTACACTTGAGAACGGTTCAAGATACTAACTCAATCAATCAATAATTTCAACTCAACTGACTAAACATCTGTATGTGCAAAGATACATAAACATGGTGGTATCCAAAACCTTAGGATTTAATAATTTTCTATATCAAATACTCGAGGATGAAACAATCAAAAATAATAGAAAAATATACAATAGACCTAACATGGAAAGAGATACAACTGAGAAAGGTACAGGGAATTATCATGAACAAACATCAAAATAGTACCTCAAATTTAGACCAATTTGCTGCTATAAAGGCCCTACATTTTATGTTAAATTTTTTTATATTTGCTATATTTTTGAATGCTGGTGTTAAGATGTTATATATTTTATTATTTAGATAATTAAAACGTAAGTTAATGTTTTTATTATACTATTTGGTATTTTTATGTGTTTATTTATTTTGGGTCGAGTATCTACATAGTTTTTTAGTTTGTTAGTATTGTGCCCAAAACGACAGGTACTCAAAACGTACAGCGAACGAACATTCATAATGTCTTCAGAATATAACTGTTGCATGGGGAACCTCTTAGTTTTCATCTTTAAAATGTAATTTTGAACCACATTCAGTTGACCTAGAGAGTTTGTGTATATAGACCACCCCATATAACAAGTCCATATCGGAGCAAAGATTCAATTAATGCTTTGGAAATACTTGTTAAAAGTTTTTTACTTAATATGTCTCTTAATATGTAAAATCTATGTAATAATGATCTTATATTGTTGGTAAGTTTGTGCACATGTTTGTCCCATTTGCGCTTTTGGTGGGTGAGAGAAAATGCAATATAATTGGTTTTACTGATATTCAAAGTGAGTTTGTATATATGAATCAAGCCGATTTATTATTTGAGTAATACCGTAATTGGCTGAATTCTTAACATCAGTCCAATTCTTTCCAGAGAACACCACCGCAGTATCGTCGGCGTATGAAATAATTGTGCCGTTATTAATATTTAAGTTGGTTAATGAATTAATATAATAATATATTATAAAAATAATGGGCCCTAAGACCGTTCCCTGCGGTATACCAATTTTCAAATTTTTACTGTTAAAGGGTCACTTAATGATGTTGCCAATTTTAAGAGTCTGTTTCCGGTTATGGAGGTAGCTCCCCAATACATCCAACACCCCTCCCCCATAGGTCATAGGTCTCTAGTACATCCAGGAGCGCGGCATGGGGGACGGTGTCGAATGCTTTGGCGAGGTCCAAGAAGACGGTCAAGCATTTATTTCCCTCATTTAAATTATCAGTTACTTGCTTAGTAAGTTGCTAAATTGCACCAGAGGTGCTAAGGCCATTAGTAAAACCAAACCGAAACGTTGTGTTAAGTAACAAAATAAAGACAATGGAAATCAGACAAGGTAATTTTTTTGTTATGAAATTTAGTTTCAATTGATATAATTTAGATACAAATTTAAATGTTTTATAAATTTTAATACTACCGGCTTATTTTTTAAGAATACTTACTATAAATTTTTGCAAAGGTGAATAGTTCATATTTTATGTAAGTGCATATTTTGAACTGCTCAGTTTAGTTGGCAAAAATAAAATTTTGCCTGTTTCCCATACCAATTTCAATGGATTTGTGATTACTATTGATTAATCTAAAATGTTTTTATTAGTGTCCGACCGAAACAAAATTTTCAGCCGAAACCGAAACCGAAACTTATTTTTACATGTTAAAAATTCTATTATATACTGAAATCTAATGTATTTTTTACACATATAGGTATACGGACAGTGAGCTCGTGTTAAATGAAATAAAAAACAATAATTGAAATATGTAACAAAGATATCTATTTATTCATGTTATATTAACAATTTAATATGAACAAAAATAATGAACATGTTAAAGACTTACTCTCGTAAGTAAACTTTGTCAAAAATCAACACTTATAGATATTCAGTAATGACTACTTAATTGAGTGTTTTAATTTTGTTCACAATATTCTTAAGATTAATTTGTTATTTATTAAGATCTTGCATTTAGAACTTGGTGATTAAAGAAGTAGCTAATTATTAGTATCAACAAAAATTAACAATCAAGCACTTAATTTTAAAAAAGTTAATAAATCAATAGAAAAAACGAAATATTATTATTAGATTATTAATTTTAGTATTCGTAATTAAAAAGTCTTATTTTGTACGCTAAGAAAGCAGTTTTTCCACGTTTTCACCAAGAATCCCAATTGGCGCTGAATATCCCAATCTGGCAACACTGCCTACGAACTCGCCCAAAGTTAGCCGAACGGTGCGCGACACTTCACGAACACTGAGTTTCGGCGCACCCGAAGTTTCCGCCGATTTTTGGACGAAACTAGATTTTTTTGGCCGAAACTAGCCGAAACCGAAACTGAATCTTCGGTTGGTCACTAGTTTTTATTATCTTAGATCTATTTTTATATATTCGTCCCAAGCAAGGGGAAACCTGAGGTATGTAGAGAAGAAGGAATGCATACATTACCATAAATGTTAACGTATAAAGTTAGATTTCTAAGTTTTCGCAAAAAATCCCCTGCATATTATACCATTAAATAGTTGTAAATTTTCATGACACCAAAGCTATTACATTTATCATTTATGCATAAAGTTACCATGCTTTTACCATTAGTTTTAGCCACCTATACAGGGTGCTACAAATTCGAGTGCGTAGGTACATCGAGAACTAAAGAAACAACTGAAATTATCAATAATTATGGTTCTGAATTTCTCGCGCCGTAAATTTTGACATGGGAAAAAACAAATAACTCTATTTTCCAGACGTTTTTTATGGTCTATGTTATCCAAATGGTAGAATTTTAATCTTCGCCACTAAAAAAAAACTAAAATTCTTTTATAAACGCTACAGGCGGATTTGCTCGTACCCTAAAAAAATTTCTTTGTTGCATAAACGGTGCTGATGAACGTTGCTAACTTCACCCATATGATTTCTTGTCTTTTTCTTAACTATTGTGGATTGTTAATGTGTTTAATATTTCGCATCCTCAATGTAAAACTAACATATCTCATAATTATGAGTTTTGAGATATTGCGATTTTAAATTTTGAAAGCAATTAAATATTGTTAAAATTTTATTACGAATAATTTAACTGTGTTTAATATGTTGTCCATTTTCAAATTAAAGCAAAATTGATTAATAACTGCGATTCTATTGGTTATTTTAAAATAATTTGTGTATAAAATTTAGACAGGTATGGCAATTAAGCGGATTTATATTTTGTAAAGATTTGAAGACTACCATTTTTGGGGTCAGGTTAACACATCATACTTAATGTCACTTTTGCATTGGTATTATTTTGCTTATGTTTTATGTTATTATTCTTTTTTTATTATTTTTGTGTATTTCCCGCCTTTTTTGCGATATGGTACTTTTTTATTTGACGCATAATCCTATTTGGAAACACAATCAATTTAAATCCCATTTTTTGATTTTTTTTAGATATGTTAGCTTTACATTGAGGGTGCGATTTATGGATTTCTAGTTTTTGTGTAGTTTATTAAATTGTGTTTGTTCCTTTAGTGACTCGGATACAATGACAAGTAAACACCATTGTATGATTTTATTATGCCCAAATAGAGGTAAAATACGGGCTATTTCGTATTTTCAGTAACTATGAAGTACCGTAACGCGGTGTTACTTTACAACAGTTTTTACACATTTTTTAGTATATCTCACACCAGGGGCGGATTTACAAATTTGCCGCTAGTAGGCTATTCAATTTTTGCTGCCCCTACATTAGTGACGGCTCGTGAGTTGTGAAACAGGTGAAGTGTTCGGGAAAGAAAAAGCCCGCTGCAGGCGAAATGCGCCGCAGGCAAAATTTTTTTAAGACCACGCCCAAATTTGGTCAATAATTTTTAGTAAATATTTTAAAAAATTATGATTACCAACTTATTTTATTGAAAATGAAATTTCTTTCTGCAAAGCCAGTAAAGTTCTAACTACCTTTTTTATCCCCATTAACAGACACGGCCAACAATAAAGTTTATTTAAAAAAATACTACCCGTCGACCATGAATAAAGATTGTACCATTTATTTCTGTAAGATAAAAAAAAAATTTAGGCCAAATTTGCCGCCCCCTAAAATCTGCCGCCCTAGGCTCCAGCCTACTCAGCCTAATGGTAAATCCAGCACTGTCTCACAAAGCCTTTATTTAATTTGGTCGAGTGTGAACTATGTAATATTTTTGATATGGAACTGTTAATTCTTATATTCAAATCTTAAAATTTGTTTACCACTGATTTATTTTTAATTTTTCAAAAACTGTGTAAAGTCACCTTGCAACAGTGTCAAATTACACAAGCATCTAAAATGCGGGAAGATTCAAAGTATAAGCTTCTTTAGCGTGACTTTACACAATCTTATGATTTTTTAAAATTGTTTAAAGCATGGACAACAAATTTGGAGAAAAAAAAACTCATATTTCCTGATTTTTTTTACGAAATTTATTAATTAAGTACTAACTCAGTCTTCAGTTAGGAACTAAACTGTTTTAAACAAGCAAAAAATATAAACTTAAATAGGTACAACTCGACAAACAAAATAGAAAATGTAAAAAATAACGAAACATTTAAAATACTTATTTTATAAAAGAAATAAACTAAAAATTAAACTTAATCCCTAAGAACATGGATAATACTGCAACACAGGTAGGTAATAATTAACAATTAAAAATTAAAATTTTTGACTTCTAGGTTAAATTTATAAAGTCCCCTTCTAATTTCTGGAGTCTTCAAAAATGCAATAATATCACTTCAGACTGTTGAGATATGTCATCCTGAGGAGGAAATACAAATATATTGCCTCGCTTTTGACGTAAATATTTTACTATAATTTCGGGTCGATGAACTTCCATAATTTGTCCGATAAAATGCTTAAGAGATTTTTTGAGGCTAATTTAATAACCACAAAAATTCCTTTCTTTAGAAATGGGATTTCTATAGTTTCTACTACCAAGTTTCTTTTTGTACTTTCGGCCCATAACGAAATCTGTAAAAAATTTAAAAAAACATGAAAATTATTTAGTGTGTAAAGTGACCCTTTATAACAAAAAATGTTGTAAAATTTGTTGCTAAGCTTTTTATAGTCTAAAATGTATACAATATCATCTAAACATATCAATCTTACTATAACATAACCATAGAACATTATATTGCTACTCAGTTGGGCACAGCGACCCTTAGCACTTATACCTTTTGTAAAAAAGTCCCAAAAGTACGCGCCGACGTATCTGCCTACTACGCTGTTTAAAATCAAACTAACGACTTCGCCAGTGTTGCCGCAACCAGATTTTAAAATGTACTGACAATCAGCCGGAAAATGTACTAGAATGTACTAAAATTTCAGTTAACATGCACCGTTGGGGTTGGCACAGAACATACTTTTTTGTAAATTAAAATTTTAAGAAATTTAAACAAATACGGTATTTCACACTATATTTATATTATTTTAACGTTTTAAATAGAGTAAACCTAGTATATATTAAACATATAAGTACCTAACAGATGTATGTTAATGATAATCTTAATCCTAAAAATAAAAAAATTATAAAAATAAAATGAACAGTTGAATAAATAGTTATTATTTAGCTAAATTTTTTTTTGGTTTCTGGCGGTGGTTGTCACTCCCAGCAAGTTATCTGTCTTAATAACTCTTTTGTTAATAGTAAATTGCGGCATGTGGAAGTTTCTAACAAATTTCGGTTTTTTCTTTTAATAAGATTAAGTCCCGAAAATATACATTCAGCAGCAGCACTGCCATGCGGTAAACACGGTCACTATAAGTGAAAAATTACCAATATACATTCATATCCAAATAACTAAATAATCTACAAAAAAAACTTAGTTGTCCATGTCAGCCAAATTACTGGCTAAATTATATAAGTCTATCATGAGATTCACAAGACACCAACGAGACTAAACTAACTAAACATAATAAATCGCATTAACCTACACTAAACCGGGGAATCACATTTAGTGACGACAAAACCAGGGCTGCTGCCAGAGGTAGAAACATTTTTATACAATCACAGAAGACATATTTTATCCGCAAACAGGCGCGTTCAGAGGAGTAAGTATAGACGATAGTGTTGGACCACAGTTAGTAGAGGGGGCTGTGGTTGGACGATATGATGAAAATCATAGTTTTAAAAGTGAATTGGTTGGTTGGTATTAAATAATATATCTACATTTTAATGAAATGAAATTATTTTATTTTTAATTATTTTCTTTTAATTATTTTCTTCCCTTTCGAAAATGGGCAAATGTACTAGAATTCAGGTAATTTATGGTAAAATGTACTTTTGTACTTTGCTGTCTAAAATGTAGTAGATTTAGTACAAATGTACTGAAACGGCAACACTGGACTTCGCTGAGTTCGCGCTTTTTCAGCGGGCAGCCACAAGTGTTTCTAACGGTCTCGGGGGTAGGAAATGGCAATGTTGCCAAATGTTTTAAAAATATTTTTGTTTTTCTTAAAAATGTCTCGATTGTGTAAAGTCACCTATAAGTTGCAAAGTAACACCGCGTTACGGTAGTGATAGTTCTTGATATGTAATTTAATTTTATATGATGAATTTAAACACATCTAACTAGGCCTAGGCCATACAAACAAGATATTAAAGCCTGGACCTGTCTATTTTTCCATTCGTTAATTTTGCAGTGCGCATGCCTATTCCCGTGTGGTTTTGTATACATGCGCAAAGCCATAACTTAATCATTTTCTTTCTGAGGAAATAAGAAACATACCTACCCTAACATTTTTGTAAAGAACTATAAAAGAACTACTGGTGGGAAGAGCCTATTACGAGGTGGTCGAGTATTACAACGACGCCTTTTAACTGAGTATTTCCGGCAAACACTTCGTCATCTTGTTTTGTTGAGTTTGTCTTTGTCCTTGTTTGTTGTTTTCCTATTTACATAATATATATTTTTGACGATGTATACCTTAAGAAGAAGATAATTGTTTTTATTTCTTTTATTTTATGTATTCGTAGTATATTACTTGTATTTCTTTTTAGCTTTGTTAAAAAGAATGATTGTTCTTCATAACAATAAAGCATATTTTGATTAGATTTGATTTTGACTTTCGTGATCGTGATTATTGTTTGTTTATCTAAAGGTAAATGTCGATGATTGTGTCTTGTTTAAAATCCTCCGTGTATACTAGTGTATAATAGTATTTGTTTAAATATAGATTGTCTTATATGGCGTATAAAAACTATATTATATTATACTAACCGGTAAATTGTGATGCCGTAATAGTACTACTTATAAGCGTTTGAATTCGACCCTATTCAGGTAGAGAGTCCACGTGTATTTGTTTATATTTTCTGCCAGTTGAAAATAAATAGACTTTAGTTCATATGACATAAAGATTAAATAATCTTTTCCCCAATTATTCGGTCTTGCATGTGTTTATGCAAAATTATGCTTTTTCGTTAAAAATGTCATTATTCAATTTCCGGGTTTGGGCACTTAGTTATTAAAGATTTTAAACGCAAACTGCACACAACTACTCGGATCACTTCCGGCTTGCATCGATAGTGATCTGGATTATAATCATTTCGTTAGTAATTATACTGTGAACACCTTTTCAGCTGACTCGAGCTTGACCTACATCATGTGAAGCACGCGTCTCCTCTACTCCATATACGGCGGTCGCAAATTGATGTAAACTAATTATTGATTAATAAATTCAGAAAGACATGCAATGCGGAAAGACATACGAAAAAACAGATGATACTTACAGGGAGAGAATGCCTTGTAAGTAGTTTTGTTCAGGTTCAGTTATTTTTATTGGTTTTTTTAGTGGTAAACATATTTCCTATAATTATTGTACTTGTGCAATGAAGAAGTATTGGTAAAAAAAATTGTTTAGGGCGACGACACACACAACGATTTGTGCATGCATTATTAAATCATGCAAAACACACACAAAAGAGAGCTGTTTTCTTGCTTGAAGTGGTTCTAGAATCCCTTGAATTATAATGTGCCGTATTCATAAAAAAAAAGGTTATGCTTATACTTGCAGAATATGAAGGAAATCCCTCAGCTCGCATTCATAATATTCTGAGTAAAACCTTATACTAGAGTATGAGCATATCCTTCCCAAAAAAGTATTTGGTTATTCATAAACGTTACCGTTTACTCTAAATAAAAAGGATATCGTTCAATAATTTTGAGTGTGGTCAGTAGCATACTCAGTCGTGTACTGATCAGTTGTAGCGATGGCAGATGTTGTGGAACTGAGAGAGATTAAACACTGCAAGTAGCGTTTATCAACACTTGTTCGTGATTACAAAGAATTATACCGGTTTAAAGAGGAAAATGTGCAATGGCTTGCCAACACATTTTTGGGAATAAATGCTGAAACTTGAGGAGGTGCCATATCATCCGTCCTAAAAATTAAGGTATGTTTACGCTATCTCAGTGGCTCTGGGTATCAGAAAGGCATTGGTCAAGAACTGGGTGTAAGTCAACCTACAGAATCTCGTACAGTGACTGCCATCAAATTACTGCATAAAGTTCCGTCTACTAACAATGAACCTATGGATGCGAAACAGTTATGGCTAAGCAAGTATAGATTTCCGACAGCAATTGGTGTAGTTGACTGTATCCACATAGGAATACTGAAACCAAATCGCCATGCTGATGAGTATATCAACCGAAAAGGTCATCCTACCCTGAATGTGTAAGCCACTTGTGATGCAAATAATAATAAACTTTTGAAAAAAGGAGAGTGATAATTGAACGTTGTTTTCGTCAATTGAAACGTAGATTTCCTATTTTGCAATATGTTTGCCGAGTGAAATTGGAGAATGTGCCAAAAATAATTGTTGCCTTTATTGTGCTTCATAACGTGGCAAAAACTTTGAAAGACATCGATTTTAAAGCACCTGAAGAAGAAGTGCCAGAAGAAGATGACAATGATAAGGACGAATTTGATCTACCTCTGCGCCAGCAAGGACAAGAAGTCAGAAGAAATTTGAGCATTGTAATAAACAAATCTTGATAATTAAATGTAGGTATATAAAACAGTATAAAACAAAATTTCAAATTTAATTTAGTTTTATTATTTATGCCATAATAATATCACATCATTTTGGTTTTAAAAAACAAAATTCGAATAATTATAGTAAATTTATTCACATACCCTTTACTTATTCTTGGAGGATATACTTGCAAGTATAAGGTAATCATTATGAATACGAAAAAAAGTAAATGCTTATACTCCTACCTTTTTCTTCAACTCAAAACCTTATACTTCTACCTTATACTAACAAGGATATCCTTCAGTTTTATGAATACGGCCCATTATACTGGTCAGACACGACAGTTTTCAAAGCGCGTTTGAGATACAAAGCAAATTATCTTATTTAATTAACGCGTTGATAAAAATAGATCTAGATTTGTTTTGCCAATGCCGCTACAAAAACGCCGTGCGTGTTACCGCCCTTATGTTCTACTAGTGATCGTGTTTTACTGGTACTCTTCATAGACAGTATTACATTTATTCAGATCTCATATTAAAAATTAAAACTGGCAACTGGCCTAACTTATCAATTTTAGACTTGGCAGCATTGCTCATGGTCAGCTTTGCTCAATGAGCCGCTCGACGAACAAAATGATGAACGCGATACTGCGGTTTTGTTCACCAGGTCAACAAAAAACGACGGATTTATGAAGACAATAGTCGCGTTCCTCTTTAGTTACTTTTAAATAGCAAAGCAAAGAGTTTTTTCTTCCCCCTGGCCGCGGTTAAGTATGCCCCTCTATATTTCTCATACGAAGTTCGCGAAGCGTTCCTTTAACAACTTAGCTAAGCAAAGATATTTACTTTGCTATTTAAAAGAAGCAAAGGAAAGTGCCAAATATATTTATATGGGTGGTATATGGTGGATAGGTAAAAGGACAAAGTGTGGGAAGGAATGGCTTTTAAAGAAAAACCAGTTTTTCCGAAACGGAATTTGGTGTATTTCATCTTCAGGTCAAGTTATTTTAACGTTTTAAACTTAAAAGTTGTAGGATTATTTTTGAGACCGTGAGTTTCCATTTTGACAAGAAAAAAATGGATAATAGATATATCCGATATATATTTAAATTTTTCATTTAAATTTGTTGAAAGATACGACGCGACGTTTTGAATAATGTGTTGTGCACAAAGCGATAGATGGAAATAATTAATTATTATGATATTAGATACTGATATTAAATGCGCCCTCGGGTGCCGATTAGCGATATGCCATCTAGTTTAAACCTGTAGTATGTGGGCTACTCCTCTACGGCTATTAAAATTTAACACTTTGTATATTTTATTCCAATAGAATGTTCGACAAAAGGCTCGTCGAGCACAAGTGCCAAGTCTGGAAAATAATTTGTCTTTAAAATTATAGGAATGATTTTTTTTTAAGTTCAATAGCTATAATCACAACATTATTTATTGGCAATAAAATATGTTATTATGGAAAGTTCAATAAATAGATTATAATAAAGAAATCATTTATGCTTGTGTGACTTACGCACTTGGCTATCTACTCGCATGTCAAATAGAGTTATATGTTAAACGTTTCCATGCTCGTTATGTAACATACTAAACATACTAAAATTTGATCATTACTGCCATGCCAATGTATATTTGCTTTCCCACCTTTTTCTCCTAATTGGTAATGTATTACATAAAATCCTAAATCTTAGTTTAATTGTAAAGTAAGGTTATAAATACACCGTCGGGGCAGCGGACTATATTTGAATTTTCGAGTATCGTTTTATTATCTTCCTTAATCTACGACCGTGCCATTATGACGTATTTAGCATTATCATTTAGATGTCATTATGACCTTCATAATAGCACTCAGTGCCGTTATGAATTCATAATAAAATCCAAATGTTAGATGTTTAGAAAGGTCTGTTCGTACACCTGCCTTGACTTTTCGGGAAGTAGAGAATCTATTACGCTTTGCGCGATATCTTCGACATCCGAAGGGACACTTTCGGATTTAGAATCTCCCATATTTGAATTATTTTTGGCCAACACTTTGCATACAATAGAAAATTAGACGGCAATAATGACGTTATCAAAATTGAAATTGAAATTGAAATTGAAACAATCAAAAATGCGGTTACCATGATATCGACTAATATGGACACCTGAAAATTTGAAAAATTACGAAAACGTTATCTGATATCAATGAAATTTAGACGAATAAAATCTGTTTGCACTGTCGTAGATTCAATTTTGAATAATAATAATAATAATAATAATAATAATAATAATAATAATAATAATAATAATAATATTAATAATAATAATAATAATAATAATAATAATAATAATAATAATAATAATAATAATAATAATAATATTTCTTTATTTCAAATTACAAACTACAATCACATAGAGAAGGCAATATATAAAATGAAATGACGTCATGAAAGAGGGTTATCTATATCATATTATGATTAAGAAACTCCTGTATTGCATATGGTTCAATTTCAGTTAACAACCTTTTTATAGTTTTTTTCCACACTCTTATACTGCTAATGTTCTTAATTGTATTAGGTAGCTTATTATACAATTTAATGCACATATAATACGGACTCTTTTCTGTAAGGGTCAAACGGTGAGACGGATACAAAAGATTAAGAGTTCTTGTATTATGACTATGGTCATTCAGTTCCTGAAATATTTCCCTGTTTTTAAAAACAAACATTAAGCACTCGTAGATATATAGTCCATAAACTGTCATAATACCTATTTTCCTAAAAACACCCCTACAGGTTTGCAAATATTTTAATTTACGTAACAGTCGCACTATTCTTTTCTGCACTACGAACACTTGTTGGGTTTCAAAGTTACTACCCCAGAAAATAATGCCATATCTCAAAACAGATTCGAAGTTGGCATGATACAATATTTTGATTGTCTGGTTATCCATGTATGATGACACAACTTTTATACCATACCCAATACCTCCCAGCTTTAAGCATAAAGAATTTATATGAGTCTCCCATGACAAAAACCCATTGATCGTTAGGCCCAAAAACTTGGTATCTGTTTCCCTCTTTAGCTCAATGCCATTTATGTTTAGACTATCCGGCATATTTATTTTATTTTGTTTTGTTCTAAAAATAACAATATTAGTTTTTTTTTCATTCAGAATGTTTCCACTAAACCAATTATTTATTTCTACAAAAACTTCTTCTGCTCTCTGATCTAATTCCGGAAAATCCGTTGCAGCTACCAACAAATTTGTGTCATCAACATAGTTAGTTAGGGAGGAATTAATTTCCAATACATTTAGGTTATTTATATAAATTATAAATAAAATAGGCCCTATAATACTCCCTTGCGCTATACCAACAATATTTTTTCTAAAATCAGATTTGAATATACCACTTCCGTCCTGGACTACGACTCGCTGCTGTCTATCTGAAAGGTAGGATCGCATCCATGCATGGGCATTACCCCTAACTCCATATTTACTTAATTTATAAAGTAGCAGTTCTCTGTCAATGCAATCATATGCTTTGCTAAGATCTAAAAACATACCTAATGCCAAGTTTTTATTTTCAAGATGGTCTAAGATTGCTTTAATGAATTGAAAAATTGCTGACATGGTTGATCTGCCCTTCAGATATCCATGCTGACTCTGGGACTCTGGGCAAAGAGTTGCCCCAAGTGCATAAAGTCCAACAGTCTGGAGCACACCACCATTTCAAAGACTTTTGAAAAACTTGATAGTAAACTAATCGGTGATACACGTTCAATATGAACTTTGTTAATGAAACTTGCACACGTTTCATTATAGTGTTCATATCGAACTAGTATCATTAATAACTATTAAATAATGTTGAGTGTTCTCGCCTGTAATAAGTATAAATACTACAAAGATTTTTAAAATTAAAAAATATTTAAACCTCTGCTGGAAGTTAACCTGCCGATTATATAGTCGAATGCTCTACCATTATTGCGCCATCTTGGGGCATATAACTTATTTAATTCTGATGTTGTTGTGTTATTTAGGGAAGAAACACCCTTATAAATATTGATCATTAAAGAAAAATTAATTCCAGTTGATATCGCGACCTTACAGCAGGAAGTCGGTTAAGTAAATCTGAAAGTGTCCGTAGAGATTTCGATTGTCATTCGGGTTTGTTCGGATTTGGGTGTTCAAATCCCAGCGAAGGCATAATACCTTTTTTTATTTTTATTTTAAGAACTTTGCACGCCAAAAAAAATTTTCAGTATATTTGAGGTTTGTCGATTAAAACTGAATACCTACCTATACTCACAAAAAATAATGTTTTTATGTCTCTTCACCCTGTAACAAGGATATACAATAATCATGGATATTATGTGATATGTCCAGCTATTACAAGCCTAATTCACCTAATTGTATGATTATTGGTAAGTAAAAAGTTGCATTTTGGGTTTTAGGGTATAGCATGGTGCATTCGCTGTTTTATGTATGCAGATGTCGTTCTTTGCCCGCCGGCTACTAATACGTCTTGTTCGGCATATTCAACAAGTTGACGTTACAACCGATTTACAAAAAAAAAGGCGGTTTTTTTATCGATGTCTTTATTGCAGCTGTAGGTGGGTAAAGTTATGGTATTTCCTCAGGGGGGTGCCACAGAAGGTTGTTAAAATTTACAGTATTTTTTTTCGGTGAACCTAATCACTGCAAGAAAACTAAAAATACCAACAGCTTTCAAAGTAGGGGTTTTTGAGACATATAAAGCAGAGAACACACAACAGAATATTCTGTGATATAAAGGTTATTATAAAAATTAAAAAAAAATAGTAGTACTAAATAGATTAAGCGGATACTTAAGCATTTATAGTAAAAACAAATATTTTCAATTGTATTATGTTACCTCATTTTGTTTCTTGTAGTTCAATTTTATATATGTGTTCACAACAAGATAAAAACAGATTACAGATTTTACAAAATAGAGCAATGAGAATAATATTGGGATATAATAAATACACTAAAATAACGGAAATGCTTAATTGTTTACAATGGCTGAATATAGAAATTTTTTTATTATTTCGTATTTTGATTTTTATTCATAAAATAAATTTAAATATAACAGCACCATTATAAAAATTTCTTGACAAAATTTAATGAAGTTCATATTCATGAAACAAGAGGAAAAAATAACTTTATTTTGGATCATACAAATTTGAAATCGACTCAAAAATCAATATTTTTTAGTGGTGGTATAGAATATAACAAGTTAGGAAATGAAATTAAAAGGTGTAATTTAAAACTATTTGTAAAAAAATTAAAGAATCAAATTTTATGTAAAAAAGTTTAATAAAATAGTCTTTCTAGATTGTAATTATACAGGGTGTTTCAGAATAAGATGCTGATCCTTAACGGTGTGAATCCTTAGGTGATTTTAAGAAGAAAAGTTTAAATTAATATATATCCTTAACCTATCAACTTTCGAACTACGGGGCGTTAAAGTTTTAAGAAAAAAATCGTTTTTCTATCATAACTTTAAATACTTTCTAGCTATTTTTATGAATTTTTCACACATGCCCTCTAAGCATCAATAGCCATTTTTTGGTGTAGAAATTTTTTAAAAATTTTTAACCAGTGGCGTCCTGAAAGGGTTTGGACTAGACATTTTGGAAAAATATTATGTACGCCACTGCTTTTTCTCAAGATAAAAATTATTTTTAAAATACTCATTCATTTTAGGCCAAATTTAATATCTTGCCTTTTCATCGTCCGACAAACAGTTTCCGACAAAAAAAATAAAAACATTAAATGCGCATTCGCTATGTGCCTATGGTTTGTTTTGACACTATCAGGAATACTCCAGGAATTTTTCAAAGGGTACGAGACTCAATGAGGAGAAGAGCTATAGCATGCATTATTGCATGTGGTGGCCACTTTCAACAGCTAATCCAAATTATTTTCGTTTTTGTTCACACGTTATTTAATGTTAAAAAATGTATTGTTAAAAATAAACCATAGGCACATAGCGAATGCGCGTTTAATGCTTTTTATTTTTTTGTCGGAAACTGTTTGTCGGACGATAAAAAGGCAAGATATTAAATTTAAAATGAATGAGTATTTTAAAAATAATTTTTATCTTGAGAAAAAGCAGTGGCGTACATAATATTTTTCCAAAATGTCTAGTCCAAACCCTTTCAGGACGCCACTGGTTAAAATTTTTTTAAAAATTTCTACACCAAAAAATGGCTATTGATGCTTAGAGGGCATGTGTGAAAAATTCATAAACATAGCTAGAAAGTTTTTAAAGTTATAATAGAAAAACGATTTTTTTCTTAAAACTTTAACGCCCTGTAGTTCAAAAGTTGATAGGTTAAGGATATATATTAATTTGAACTTTTATTCTTAAAATCACCTAAGGATTCACACCGTTAAGAATCAGCATCTTATTCTAAAACACCCTGTATATCAGGAGAGAAGAAAAAATTTACAATTTGAAATGTACCTAAATAGTTCAATGAACTAATAAAAATTTGTTATTATTATTATTATTATTACATACAGCGTTTTATTATCCGCTTTATTTATAATTTTATAATCAAATTAACAAAGTACACGTATAATTTTCCCGTAATGTTCGAATTTATTAAGTAGTGAAAATGAGTTGGTTGAAACATGGTTTTTAAACTAGCTATCGTTTTACTTCTAGCGTAGACCTGCATTATTTATAACATAATGAAAAGTTAGTCGGTCATTAGCTGTACCCTTCATAGAAACCACCTGCTTTGATTACAGGCATAGAACTTTGAGTTTTCTTTCACACAAACGGAATCATAGCGAACACGTGGAAGTGGATGTCTACTCATGCACCACGTAAGCGATTTTATAGTCTGGGATATTAAAGACCTATATTTCTTTTTTCACTGGGACGGGGAGGTCCTATTTACTACGTGATAGTTTTTATTTCTGGTCTATACTTATAAGAAGTGGGTTTTCATAAATATAAACTATTATTGTTAATTTTTTAAATGTTATCCCATAAATTTTACGTAGCTTGTTTTTAGAATGTTCATATATAGAGGGTGACTTCAAGCTAAATGTACATACGTCACCAGGAGATAGTGGATACCTTTGAGGCTCTTAATAATATACCTTTAATAAGTATATTATTACTCGTTGGTCAGATACAGGGTGTTTTATAAGATTTGGCTCCTTTTTGTTTTTGTCATATTTTTTTAACACCTGGTATAAAATGTTCATACTGGGTAAAATAGTTTCTATACTGATCGCATTAAAATGCCATATTAAAAGTTTTGAAATTTAGGTACGGACTTAAAACAAGTTGTCGATTTCTAGTTTTTAAAATTCAACACCTGGTATGTAATATTTTTGAAAATTTTATTTTTTACTTAAAAACACCATAAAAAACTTATACTAATAAGATACTTATAAAAGTTGCCGCACTCACCGCTCCCATAACAAATAGCTGATCTTTAGATATTGAAAAACATACAATATTTTTTTTTTTATTCTTATGACGACAATAAGAATCAAAAAAATAATTATTTAATAATATTTTCAAAATGCCCTCCATTAACTTCTTCACATTTTCTTCCTCTGATACTTACATTTGAAACTGCACTGTTTATTACATCTGGTCTATGTTTTATTTCCTGAAATAAAGTAATAATGCGTTTCAAGAGTCCGTGTATATTAATTTTTTCTTTACAAACTAAATTTTTCATATACCCCCAAAAAAATAAATCCAATGGATTAAAGTCCTTGGATCTTGCTGGCCAAGAATGGGTCCCCCGCAACCCCTCCATCTATTGGGATAAGTATTGTTTAAAGATGCTGAAACAGCTCTTGTATAATGTGAAGGAGAAATCCGATTGTAAGATACTAATTACTATATCAATTCAACTAATCAGACACTTGAAGTGATCACCGTTAACGTAGACGTGAACGCGCGAATTTACACGTTTGCGAGGCTTTATACAGCCTTGCAATGCATAGTCGAAGTACATCTTCCCGTACGTACTTACGTAATGTCACATGTCAGGTCTTAAAATTCTAACTTCTTACCTAACATTCTAAAGCCGAATCGTATCAGCTTTCTTGTGCTGTTTTTCAATAATTATGTTTGTTTTATTTTGCCCAAGATTTGTAAAGCCACTTACCGTTAGTCACTTGCAACTCTGCACTTACAAAATTTTTAGAAAAACTTGGTTGTTAAATTAAAAGTAAAACCGACCTTTCTAATTTTAGGTTAGAAATAGAACAACAAAAGCTAAACAGATGATGGACAGTTGAGAATCGGATAGGTTCGGCAGCGAATCGGTTCGCTTTGGGTAACGTTAAACGGGCCGTGGAAGAACGCAAGTCTACGTAGTCCGTATAGCGCTAAGGGGAAAAATATTTTACTGCTGTTGCGCAGATGTCAATATACACGTTTACGTTTACGTTGATGGCATCACTTCAAGTGTCTATATTAGACACTTAAGGCAACACCAACACGTAAACGTATCCACGCGACGTAAACCCGTTACGTTAATGTAGTTTTGGCCTCCTAAAATACAGTTAAGGCAAGACCGGGAATTTGAGATCGAGGTACCTATCTTGTTTGTTTACTTTTTCTAACCTAACCTATTTTTCATGTTCTGGGTTTTGGTTGCGTCGCGTTGGATGAATTATTTATTATTGTTTGAGAAAATGAATTATGTGTTGGATTTAATAGTATATGTAGGTATGTAAGTATGTTTTCCAGAAAAATTCTTTCTTTCGTGGTTTTCTAACAGGTGGTCGGGTGTCATCGGCTTGTATCGGGTCGATAATACCGCGTTTCTGGGTGCACGTGAAAAGCCGTATCTTTACGTCTGACGTATCACGTAACGCAACGAAAATTTAAACTGCGCATGAGTAGATGTCATAAGATACGTTTACGTTGCTTCCTCATGCACTGCCTTAAGTGTCTATTATTCTGTCGTACGTAAACCGGTTGCTTTTCGGTGATGTTTGTATTGGTGCAATACTACCGGGCACCTCACGCCAAGTATTATACGGGAGGTGTTATATTTTTAAAGCTTCTAATCCATTTTACATGGGAACCAGACTCTATAATAAGTTACCTATAGGGAGATCAAAAATATACCAAGCAAAGCCATTTTTAAAAAAACTGTTTGTAGTATATTGGTTTCTCATGTTTTTTACAATATTCGTGAATTTATGGATTGAGATTTGTCATCCTAACTGTAATTTAGTAGGTATATATATTTTGTACTTATAAGTAATAGTCGCTTTTCCACAGTTCTCTGTGCTTCGTTTTTGACTTTTTCTATACCAATGTAAATTTTGGTCTCTTGAAATAAAATTTATTTATTTATTTATTTATTTATTACTTTGTTTCGTAATATTTTTGTTATTATTGTAGATTTCAAATACTCAAATAATAACATCGCAATTTTCATCAGCCTAATGATAGCCAAGCGCCTCATGTAGCAAGGGGCTGTTGTCTTGACTATTGTATCGTCTGTCCTGGTTCTTACACAAGCGCCGTTGATTTTCTAGGCCGTTGTGTAAATTTTAAAAATATTCATAATGACAGCATAACATAGATACAGTTACCGCCATAAAAATCCGGGCACTAATCTGACAGCTAACATTTTTTTCCTGAATTTTGATAATTCAGGCTTTTACCTTTACTACCATAGATTGGAAGGTAAAAGTAGAGGTAAAGAGATTTTGGTAAAGTAAACTAGATAATAATAACTTGTTATTCAATACAGAAATAGCTTAAAAGAAAGTAAACTAACTCACTCTACTACTACAAAACTATGGCAATATAAATAAACTGAGGAGGAAATAAAACCAATAGTATTTATTATTTTATTGCCATTCCATTACTTTGAATAACTGAAGTTAATCTTTTAGGCATTGAAGCCACCAGACCATTACAGTATTCTTGCGTTAGTTGATTCCAAGTCTCTTGTATTTTCAGCCACAATTGTTCTCAATTTTCTGGCCGAAAATTATTAAATTTGTTAATTTTCTTGATCATGTAACCCCAAACATTTTCCATCGGATTTAAATCTGGACTCCTAGAAGGCCAGGGTAATACTTGAATGCCCCTTTGTTGCATCCAATCAGATACTGCTTGGGCAGTATGAACCGGGCAGTTATCATGTTGGTAAATGTAATTAGTATTGGGAAACATATCATTAACCGATGGCAATATCACGTTCTCCAATATTTGTATGTAATTTTGTGCATTAAATCTACCTTCTATGCGCGTACAAACTCCTATACTCAGTGCACTCATCCACCCCCAAACGTTGACAGAAAATTTTCCCAAGCATTTATACCACCTCCGTAATATAGTAATGCTCTTTGCTGGTTACCGTTAGGAAAGGCTTTTTAGCTGCAGGGTAATTGCGAAGATTTGAACCATCTCTTATTCTTCGTTGTGCGGTTCTAACGGAACCCGGAAAATCAGTTACATTCAGTGGCGGCTCGTGACTAGCGAGTCAGGGGGGGGGGGGGGGGCGCTGGCTTTAAATAAAAAAATTTAAAATGTCTATTATTTTCAAAAGTACGTGTCTGTTTTTTCAAACTTTCTCGTTGTGAATTTTAATTTCATCAGCATAAGCACTACTTAAACAAGTTAAAATATTAGTTTGTCCTAACATCTCAAAACTTACCACATTATAACGATGTTTTGCACTATTTTCATGTTTTTTTTTATTTTCTCTGAAAGATGTTTTAAGTTCTGCACCCCATTTATAGTCCAATTATCATCCCCGTCAAAAAGAAGACACACGAAACAAAAAAAAAAGAATTTTTGTCCTCACAACCGCATATCCAGGATTTTTTATTATATATTTCTTTGTCAAGCTTACGCGTAAACTATGCCTTACTTTTACATTTTGATTGCACTTGTACAATGTTCAATATTGGTAGTGGCCGCCCTGCATTTTTTAAATCAAGTTTTTCACTTAAGCTCAGAGAACCCTCTGTAAATCACTGACCTTCATATTAGACGAAATTTTCCAACTTTATAATGTAACTAATAAATAACTCAAAACAAATAAACACAACGTCAACGGCATCGACAGGTCGCATCGCATTTCGCGAACAGCTATTGGGCGCGGAAAATTGGAGCTCCTCCGTGGCCGCTCGTTGTGCGATGTGTAGGTGACGTCAGGCCTCCGTAGTCGCGTTGAATCGGGACGGGATAATCGATAGCCCGCGCTTAGTAACCTTGAGAGCGCGCAACTCGCTTGTCTATGAGTATAACCTGCCCGTTGGAATAGGGCTATGTTTGGTTTGAATTATTATGCCCGCGCTTAGTATAACCTACCCGCTGGAATAGGGCTATGTTTGGTTTGAATTATTTTAATTGATTGCTTACATACATTGCGTTATTGGTTTTTTAAGTAAAGTATTTTTGGATTCTGTTTGAAATAATTGCAGGGAGGGCGGCGCCCCAGAGCCCTTCATTAACCAGCCGCCACTGGTTACATTGTGAGCTACAACAGCCGTTTTAAAAGGATTTTCCCTTAGGTATTGAATTAAAGTATTGTCATGTTCTTTTGTCGATGCCTTTTTAAGGTTTGTTCCTTCTATTCTTTCCAGCGAATGTGTTTCCATTCATTTTATTTTGATATCATGAACTATACTTTTGGCGTTTGAAATCTCTGACCATCCTTCTTCTAGCAGTGTCACAATTTTGGCCTTTTCGCAGCATTTAAATGACAGGGCATATTTGTAAATTTATTTCAATAGCCGTAAATAAATTTCAGTTAACAATTTTTGTCAATGTCATTAAAACAGGTAATTTTTAGGTATTCGAGATGTATAGAGGTCGGCTTATACAATAGAAAAAACTGCTGCTGCGGATTTTTGTGACGGTACATAAATATTATTGATATATAGACATATAGTTGAACTTATCCCCTTAAAACTCTTGTCGCTAAGAAATTCTACATTAAAAATGAGGTTATATTTGGGGCAACATTTACAGCAGCAGTATAGAGGAGGAACAGAAAAATAAAACAGTTAAAAACTTTTCAAAATATTTATTTAAAAATACAACCTTTTGTGTATATTTATAATAAAACTGTTTTAACCTACGCTTTACAGTTTTATTAATGAAAAATTTACTAAATGGTCCCAACATCCAGTACTTACAAAACATTTTTTCCATAAATATTTACATTATAGCTACATTTTTACACATTCTTTGGTATTTTAGCTGTATGAAGTTTTACTAAAAAGATTCTTTAATAAAACTTATTAGTAAAACCTGGAAAAGTGCAAACAAAAAGCAAACGTGCAAGTTTTTGAAATTAAAATTATGATTATAAACTAAAAACGCAAAACCAGTAATGGGGATATTTTTCTCAAAAATATATTTGCACTTTTTACAATATGGTAACAATTAAAAAAATTTCTTATTCTTATTCTAAATAGAGATTCTACCTAGACTAGAATGATTTTCTATCTTAAAAGTTAAATTATTTACAAAAAATATATTGACAGGTTAAATATTATTTAAATTAAAATACCTACATACCGGTTGTTCCCTCCTAGTGCGACACAGTAAAATAAATCCATAGTGGTTGGAGAAACGAAAATTTTAAAGGATGAGAATTGTAAAAGACCCTATATGGTACGTACTATACCGGGTGTTTCTCAAAAGACGTTTACCCCTATAACTTTTTTATATTTATAGATATTAAAATGAAATTTTCAGATTATGCAATAAAATGCAATTTTGAGATGAGTCTGCATTTATTGACATAATTTCACTTCCGGTTTAACCGAAAGTGACCTTGACTTTGATATCTTAAATAGGACATCTTGTATATTTTTACTTAATTGGGTTCAGCATAACATTATGAGTGAAATGACACCTCACTTGTCATTTTTTGACGTGTTATAACATTTTTATGTTTATTTTTTATTTTCAATCTAGAGTGCTACAAATTAATTAAATCTGATAATTTATAGTGAAGTACCTAGTATATGAAAATTAAAATTATGTTATAATAATTAACTTTCTAAGTTTCACAAGCGTTTAAAAAATGAAATTTTGTTTTCTTGACGTTTACTCCATTTTTCCAAATGGAACGATGGTAGTTCACTAGGTTATTTAAAACGAGCATTTTTTTCCAACTATTTGATACCATACACTCCCATGCTATTTTAAAATTGACACTGAAAAATTTGCCTTACATCCCAATGGCAAATTTAAAAGCGTTATGCATTATTGCTATTTATAAAACATAATATGATACATACAATCTTGCGACTTCGGAAGAATTTTTCTGGTCACTCCAAAAATTAGGAGCATATCAATTTGTTCATTTCTAGTAAAATTAACCATTTTATCTGATTTACAATATAAGTTTAATAAACGATTGACATTACTACAATTTTAATTTAAAACCATATTTGGTTTTCAACACCATTCCATTGTTTTTCAAAGCTGCCTTTATATTTCTTTAGAAAAGACAAGCAATAATGTATAACGCTTTTAAATTTGCGATTGGGACTTAATGCAAATTGTTTCGTGTCTATTTTAAAATAGCATAGGAAAGTATGGTATCAAATTGTTGGAAAAAAAATGCTCGTTTAAAATATCCTAGTGAACTACCATCGTTAAAATACAATAAAAATACCTGACTTTGTCGCACTCTTAGGACATCCAGTATTTTCATTATTTCGTTATTATTTACAAAAACTTATTTAAAATTTAGACTTTGGAAATATTTGGACGGATTCGTTATTTAAAGTATCACGTATGGCCACTTCATTTACACTACAGAGATGGCACTACAGTCACGGGCTTATAAATGGCACATATCATGGCATTTCAAAATAAATATTAATAATAATTACGTATGGGCTAATAATGTTACAATTGAAAATGTTTTTAGTTCATTTTTTAGAAATCATGCATGCAGAACTAAACAAAATACCACTGCTAAGATATGATAATGAAGTTGTAAGTTTAATTAAAAATATTTTAAACAAATAATCGGTTTGTCAAAAAGATTGCAATGCGGCATCGCTTTTACAAAGTTTACAATAATTTTTTCGCGGTACATAACATGTCGTTAAATACTGGCCTGGTGTACCGGGTGGCCAAATAAGAACGGCTCTAGGCCGTATCACAGAGACCGTTAACCTTACATGTTTTCGGAAAAAAATGTCGTCACTGCCGAGAGAAATAGCTGGAAACTGATTTCAAGTTCGTGAGATGACGAGCGGTCAAATACAAATTTCGGGTTTGCCCTTGATATTGACCAATTAAGAGGTACTGAATACATGTATTTATGGTATACCGATTCTTTTCGTTTCAATAATTTTGCTCTATCCTTGAAAATAAAATGGTGGGTGATCTTTATTTGGGCTAAACGGATTTTAATAAACTTGGTCTTATTCGATAGAGTTTTTCTTTTTCTATCCATTGCGCTTTGGTTGATTTTTACGTGCAGCTTACTTCTCCCACTAGAGGGTCGTTTTCGAAATATCAACAAATAAATTCCTTTAAAAAAATCAAATGGAATGATGTATTAATTTTTTAATAAAAAATTAGAGAATTAAAAGCTCTAAACGTCGGTCAAAACCGTAGCTCTCTAACGTTTTTGAGCATAATTTTGTATTAAAATTACTATTTCACTAGAGTGTTTATACTGGCAAAATATCATATCAACGGTCTGTTTTTTAGTGGAAAACTCTTAATTGTACACCTGGACATGGCATATTTTGATAGATGTGAGGTAAAAACTATTGTTAGTCTGACAAATGTCATCCTGGTTTGAAAAGACAAATTGAGCAATTTAAACGAAAATGCAAGATTTGGGTGCCAATCTATCCAAAAAATAATAAAATCGATAGCTGAAAGTATTCCACTTAACACACAGAAATCCAAAAACTGAATTTGGGCACAGTTCTCAGAGTTTCTAATAATAAGAAATTATAAACTGGAAAAATGTACTACTGTGATGGAACAGGCAAAAATCCTCGAAGCTCGCCTTTAATATGAAGAATGGTAATGGCGAAGACTATAAAGAATCTTCTGTAAAGGCTATATGGAACACTACAGCAAAAATGATTCAAGAAATGTATTTTACAGAATACGAAATAAAGATTGACCCTTTTACGGATATTTCCTTTAAAAATGCGCGAATGGCAAGAGACGCAAAAAGAAAGCAGCTCCAAAGTTGTTAGGAAAAGAGGAAAGTAAGTTCAAAAGCATTATCTACCAAAGATTTACTAACAATAATGCAAAGCTACAATGACGAAAACCCCGATGAAGCACAAAAAAAGTTTTTCCATCTCTGCTCATTTGAACTAGCTTGGAGAGGCAATGAGGCCGTAATTGCAAAATTCAATATTTTCAAAAGGAGTTTGATACCATGAGAGAATTTACCGGACGAATTGAATATAACAGCATATTTTCCAAGACAGCTGAAGGTGGGTCAAAAGGATGGGCAAACAACAAATGGTTGGTAAGAAATTCATCAAACAAAGATTTATGTAAGATTATTTTTAAAATTATTGGAAAAAAGAGGACCAAACATTTTCACAGACAGACAATTTCTCTCCGTTCATCCAAACTGGCAGAAGGGATGTTGGTTCGAAAATACTCCACTAGGAATAAATACAGTATCTAAGTGGACCAAGACATCAGCGGAAAGAATTGGAATAGATACGAAGAAGCATAAAATAACAAATCATTCTCATCGATCTTCCGCTGTGTATTCCCTATTTGAACAATATGTTGGGGAACAAGATTTGATTAAGTTAACAGGCCACTCAAACGCAAATTCCCTAAAACCATATCTGCAGCTAGATCCTAGTCATCATCTGAAGCTCATCGAAAATCTCGGAACAACAAATGAAGCATTTGGATCTTCGACTTCTCAAATGCAAGTCAATCATACCTAAAACCATGCTTTGATAGAAAAGAATGGACAAACTGTTACTTATAATAACTGTACGTTTGTATCGGCAAAATTTTCTCTTGGTTTTATTTAACTTTGTTGCTTTTTGGTGATTTTGCCAAGCAACAAACTTTCATACCAGTCGAAAATTTTACCGACAAAATTTTCTCTCTTATGATATTATACGATAATAATATGTTAAATAAAAGTTTTTTCGGATTTTACAATTTTGTCGACGGTATTAGGAAAGTAGTTATCAATTTCGAAAAATATTCAAAATGCTTTTCAAATTGATAGAAAAAGAAAAGCTCTATCAAATAAGATTAAGTTGGTTGAATTGGTTCAGCCAAACTTACCAGTTTTTGTATGAAGCAAACTGATATTCCCCACCATTTTATTTTAAAAGATAGAGTAAAATTATTGAAACAAAAAGATTCGGATACATTTTTTCAGTAATTTTATATTCCTGCGATTTCCATTGGCAGTATTTACTAACGATATGTTTTACGAAAGCTATAATATTAACGGCCTCTACTATACAGTCGAGGGCCGTTCATATTTGGCCACCCGGTACAAGTGAGTATAAAAAGAAAAAACAATTAACAATGAAATTGTTGATTACAACTTTTCTACACAACTGCATATAATAAAAATTATTTAGCTCTAAAGCATCAATGATTTTAGCTTCCAGAAATTATTTTTAATCCACGAATATGCAAAAATGAATGATCATGTAGCGGCAACGTTACAATTCTTTTGACTAGCGGCTGTGTCTATGTCTTTTTATTATTTCGAATACTTTTAGATACGAGAACGCCAGCGTCGGCAGATCGTCTTGAAACTACCATGTCTCTACAATATTCTATTTTATTGGTTTGCTCCTTGTTTAATTGTTTTTTTAGTAAAGAAGTCCATCGTTACCAAGTCTAAGGCAAACGTATACCCTGTGTGTTGATTTCAATACAAAAAACGATAAAACATATTCTAACTATTATTATTGTTCAAGACATTTATTTTAGTCATCGACACTTCGGCGTTCCTATAAATTGTATTAATTACCGATTCCGGCACAGAGGGATGTTGAGATTCTCGATGTCTTCGTAAATCAACTTTTCTTTGGAACGCTTTTTCGCACAGTCCACACGAAAATGGTTTGTATCCGGTATGTTTGCGCATATGTGTGATCAAGTTCGATGATTGGCTGAACGCTTTCGAGCACACGACGCATTTGTGGGGCTTTTCTCCTGTAACAAAAGGATTAATTAGATTTTTTACAGGTTTCAAAAGGGTGGAGATTGGGATTGAAATGCAGTTAAGGGTAGTATCGTTGTATAATCCTTATTATCCGTTAAGGTTTCAAATCAAGTTCATGATAGTATTTAACTCTCTCTTTTATACGGGGTATTTGTAAAAGGTCTTTACAAAAACGTACCACCTATTTCTTAGACCAAAATAAGCCAATTTAAGTAAACTTACCCAAGTACTATGTTTGGACGTTATACTGTGCGAGCAAAAATTATTTGCATCAAAGAGGGCTTGGATTAAAAAACGTGTGGCTTGGTTTAGATTTATGGGGACGATATATCTAACCAAATCTAGGTTAAAATTTTGTCAAATTCATATTTTGACATGATATGCCCAACTAATGAGTAATAAAATAAGTAGACAAATACAAATTTATTTTTGTTGTTTACAAAATTAACAAACTAAGAATATACAGAAAGAAAAAGAAAAATAATTACATAAATTGCTGAAATTGCTGCTCCAAGCATAAATTCACACGTCTCTTAATGTTTTCGAAAGTGTTGACCAGCATCTCTCAGCATTATTTCACGAACGTTTGCAACAAGTTCTTCTATTCTTGCATATGGTCTTCCTGTTTCTTTTTTGTGTTGCATAGAACCTGTTTCCCTAAACACAGCCACGGTTCTTTTCAGGCAATGATAAAAATCCTCAGCAATAAAAGCAACGTTAGGAAACTGTTCGTGAAAATCGTCCATGCACAAACCCGAATTGTATTGCCACTTACCATTTACTCTAATCCCGTTTCGAAAATACGCTTTAACCATCAATGTTTTGTGCTGTTCCGTAAAGCCCATTGTGTGAATTGTTCAAGAAATTGGAAAAATTAGCGATGAATCAAATTACTTGTAACAACTGTCGAAGATGACGGAATAACTGATTGATTGTTAATTCAGGTAGTTACTGACACCCAAAAGGTATTAAGCTCTACGGCTAAGCATTATGTCCTTATATGCAAGGCCCTTGATGCAAATAATTTTTGCTCGCGGGGTATAACGTATCTTAACATAGTATAAAACAAAGTCGCTGTCGCTGTCTGTCCGTCCGTCCCTACCTATATATGCTTAAATCTTTAAAACTACGCAACGGATTTTGAAGCGGGTTTCTTTAATAGATAGAGTGATTCAAGGGGAAGGTTTTTATGTATAACTAGCGACCCGCCCCGGCTTCGCACAGGTGCAATTTCAGAAAGTGGCATGCCAGGTACTAATATATTGGGTTTGTTCGGGTTTGTATTTATACCAGCGGGTTGCAACGCATGCCGGATACACGCTAGTAACCTTGTAATTTTGAAATACTTTTTTTATTATAATTTTAAAATGCGATTTTGCTAAAATTTGGTACGGTGACATGTTATATAGTTTCATGCGGGACAAAAAACCTAACAACAATCAAGCCAAGATTACTAATGTCAAAATTCCAAAATTCTCATAATATTTCATTTCCTATTTCCACTTGCTTCCGCTAGGAGAGGTTGTCATATTTTGTGGACTCTAAACCAGTGTGGCTTAGCCTGAATAATATATCTACTGTTTTGAGTGTTAAGTTGCTGTCAGCGAACAGGTTTTCCTGAAACCTGCGTTATGGACAGCAATAGCATTGGTAATTTCCAATAGGTACAAATTGAATCAAATTAAGCTCAAATAAAATCCAAGAAGGGTAATTCGTTGGATTCATTAGCAACAGAGTATTATTCTACAGCAGTGGTCGCCAACATTGTGTTGAACTACTTTCATAATTGGAATAAACAGTGAGCTACTTAGTCGTAAGCAAAGTAACTCAACCTAAATAAAATATTGTACCGTTATATTCGACATATACAGGGTGATCCAAGATGGGTGGCGAGCGACTGTATCTCCAAAATCATACATGTTACGACTTTGGGGTAAAAAATCTATTATGAAATATGAGCAAAAAATCACTGGAAATAATTTTTAAGTTCGTAATTTTCCCGCTATAGGGTGCGTAGTCGCTATGCTATGATACATAAGTCCTTAATTTCTACTAATAACTGCGATACAATATAGGTAAGAAATTAAGTTTCTATATGCTCTATAATATCCTCTATACATTTTGTAATAACAATTTTTTTATAGTTGTCATGGTGGAGAAGGGTAACGACTAAAAGTTTTTCGGTAAAGTATTTTTCACAATAAATGGTTGATTCCGTTTAACTACCTGGAACGTTTTGCAAGAGCTCGGCCATAAAAATGCAAATAAACTGTCGGTCAGGGTCGGATTATAATTTGTAATTATAGCAGGTAATATTTAACTATCTTGTGCTTGCGATAACATGTCATTAAATAATATATTATTAATAACGAATTAAATATCTAAAGTCCTACCCTGTAGTGTATTTGCTTGTTGATTGTGTATAACAATGGGATTAAACCGGTAGTTTTATTGCAGTCAATAAGTCGATACCATTTAGGGTGAAAAATACTTTACTTAATTTACTAAAATTAATAAATATAGTTAAAAAAGCTATTCCTGTAGGATTTCAACGTTTTAATAAAAGGAAAACTGCAAAACTTTGATAAAAGCCAAAATAGTTACACTCTTGCACTATTTTTGCGATAACTTTTAAGAGAGAAGAGGAACCGAATTGCGGTTTTTGCAGTTATATTTACTAATTAGTTAGCTATAGAACAGAGTTAAAATGGTTGGATGGTTGCATTCAAATTTATTAAGAAATCGAAGCTAGAAATATATTTTTTAAAAGTGCCCTCTATTATCAACCTCGCCTTTAAATTTTAATAATATTTATATTAATGTTCAATCAGGATAAAACGTTCTTTAAAATAAGCCATAGGTTGTTAAATTCGGTTAACACAAACCGAAGTTACAGCCTTTTGTACATTTAGTCTTTACCCTTCTCCACGCTTTAACCATGGTAACTACAAAAAAATTGTTATTACAAAATTTATAGAGGATATTACAGAGCATGTAAACCATGCAACCTGTATCTGTATCGTGAAATATTAAGTATTTGTGGTGATTTCCCATATGTACGAATGCTTAGTCATTGTTATTTTTGTGTCCAATCATAAATTAAGTTTATTTGTATTCTTAGCTGTAATTTTATTTATTTTGGCCTTCTATGGATAAAGCGGGAAATTAATTCATATATAGGGTAAATAGGGATATTCCAATTATGATAGTATAGTTAGACAATCACTTTGGCAAAGGAGTTGCATGGCCAGATTGTTTCTACGTGTTAACATTATTTTGTTAATCAAGCTTTTTAAAATAAATTTGGGTATTTTTGGAAAAAAAAGAAAAACTAAAAGTCTTCCTCCACAAAATTTAATATAGAACAAAAAAATTTGTTCAAAGGTCTCTACTTGTTTCGAACGTAGAAACGTTCATTATCAGGAGACAGAAATTTTTTTATTGCTGATGGTTTTAGCAGAAGAGAAAATGATAAACGGTCTAAAACCTTTATGGAGCTTTTATGAAATTAAAAAATGTGTGTGTCGAAATGACATAATGTGAAGAAAAATCGAAATAAGTTAAAACATATTGAGTATATGAAAAAGTCAGTTAAAAGGATCTAAAACAACCAAATAGACCGGGGAAGAAGAAGAAAAAACTACTTCTAAAAAATGATGTCAAAAGGGTTAAAACTCAGTAACCCCACAAGACGTTAATTTTAATTTAATAAAAAGAACTACAAATTTAAACATTTTTAAAAAATATAAAAGATGAAAAAGCTATAAAATAACAACTTTCAGAAAGTACTGAAAATTTTTTAAAACGTTCATCATTCATCATTATTGTGCGAAATATTTTTTCAAAAAAGAATTGGCTGTTAAAAATAGACGGTCATTTAAAATTTCAAGAAGTTTCTGTTGATATTTCAAATACAAACGTACTGGGCACAAATTTGGAGCTGCTTGGTTTTTAATTAGTCATTTTGAAGTTGCGCAGTGCTAGGCTATACCTAGCTACCAGTGCAATAATTAATACCTTATTGAAAAGGTTACCTTTTCGTCCAAATATATCATCTTTAAAACGTCATTTTTTGATGCATCGGTTAAAAACGTTTTTATTTTCTTGTAACATTAGTTGCTGATGGGTTGACAAAAAAAAAGACAAAATGAACCGGCGCCGTGCAAACGTCAACTAACGATCAAAACCAAGCACCAACCGCCACTTGCGAACTTGCCACCAAGGTTGCCAGGTCTAGGGAAATTTTTCTAGATCTAGGGATTTTTGGATAATCTAGGGATTTAGGGAAACCTTTTGTTAAAACACCCAAATCTAGGGATTTTTAAGAGGCTTTATAGAAGCCAAAAGAAAAGTTAAACTAAAATATGTTTATATTATGCTATTATACAAAATCTTCATCACATCAGAGCGACCAAATATAATAACGCGGATACAGCTAAAAGTTACTAGGTACCGGGCGTACGTTTGAAATTGCTCAAGCCGGGGAATCCCGCGCTAATTTTTGTGTTCTGGGTATCTATTCTTGACGGTAATAGAATGGAACAACCAATAGAACGTGGGCATCGTTCTCTTAAAATCACAAAAATCGTATTCTTGATGCTTGTTCTATCAATACTAATAGAAAGTTGGTCCCTAAAATAGAGTAAAATCTTTCTATGAACCAAGAATATGGTTTTTAATTGGTAGAAGCAAGAACACTCCCTGGGGAGCTTTCTATTCTATTACCGTCAAGAATAGATACCCTGTGTGGTCTCGCGATTCGCATGAGGGGATTCCCATAGGCGTTGAATGTGGACATGTGGTGAGTAGTGATGACTCCCACCTCAAATCCTCAATTTTAAACAGCTTTTCGCTTGCGATAACCTGCAGTTGTTTTTCTTTTTATGTTTGAGACAAAGACAGTAGGGGTGCGCAAAATAATCGATTAATCGATTAATAATCGATTAATCGATTAATCGATTGTTTGATTATGGATATATTTTTAATCGATTAATCGAAAAATCGATTAATCGATTATTTTTCGATTAATCGATTATTTTTCGATTAATCGATTAATCGATTAATTTCGATTAATCGATTAATAGGAAATAATCGATTATTTTCGATTAATCGATTATTTTTCGATTAATCGATTAAATCGAAAAAATCGAATATTTTCAATAATCGATTATGAATTTTCATAATCGCCCAGCCCTACCTTTAATATGATTTATAAGCGAAGTGGTCGTAGCTCCTTTTCCTTTGCCCCCTCTTGAAATTAAAACATTACACAATGTACACTGGGCTTTTTTATCGTCCTCGATATCTTTAAAAAAGATCCAAACTTTTGACTTTTTGTTTTTGTTCATTTTATTAATATAAATATTATAAATCGATAATAATCTATAACATCAACCATCCTTAGCAACAGAGTACCTTACACCACCCTTACACTAAATAGGCTTGCACGGCGCGACCGTCGACACGTGCCAATACAGGTCGTATTGCAAGAAAATCAACGAAATAATTAGAACAAAGTTTCAATCTGGCGCCTTATATATTATATTTGAATCACCCGCCGGAATTGTCTTTAAGACAGCGCAGCGGTAAGAGCGGAAATCGTCATTACTCATCCGTTACGTTTTGAGCCTTTTGACATTTTGATCTGGATTTAACAATTATTAGTTATGTGGGCCAGATCGGGTAGTGTTGTGGGAGATATTGAAATAAATATGAATGAGTAAGTATGAATAGAATATTTTATCTAACTTATTAATTAGAAATAGATATGTTTTAGTTATTGGTCATTGGTTTAAATATCAGCTTATTATAATATTTGTCTCAAACGTGTATCGCATTTTTTAAGGTACCTACCTATAATATTTTTGATAGGCATTAACCTCAAGTTCGTTTTATCAAAATTAATATTTGTGGTTAAATACTACTTAAATGTTATTTTTACATTCAAACGTTTTAAACATTTGCAGTATTTCGTATAATATTAATCTGAACCTAATATTTTAGATTTCCGAGAGCGATTTTTTTAGGAGTGTCTACGCGCCCGCGGGCCCGACCACCTAACAGCACTTTTTGTTGAGTTTAGTATTCCCAACCCAATCCTATGTTATAAAAGAAATTTTATATTTTTTTTATGATATACTTAGATTTCTTCAATTTTTCTTTTATTTTTTACCATTATACAGTGTGTCCAAAAAAGTAAGCAACATATTATGGGAAACTTCTTTATTACCGATTTTTCAGAAAATTTTATTCTTGATAAAAGTTGGTGCATGCCTTAAAACTTTAAAGGCATATTTTATATTTTACCTGCGGCTAATAGTAAGGGAGCAAATGCCATTTTTTCGAAATGGCCTTAAGAGTAAAGTACCTTCCACACTACACTACTAGTACAAATACAACAAAATTTTATTTGGAAATGTTTTTGCAAATAAAAAACTTAGTCCAAATACGAAATTTGAGTTATGTGTCTGAATTTTTAATTTTTTTTTCTTAATTTCTATTTTCCCCTAAACGGTACGCCTCTGGTCGATTTTTTATTCACGCGAATTTAATATATTAATCAAATATCTTAATCATGTGTTTATTATAAAAATGTATTAAGTAGTTGTAAACCTTTTAAAACTTTTCAATGATAGGGGTGGGTTTAGATATTAGCGTGTTGCACGCATATTTAAACACATGTTAGCCAGCTTGGGTTCTAATAAAAATTATATAACTAATAATTTACTTGTCATTTTCACCTAGTACGGTCAAGTCCAGTCTTAGAATTTGCTCCCTTACTATTGGCCGCAGGTGAAATATAAAATATGCGTTTATAATTTTAAGGCATGCACCAACTTTTATCAAGAATAACATTATCTGAGAAATCGGTAATAAAAATCTTTCCCATATGTTGCATACTTTTGTGAACATACTGTAGAAGAAAGCATTAGTTATAGGTAACGCAATAGGAGTAAAACTAACCCTTATAACGCTTAGCATTAAATTGGGGTAAAGTTAAAAAAATGGCTTATCTACGAGGGAGGGGGAGGTAAAGGGTAATTACTTAATATAAAGTGTTACTTTATCTTATTTTTGAGATAAAATACTGCATTTTGGTATAGTCTTATGATTTTCTAAAATCACATAGGTACATAGGTATTTCAATCCAAAACTTTTTTTTCTCCAAGCACTGTGCCACTAAAAATTATGTTACTCTATTCATATTTTCATCACAATTATTTTGATTATTAATAACCATTCAATTGTAAATAAGAAAGGGTGTCTCATCTTTCTTGTTCATTTAATCGTTTAAAAGAAAATAATTCGAAAATTTTTAAATACTATATAATACATGGCAGACGAAAAAGAATAAAACCAAAAAAAAACTGCATTTAGGTTAAAAAACTATTTTGTTAAGGTTAAGTTATGCGTTTGTATATCATAATCTATACCCAAATTTAAAATGTATTTTGCATAATATGTTAAAAAATGTTAGTAATCAATCCCAGAATTTACTCCCCCCCCTAAATCTAAGCTAAATCTGCTCTTGGGTTAACGTGATTGTATAAACATAGCAACTAATAAATTAATGTTTGCTATAAGGAATATGGAAGTAAACAAAGGAAGCAGAAGTTTGATCTGGAACTACTTTGACAAATCTGATGGAGTCTCTTCAATTTGCAAAACATGTAAGAACGCTATAAAATCCTGTGGAAATACTACCAACCTTAGAAATCATTTGAAGGCAAAGCATCCACTTATTTATGCTGAAATGCAAAAAAATATTCGGGCAGAAAAATCCAAATCTAATGAATTTTGTGATGAATTAAGGTGAGTAGATATATATACCTAATTCTTTGTATGATTTTAAAACAAAAAGATTATGTAGATATGTGCCCTAAACAATTATTATTTCGAGGGTCAGGATGTTAATTTTGTTTTGTTTGTTTGGTACTTTTAATGATAATTAACTGACACTTGAGTCATTAATCACAAATTCATGGTATGACAGTCATGGGACATACATGGCCCTTCCAAAAAATTTGAGATTAAAATCTATTTTGTAATTTTATTTTTTAACGTTTAACTCTCTCGTAGTTTTTCACTATGTTTTACGGCCTTTTATTAGCAATTTATAACATTATGTAGGTAGGTACACATTTTGACATAACAGAGATGCAATTTGTGTATGGATCAATAATTGTTTATTTTACCATTATTTTAATTTCAATTAGGTCCATAAACAGTATTTTAAAGAGTAACAAATAACGTCCCATGGACACTGCCAACAGTAATTAATTATTCTTTTTAAATTATTAAACTTCAGAAGAGTGAAAAGTTGAAGAACCATTTTTGCCAAAATCTTATTAAAAAGATTAACGTACCAACTCAAAATATTGCGCACTTTATGGCATTTATCTGAGATTTAAATATACAGGGTGTCCCAGAAATAAGTGTCATAATTTTAACCACGTATTTAACGCATTAAAACGAACAACTTTTTTACAATTTTTTTAAAATTTACTTTTTTTTTCGATATTTGTAACCCCTAAAATATCCCCAACGAGCTGTCTAATGATAAAATAAATACTTAAATAAAATCTAATGCAAACTTTTCATACATGACTCACAAATATTACACTTTTTTTTGCTACGGGTCAAGGTCTCATGTCTCGATTTATCCGCTTCAGTGGTGGGTAACTTTACTAAAACACATTAAAAGTTTTGAAAAAATATATCTTGAATACTAAGGTTATTAGAAAAAAAATTATTTGAAACAAGTTGTTTGTTTTGATCGGCTAAATATGTGGTTAAAATTATGACACTTATTTCTGGGACACCCTGTATATTTAACTAATGCGTGAAATGATAATTTTTTTAAAGTTGCTTCACGTATGAGTGTGATACACTATTTTTTCGACAACTATCAAAAGTGTTAAAAATACAAAAATAAAATTTATTAAATTTTTAAAAAATGATTTTTTGAAACTTAGAATTCGGTGTTAAATCACTGTCAACAATTGTTGACAATAACTACAGAAAAAATATATTTCACAGTTTAATTGCCATAATAATTTAATTATATCGAATCAACTTTGTAATAACTTTAATTAGTGTCATTCTTTTTAGCTCTGATACACCAGACGATCAGGAAGGGATGGAAATCCTTTTGTCGCCCTCCATCATATTACAAACTTCAGATGAAGAAAGTTCTTTACCAACAACTCCCTCTTCATCGCAGGGAACCACACGTGAAATTCCTACTTCAAAATCGAGACAGGTGTCTATGAGGAACTTTACCATGACAAAGAAAAATCAGAATAAAATTGATACGTCGCTAGCACTTTTTGTTAGCACAGAAATGATGCCATATAATATTGTGGAGAAAGAAGGCTTCAAGAAATTTGTAGAAACTTTAAATGCAAGCTATAAATTGCCCAGCAGAAAAACGCTGACAGAAAAATTAGTTCCTGATTTGTTTAATGAAACTCGACAAAATACTGAAACCTACTTAAAACAAGCTAAATATGTTTCATGTACTACCGACTGCTGGACATCTGTAGCAAACAGGTCATATATTGCACTTACATGTCATTTCTTAGATGACATTTATCAACTTAAAAGTATTTGTCTAGGTTGCTATGAAATGGATGAGGATCATACTGCAGGAAATCTAAGTAACTACATAAACCAAATTCTAGTGGAATGGAATATCGAAAGCGAATCAGTAACCTCGTTCACTACGGATTACGGCAGTAATATTGTTAAGGCTGTTAAAGATATGGGAAAAATTCACATATGTTGCTTTGGGCATGCGATTAATATTGCTGTTAATAAGTGTTTTGATAATATAAAATTAAAAGAAAGCATAGATAAAGTGAAAAAAATTCAGAAAATTTTTGCGCATAGTTGGAAAGCTGCAAGAGATCTGAAAATAATTCAAAAAAAATATAACCTTAAAGAAACAAAAATTCCTTCATTTTCAAAAACGAGATGGTGGTCTCTTTTAAATCTAATAAAAATAATTATTCAACAAGAAGTAGCACTATTAAATCTTATGCAAACTTACAAAAATGGATTTTATAAAAATTTAATATTGAACGCTGACGATCTAAAACTTCTAAATGTCACTGTAAGTTTACTTAGTCCAATCCAAGAAATTTCCGAAACTCTGTCTGGCGAAAATTATGTAACCGGGTCCACCTTATTACCTATTTGTATTGAATTGGCTAAAACACAGGTGGATAATTATGAAGAAACCGAAATTGAGGACGATATCGTGAGTCTGAAAAAAGAAATAGCTCTCTCAATTTTTCAAATTTTGAAAAATCGATATGAAAGCGATGAGCAAACCAGCGAACTCTTGCACATTGCTGCTTTTATAGATCCACGATTTAAAGGAACATTTTTTGACTCTACAAAAATTAACAATATAATTCAAAAAATAACAGAACTTAGCAGTGAACTTGAATCTATTCCAATTTCTGTTACCAGACAAGAGATATTAGGTAAGAAGAAGAGCGGACTTACATCTATATTCAAATCCCTTAAAACCATTGGAGACAGTGCTCCCACTAGTATTACCGTTAAAATAAAAAAAGAAATTGATCAGTACATGAATATGCCAACGATTGACGTTGATGATGATCCATTAGTATGGTGGAGACATAATTGTCATGTATTTCCTCTTCTCTCCCAATGTGCAAAAAATTTTTTGTGTATACCGGCATCAAGCGTACCATCTGAAAGGGTATTTAGTAAAGGAGGACACATAGTAAGCGACTTGAGGGCCTCACTAACTGGTGATCACGTAGAACAGCTCGTTTTTCTCACCATGAATAAAAGTTTTGTACTAAATAAAACTTCTTAAATATAAACTTTTATTAATTGTTGCTTGATTAGTTAATCTTTCACGTGAAATAATTTTTAACCCTACTAGTAGTCTATTTTTCGATTAATGAAGTTTTTCTGTTAATCGATCTTTTGATTTATTTTTATTAAATCAATCGATTATTTTTGATTAATCGATTATTTTCGATTAATCGATTATTTTCGATTAATCGATTATTTTGGATAAATCGATTAATAGGAAATAATCGATTATTTTCGATTAATCGATTATTTTCGATTAATCGATTATTTTCGATTAATCGATTATTTTCGATTAATCGATCATTCTCGATTAATCGATTAATTTCGATTAATCGATTAATTTCGATTAATTTCGATTAATCGATTAATTTCGATTAATCGATTAATTTCGATTAATCGATTAATTTCGATTAATCGATTAATTTCGATTAATCGATTAATCGATTAATCGATTAATAGGAAATAATCGATTATTTTCGATTAATCGATTAATCGGAAATAATCGATTATTTCAAATAATCGAAAATCGATTATCTTTTTCGATAATCGCACAGCCCTAAAAGACAGGTATGTACTTTTGTTTATTTTCTACAAACACCCATCCTTCCTTCATTTTTAATGTTTCATAAATGAAGGTTTTGCAAAAAGTTTAAGTTTTGTTATTCTTTAAATAGGTATTACACCCCGAAACAAAATACCAGTTTTTTTTGGTTATCAATTATCAAAGCTCTCCCCCCCTCCTAAATTTTTGGAAAGTTATTATATAAGAATATCTAGGGATTTTTATTTTTTTGACCTGGCAACCTTGCAGTAGAATTATGTTGTGGTATTGTGGTATTCTTGACTGATTTAATTGTTGGGTGATACGCATGAGTATGCAGCTTCCAGGGCATTTTAAAATACCCCAAATCAGACATGATTGTTATAAATTCAGTAAATTAAATCACAGAACCCTTGCCGGTATTCAATTAAATTTTTTTACTGTGATATATAAAGTAGACCGATGCCTTTAATATAAAATATTTAAACTGCCAGTAATTAATAGTTGTAATTAGTACTAATTTGGAAGTTAAATTGATTAAGTTTCGGGTAATGTTGCGCAGCTAAATAAGTTGGATCTTTAACCTAAAACAATAAAAGCAATTTAATTATTATTGGCCAACAACTTAACTAAATAATTGATTTAATTAAATTTGATGACAGCTAACATAAACGTATTGCAATTATTTGGCATGATTGCACTATTTACATGATAACCTAAAAAAGTAATATTCGTTTCGCTTAATAATAATTCAATTGTCTACAGATCCATTATTAAAAATGTATGCTTTTTGTATTTATTATCGTACAAATGACCATTTATGTATGATAATGCTGTAAAAAATAATAGTCAACTGCAGTAATAACAGACCATTACAATACTAAATATAAGTAAAAGCGATGACCAGTTATTGTTGATGATAGATTGAAAATCGTTAGCAAATTATGTTAATGCATTGAGAATATAAAAAGCGGCAATTACTAAATTAGATATTTGATAAGTTGTTATTTTTATCTGATACATGTTGATGCATCATGCTAGGAAATAGCATAATATTTTTCAAAGCGTTTTTTACATTGATGTCCCTTGAGGCAATCGTTTTTAGTCGTCCTGACTTTTACATATCTGTATTCATTAATCAGAATCTAATTACAAAAATTAATCTAGTTGGCGATTCGTTGTGACAATACAAACATGAAGATGAAGATCGGGTTAAAGATAACGTAATTAAGTGAATGTTATTTCGTGACAAATAAAGATTTTTTTATAAGATTTTGGATATTTTATAAACCTCCGTTACGATTAAATGTCGTGTTTTACTCTCGTCTTGTATTTTTCTCGTCTTTTTCTGCGAGAATATCGCATGACGAAACAAGAATTATGCGAGAACGATAAATCTCGCCAAATAATCCTAATCCATCTGATGACTGAGAAGTTGCAAATTATTTAATTTTACAAAAATATTGACGTAATTCTGATTAACATTTTTGCTTGCGCAGCGTTTTTTGTTTATAACTTTAATAGAAGTGAAAATGTTCACTTATAATATCACAAGAGCTTAAAAATTCCCAGGAATAATTTAAGCTCGCGTGGGATTCGGTAAGAAAATTTCACACCACTTCACACCATAATTTGGAAAAAAATTATTAATCAAACTTGACATTTTAAACTAATTTCACTGCTTGTCAAGTTGGCCAGGGTATTTTGACATAATATGTTGAATTGTCATTTTTGTTTAACCGGTTCTGTCACAAAGCTTAATAATTACTAGGTATATAGTTTAAAACGTCTGTACGTTGAGTGTTGAGTTTAATAATAAAAAATACATTTCTACCACCTTTAGTAACCTAAAATTATGAAAGGGCGATAGACTGAACTAATACCCATCTGTGTTATAGCATTTGGTGTAACTAAAGTTGGTATTTTTTTTATTTAACGAAATATGGTGCATATACATATATGATTTTTTTAGAATTTATTTCATGGTGAACTAATATACTATAACAAAAAATACATTTCTACCACCTTTAGTAACCTAAAATTATGAAAGGGCAATAGACTGAACTAATGCCCATCTGAGTTTTAGCATTTGGTGTAACTAAAGTTGGTAATTTTTTTTTATTTAACGAAATATAGTGGATATACCTATATCATTTTTTTAGAATTTATTTCATGGTGACCTAATATACTTTAGCAAAAAATACATTTCTACCACCTTTAGTAACCTAAAATTATGAAAGGGCGATAGACTGAACTAATACCCATCTGGGTTTTAGCATATGGTGTAACTAAAGTTGGTATTTTTTTTTATTTAACGAAATATGATGGATATACCTATTATGTATATATATTTTAGAATTTATTTCATGTTGAACTAATATTTTCATTGGCAAATCTCTAATGATATCCACTAATAAGCAAAATAATAACGAAATAAATTTAACTATTATAGGTTATATAGACATCTAATTCATTCGTCACCTTCCTATTCACCATTAAGAAGAGAGGATGGGTTAGAATTCAAGCAACATTTAAATCTTATGTTTGTACATTCGACGTTTGTTGAAATATAAATTGTTAATGCATAATAATTAAACAAATTTGTGTTTTCTGTTTAATGAAACGTTATAGCAAATAATAAATAATAATGTTACATAATTCAGATATTTTGCATTATTCACAGGTATATGTACATTATTTAATGGTTGTAGATATATAATAATATGTTTACCTTTTCAACTGTCAAAAAATTTCCACTTAAATATCGTGGCGCCTCTAAAAAATTTCCGGAAATTCTTTTAGTTGCCATGCTGGTAACTAGTCATAATTAAGGTATCTTATTGGTTAAAAAGTACACAGGTGTGAAATTTTCTATAGGGTTTAAAAAAACCCACAGTCGTCTACACAAATATATTAAAAAAGTCAAATTAATGTGGTTAATTTTGTAATTGACTATTGTCAGGTTTTATTAGAGTCAACAATAATAGTTGCTATGGTTTAGGATGTTTTTGTGCAAACATAGTGGTAGTAGTAACATGTTTTATTTAGCAAAAAGCTACAATTAAATATTTTTAAACACATTTTTATAGATTTATTTTTAATTTTAAAACGGAACCTTCTTTTAACAAAAAACAGACAGGAAAGTTAAATATTTTGCAAATTGTATGAAATATTACTTATCATTTTGTTGTTTAAATAAATGTAATTTTAAAGTTTTTTTAAATAGTTTTAATGATATTTGGGATTTAATAGAATTTTACAAATTATTATATTCTATCAAACCTTTATAAAAAATATACTTATAAGGTAATGTTCTACTAAAAAAATTTGAGCCAGAAATCACGTGATGGATCGTCTCATTGTGTGTCCGGCAAAGTCTACACTCTTAGTATATCACTCTACAGTCTTATTATTATTATTATTATTATTATTATTATTATTATTATTATTATTATTATTATTATTATTAATTTTTAAGGGCATTGTATTACCTAGAAATCACCTGTTGGTAAGAAGGACGGTACAAATTTAAATCCATGCGACAATCAAAAACGAGTGAACGTATGAAGGTAATGCCCGCATCTATCTAATGTTATTGGTGATTTTAACCTTGTTTATTTAAAATCATGCAATGACCTTTGAGCAACTAGTGTTGAACGGAAATTAATTGCTAACTTTGTAAAAAACAATGTCATTATAGTATGTACTACATTTTTTATGTTGTAAAGCATGTGCTACGACAATTAAATTGGGTGGAGGGTGTACAGAAATTTATATTTAATTTTGTATGCTAAAAATACCGGTGTCCTGTTAAGTAAGTAACCTTTTTGTTTCAGGAATTATATGCGTCACGTTTTTTTTTTGATGTTTATAATCTTTGGACTCATTAAAGGACTGTGCTATAATAGTCGAGTCAATGAATACATAAAACAGGCAATATTCGTAAGTCCTCAAGAACAGCTCTGATTTTGATGATTGTTTGTTTTTTAATTTTGTTTATTTATTTTATTTAAAATCAGAAACCTTTTGGGGCGGGGACAAAATAATTTATACAGTGTGTCTACTTAAGTTGGCTACATATGGGAAACTTTTTTATTATTAACTTTACGAAAAAAAGTTATTCTTCATAAAAAGTTCTGCATGGTCCAAAACCTAAAATGCAACCATCAGATGTTACATTTTTTCAGTCGTATACGAGGTTTGTCAAAAAATATGAATTTTGCCCACAGGAGTAAAGTACCTTTATTTTTGACAATATCGAAAACTGTAATAATGAAAAGTTGTTCGAAATGTAAAACTATATTTTAATATGCAATTACATCCTTTTACTTAATTTATTTTTTATTTTTATAAATTTTTATTTTAATGGTGTATCTATTAATTAAATTTCTAGAAATCAATTTTGTTGCCAGATTTATTATTTTCTGAATGATACAGAAAGGTTATCATGATTTTTTAAATTAATAAAAAGATAAATGTTCGGTATCCGTAACTTGAGAAAAATTTGTAAAAAGAAAAATTTTAAGTGTAATGGCATAATAAAATATAGTTTTACATTTCGAACAACTTTTCATCATTTCAGTTTTCGATATTGTAAAAAATAAAGGTACTTTATTCCTGGGCAAAATTCATATTTTTTGACAAACCTCGTATACGACTGAAAAAATGTAACATCTGATGATTGCATTTTAGGTTCTGAACCATGCCGTACTTTTTATGAAGAATAACTTTTTTCGTTAAGTTAATAATAAAAAAGTTTCCCATATGTAGCCAACTTAAGTAGAAACACTATAAATAATTTTGTCCCCGCCCCAAAGGGTCCCGATAGATCGCATAAAACATGATTCCCTTTTTTGTTTCTCCGTCTACTTGAATGGGGAATTACGAAATTTTGTATATTCATTTACCCTGGCTATACCTATATGGAGCAAATCTAAAAAATGTATTTTATTTGTTTTTAGTTTTATTTCAGTATTATTGCTTTGATTAACCATATTGTGGACATAGCTTAAAACTTTAGGTGTTTTTAATGAACCAAATATACCAGGTGGTTCTTTAGTGCCGCTAATATCTAATATCTGATTTTTTATTAGAAATGCGTAAAAAATGTTATTACAAAAGTGGAAGGATAAAAATTATTATTATAAAATTATTCGAATTCTAGTGATCATACGAAGTAAAGTTGCTATATTGTTCCTATACCTAAAAAAACCCATGCATCGTTAACGAGATACTGACATTTAAAAGATTACATTTTATGATACCTACAACTAGGAGAAAAACCTAAAATTGTGTTATAGCAGCAGTGATTTATGTGAACCTATGTTGCAGGGGTAATAAAATAAGTCATGTCATGTCAATCATTCTGTAAAGAAGAAGATTATTTTGCAGTATTAATCGTTCCGTCAACATCGGGTGAAATTTATGATTAGGAAGAATCAGTGATACACCGAGTGGTGGGAGGGGAAGGGGTTGGAACCCCACCTAGGGCCTGGTAAAAAAAATATGAAGATGCATATTTTATTATAAGTATACAGTCTTTGATAAAAATGTTTCCTATTATATGTGTATAATGATCAAGTAGGATCTGGGTTTGTGAATGTATCAGCGCATTGGGCGAACCCCTACCGGAGGAAGGTTTTCGGTGCTCTACTGGAAAGAACAGCTGCGCATGTTTAATATAAAGACACCACCTCAGGTGTTTCCTATGTCCTTTTATTTTCTCATAGGAATTTGTTTGTTTTTCCGGCCAATTAAAGAAATCCACAATTTATTATTATGTATTACCATCTAAAATATATAATTAAACCCAAAGCGAAATTGGTGAATAAATCTTTCAATAGAAATAAGTTTTATTATTGCACAAAGAAAAAGTAGGTTAGGTAGGTTAATTGAGTACGCGCTGCACAAAGGATATGTTATCAAGTAGAAACTATACCATCTCGATATCTCTTCAATATGTCAATCGACCCCAGTATTTGTTTATCGTTTAAAACAGCATTTGCGTATTTAAAATTATATTTCAATTTATCGATTCTTGTCAACCATCTCTATAACAAAATTCGAAAGAGAAACAAATCGGTACCGCAGACCTCTTTACAAATTTTGCGCCAAAGCATAATTTATTGGCCTGTAGCGGTTGTAAGCGAATTTTAATTTTTTTAGTGGAAAAGGTTAAAATTCTACCATTTGGATTTATCGCATTTAGTAAACTTCCTCAAAGCGGTAAATTACCTGCTATATACGAATTTCCAAAAAACCGGAGGAAAAAAGTTACAGCATAAAAACTTCAAAAGTAGGGTTTGTAAACGAATTTTTATTTTTTTAAGGCGAATATTGAAACTCTACCCCTACCTATGGGGTAGTTTACTTAACACGATAAACCGAAATGGTAGATATTCAATGTTCGCCACTCAAAAAATTAAAATTCGTTTACAAACGCTACAGGCGGAATTGATACATTTCCCAAAAAATTTTCGGTGCTGATGAACTGCTAACTTCATACAGATGATTTATTGTTGTTTTCTTTGCTATTGTGGATTGTGGGTGTTTAATATTTATGGATTTCTAGTTTTTGTGCCCTTAGTGACTAGTAAAGATCATTGTATAATTTTATTATGCCCCATGGGGGTAAAATACCGGGTATTTCGTATTTTCAATAAGTATGAAGTAGTGATAGTACTTGATATGTAAGTTTATTTTATTATGATCAATTTAAACACATCCAAGTAGGCTTAGGCGCTTAGGCCACACAAACAAGACCTGTCTATTTTCCCATTCGTTCAACTATAATTTTTCGATGCGCATGCCTGTTCCAGTGTATTTTTGTTCACATGCGCAAGGCCATAAATTTGCCACTTTCGTGATTATTGTTTGCTTAGCTAAGGATAAATGTCTATGATATTTGATCATAAGAAATTAAGGTTCTACTTGAAGGTTTTTTCAATTTAACCGCCAAAAATACTTGTCATTTGTTCCCCTTTTATAATGTCAAGTTCATTTCCCTTCTGACACGTGCTGCTTGCAGTTGAACTTCTTTAATAAAGAAAAGGCTACTTTTCTAAGACGTTCTAGTAAAACTAAAATTTTTTTTTAAATATTTTAAATCTATTAATTTTGCACACAATGTATATGTTTTGACTCCTGCCGGAGTAACTGGGCCGTACCAAGCCTGGTACCCCAAAAGCATTTTACTTCAAGCTAAATGGTAAGCCAATCTACCTTATTTTATTAAATTTCATTAGCTTCGTTCCCTTTTTTTATCTTTTACAGATGCTTTAACTTTTACGAAAAACAATTTTTCTTTTTTCTTTCCCCCCCATTTCACCACTTTTACATGTCTCCGACAAAATTGAATAGGGGAAGGTTGCCTATATTGAACCGCTACCTAAATTGGACCACAGTACATTTCTCCGAAACTAAACAAGTGCCATATCATCTGGCAACACTGTAACATACTTCCACCCAGAACCTTTGATCGGCAATAAACTCAACTAGTTGGCCGTTAGTGCTAGGCGTGTACATGGCAAAACGTAATTTACACAATTTTAATGTAATATTTTTAGGATTTTCCTAAGAATTTACCTTAGAACCATAACTCTAAGCAAAATATTTTTTATGGAAGTTATCAAGTACGTTTTTCTCTTTCTATTTCTCCTATTACCATGCCATATTTATTTTTTCTTGTTTCTTTCCTGAGTAGTTTTGTAAAACACGTGGTAGTTGCCAAAATTGAACCGGTCCAATTTAGGCAATTTTTCCAAATTGTGCAAAAATAATTTTTCTCTTTAAATAAGTTAATGTCATGAACTAACACCATTTCAATATTGCTAAAATCTTTTTTCTTTGAGTTAAAAAATGAAACTATGACTGGTCCATTATAGGAAACTAATAGGTACTTTTTTTTGCATTAGGTTGTCTTCTACCGAAATTTTGATTGTAAATTTGATGTTTTTTCGAAATATAATTGTAATACTTCCTATACCAACAATTTTATTTTTTATTTATTTATTTAACACCTAATCTTCCGATTTAAATCATGTGGTCCAATTTTGGAACCCCCAGGTTCAATTTAGGCAACCGGTTTCCTATATTGAACCACTTGCAGAGGTTTTTTTTATAGCCCGGTATATCATAGATACTTTGAAATAAAATTCTGCAAAAAATCATGCAGTTGGACAACATACTAAAGTATACTAAGGTATAGCCGTTGCCTACGTTAGATGAGCCGCGAAAAAGGCAATGCGACAACATGGCAGTCGTGTCCATGAGTCACGTGACTGCAGTAATATCACCGGCCGGTAGTTGATTGTTTAAGCTCCGCAACCCTCCTTTTAAATTCGTTTAACGTAGGCAACGGTATAGCTTCAAGATCGATTTTGCGTTATTATCAGTCAGGTCCAACATGGGCAACCTTCCCCTAAAACTTAAGATTTTTCACTACTTTTACCGAAATGATTTACACAAAGTCTGTTAAAACTCTAATTTTTCTTTTACTCGCTTCAATTTTTGGCCCGAGACAGGACCTTTGCACTAGCCCTTGACTTTTCAGTAAAGTCTTGTCGGTCTTCTGACTATTCATTTTTTACACCTCGGGTACACCATTGAAAGCTCCATTACGGCTCAATCCCACTTATTATTTTCTCTATTGCTAACAACATCATCATTGTACTATTTACTTTGTTTTCCTGATGGTGAGTATACTCGAAACATGTTGAATTATTATGAATTACTCTATGTTCGCCTAGTTTTATAATAAACTTGTGAAGAAAGACTTTGTGCTTTTTTTTTTCTATACTTTTAACTCCACTTTGAGTATGGACTACTTCTTCAAAATAAGAAATTCAACATAAATGACCTATTTTCAAGTCTACTATCTCCAGTTGTTGCATAACCTCTTAGTTATAGGATACCCTGTATGTATTTTTGGGATGATGGAAAAGTCATAGTTCAACTATTTAAAATAGTTCCTTCGAAGAACCTCACTTTATTGTTAAAAATAAAATTTCCAAATCGGTTGTTAATAGCTCTATTTGTATGTTATGTAAAGCAATGCAAATAAAATTATAGATTGTAAGTTTTTATGTAACGACAATTACTAGATGCATCGGTAAATTTTCTTTAATGAAATTTCAATGTACTAAATCGGTAATTCCAAATTTATAAAGCGGAAAATTGCTAGGAAATCAAACTAAGTAGAAAATTGTGCGGAATATACCTATTTAATTGACTAATTATAGTTCTATTTAAAAACTTAAATAATACAAATGCATGCTAATTCGTTGTACTTACACCGAATTATAGGCTTATTATATTCACAAATAGGGCTTCATGTAGAAGAATTAATCAGTATTGTTGGACTTTCACCAATAAATTGAGCTATGTAAGGCACACTTTTAGTAACTATAGTCACAGAATATATCCACAGTGAGCATCAGCCGAATGGAATAAATTCGATAATAAATACTTGGGGGCGTGTCCGAAAAAACGATCGGAGACGTCGATTGGTATTTCTAGTTGCGCATTTCTTTCATTAAAAACTTTTTATACAGGGTGTGTCATGTAACAGTGGCCAATATACCAACTTTCCTATTTTAAATGCAACACCATATATATTATTCAATTTTTGGATTCATCAGAGAATTTTAGAGATATTTCATGTACAATATCATATACCTATCTTCAATTGCTTCGGAAATATTAAGTGTTTTCAGATTTATTGCAAAAATTAACAACACACTCAAAAACTAATAAGTAATACTGTTTATTGACTTAGTTTTTCCTAAAAGCAAAAACTCTGACCAATTTAAACTTGTCACTTTCTTTGGACAACCTAGCAAAGTAATTTTCTTAACAAACTTGATATAAATTTGTGTTACAAAATTAATAACTCTTTAAGTAACTTTATCAAAAACAATAAAACTTAAAGCGATAAAAACAAAAAATCAGGCGTCTATAAATTAAAATGCAAAGATTGTCCTAAAACATACAACAAAAGAATACAGGAACATTATAACCGTTTTCTAAAAAAACAAAACATGCTCAAACTATGCTAACTATTTACTTGATTATCAACATACTTTCGATTCTTCCTTTAAAATCTTACAGACAGAAAACCAAGGCTTGTTAGAATCTATAAAAATAAATAAACTTGAAAATACGCACCTGTTACTTAAGGATCAATTAGATTTAAATAATTCCCCTTTGTTAAGTTTATTCTATTGACGATATAAAGGGTTTTCCAATAAGAACGATATGATTTTGAAACGATATGGTAACCATGGTAATAAAATTATACCTGTCACCAGTTGTCAGTTATTGTCAGTAAACTATAACAATTTATTATGGCTAAATACGCGCTTCAAGAACGTTTGGTTATTATCCAAAAATTTTACGAAAATAGACGATCTTTTGTGAACACTTATCGCGCACTTCGCGAAAACTTTGGTGTAAATAATCGTCCTCCTTTGCTTGCCATTCGTCGCATCGTTGAGAAATTTGAAAATAATTTTACTCTTTACGATGTAAAAACACCAAGAAGACATCGAAACGCAAGAACTGTTGAGAATATTGCGGCTGTAAGAGCTAGTGTTACAGTGGATCCAAATTTATCAATTCCTCGTCGTGCTCAAGAGTTAAGGATTAAAAAAACGACAACTTGGCGTATTTTGAATAAATACTTGAATTTACACCCGTATAAGATTGTCTTGACACAAGAACCTAAGCCACTGGACCATCGTCGGCGCAGAGAATTTTCTGCTTGGAGTTTAAAACAACTTAAAAAGGATCCTAATTTTCCCAAAAAAATTATCTTTTTAGATGAAGCTCATTTTTGGTGTGGTGGATACGTTAACAAGCAAAATTGCCGTTTTTGGTGTGAAAACAATCCACAACAGATTCATGAGAAGCCTTTGTATCCGCTAAAGGTAACTGTATGGTGTGGTTTATGGTATGGTGGCATCATCGGACCATTTTTTTTTTCAAAAAGAGGCAGGAGATGCAGTTACAGTGAATGGTGAACGATATCGACAGATGTTAAGAAATTTTTTGTGGCCAAATTTAGATGCACTTAATTTGGAGGATATGTGGTTCCAGCAAGATGGTGCCACATGTCACACTGCTCATGAAACTATCGATATACTGCAAGAAAGGTTTGACGAAAGGATAATTTCAAGGAATGCTACTGTTCAGTGGCCTCCAAGAAGCTTTGATTTAACTCCTTTAGATTACTTCTTGTGGGGCTGTTTGAAATCTAAGGTTTATGAAAACAGACCACAAACACTTGATGCATTAAGGTTAAACATTGAACCCTGCATTCATCAGATCACGCCCGATTTATTGCATAAAGTCATCGAAAATTGGGTTCGTCGAATTCGCTCGTGTACACGAACTTGCGGAGGACATTTAAACGATGTGTTATTCAAAACATAAATGTTATCGACTATACTTTAAGATAATATAAAACGTTTTGTTGTATCTGAAATTATTTTAATTTTATTTCATTTTGAAATCATATCGTTCTTATTGGAAAACCCTTTACTTAAGATTTTGTAAATTACCCATATTGTACCCTGTTTAATTTTTAAACCCTCTGTTGGATTTTCCCGCTATTGTAACCCTTCCACAGTTTTATTTACATCTTCAATAATTTAATTTTATTGCACCCCCTTTTTATTTTCACCTTTTAATAAATCATTGTCATCTCACGAAGTAGCGAAACATGTCATTTTTCTAGTTAATATAGTGAAAATTTACAAGTTCATGTTTGTTTTACTGTATCCCATAATACTATAAAACCTACCCATTGAACATAATATTATGAATACGCTTGTCAACTAAAGACACTTATAACTGAAGCGTGAAAATAAAAATATTTAATAATACACCTACTTTTTAGTGTAAGATAATACCGAAGTGCAATAAAACCTCCTCATGCTCTAGCGACTGCAAGTGTAATATGAATAACGATAAAACGATGATAATAATAACGTAATGAAAATGCACACGAACGGAAGTCTGGTAAACGGCTGACGCTCCTGCCGACATGGGGTAAGTCCGCACGATTTCAGGACACTTCCGGAACAGCACGCGTCTCTCACACGTTTCGAGCACGATATTTATCTTTTGCTCGTTAATAAAGCTTAAATTGACGTGGACGAGTTCCATTTTTTCCTTGTTAGAAAATTATACAATTGAAGGTACCATTATCATTAATTATAAATTTACATTTGCAAATTATAAGGAAATAAAAGAGAATTAAATATTCAGGTATTGCTTAATAGTTTTTAGTATTCGATAATATATTATTTTGAGATCAGTAATTTTCGACCTATAAGTTTAATAACCGTCTTTGCCAAATTGTTCGAAAAATGCCTTTTAAAGATAGACTCTACGAATTCTTAATAAAAACCAAAATATTGAATGAAAACCAATTTGGGTTCTAAAAAGGAGTTAGTGCAAACCATGCCATTTATATACTTGTATATAGACTATGTGAAGTCAAATTTTGAAAAAAACAAGAAATGTATAGGGATTTTTTTGGGTCCTTGCTAAGGCCTTCGACACGGTGCCTGATAAAAAACTGCTGAAAGTGCTTGAGCACTGTGGCATTGTGTTGAACGTCTTCCGCAGCAACTTGGAGGGTAGAGTTTAACAGGTAAAGATAAAATAATATTTTAGTAAAGCTCAGCTAGGCATCCCACAGGGGACGGTTCTCGGGACCCTTATTTTTCTAGTCTACATGAATTCCCTACTAAAAAAAATACAGGGAGCAATTATATGATATGCTGATGATACAGAACTAATCTTCAATCATGATACTTGGCACACTGAGAAAACGATTTCTTTATATTAAATAACATTTATTAACTATTAGGAAATTTCATGTTTAAATATCAGCAAACAAATATTTCTTTATTCCTAAGAAATAATTTGTTATGGATTGGTGAATAAAAATAACTTTAATAATAACAAATAATTGTTTACCATCCTAAAATGGAGGTAACAGCTATATAGAGCATTAATTAATTATTAATAAGATTTATTATTTGGTAAGATATATTGCTTTACTGTCATAATGACAAGGTTTAGATAAACCAGTTGTTTGTTAATTGTTAAGACACGTATATTTCACTTAAATATACTCCCCTAACGTTAAATTTATATCACTTTAATCAATAAAAAATATGTATAGCAAAGCAAGCAGGCTTACGAAATTAGTAATAAATAAATCATAGTTACCAATAAATTTGTTGTGTCTTGGGGTAAAAAGGCGATATAAAAGTAAAGAAATATTTTTTTAATGTTAAGAAAATCAATTTAGTTAGATTTAGATAGAAAGGGGGAAAAAATAAAACTCTTAAACTTATATTAAAATAAATACTTTAATAAACTGAATGCTGATATATTGTTCTAGCTGAATATAAAAATATTTAAAAAAAAATTGATAAAGAACAGAACAATTACACCTTATTAAATATGTTTACCTAGTGGTTGAAAATTGTACTGTAAAAATTGGCATTTGACATTTGAAGTAATAATATTAAAACTTTCTTGTAAAATTGTAACGAAAATCGTTTGTTAAAAAATGTTGTCCCAAACCAGAATATATTTGTAACATTACTTTTAACTCGCTCAGAAGATCTAGCGTGGCGGCTGCAGCTGCTGGAGAAAACAACACAATTTTTTCTGCAGTGCTGGTTGAACAAGTTTGGTCAAAATTAGCACTAAAATATCAAATAAACAAAAAATAATAAAATGTTTTACTTTAGGGCTTATACTACATAAAAGTTTTAGATACTACAATTTACTAGATTACCATAATAAGCAATTATGTATGTGGTATTCTGCCGTGCATGCTGGATATTATTTCTAATTGCATTAGCAGTATTATGGGACGAGTAAAAAAATGCCTAATTTTATTATATAAAAAACACCAAACTAATAACTCACCTGACAATCACAGCCTTTTTTGTTAATAAGCACGAGGCGACGCGACCACCAACAACAACTATTACGCAACTACTGCGGGTCGGTATGACGCGCCCCGGTCGGCGCAACGACAATTTTTTTAAATATTAAGAACAATAATTTAATGTTAAATGCTTATCCTGTTATTTAATCGGCGGCTTTAAATATTATACCTATTTTTTAACTATTAAAATAAATTTTGTTAACAAATATTTTCTTTAAGAATAAAAAATCGATATCTTTATAAACAAGGGGCCTTATTAGATATTAATTTATTAACTTTATTCCAAAGGAATCTTGCCCAAACAAATCCGTTTGTTAACTATAATCATACTTTTCCCTCAGTGCAGGGGGTGAAAACAAGGGCTTAACTTGGTGTGTCCATGGTGAAAGATTTTCTGGATTTCAATGAGCTAACTCTAACGGAGATAAGTCAAAATACATTCCTTTCTCTCTTACTGATCTCTGTTCTCTGCAACCATCGGGAACAGAACTTAAAATTAGCGAAGTTAATAATATCAAGGCATTATAGACAAAAATTTAAAGTGGACCAATCACGTTCACAATCTGTGCATGTGTGAAAACAAGTCGACTTGTGTATGTTATTAACTAAGAAAATGTATGAACTAAATGCTCCTTCTAACAATAGTTGAATCTATATTACAATATGCTATAATTGTATGGGGTGATTTGTATACTAACGCCTTAGACCCTCTTAATGTTGTGCAAAACCACCTATTAATGGTTATAATGCAAAAAGAAAGACGTTATGATACTATTCAACTATATAATGTTAATATACTGAATGCTATATTTTTATAACAGCTGCCTATTCTTACATAATAATAAAAACTTACAAGTAAACGTGCTTCACACGCATCATATTAGACAAATTACTATCCAGGATTTGGTCGTTTCTTTGTACCGAAGGGATTACAGGAAAGATTACACTTGTAATCTAGAGGCAACTTATTAAAACTGTTGTGATTTATTAGTGAATTTGGATTTATTAATTGTTATATTTTAATGTAATCTTTGTATGAAATCTAAATAAGGTAGTTGATAAGTAAGCGATTGGCTTTTAAAATAGAGCTAATATAAAAGTGCACTCTTTTGCGTTACTGGTGTGATGCCCAAATTATACCGTATATTTAGAAAACGATAGGAGTTTTAGGAGAGGTCTTTCAATATTTTTAAATTGAAGTAAATCGTATGTGTAGTTTCGGAGAAATTCGGTGATAGAGAAGGGCAAAAATTGGGTTTATTTTACATGCGGTGACCACTTAAGCACACTGGATATCACAGACCTATTTTTTTTACATGTTGTAGTGGAAAATCATGTATTAGTTTCTATTTTTATTTTACGTTTATGGAGATTTTCTTGTAGAAAATCCCTTTAACCGCAAACGATTCTATCCGTAGGCTTAGGTTGATAATTTTGTTTTAATCCTTTGCGTTTCAAAGGGAATAAAAACAGTTTTTATAACATTTCGATACCTTTAAGTGAAAACCTGATTTGAATAAGAGAATATACAAGATTGACAAGTGTTTTTTTTAATGAAATATTTTTGTAGTAGTTTTGCTATAAGTTAATTTCTTAACACCAAAATACACTTTAAAACTCAAAACAACAACTTTAACGTGATATTTCAGTACCACGCGGCGTCGAATATTTAATCAACTGCCAAGGTAGAAGGAGAGACGAGGTTTTTCATGGAAAAAAAAGAGCCCGAAGGAGTTAAGAGGTTTTCTTTTTATTGTATATTAAATTACAGGAATTTTGTGGAAATATGAGGTTTACAAATTAGAAAGCTTTGGCATTTACCTAACGGATGGCGTTTAAAGCTCCAAAGCAAAAAAAAAATGGAGTTACGAGGTTTTCACATAAAGGTTTCGATTTGCTTGCTTGGAAGAAAACTTGCAGATAAAAGAATTTTGCCGTCCCTTGACCGATTTGTTAATATGAAGTGAAAAAAATTCACTGCTCCGACATGTAATAGGAATGTTTATTCTATCTATCTTTTCTTTTTCGATATCGAGAAATACCCTTTATTTAGTGTATTGTGATTTAAGACAGTGTCCCTCCCTAGTATGCAGCATTTAATTATTTGGTAAGTTTTCTTTCTATTTTTTTTTATAGATTTTTTTTTATTTGATATTTTGTCTCTACCTGTTTTAATTATTACCGGCCGCCACTTATTTATGATATTTAAAAAAACTAAAATCGCGTCATTTGAGCGTACAATAAAAAATATCGTAAAATATGGTTACCTATGCATCTGAATAAAAACATTTAAAAGGGTGCATATGTGAAACTGGTCAATCCATGCTACTGACGATGTTGTAGTAAAAGATATTTTGAACATGTTACACGTAATTAGAATTTATTTTGTTTCTATTTATAACCCTGGTTGTTTTCAATCGAGCTAAATGTTTCAAAAGTTTAACAATTTTCTACCAAAAACTAGCAAAATAATCAATTTAATAGGTTCTTGCTAAATGTGTCACAATTTTTTTGCAAACACTTATTTTTCAAGCTTTTTCGCAATTAAGTATTTACGCCTATACAGCTAATTGCTTATTTTTCAGCGTGGTATCAAAGTAACATAAAAAAATATCGCTCCGAGGTTAAAACAAACAGCAAAAAAAGCCTAATCTTTGTTAATGGTATGTACTTAAAAAGTTTCGCAATTACATAAAGTTTATAACAACTACTGCAATGCTTTAACGATAAAAACATAATTAGGTATAAACTTATTATATAAATAAACTAGCTACCTATCTACGGTGAAAAGGTTCCGTTTAGTCTATTTATCTTTTAAAAATGCTTTATTTTATAACAACCATTATCATAATGATTGACGCGAAGGTTCCCGTAATTCTAGTGACATACATTTTAGCGGCGAAACAGAAATTTTAAAAAAATACCCACACGAACCTTCGGAATAATAACGACTTGCTGCAATGATTTTTTTAACGCTACAATTCCGAAATTGGCTCACCCTTGAATATAAAAAAATGTGTTTACCAAATTATACTATAAAACTTTATTGTTTAAGAATTAAAGTAAAGTAGCCTCATAGACAATTTACCTTTAGATACGTACAGCTATACTGCTATTTTTTTTCCAAAAAGTGGAGGAGATGCTGTCACAGATAGTGGATGAACGAAAAAAAGTGTTTATTGCAGGTGACTTTAATATTAAACTTATCGAAAACAACACTAACCGAACCAATTTTTTGTCTTTAATGAATTCTTTTCAGTTATATGCAACAATTAAGGATAATACTAGGTTAACTTCCACGTCAAAAAGTTGCATTGACAACATTTTTACTAATATTCAAAATGATCAAATTAAGAGCAGTATTATAAACACCATCATATCAGATCACACAGCTCAAAAAGTTATTTTTAAAGGTAAAAAACAAGATGTAGTTTTAGTTTAAAAAAGATTTTTCTCAGATGCAAATAAACAACAATTTATTAAAAAATTAGAGAAAGAACATTGGAAGGATGTTTTTAATACTGAGAGATCTGATGTAAATAGTCAATGGACGACGTTTATGAATATATTCGTACCAATTTTTAACCACAGTTTTCCTAAAAAGGTAATACAGCAAAAACAAACAAAAAAGTTTATTTTTAGAAATAATGAACAGGTAAGGGTTTTAAAAGATAGGTTAGATATACTTTTAGTGTTAAAACAACAAAATGATGTTTACTAAGAAATGTACAAAGTTGCAAAAAAGGAATATGATGAGATGTTGATAACGTGTAGGTCTGAAAGCTATGAAAGGCGAATTAAAGTTTCGGACAATAAAAATAAATGTATGTGGTCTATTTTTAGCGATATATCTAAAAATACTAAAGTAAGTACATCGACAGTGGATGGAAGTATTGAAGATATGTCCAATAACTACAATAGTTTTTTACTCAATGTAGTACCTGAACTTTTAAAAGAAAGTAATTCTATTCATTGGAACTCAAAAATAATACCAAATGAACAATCTTTAATTCTAAAACAAGTAACATCAAATGACGTCATACTGTTGTCAAAAAAAATTAAAAATAAATATAGCGCTGGAGATGACGAAATTCCCACTAGTATAGTCAAACTAATTATTCCGGTAATTGTCGATGTGCTATGCTTTTTAATAAATAACTCATTAAGAGAAGGCATTTTTCCTGATCACTTAAAACTAGCTTTAATCAAGCCGTTGTATAAAAACAAGGGGGATACCAATGATATGAATAATTATAGGCCTATAAGCTTACTTTCTGGGTTTTCAAAATTATTTGAACTAATAATGGCCGACCAATTAATGACATTTATGAAGGACTGTGCTCTATTCTCAGAAAATCAACATGCATATATGGAAGGATGCTCTACTCAAACGGCAATTTTTCAGTTCACGCGAAGAATTTTGGAAATATTAGAGAAAGGAGAAATGGCTCTGGGAATATTTTTAGACTTGTCAAAAGCATTCGATTGTTTAGATAGAACACTGCTCCTCAAAAAATTGCATTTGTATGGCATCAGGAAAAATGCTTTAAAATGGTTTACCTCGTATCTTACTAACAGAACACAGAGAGTCTCGGTAAAAAATGGAAATAGCTATCACAAATCAGATATATTAACTAACACCTTAGGAATCCCACAGGGTAGTATTTTGGGGCCGATTTTGTTTATTATTTATGTTAATGATTTAAACTTTGAAGTAAATCCTCAGACCGGTTTAACAACATACGCCGATGACACAAATCTGTTAGTAGGAGGATGTCAAACTCCTGCGCTAATTGAATACGGCAATCATGTGTTTAATATAACTAAACAGTGGTTTGACATGAATAAGTTAATAGTTAATGTAGATAAGACAAACATGGTAATTTTTAGAACAAAACAAAACAAAACTATTATCCCTGAAGAAATTTTCTTTAATGATAAACCGTTAAACGTTCAAAAAACAATAAAATTTTTAGGGATACATGTAAATGAGTTTTTGGATTGGACAGAGCATATAGAGAATCTAAGTGCGAAATTAAATAAAGTATGTTATTGTTTTCGCATTGTTTTAAAATATCTTAATGAAAAGGCCAGAAGAACTTTGTATTTCGCAAATTTTGAAGCGGTATTGAGATTTGGTATTATTTTTTGGGCATCCAATTCAAAAATTCAAAACGTTTTTATTATTCAGAAACGAGTAATTAGAATTATGTATAAAATGTCATATTTGCAGACGTGTAGAGGAGTATTTAGAAACAAAAATATATTAACGGTAGTTGCTTTGTATATATATGATTCGGTAATGTTTTTTTATAAGAATAGAGATAGGTTTAACACCAGTATTCGGCATGAACACAACACTCGTTCATACAATATCATTTACCCTATACATCGATTAACTCTGCTTGAGAAAAGTCCATATTATATGTGCATAAAATTCTTTAATAAGTTGCCTCCAGGCAATTAATGAGAGAATTTTTAAAAAGAAGTAAAAACAATTACTTATAGAATTGGAACCTTACAGTGTTGATGACTACTTGAACGTGTAATTTCTTGCCGTGTATATGTATTTTTGACGTCATTTCATTTTATGTTTGTATTTATATGTATATATATATATATATGTATTTATGAATGTAATTTGAAATAAAGAAATAAATAAATAAAAAATCTCCTGGCAAACAAAAGTTACGTTTTATGGGTGAAAAATTCTTCCGAACGCAGGGCTCGCCGGTCAGATGCCTTTCCTCCCAGCAGCGGGCATGCGCACAAACCACTTGTTATCGGCCTGTCATTATTTAGCGACAACCTCAAAATACACTTCAGAACCGGCTCCGCCCCATTTCTGTTATGTTTTGAGTTTTCTCTGTGGATTCCTTGTTGTTTATTGTGGGTGTTTAATATTTACGGATTTCTAGTTTTTATGTAATTTAGTGAATTGTGTTTGTGCTTTTAGTGACTCGGATTGGAATATAAACAATGACTAGTAACAGCCGTTGTATGATTTTGTTATGTCCAAAAAGGGGTAAAATACCGGATATTTCGTATTTTTAGTAGGTAACTATGGAGTAGTGATGTATCTTGATATATAATTTTATTTTATTATGATAAATTTAAACACATCAAACTAGACCTAGGCTACACAAACAAGGTATGAAAATAAAGAGAAGCACGCACCAATACTGATTATCCCGGTGCATGTTTTGGTATATTTTATTTGCAGCCCTGCAATCTAATTAGCTACGCCTATTTTTCTGGCAATATATTGCTTCTCCCAAAAGGTATCAAAAATAATACTATTACTTACAAATTTCAAGTTAAAAACGTTAAAATAACTTGAAGTGAAGACGAAATTTTGCCTAATTTTGACAGCTTATTTAATTTCAATCGAGACGAAAATAAAAATTTAAACTATATTTTGTCATTTTTGACGGCACTATGTTTTGTTTTTTAGTTGTGCCCCTAGCTTATTAAATGCTTGCGAAAGAATGTCCGATAAGCTACTCCCTCTCCGATATTGCCAATTCAATTATACACAAAAAAAATTATTCAAACAATAATTTAAATGGCAATTTTTATCCTTACCTTTAAATATTCCTTCTTTAAAATATAATAAATTGTTTAATGTATCTGGTATAATTATATAAAAACATTGATTGTCCTTCTATTACCATGTCATAAAACAAAATAATGTGTCTTAAAATGCAATCATTACATAATAAATTTACTTAATTTCGTAAGAATACTTCCAAATCAAATTCAATTAAATATCACAAAACAAATGCATTAAATTTTAGAAATAATTACATTAAATCACATTAAAACTAAATGTTATCATAAACATTTTAAGTAGTAAGATAGTATTTCAATTTAATTATTGTTAAAATATTATTGCAGAATATACCAATTAGATATATGGTCATCTTTATCATTGTTGCATAAACTTTTAATTGTGTCACCTTCTTTAAAATTATTTGTACCGGGTAAGTCAACGATTGCGCGGAGTAATTTTAGGCCTTGAAGATAAGATTTGTCGCTAATGAGCTTTTGTGTTAAGGTATTCTTGGATATCTGGCACATTTAAAAAATATTTTGAATTATACAGGGTGCGCCCAAAAAGTAGGGTGTCATAAAGTGACATTTTTTTAAATAAAACAACATATATTTGAATACATTTATTAATTTTACGTGTCATTTTTATTAATGGTTTAATATACGGAAAAGTTCTAGTTTTTAAGATAATCCGACTTATAATGAAAATTTTGCATTTGCAAGCATCTCGTTGTTGTGAATATGCTACTTAAATTTTGACTCTAAGCGATCTCATTTACAGGGTGTTTACTCTCTAGGACCAAAGTCAGAAAACTTCTAATTGAAAAATATCACTTTTGTTAAATGGAACACCCTATATATTTTTCTGTCATCTTATAGCTCATTATAAACTCTTTAACTTTCGTGAAGAACATCCTATCCCTATATCTAATAGTTTTTGAAATATTTTGATATTTCGAGATTTAATATCCTCGTTACAACATGTTTTGTCAATGGATCACAGTAGCCACGGAAAATAAATAAAAATAATGGCAGTGGATGACATTAACAATCAGATCAATGTAAAAATTAAGACTTTTTTCTGCAAAGTTTATTGTCCAGTTATTTTATAAGTTGGTACTCAAAATGATTTTTTTTTAAATTTAATTAATCGATATGATTTATGTTTTGGGCGAGGCGGATTAAAAGTGTATTTTTGCTGAACGACTATACACGATGAAATATCCCGAGCGGCGAACACCTCGAAGTTTTCAAAATTTAATGGAAAAGTTTGATTTAATAGGCGTGATCCATTGACAAAAAATGTTTAACGAGGACATTAAATCTCGAAATATCAAAATATTTCAAAACCTATTATAGATAGGGATAGGACGTTCTTCACGAAGAGTTTATGATGAGCTATAAGATGACTGCAAAATATATAGGGTATTCCGTTTAATAAAAGTGATATATTTCAATAAGAAGTTTTCTGACTTTGGTCCTAGAAAGTAAACACAGGGTGTAAATTAGATGTCAAATATTTCATAGTGAATATGCATTTTTGACTTTATTTAGTAAGTATAAAAATTATGAATCGCTGTGAGTCAAAATTTAAGTAGCATTTTCACAACAACGAGATGCTTGCAAATGCAATATTTTCATTATAAGTCGAATTATCTTAAAAACTAAAACTTTTTCGTTTATTAAACCATTAATAAAAATTTATGAAATAGCACGTACAATTAATAAATGTATGAAAAAATACTTAATTACATTTAATTAATTAAAATAAATTTTTGGTGGATAGTTAAATACAAATTAACTATTACGGCTATAGGTTAGTGTAGATGTAAATTCTTACACTTTCCTTACTATTTTCACTGACAATAGGGGTGGATATGATGTACGTATCGCACGAGGAAGTAAATTGCCCACGATGCTGCAGACCGAGTGCTACAATTATGTTGAAACTTATTTAAATAAAACAATTCACTTAATTTCATGGATCAAAATTTACACTTCAGCAGCCAATTTGCTAACATTATAAAAGAGGAGATGGGGACGTATACGTTCTATTGATTACTGGCATATACGTGTGACCAGTAAAGTCCGCATCATATGGGATTTTTTTTATTAATAACTTTATTCGAAATTTTACTTTGGCATCAAGTTCTGCTTCGATCGAGATGCAAATTAAGCAAAAATATTGTAGTCACGTGATTCGCATTATCTGTCAAGTGGGGTTCTTTCTAAAAGCATCGAAAAAAGTTATAAGAAAAAGTTTTTTTAAAGGCAGTTTCTAGCCCACATGCAAAATTTTAGCTGCATAAGATAATTTTGATTTTTTACCCATATTTTGTAAATTGCACTTTTGCAAAATAAGACTCAACGCAACCTACCTAAAACTTCTTAGTTTTGACAAGGCTTTATTTCAGATATATTTTCTTTAAAGTAGCGCCATATTAAATGTGTGTTTTTCTACAAAATCAAAATTGGGCTATTATAATTTGGTCGCATATGATGCAAAGTTTATTTGTTTTTGACCCTGTATAAGGTAGCTTCATAAAATAAGTATTTTTGAAAACGTAGTTTGTGTCTGAAAGTAATACACCTTAATATTAAGACAAAAAAGAACACAGTGTCATCAGTAAAGTTTTCATTAAGTGGAAAATAAGTTTTAGTGGTGGGTAAAAATCAAAATAATCTTATGCAGCTGAAATTTTGCATGTGGGCTAAAAATTGCATTTAAAAAACTTTTTCCAATAATTTTTTTCGATATTTTCAGAAATAACCCCACTGTTGAATTATTTTTTGGAAAAAATTAAAATTTGACAGGTAATGCGAATCATGTAACTATTTTTTTGCTTAATCGAAGCAGAACTTGATGCCAAAGTCAAATTTCGATTAAAGCTATTAATAAAAAAAATCCTATATGATGCGGACTTGACTGGTCACACTGCACATACTAATTATAAAATTAGTTTAGCAATTAAAAAAACCTTGTAACCTCTTAAACACAAAATTGCCTTCTTTTCGAGATTGTTTGCGACAAAAAATAGTAAACCAATTTGTGCCTAAGCGAAAAAGAACGCGAGTTGAAACAACGCACAAGCGTATTAAAAAAAGCTGGACCAATAAATTACTTTTTGACCCCCTATTTGTAACTGGTTTAGTACTACCGGTTTTTATCTGTACGGCACTGTCCTTACAATATTTTTGGCTATAATATAGTCATTTGCTTTCGGTATTGTCACCTTTTGCAACGTTCCACTTAATTATATCGGGTATACATGGTAATGCCCAGTGCTGGATTTACCAGTAGGCTGAGTAGGTTGGAGCCTAGGCCGGCAGATTTTAGGGGGCGGCAAATTTGGACCAACATTTTTTTTTATCTTTCAGAAATAAATGGTACAATTTTTATTCATGATTGACGGGTAGTATTTTTTTAAATACATTTTATTGTTGGCCGTGTCTGTTAATGGGGATAAAAAAAGGTAGTTGGAACTTTACTGGCTTTGCAGAAAGAAATTTCATTTTCAATAAAATAAGTAGGTAATCATAAATTTTTAAAATATTTATTAAAAATTATTGAACAAATTTGGGCGTGGTCTTAAAAAAATTTCGCGTGCAGCGGACTTTTTCTTTCCCGAATACTTCACCTGTTTCACAACTCACGAGCCGTCACTGGTAGGGGCGGCAAAAATTGAATAGCCTACTAGCGGCAAATTTATAAATCCGCCACTGGTAATGCCACAACGGCTGACTTGATTTAGCATTTGAAAATTATGAGATTTGCATAAGCCGCCTTGGCGTCAGTTATGGATACATTTTCAAATTATCTCCAAAATGCATCATTTTATCGAAATTCCATATGAGTCGAAAAATATTCAGAAACAAATAATTACCTGAAAAAATAAAGTTCGGAAGTCAATGGCGCACGTACTAAGAAATAGAGGGGGTCAGTGGTTACTGAACCCCCCCTATTTTGAATATTGCACAATTGCTTCTTGTTTTGTTTTTCTCAAAAATTTAACTTTTTATGCTGATGCAATATGTAACAAATTAAAAATTAATATATTATTATATACTCGAATTATTAAAGAAAGAGTTTTTAATTTCAAAATTTGACGCCCTGTATATCGAACACAAGGGTCAAAAATGAAAAATCGTATAATAAAAGTCATATTATTTTTACGGAAGCTGGCCATTTGGTTTTAACCAGCGCCATAAAACACACACACTCACTCACCCTCACACTTATTATTTTTACTCCAGGAATTGAACGGATTGACCTCCTTTTTCCGGAAACCCTGTATATTGTATATGCTTTTACATGTTTTAATAATTATCAGAAATTATTTATTTCTTTAGATTTGTAATTGGAAATTTTCACTTAATAACTCAGTGAAAATATCACATTCCCTAAGGACATTTCTCATGACGTGAATTATCTTTTTTTATCCCACTATTACAAAGGCCTATGAAGGTTCCGGTCAAAACAATTTTATTAAATGAGAAATCGGGTAAATAATTTCGTCGCTGGGACGCTACCTATAAAAATTTTCTTTTTAAAATTATAGGTCATTTAAACTTGCCTCAGTTTACAACGAATAAGTGGCCGATATCCTGAATCGAATCGGAAATCACTAAGAAACAAGAACGATTGATCGTTTATGACAGTAATCGCCATCGAGCATTCAAATTATTCGAAAGGATGCGTGTTCTTTACCTTACGGAACACATTAATATGAATGTAAAGACGCCAAGTTATACATACAGGAAAGAGCATTGTATGGTTATTTATTATTATTTGTATATTTTTCCTGAATACGATATGAGTTTTCAACTTTAATGACAGCAGTACGTATTAATCAAAGCCACTAGAATGTGCACAAAGGGCAACAACGGAGGATGTGTGTTATTCGCGGTGATTGATAGTTCGTTGTAAAATGAATCATAAATCTGTGGAATGAAACGGGTACCACTAATCAGGAACGACGTAAGCCAATTAATAATTTATTTAAAGAGGGTGCAGCTATCGGTTATGCAGATAAACGACAATCGTTAATGGTCTGTCAGGATGATTTAATCATGCTTTTCGGTCGCTTTCTGTTTGAAGAACATGTGCACACGTGGGTGCTTATTGTTTGTACGTGAATGATGTTTAAAACTGGGACTTATGGGCTTTAAAAGAGAACCTGCAGCCTAAAGGAGATACCTACAGTTTTCTGACATAATAATCAAATATTTGTTTTGAAAACTAACATCAATGATGCAACACATGGCACTTTAATAAATTAAATGATATCTAATGTAAAATGGGCTTTTTATAACCGAACTTATCATATTCAGCATTGACATCCTGACTTTGAACCTATTGAAAATATATATCCCAGTAATAAAAATCTGCCTAGAGTGTCTCAAACCTTTTCTAGAAACAATTAAAAAGAAGCCACGAAAGCATAAAGTTTAAATTTACTTAGATAATGAGCCTTATGAGTAATTAGGCAATTACTTAAGGCAATTACTTTTTAGTAAAAGCAATCGCTAGATCTGGATATGAATAAAATTTTTAAGCAATTGATGTTTTTCTTACAGATCTGTAGCAAATGCTCATTCAACACAAGTTCAGTCGTGGCTTATCCACTTGTTCAGATTATAGATTTAATGTTCAGTTTGATGCCTAATTTGCAAAAGAGTTGACGTAAATACAACAACGTTGGTCTATTTATTTAGTACAAACATATGATACGTTTTTTGGAAAATAGGAAACTTATATTTGTGATATGGCAGATTTCAGTGAAAATGAGGAAAGTGGTAGTAGTGATGAAGAAATTAAAGACAAGCAATTGATATTCGTTCACAAATTGAATGAATTTAAATAAATCTCTGACCATAACCGTTTAGCTTCCATAACAGCTTCAGCACTTGTAGGAAATTTAATAAAAATACTGGTCTTCTCCAAAACTGCATCCATTACAGAAGTGTATGTCTTGCAGACAGTAGTTTGGTGAACACCGAGTTCTTGACCTACATAATTTAAAAGCCCGGATCCGACAATTTCCGCAGAAAGACTTTAATCTTATTTAAAGGCGACAGTGCACCCCCTCGCCTTTTACCAGTATTAGTCAAAAAATAATTTGCCAACCACTCAACATTTTCGCAGTCAAATCGATATACCTAACTTTCTGAAATCATCACATCTGCAATTTTTACGTACACTGTAGATTTTTCTTTTACGGACGTTCATATATTCAGCCATAATTGAAGACACAAATTAGCAACGCACGTGTATGTCTCGGGGAACTAAAGTTGACTGCTACCAAGCAAATGATGCAGGGGTCGACCTACCTTAAAAAGTTGAACGCAATTGCTACACTAGACAAAGCGATTCCTTAATTTATTCGTCACATTTTAAGCAAACGATAGCAATTGCTTCTATTTTTTAAGAAAAAGCATTGAGAAGCGATTCCTGCACTTTTAAGCAATTGCTGGACGCAAAAGCAATTACTTTAGTTTTTATTCATTGGCTTTCAAGAAATTACTTCGATTTTATAAGGAAAAGCAATTGCTACATTTTTATTCATTAGGCTCAATGAGATGACTTGGTAGAGTCGATTCACTCAGTAAACCTGCAAGATGGCCGACATGTCATATGACAAAAGTCATATTCCAGCTAAATAAAATAATTTTTTGCATTTTCAATGACTTTTGTCATATGACATGTCAGCCATCTTGCAGGTTTACTGATTGAATCGACTTTACTTGGTAAGTCGTCCTATCTTCCGCGCAATTCTTTTATTTGCCGGTATAGTGCCACCGATTATAGTGGTATCTTTGTTTCGACAAGTTTAACCAAATAAAACAGGATACTCGATATATCATTTAGATAGATGCTGGAAGGTCGACCTTCAACCCGAGTCCCTGCGACTGGTCGATTTGTTTGTGATGTAGATAGCTGGTTTCACGAGTTTTTATTAGAGAGCGTATTTTGTTTAATTATTATTTTCTGAATAAATATTTCAAAATTTTAGAAACTAAAACCGTGGAAATTTTTTTTTCCTCTGCGACAGGGTAAATATAAAAATTTAGTGGAAAAGCCCATTGTCACAGAATATATAGCTACGCAAATTGCTGGGCTTTTTTTTTTTTATCTTGTTTTTTTAAATATGCATCTCTTTTTGAAGTGTGTTGTTGTTTATTAATTATTGTAGAATTTCGAGAATATTATTTTGTTTTATGTGTACTTTTATTTAAAAAAAAATTAATATATGCATGGTCCAATTAAATAATTATCGATTTCATTATTGAAGTATATTGACATCCTCAACTGTGGAATGTTAATACAAATCCAAAATCGAAACATCGGATCGAATCGAATCAACAGATTATGAAACTCCAGTCGCCAAAGATCGTAAAGTTCTGGATAATTATGTGGTAATAGGCTTTGAATATCAACATGTTATTCAAAGTAATAGGTAGTGATTTTCTTATCTCTCTCATCTTCGGTTTTTATTTTTGGTCCAATTTTATTTAATAGTGACTCGAACTCACTGACTTGCTTGTAAAATTTCTGAACAAATGTTTGTCAAGTAATAGTTCTTGTCTTGACAATTTGACAATTTCTCGTTTGAAGAAAATAAACATGTGTTTTGCTCCTAGGGTGTGGCAAAAGGAATATAAACGTTTAAATTGGAAAAAATATTTTTGGTCCAATTTTCTTGAAACTTGAAAATATTCTAAACTAATTTTTTTGACAGTTTGACAGTGACAGACTTGACAGGGGTGAAAAGGGGGTATAAAAGTTTCTATTGCAAAGTTTTTTTGCCATATTTTCTTGAAATAGCATAAATACACTAAAACAAAATTAATGAAATATGTATTTTTAATTCTTTTTGGAATCGGTGCCTATAGGGGTGAAAAGGGGGTGGGGTATACAAATTTATATTGAAGAACATTTTTTTGGTTCGAACATGTTAAAACTCAGCATAAATACTATACATTTAAGTAGTATCAGTTCGGGAGTAGTTATATGGACACAGCCACAGCGACTAGGTTGTTTTAAGAAATATTGAAATATATTAAAAAAATTAAAGATGTAATTAAGAAATTTCTTGAATCCCATGCTTTCTGCTCAATAGTAGAATACTTTGATGTTGTTAATTCACAAACATCAACATTTAAATTTTAACTCTTTATTACTGTTTCTTTATAACGTTTGTGTGTGTTATGTTCTTATACAATTATGTTTTAATATACAGTGTGGTTGTTTAAGTGTGCAACATATGGGCATTTTTTTTATTACCGATTTCTCAGAAAATTTTATTCTTAATAAAAGTTGGTGCATGTTCGATAATCATATTTGGTGCACTCGGAATGGTTGCAAGTGAAACGGCGTACAGGGTAGGCCAAAAAATATAAAACTTGTACAAGAATAAAGTTTTTTAATAAACACTTAAAATAAAAATTTTGCACTTTAAATGAAAGTTTTTTATCAGCATATATTATCATTACTAATGTTTTATCTTGTTAAAAAGAATTTTTAGGATATTTTAAAGTTGTCACGTTTTTGAATATATGCATAACTTTTAATTCTAAACAACTTTTCTTCATAACATTTTGCTGAATTTTCTGAAATAGGGGTACTTTATTCTTGTACAAGTGTTATATTTTTTGGCCTACCCTGTACACCGTTTGACTTGCAACCATTCCAAATGCACCTAATATGATTATCGAACATGCACCAACTTTTATCAAGAATAAAATTTTCTGGGAAATCGGTAATAAAAAAAATTCCCATATGTTGCACACTTAAACAACCACACTGTATGTTATAATTTACATAAATACATGCGTCCAGGAATGCTTTATGTCTTATATGACTAGCTACAATTTGTAATTTACAAAAATTTGGTCAAATAAATATCTATGTCTATGGCTATAGTACTCGCTGTTTTGTTTCCATAGCGGGTACCCGCTAATGTTAAAATAATGTTAATATAATAATATAATATACAGGGTGTCCAGATAAGAATGCACTCTACAGGGATCTCGTAAACCATAGGAGATACAGAGATGGTTAAATTAGAGAAAAGTTGCGCATAACTGAATACTGTAACGTTATGTTTTCAAATTTAAAAAATTCCGAATGCTTCCGAAGATATTTGGATAAAACCGAATATTCTCGATTTCGTTTTAATTGATTTATGATTCTATTTGAAGAGACATTTCAACATAAATTTAACATTCTCATTGCCACTTTTTCTCCCCTACAAGATGGTTTAATTACATTTTTGATCCGACGTTTCGTTTAGTCACAACCATCATCAACTTTGTTATTTTAAATAGTCGGAAAATTTTATTTTATGCTTAATAAATTCTACGTTTTATTCTAAATCTAACGGTGTATCACACTTATTATTTATTAGACGTTTCGATATAGAAAAACAGATCATCAATGAAAATAGGCACATTAAACATTTAAACAATTCCGAATAACGTCAATCAATTTCATAGCCACCCATATGATGCCGAATTTAAATGGTATGCTATGTTAGAATATTATCATGCATTTTTTAAAAATAAACAATAATTTTATTTAATAATTAAAATTAATTATTACTTGTTGCATTTTTCAGATAAGTTTTATTAGATATTATATTTTCTTATAAGTTTATTTAAAAAAAATATTTTAAAATCCAACTAGTGTTTAAATACAATAATAAAAACAAAAATATTTTCGATAATGTGCCTATTTTTATTGATGATGTGTTTTTCTATATCGAAACGTCTAATAAATAATAAGTGTGATACACCGTTAGATTTAGAATAAAACGTAGAATTTATTAAGCATAAAATAAAATTTTCCGACTATTTAAAATAACAAAGTTGATGATGGTTGTGACTAAACGAAACATCGGATCAAAAATGTAATTAAACCTTCTTGTAGGGGAGAAAAAGTGGTAATGAGAATGTTAAATTTATTTTGAAATGTCTCTTCAAATAGAATCATAAATCAATTAAAACGAAATCGCGAATATTCGGTTTTATCCAAATATGTTCGGAAGCATTCGGAATTTTTTAAATTTGAAAACATGACGTTACAGGATTCAGTTATGCGCAACTTTTCTCTAATTTAACCATCTCTGTATCTCTTATGGTTTACGAGATCCCTGTAGAGTGCATTCTTATCTGGGACAGAAGTAACGTCTATACGAAGTCAGTTGAGACAACATAAATATTGGGGGTACGATCAATTTACTGCATCACACATTGAAACTACAATACAAATATAACCAAATTTGTATTGATCGCTCCCTGTACAGATGCTCGAAGATAGTCAACGTGGACTTGACGAGTCTGTCATCAAAAATTGTGGGCGGAGTTATATTCCGCAAATTTGATTTGTCAGTTGCGAATTTGGTTGGTTAGAAATACTTTAGTTCTATATTTAGATCATTTTAATGGAATGCGTATCGTATGATTTTTAATACAGTGCTGTGTCGAATGGGGAAAATTGTTGTTGATGTTTTCTTAAATTTGCATTAGTGATTAGTGATAATTTTGTGTGTGTGTGTTGTAGTGTATTTTAGTATCGAGTTTTAATTAGACAATTACAATGGCATTTTGGCGGCCTTTTGATACTAGTGATAACGAAACGGACAATTTGGGTATTTTTAATTTTTATCTTGCATACGCACGGAATACCTATTAGGTGCATCACAAAAATTATGCCAGTCTTCTCACATACGGATTCCGTACAAAATTTCAAAATTGTTTTTACATTTTTCAGTCAACCTCCATATTTGTATGCGAAAATATGGGAGGGTTTTAAAATCAACTGAGTATGGACTCGAGCCATAGGAGCGTTTAAAACCATAGCGATACGTGGTTAATAGGCTATCCAGCCCGAAACCACATATCACTGAACGCGGGGAGTTTGGTCGGTCGGCAGTTGCCCCCTCAGGATAAATGTCAACCCGACACTACGTCTGTGCTTCCTCCGGTGGGGGCCATTTGCTCTGGCTGTACCCGGAAAGTGGAGTGCACATGTGTCTGTAAGCAGATTCTCCTCGTTAGCCGCAAAAAAAGCACGCCTGTGCAGAGTCGAAACACCGAACCGAGTGGTCTGAAGGTTTATACGCCTATAATGCGGAAACCGCAGGAACACGGTGAGTTTAGTCGGTAGGTGGCCCCACCACAGGGGGTTGAATCTGACACTTCTCTGTTAGTATCACCACAGGGGTCAGTCTTTTGAAGTTTCTCATCGACAAAAAAAACAATTAAATTGTCACTGCATTTTAAATCAATAATGTTTGTTTAAAACGTGTTACGTATTAAAGTTGCTTTATTTTTAATATTATTATCATATTAACAAATTAAAACAATACCCTGCATTTTAATTATTTGTTTGGGGCGCCTATTAGGAGTTTCATACATTTTTATGTCGTTAAATTGAAAACCATAAAATCAAAAAAATTAACCGTCATCTTATATTTAGTTTATAAATACATCAGATAGTTTATAGTTGGAATTGATTAAAATTGTGATAAATTTCTTTAAAAATACAATATATAATTTAGTAAAACATTTTAAAATTTCTACCGCCGCCCATGTTTCCCAAAGGAGATGCCGATTTTAGCCAAATTTTATTTTTTTTGTTTGTCTCAACTGACTTCGTATAGACTTTACCTATAATGAAATCCTATCATATATATAACAAATTATTATTTTGTTTATTTTTATACGTAAACTTTACCATATAATAATATGTTCATAATGTTCCCTGTTTTTATTACAATAAATTTATGACAATGTAAACTTTAGTAACATTTACTATAAAACATAAAATAGTGGTTCTAAGCAATCTGTCTATGAATAATAGAAAACTGAAACTTTGCAAGGGTTATAGTTTATTTAAACACGGCCTGTAACTGTACATATCAATGTTCGAAAGTTTTAATACTTCACTTTATAAATTGTTTAGTAGTCTTACCTGTATGAATATATGTATGCTTTTTCATGTCAGATTTTTGGTGAAACCGTTTCCCACAATACTGGCAAGGATACGGCCGCGTGTCGGAGTGAATAAGGAGATGGGTCGAAAGAGTTGAGGAACGTTTGAAGGATTTTCCACATTGCTGACACTGAAATAAACAAAATTTGTACATTAGAACCAAATGCCTATAAAATGTAAAATGTTTGGTTTTAAATAGGACCTTTGTTGATTTTTAAAATGGTTTGATCGTTGCATTTAAATTTTTTAAGAAATCGAAGAAATTGAATTATATTTTTTTAAAACTGCCCTCTATTATTAATCACAGGAATTATTTTTAATAATATTTATGCAAAAGTTTTAACAGGATAGAACGTTCTTTAAAATACAAAGTTTGTTAAATTTGGTTAACACAGACCGAAGTTACAGCCTTTTAAGTATTTTTAGTCCTTAGCCTTCTCCACGCTGTTACCATGGTAACTGCAAACTTCTGCCAAACTGAGCCTCACTGATGAGCCGTAAACGGCGAAACGCGTCTGGGGATGAGTGTGGCGGAAGGAAACAGACAAAACTTTTTTGAATTAATATCCGTGGTCCGGCACTTGTACCGGTTTTGAGAGCGCACTTGCAAAACTTTCTGTTTTTACAGAATAACCCCTTTACAACTGACCTTTTCTAAGGTACCGTACAGGGACGCAAGATGTCGCACCGGGTTCTATAATTCCCGTCGATGATCGATCCTGACAAGTGATTTGTCTTCGAGCCCTGTTTCCTTCTGCCAAACTGAGCCTCACTGATGAGCCGTAAACGGCGAAACGCGTCTGTTGATGAGTTTGGCGGAAGGAAACTGACAAAACTTTTTTGAATTTACAAAAAAAATGTTATTATAAAATTTGTAGAGGATATTACAGAGCATATAAAAATTAAATGGTTAAATTAGGAACTTAAAAATTATTTCCAGATATTTTTTTTTGCTCGTATTTTATAATAATTTTTTTACCCCAAAGCATGTAAGGTTTTGGAGATAGAGCCGCTTGTCACCTATCGTGAATCACCCTGTATAAACTTTCAAAATAATAGGTAATAACAATGCTGCTGTATTTAGTGCATAATTGTTTTAATAGTGAGATAAGTGCGGCAGGGGATATCTCTGTCAACAAATAATTTTATTAGGGTGCATTGTTTTATTAATATACAGGGTGTCCCAAAAGTAATGGGACACAGAGCAACAGCAGACTCCACTTGCCTTATCCCAAAATTGATAACAACCAAGATACAGGGTGTCAAAGTTTTAATTTTGTTTTCGGTTTTTTGCGATTATTTCTTAACGAAACGACATAGCAGCACAAAATTAAGGATTTTGGGGTTTTTTAAGGTGAGGAATTCAAAATTATTCATAGTTTTTGCATAATCAGTAGAGGGCGCTGCCTACGACACTCCTTTTAGCTGACATAACTTTGTTTAGGCTTCTTATATCGATCCGACTATTAAAAAAATAAGTTACTTTCTTTTACATCAAAAACCTATAACTTATTGAAGTCGCTAGGAGCGACCATTTTCGAGATAATCGCATTTCTTATGCCCAATGCAACTAAGTACTTACAAATATAATACAATATGTTACAAAAGCAACAGAAAATCGAGCAACGGTGAATTTCTTACTTAAAATTATTGTAAATCAGCTAAATTTGCTAAGTATCAAAGTTAATGTAGATACTTAAGGTTGACTATTTTTTTCTAATAAAAACGTTTTTTCGTATACGGAATTACTAATTTTATTCTAATCAATATAATTTATTTAATACTTAGTTTAATAAAATTTAAAAGTAACAAAATAGTTAGAAATAAAAATGATAACGTCGTGATAGCAATTGTTCAAAATGGCCACCGTTGACCTCAATACATTTCGCCATACGTTTTACAATAGACTGTCGGACTTTAAACAAAAGATCTTCATCATTTCTGAGCAGATTAAAAGAATTTATAATTTTTTGATTTAACTCATTATAACTCATTATAAACATTGGTTTTCAAATAACCCTAAATGCAGAAGTTCATTGGATTAAAATCCGGACTTCGCGCCGGCCAAGGCAAGGGGCCGCCACGGCCTATCCAACGTTCAGGGAACTGTTCATTTAGATAATTTCGCACATTTCCGCTTTGGAAAATAAATTATGTCGAGGCATTACTAAAAAATTTATAATATCTACGTATTGTACGAAGAAAATTAATAACTTTGACAGACGATACTTTGTGTGACATGTTGTTGCCATAGAAACGTCGTTGTTTTTAATCAAGGCCAGCTGTGATAAATAATACTAATACGAATACACAATTATTTTAAATATTTTAGCATTCTTGCATTAAAAATATCGAATGTGATTATCTCGAAAGTCGTCGCTCCTAGCGACTTTAATAATTTATACTTTTTTGATGTAAAAGAAGTAAAGTAACTAATTTTTAATAGTCGGGTCGATATAAGAAGCCTAAACAAAGTTATGCCAGCTAAAAGGAGTGGGTCATGTCGTAGGCAGCGCCCTCTACTGGTTACACAAAAACTATAAATAATTTTGAATTCCTCACCTCAAAAAACTCTAAAATCCTTAATTTTGCGCTGCTATGTCATTTCGTTAAGAAATAATCGCAAAGAAACGAAAACAAAATTAAAACTTTGACACCCTGTATCTTGGTTGTTATCAAGTTTGGGATAAGGCAAGTTTAAATAAATCCCATTATTTCGCCTTAAGAAGTCTGCTGTTGCTCTGTGTCCCATTACTTTTGGGATACCCTGTATATTATAAACAAGCATCATACGTTCATGGTTAATATGATATATATTCTTCTTCGTTAAAAACAGAAAGTAACTGATGTATGTTTTTCGTAAAATCAACCGTACGCAAAGTATCGCCAGTCAAGGAACAACTACTTCTAACTTCAATTTTCAGTCCCACAAATCGAGTTTTAAATTGGGCTCGATATACCACACAATATGCAATTCGAATTGAAAGTTTCCTCCGAGCATGCACGGATTTGTCCCTATTGAATGTAGTATTACCCCTAATGTGCAATGACCAAAAACGATATTACGAAATACGAACATCCCTTCCTTTAGAACATTTGCGTGTTTTATTTATGAAGCAACTTGGGACAAATTGTATTTTAATAAAAGAAGCAATAGTTTATTCATCTTCTAAATGTATTTTCATAAAAAAACATCCCCATTTATAAATAATTAAAAACGATAACCTTAATTATCATTTACTTGTCCCCATAAAAATCCTTTACGACTATTTTCTTATTTATAAAGCCGTCCCCGTGTTTTGTAAAAGAAAACAAAACAAATAATAAGTATTTTATAATTAGAAAACGATTAACTCTACGAAAAATCTATACGAATTGCATCTTTTCGCATAAATTATTCCTTAACGACAATTAAAACCGGGGTATAATATTACTTTGTTATCACGAACATTCTTTAATTTGTAAAAGGTGTATAATTAACGATAAAATCAAAAATGAAAATAGAGGAAAAATATAGCTTAACTTCATTATTCATTAGTGTAAATAGGGCTGAAATAATAAACGAGTGTATTTAAATTTTGAAAATAAAATTATCGTTTAATAGAGGAAGAAGACAGCATATTAACTGTTGTAAAAAGAAGTAATTAGGTTTTTTGTAGTAGTGATACTACAGCAGATGGAGAAAATATTAATTACAGCTGCCTGTACTTGTACAAGTTGTCTGTCATAACGTTCCTATTATTGAAATAATCAAATGGTTAGATAGATAAGAGTTTGCATTGTAGGTAGTTTTTGTGCTTGGTGGTAGTAGAAAGCTAAGATATTTTCAAAGTGTAACTTGAAGAATGTTTCCTCAAAACTCCCAATCCTTCGGGATCAGTATGAGACACCAGAGGAATGATACAAATAAAAATGGGACGAAGCTTGTCTCTAGACAAAGAGGAGATTTTGGCCTCAAGAATTTTCTCGATATTTTTCCAATATGGCGAAAATTCCACCCTTTTATTGTCCTTGCGTGAGCGTATAAAGAAGAAATATAAAGAATCAAGACGGGCTATTTGGCGCCTTTTTAAATAGTACCCTTACGGCCAAAAAATACGGTCACCAAAAGAAATCTAAATAGGTTTTAAAGTTTTCAAAATGCTCTTCAGCATTCTGTTTTTGAAAAGAATTTCTGGTTTTGTTTTAAGTAATCATATTATTACAGATCATTAGTAAAATAAAGCCACCTTTCATCTTTCTCTGGTCAATTAATATATCATTTAATATAATATTTAAATTCTATTTGGGGATAATAAGTAAAACGAGCAATAAATGATAATAATACCGTGCGAGCAAAGATTATTTGCATCAAAGAGGGCCTTGCATCTAAGGACGTAATGCTTAGCCGTAGACCTTAATACCTGTTGGGTGTCAGTAACTACGTGAATTAACAATCAATCAGTTATTCCGTCATCTTTGACAGTCGTTAGAAGTAATTTTATTCATCGCTAATTTTTCCAATTTCTTGAACAATTCACACAATGGGCTTTACGGAACAGCACAAAACATTCATGGTTGAAGTGTATTTTCGAAACAGGGTTACAGTAAATGGTGAGTGGCAATACAATCCGGGTTTGTGCATGGACGATTTTCACGAACATTTTCCTAACGTTGCTTTTATTGCTGGGGATTTTTATCATTGCCTGAAAAGAACCATGGCTGTGTTTAGGGAAACAGGTTCTATACACCACAAAAAAGGAGAAGAAAGACCATCTGTAAGAACAGAAGAACTTGTTGCAAACGTTCGTGAAATAATGCAAAATACGACAACAAATTGTAGAAGACGCCTGTCCCAAGAAGTGGGAAGATCTTATGGAACATGCAGGGCTATTCTTAAGAACCAGCTAAATTTATTTCCTTATAAATTGCAAGTATTTCAAGAAATACAAGCCGCAGATTTTTGAAAGACGCAGGAATTACTCTCAATAGTTTACTCAAAATTTATTGGAAAGAAATGATTTATTAGACCTGACATTTTTTTCGGATGAAGCCTGGTTCCACCTCTTCGGTTATGTAAATTCTCAGAATACACGCATGTGGAATAGTGAAAATCCCCATTTTTTTGTAGAGTCCACATTGCACCCTCAAAAAATTTGTGTCTGGTTAGCTGTTTCAACATTTTCAACAGGACGGCGCAACCGCCGAAACTATTAACTACTTACGCAATTTTTTCGACGACAGATGGATCAGCATTCGATCAGACATTGAATTCCCACCTAGATCATCTTGTTTAACGGTTATGGATTACTTCGTTTTTCCTCATTTAAAGAACACTATTTTTAAAACACCAGTTGCAAATTTAGAACATTTATTACAAGAAAGGATTATCCAATAATGTGGTAACATTTCTCCAGAGAAGCTGGTCAACACTTTCGAAAATATGAAGAGACATGTAAATTTATGCTTGGAGCATGGCGGTGGCTAATTTCAGCATTTTATGTAATTATTTTTCTTTTTCTTTCTGTATATTCTTACTTTGTTAATTTTGTAAACAACAAACATAAATTTGTATTTGTCTACTTATTTTATTACTCATTAGTTTGGCATATCATGTCATAATATGAATTTGACAAAATTTTAACCTAGATTTGGTTAGATATATCGTCCCCATATCATTGTGATCTGATCTAAATCAAGCCCTCTTTGATGCAAATAATTTTTGCTCGCACGGTAAATATTACTTTGCCATTGCACCGTTGTCTGGTGCTAACGATGATGGCCTGTAGACGACGTGGAATGCTTGACAACAAATTTCTTGTAAATCCTGGAGTTATTTCAGTCCATGCTTCCAGTATCTTCAGTCGGAGTTATTTTTGGCTTCTCGGTCTAAAATTATTCCTATAAATAAATGTTTAAACTCCACGGTAAAACCAGTTAAAAAGTAAACGTTGTTTTCTCGGGTGAATTCTTGAACAATTCTTGCCGTGTGAATTTATACATTGTCGTGCTGGAAGATGTAATCCTTTCCATATACCACTTCAACCAATGGAATTATGACTCGAAGAAGAATATATCGATAAACAGCAGACGTCAGTCCTCTCTGAACAAATTGCAAAACTCCTAGACCCCTTACCATTGCACCCGTTGTCTGGTGCTAACGATGATGGCTTGTAAACGACGTAGAATGCTTGACAACAAATTTCTTGTAAATTCTGGAGTTATTTTAGTCCATGCTTCCAGTATCTTCAGTCGGAGTTATTCTTGGCTTCCCGGTCTAAAATTATGCCTATACATAAATGTTTAAACTCCACGGTAAAACCAGTTAAAAAGTAAACGTTGTTTTCTCGGGTGAATTCTTGAACAATTCTTGCCGTGTAAATTTATACATTGTCGTGCTGAAAGATGTAATCCTCTCCATATACCACTTCTACCAATGGAATTATGACTCGAAGAAGAATATATCGATAAACAGCAGACGTCAGTCCTCTTTGAACACTTTGCGAAACTCCTAGACCCCTTACCATTGCACCGTTGTCTGGTGCTAGCGATTATGGCTTGTAAACGACGTTAAATGCTTGACAACAAATTTCTTGTAAATTCTGGAGTTATTTCATTCCATGCTTCCAGTATCTTCAGTCGGAGCTATTCTTGGCTTCTCGATCTAAAATTATTATGGCTATACATAAATGTTGTCATTTCTCCTCAAACGTTTCTCAATAAGATTGAGATCTGGGTTCTTTAAACTCCACGGTAAAACCAGTTAAGAAGAAAACGTTATTTTCTCGGGTAAATTCTTGAACAATTCGTGCCGTGTGAATTTATACATTGTCGTGCTGGAAGATGTAATCCTCTCCATATACCACTTCAAACAATGGAATCATGACTCGAAGAAGAATATATCGATAAACAGCAGACGTCAGTCCTCTCTGAACAATTTGCAAAACTTCTAGGCCCCTCACCTGACTAATAATAGTATTCACATGCTCGACAGCTCTAAATAGATCAAAATCCACAGACTGTAGAATTCTGCATAATGGTAGGGTAAAAGCAAATAAAGTGGACGCAGTTAGAATTTTTTCTTTTAGTCCCGTGTGCTTCTCTTGCACGTAGGGGGCCTTTGTCCATCATAAAATGACTAGGGTATTGTTTTCAGCCCGGCGAAATATAGTTCCTGCATCTGGTATCCCGCACCAATCCCTGATGTTACGAAGCCAGGAGTGCTGTTTCCGTCCTGGTTCTCGTTTTCCTTCGATCTTGCCGTGGAGTATGACTTTTGGAATAGAGTATCGTTCTCCCATGAGGTGTCCTAAGTATGACGTCTTTCGTTGTTTAACTATATTTAAGAGTTTTCTCTCTACTTTAGCGATTCTTAGAACATCGTTATTCGATACGTAAATAAATAAATAAATAAATAAATAGCTCTTTATTTCCAACAGTCACCCACTTACAGGAAATACAAAAAAAACATATTATGCCTAATTTTTAAATTAAAAAGAAAAATAGAAAAAAAAATAAATCAATAAAAATAAGAAAACATGCAGATTATTACTGCACCTACCAAAAGAAAACAAGTAAATATTGTTAATATAATAATTATAAATACTATTATTGTTGCGAATTTGACAATTTACATTGTATGTAAAAAAGTGAGTCAAAGAATATATCTTTATTACAGTCAACTGTATTAAATATTTTACAAATGTAGTATATAGGAGATCTGGTTAGTATGCTACTATTAGGGTGCTCGCAGTGAAATAAAAGCGGTCTTCTTGAATTTTGTCTAGGAATGTTTAAGGTTAGTTGATTGAGTAGGCTAGTACAGTCGATCTTAAAGTATAATAGCTTGTATAAAAAGAATATAGCTATCATTTCCCTGCGCTTGCTCAGACAAATCATACCAAATATGTTCAATAGAAGTGTTTGTGAGACTCCTTGTATTGGATAAAAACCATCTTGCTTAAATGCCAAATACTTAACAAATCTTCTTTGTACAGACTCAGACAGATACATGTTCGGTCCAAGAAATCCGAAGCATTCGTCGTAGTGTCCAAATTTCAAATGCCTCGATTCGGTTTAATGTACTGACCTTAAGCGACCAAGTTTCTACCCCATACAGTAAGATGGGCCAGACGTAGCACTTGACAACACGCATCCGTAGTCCAACCAGTAGTGTTCTTTGACGAAATATGTTTTTCATTCTGAGAAAAGTTGTCGTTGCAATTCCGATATGTGCCTTTACTTCTTCATCGCAATCCCATCTTTCATTAAGAGTTGCTCCCAGGTATTTGAACTTGGACACTCTTTCAACACAAAAAAATAGTCCATACTTCAAGTGGAGTAAAAGATTGAAAGGGAAAGAAAAACTCTAAGTCTTCCTCCACTAATATATTCAAAATAACTCTATTTAAAGATAACTCTACATGTTTCGAACATAGAAATGTTCATCTTCAGGAGAATTAAGATGTTATAAAAAGAAAAATAAGTAGTGTTAACTTTTTAAGCTAGGCTTTAAGATAGTAAGAAGGGCACATTAACATTCTAAGTCATAAAAGCACCAAAGAACAAAGTACCGAAGTATTAATTTGCCAGGTATAGGGTAATAATAGTAAAATTAAAGGAAGCAAGTACCATATGTGAAGCGATGATTAGTACAGCCGTAGAAAAAAGTAAAATTTCGATTTAAACATGCTGATGAAAAGGAAAGAAAAAGTGATCAAGTGTGAGGAAAAAGTAATGAATAAAACAGTAAAATTAAGAGTAAAAGATAGCGTTAAGATTTAAAATTGGGTCGTCATTATTCCTAAGAATTTTGGAGATTAACCTACGACTCACATTATGACGACCCAATTTTAAATCTTAACGCTATCTTGTACTCTTAATTTTACTGTTTTATTCATTACTTTTTCCTCACACTTGATCACTTTTTCTTTCCTTTTCATCAGCATGTTTAAATCCAAATTTTACTTTTTTCTACGGCTGCACTAATCATTTCGCTTCACATATGGGCCTTGCTTCCTTTAATTTTACTATTATTACCCTATACCTGGCAAATTAATACTTCGGTACTTTGTTCTTTGGTGCTTTTATGACTTAGAATGTTAATGTGCCCTTCTCACTATTTTAAAGCCTATAGCTTAAAACGTTAACACTAGTTATTTTTCTTTTTATAACATCTTAATTCTCCTGAAGATGAACATTTCTATGTTCGAAACATGTAGAGTTATTTTTAAATAGAGTTATTTTGAATATATTAGTGGAGGAAGACTTAGAGTTTTTCTTTCCCTTTCACTCTTTCAATTGTTTCACCATTGATTGTGAGATTGATGTTATTATGTTCTTGTCTGCTGATGATCATCATTTTTGTTTTTGTTATGTTAATTTGCAATCCAAAGCGTGCGCCAACCTCGGCAATTCTGCCAAGCAAGTCCTGCAGGTCTTCAAGACTGTTAGCCAAAATTGCAGTATCATCTGCGTATCGGATGTTATTGATGGTCCTGCCGTTAAGCTTTATTCCAGCTTCTACATTGTCCAGCGCCAGCGGAAAGATCTTCTCGACATATATGTTAAACAGTATGGGATACAGAATGCATCCTTGTCGGACACCTTTAGCAATAACGAACTCGTTCGTCATGAGGTCTTCTTTAATTCGGATTTCAGCAGATTGACCCCAGCATACAGATGATAAACTCACTAGTCATAATTGCTCGAACGAACTGCAAAGCTTTTGAGGAAGTTTCGATGTTTTGGACCAGTTTTTTATCTTCTAGTGTTTCAACAAATTTCAAACAATAAGTTTAAAAACTTCAGTAAACCTAATTAATCTGTCATTATTTTCCACCCACCTAGTTTCACACATGAATGTCATAGTCCATTTAGTATTTGGAACATGTTCTTTTATTGTACTTTTTCATATCTCAGTACGCTTAACTGGTATTTTTATAAAATTTGCTATAGAATTTATTGTTCCAATTCAATTTCTAATACTCTGAACCTTACAAGAATGAGCAAGAGCTAAATTTAACGAATGAGCACTACAGTGCACTTATATTGCTACTGGATATTTCTCTCTTATTATAGCCTGTACCCCTTTAAAACTACCATTCATGGGAGCAGTCCCATCATACCCCTGTCCAACCAAGTAAGTGCAATCTATCCCAAGTTCTACATTAATGTCGCTAAATTCTCACCAGTGGTATTATGGACAGCTACAAATTGCAAAAAATCTTCTCACATTATATAGGATGAATTGTCATGTTTTTCATTAAAATCTATGGATCTCACACAAAGGGATAACTAATCAGTACGGGAAATATCTGTGGTTTCATCCATTAGAATTGACAAACATTTTTCTTGTGAATTTAACTACAATTCATATTGTATTATGTCGCTACATATTTTAATTATATTATTTTGAATTATTGCCTTGAATATGATGGTGAATGTGTACGTTTCGAAAATGTTTCCAAATTTGTAGCCAACAGTTTCCTCTTTGTGTCGGAGACAGAAACATAGGTTTTCGGTACATTTACCAAAATGTGTCTAAAAATGCTACTTGGACAGTTCACCTCCGGATGTCATTTAATTCCATAACGCCGAACTGGCCTATTAGGTCAATTCTCTTTCGGTCCATTGATGCCTGCTCATTTGTTTTTGGCTAATTGACGCCATCCGAAAACTTTACCAACCCATACAGCTAAAAAATAAATCATAACCCGAACATACATCTTTCCTCCTTATAATGTGTTAACACTTCTGCAAACACCAGTGATTGAAATATAGATAAAATTCTTTACAAAAATGTTTGAAAATCATTAGAGGGTATACAACGTTGAAAAATAGGTTTATAAATATTCTATAATCTTATAAAAACGGTGCACCTTGTAATAATGTAAATCCGTTGTATTAAAGCTTTAAATACTTACAAAAGTAGCACAAAGGATCGATAGTTAGATTTACTGAAGACTTATAAGATTTTAATTTAAGGTCTCTATTATCCAGCTATAGATGTTTATTTAGTTATAAATAATGTAAAAGTAACTCAAACTTTATTCGAACGGAAACTTTACCGCATTAAATCCACATCATTCTAAAACAGTGGCGGACCTTTACTGCTTTTACATTAATAAAATCTAATAATATTCGTTAATAGTATTAACTATAACAGAATTTATTAGCGCCCTAATAAAAAGTGAATCATTTTTATGTCTCAGTGGTATTTATTTTCAGTAGGAATGTCGGTACCAGAAACGTTTAATATGTGAATTTTTCTATAATAAAGAATTAATTTCACATCGATTATTAAATAATAATTATACGCTGTAAAAAATCTCTATTTGTTTTATTTCGGGTTTGTTCCATTCAAAAATGTAATTTTTTTGACACATTCCATTGTTTGCGCCTTTAATGTGAATATGTTCAGTTAAAAAAATAATTTTTGTTAGAAATGATTTCTTGATAGCAAATGTAATAAAATTGACTGATAAAAATTCTATGCGGATCATATTCGATTCGGTTATACGAAGATAATATGTAAGTCATATTTATATGTGTTGTGCATACCTCTTTCCTACCGTGCGAGCAAAAATTATTTGCATCAAAGGTGGCTTGGATTTAAGAACGAAGGGCTTGGTTTAGATCACAATGATATGGGAACGATATATCTAACCAAATCTAGGTTAAAATTTTGCCAAATTCATATTATGACATGATATGCCAAACTAATGAGTAATAAAATAAGTAGACAAATACAAAGTTATTTTTGTTGTTTACAAAATTAACAAAGTAAAAGAACAGAAAGAAAAAGAAAAATAATTACGTAAATTGCTGAAATTGGCCACCGCCATGCCATGCTCCAAGCATAAATTCACACGTCTCTTCATATTTTCGAAAGTGTTGACCAGCATCTCTGGAGAAATGTTACCACATTCTTGGATAATCCTTTCTTGTAATTGTTCTAAATTTGCACCTGGTGTTTTAAAAATAGTGTTCTTTAAATGAGGAAAAACGAAGTACCTAATCCATAACCGTTAAACAAGGTGATCTAGGAGGTGGGAATTCAATGTCTGATCGAAAACTGATCAATCTGTCGTCGAAAAATAATATAACCGGAGAGGTGGAACTAGGCTTCATCCGAAAAAAATGTCAGGTCTAATAAATCATTTCTTTCCAATAAATTTTGGGTAAACCATCGATAGTAATTCCTGCATCTTTCAAAATCTGCGGCTTGTATTTCTTGGAATAGTTGCACTTTATTAGGAAATACATTTAGCTGCTTCTTAAGAATAGTCCTGCACGTTCCATAAAATCTTCCCACTTCTTGGGACAGGCGTCTTATATAATTTGTTGGCGTATTTTGCATTATTTCATGAACGTCTGCAACAAGTTCTTCTGTTCTTACTGATGGTCTTCCTGCTCCTTTATTGTGTTGTATAGAACCTGTTTCCCTAAACACAGCCACGGTTCTTTTCAGGCAATGATAAAAATCCCCAGCAATAAAAGCAACGTTAGGAAAATGTTCGTGAAAATCGTCCATGCACAAACCCGGATGGTATTGCCATTCACCATTTACTCTAACTCCGTTTCGAAATTACGCTTCAACCATGAATGTTTTGTGCTGTTCCGTAAAGCCCATTGTGTGAATTGTTCAAGAAATTGGAAAAATTAGCGATGAATGAAATTACTTGTAACGACTGTCAAAGATGACGGAATAACTGATTGATTGTTAATTCAGGTAGTTACTGACACCCAACAGTATTAAGCTCTACGGCTAAGCACTACGTCCTTAGATGCAAGGCCTTCCTTGATGCAAAAAAATAATTTTTGCTCGCACGGTAGAAAGTAATTAATTTCTTAAATTATCCTTTAGACGTTTACATTTGATTTTACCCAAAAAATATATTCCTACTGCCACGCCACTGACAAAAATCATAGGTATAGTCCCGTCCCAGTAATGATCCGGCTATTCCTGGGCTAATGTCTTCATAAATAATGCATTGTAACTTAATCGGAAATAGTGCTCATTAAATCTAGGCATATATTTTTGTTCATTTAGCATTCTCAAACTTGTGGTAATGGATTCAATTATTAAAGTTTTATGTTGAAGCTATTGATCTTTAAGGAATAATATTTTGATTCTTGTTTTATGGACTGGTCTTATGGACAAAACAGAAGAAAAAACTTATTGCTTGTCGTTTCGATATAGTAATATAATATATGCCTTAAAAATCTTTGATTTAACAACACGGCGACAGTATATGTTGTTTTCCAAAATAAAACGTAGCAAATTCAAATATTTAGCACAAATATTATTAAAAGTGTGAAAAGGAGATAATAATAACTGTTTAGCAGTTTTGTTGTTATTTGAAATGATGCAAGAACAATCTATTTGATTTTGCTGCCATTTATATACCTATAGTTTCCTCTACTAACTAGCATGCAAAAATGTATTTGAAACAAAAATGTCTCATAATTTGTTAATAATTGACATCACCGTTTATAGGTTACGGAGTAGGTCATTTGTTTTTTTCTTTTTTAATAAATAAATGCGAATGCAACTGTCCGCGCTAGAGATATATTATAATTCAATATAACGCCATTTTTTATTGATTTATAACAATGTATCGTTCTTTTTGTTTCGTAGTTGGGAGGGTAAAATGAAATATTTCCATGATAGCAACGAACACAAACTTATATTACAGTATGTTTTATTATTTAATATAACTATGCCGAAGTTACACTCACTTGCTCCCTTATCTTTAACATTTAGACCCCTCACGAAAATAGTTGATTCTAAGTTTTTTCCAGTTTTAGGAATGAGTTGAAATCTGGCAGACTAGTCTAGTGAATAGAGTAAATAAAAATAGATTTCAAAATTTTGCTATTTTCTTTTCTGCAAACTTTGTTGCCATTCCTGCACGTTTTGCACGGGTAGCTGCTTCTTATTTTAGTGCTGCATTGTTATATTCTCCAGTTACGAATGTTTGTTTCTTTTAGGCAATCGACAAGTAAAAAATGCTTTTCAGCAAAATTTAAGAAAATGTTTTAAAACAAACTTTCGCAAAATTTCGCCGGAAAAATTAGAAAACAGACGTAAATAACGAAATATGATCCAAAGCCTAAATGAAAACACTATTGTAGAGCTATAACTCTATTCTATGAACTGCTCAAAATGATTTCCATTTTGTTCTAAACAGAAATAAAATCGATTTTCAAATTCTTCCCTAACTTTCCGAAGAATGTATCTCGGAATACTTCGACAAGTATCAATTATCCTCTGACGCAATTCTTCCAGAGAAGCCGGCTGGGTTTTGCGAATTAGTGATTTAATGTAACCCTATAAAAAAGTCCGTAAGGGTAAGATCTGGTGATCCTGGCGGCCACTCAACTCTTCTGCCACTCCACTGTTTTGGATAATTTTGGTCCAACCACTCTTTCACCACATTGCTTATGTCACACACTAAGACAAAATAAACCAGCGCCGTACAAACGGCACATAACGTTCAGTCGACCTGTCATCGGAAAATTATGGGGTGATATTCCTGATTAAATTGTTGCCTATTAAGCATACGTCAGCTGCTTCCAAGCCATTTTAAAATCCATCAAATCAAGCATGATTTAGTAGTAAGACCTATAAATTAAATAAAGACCTGTATATTTAATACAATTGATCAGCATCGATTTAAAATAATCTAAGAAGATTATTTTATTTAAAAAGCAGTAGAAACCATACAATGGATTTACCAATTGATTAAAGTTTCCGTTCCGCGTCGTTCGGGTCAACTGCAATCGCGTGGGGGAAAGTATCACTTTCCGCACTTGTTATTGCGTAACATATTTCCGAAAACTTTTTGAGTTGTGGCAAGTAGGAAAAGCGGTACTTTCATCGCTTCCCTAGAACGCCGCCGCTGGTCTATAGCCTTAATAATCTTACTAATTTTTAATCAGCTATCGATTAACACTATATCTTAGATCTTGTTAATTATTTTATGGGTAGTAGCGGTTTTGGACAGCCTAAACGATGGTCATTACTCTCACTTAAACTTAAGAATCACCTAGAACAGGATGTTATGACTTTGCCGCGGTTTCACCTTTTTTCTTTTCGTAAATTCATAATTAAAAAATCACAGTTCTTTTGTACTTACGCTTATTGACAGCCATTTCATCGGCAGAATATTTTTTTTATTACGTGTTTTGTAATTTTTCCTAAATCCACCTAGGGGTTTAAGAAAGGGGTGTAGTCTATTTTGAGTGGGGTACATATAACTTTCTATAATTTTAAGCTATTTAATTTAATTATATTGCTAAAAATTGGTACTATGCACACTCTGTTAAAATAGTAAATAGTTTTGGGAAATTTTGCCCCTAAGGGGTGAAAAAGGATTATATTGACAACTTATCCCTTCATTTCTACCCTCTGGGGGCAGAGGCGGATCCAGCTAAAGCCCGTTGAAACAATTTTTAGTTGAATAGAATACCTGTTACAAAAATTTGTGTTACGTTTTTCACAATATATAAAATATAAATATACTGATTTATTTTGATTTTTTGCATACAGGCCCCCCCTTAGAAGTATTTCTGGATCCGCTAGTGTCTGGGGGCAAAATTTCCCAACACATCAAAACACGTACTGGCTTATTTTAACAGACTAATTATAGTGCCAAGTTTCAGTATATACCTTAAAATTATAAACAGTTATATGTACTCCCTTAAAATTTTAACCCCCTTAGGGGTTGATTTTCGAAAAATCCCTTCTTATTAAATGACTGTGATCTAGCATATCGTCGTCGAGGCCGTCGAGCTGCGAATACCTCCAATGTGACAAAAGCATAACTTTCCACTAGGAAGGAAAAACATTTAAATTCAGGATCTATTAAATAATAACGCTTAAAATTATCGGATATTTTTTATAGGAACCAGTTCCAAATTTTAATTATAACTTGTAACATTTTTTCCTTTTACTTAATTCAGTAAGAGAAAAAATGTACATTGGAGATATTTTTTATTTCTATAATATCCACATCGGAGAAATTTCAGGAAAACCCGTTAACACTACTAACTAACTTGTCGAATAATCGAAATAAAAATTTTAGGTTATGTATAAATTGTAGCAAATACCACCTATGTAACAGAACAGCAATGGTAATATCTCCAATGTACATGCATACTGCACATTGGAGGTATTGAATTTCATACAAAAACAACCAAGTGTATAAGATTTGCACACATCGGGCATATTACCATCCTACTTTTTAGGTAGTCTTCACATTGGTGACTTTAAACAATAAATAAATAGAATTTCAAAGGGATTTTTCACACTGGAGGTATTTCCACTATGTAGTAACTGCTATGATAAATGTATTCATGTTTAATACCAATTATCCCAAAATATGTCACATTGGAGGCAGGGCCGTTCTTGGCGAGCGTGCAGGGCGTGCATGCACGCAGGCGCAAAATTTTAGGGGCGCAAAATCGACGGTTATTCAGTACTCTTTAATACAAATTAAAAAAAAAATCATATATTTTATCATTTTAATATGCCTAAAAATTTTACCAAACTTTTGCCTTAATAATAGCACAAAAAATGTGTTCTCTCCGTAGTTTCCTTGTTGGACACTACCGCCCCTCCATATATAGAATACAGGATACCGCATCTCTTGAGTCGGCGTGAGTAAGTAAAATACTACAAGATCCGAATAGAAACTTTAATGATTGCCATAAAGAAATTGAAAATCTTATTTTAACTTTATTTTAACGAAAAACGGTCAGACAAAAATTTTGATTTGCTCATCAAAAAAACGATGTAAAGCAGGCATTCTCAATAGTACGGCAACGAAAATGTAAGCAACAATTTTCATATGAAAGTAAGGATGAATCTGTAGCAGATCCGAAGCAAAAATTAAAAATTGATTTTTATTTTCTAATATTAGATACAACCATTCAGTCTTTACAAAGGCGGTTTGAGGGTATAAACAAATTTCAAAATTTATTTGGGTTCTTATGTAATTTTGAAAATTTAGATACTGTATTGCAATTTGAGATTGATAGAGTAATATCTAAAGACATTGACGGCTTAGATTTACATAATGACATTTTTACATATAATTCTTAATCCTAAAAATACTACTGACTCATCCTTTCCCATAGATATTTTAAATTACATATATAACTAAAAAATCTACAGTCTCTTTTTCCAAATTTATTTATAGTCTTACGGATATACCTTACATTACCCATTTCAGTAGCTCCAGGTGAAAGAAGTTTTTCCAAGTTAAAACTAATAAAGTATTATTTAAGGACATCTATGAGTCAAGAACGCCTATCAGATTTGGCCATTATTTCGATCGAAAATTATATTTTTGAGGCTTTTGATCATAATCAGATGTTCAACGAGCTTGCATCCGTGAAAGCCAGACGTGTATTATTTTAGGTATAACGTTCCTTTTTTGTTTTGTTTATTACAATAATAGTGCTTTTTAATTTTTGAAGCGTTTATTTTTTTTATCATTAAAATATTGCTGTTAGATACCTACCATAATCGTTCCTATTTTGTTTTGTTTATTACAAAAATTGTGTTTTTTCATTTTTGAAGCGTTTATTTTTTTTATCATTAAAATATTGCTGTTAGGTACCTACGATATAAGTACCACTAGGTATAATATTGTTTTATGTTTTTGTTGTTTATTTTATTTACGTTAAATTTATTCTTCTTAAAATTTTCTTGTGAATATACTTACCAAATATTTTTTGTGATTTTGTATGTTTTCGTAATTTAATAAATATTTTTCTAATTATTTTTTATCAATTTTCTTACATTTCAAAACATTACCAGTTTTCCCGAAATATATTTTTAAAAATAGAACCATTTTTTTTAACTAGGGCGCACCAACCTGCACGTAGGCGCCAAACACCCCAGGAACGGGCCTGATTGGAGGTATTCGCAGCTCGACGACGATATCTTGTTTTATTTGTATCATGGCTATCAATTTACTTTTTGTTTTATTCAAAAGCAGAAAAGGTACAACTTTTATGTGTCTTTGTCTATATTACGTTCTCTATTTATTAAGTTTTCTAAAAACCAATAAAATCAAATGTATTCTTACCGTGAACTGACGCTCCCCTCCGGGTCCTATAGAATGAGATGCCTTCGCCTGAAGGTCTTTTTCATGATCCCACTTCCATCGTCCATCAAGCATCTTCATGGGACTAATTATGGTGGTGCCAAGACTCGAATCAGGTTTTGTTTCGACATTTTTCATTTCTTGCTCGCACAAGCTCCCCGGTGACCATATACTGTGTGTCCTTGATCGGCCTTTTAAGGATAAATTAAGGGGGGCATCCTCGTCTGAAAAGGAAATACCAATTATTGTACACTTGGAGATAAAAGTATATATTTTATCATACAGTGTAAAAAGATAATATTGGTGTTTATTAAGAGATACAGGTAGTATTCAGGAAAAAAATTCGTTTCGAAAATATTGATTATAAACTCTGATGCATTCCGAAACTTGTCACGATCAATTTTTATCTACCCCATCTGTCAGCACATATTGTGCATTTTGTCTCTCTAGGTCTCATAGGCTCTAAAACGATACACATGGGGGAGGGGGAGGGTGATTAATTATTTATTAATTTTACTCGCTTAAGGTGTTCGAAAGAACATCGATCAGCCTTTCAAGGATTGTCTAAAAAAAATATATGGAATCATCTATTTAGTTTTGTACAATCAGAGAAAAAAGTAATGATATTTGACCAGTGCTAAAGAAATAGTTAGTAAAAGCGATACTCGTAAGACAAGGCTGCAGGTATGCCGGACGAACGAAGTGAGTCCGGAAATTACCGATGAGTCATAAAATATGCTTTTACTTCGAATAAAACATACCATTTTTTCTTCATACGTCGGTTAAATACAGTGTCACCAGTACCTAAAGTCCGCATCATATGGAATTTTTTTTTATTAATAGCTTTATTTAAAATTTTACTTTGACATCAAGTTCTGTTAATTTTTTCCAAAAAATAATTCAATTTCTGAAAATATCGAAAAAGTTATTAAAAAAAGTTTTTTTAAATGCCGTTTCTAGCCCACATGCAAAATTTCATCGGCATAAGATAATTTTGATTTTTTACCTATATTTTGTAAATTGCACCACTTTTGCAAAATAAGATTCAACGCAACCTACATAAATCTTCTCAGCTTTGACAAGGCTTTATTTTCGATACATTTTCCTTAAAGTAGCGCCATATTAAATGTGTTTTCTACAAAATCAAAATTGGGCTATTAAACTTTGGTCGCATGTAATGCAAAGTTTATTTGTTTTTGACCCTGTATAAGGTAACTTCATAAAATAAGTATTTTTGAAAACGTAGTTTGTGTCTAAAAGTAACACACGTTAACGTTATTATGACATAGCTTAATAATAAATTATAATGTAGGGGTTTTAAATTAAATCGTTGAAAATAAAAAATAAACTTTACGTTGTTCAACTAAAATTTATTTTCCACTTAAAAACACTTTACTGAAGACGTTGTGTCCTTTTTTGTCTTAATATTAAGGTGTATAACTTTCAAACACAAACTACGTTTTCAAAAATACTTATTTTACGAAGTTACCTTATACAGTGTCCAGAACAAATAAACGTTGCATCACATGCGACCAAATTTTAATAGCTCAATTTTGATTTTGTAGAAAAACACACATTTAATATGGCGCTACTTTAAAAAAAACGCATCTTAAATAAAGCATTGTCAAAACTAAGAAGTTTTATGTATTTTGCGCTGAGTCTTATTTTGCAAAAGTGGTGCAATTTACAAAATATGGGTAAAAAATCAAATTTATCTTATGCAGCTGAAATTTTGCATGTGGGCTAGAAACTATATTAAAAAAACTTTTTCTAATATCTTTTTTCGATATTTTCAGAAATAACCCCACTTTTGAATTATTTTTTGGAAAAAATTAAAATTTGACAGATAATGCGAATCACGTGACAACTATTTTTTTGCTTAATTTTCATCTCGATCGAAGCAGAACTTGATGCCAAAGTCAAATTTCGAATAAAGTTTTTAATGAAAAAAAATCCCATATGATGCGGACTTTACTGGTGACACGGTATAAAAACATAAAGATACAAAAAAATTTAATTGTTTCATTTAAATCTTTTTTTTATTGATACCCTATTTCGCTTATTTAAAGTACGCCTCAGCGTGTTTAAATCCCACTTTCAAAAATGCGCGTGTTTTAAAGTTACCATGGCAACATCAACAACCCGTGAACCGTGAAGTCTAAATATGTCAACTTTTTAATTATTGATTTGACGGAATTACCATTTAACGTCAAATAAAATATTTTTTAAGCAATACACAACCAATGTCAACGGTGACAACAATGAATCTTATGTGACAGATTGGAAGTTATTTTTTGTTCTCCTCATTTTCATGACAACGACAGGTATATCACATCACGAATTCGACCATTTTACTTACTTACTAAGTTATTATTTCCATTTTTTGTAATATAAATACCAATAAGTGTACCAATAAAAAAAAATAATGTAAAGTATTCGTGGATAACTGTTCTTTAAAACACTTGCTCTATTTCAAGCACTCCGGCTGCGCCGTCGTGCTTGCAAAATCGCGCGTGTTTTAAAGACCTTAATATCCACCTAAACTTTAATATACTATTTGAGTTTTGGGTGAGGCTAGCGTTACTATCGTGTAATGTAATGTATTAAACTTTTTCTACGACTGTTTGATTTTATTGAAATTATAATAAAATACACCTGTAAAATAATCCATGACAACTAGTTATTTGAGTACTGTCAAAGTCTGTCAGTTCGAATTTTTTAATTTCGATTGTCGAAAATGTTGTTTCAAGACCAAAACGAAGCTAAACAGAAGGCGGCCGAGTTGGCATGTGCCTCACTCTTACCCGTAAAGTCGAAAGATAGGTACTGTCAAACGTACAACCTGTTTCTAGAATGGTTCGTGGAGAAAAACCTTTCACAAATTGACGAAAATGTAATGCTAGCGTACTTCCAAGAGAAATCTGAAGCCCTATCACCTCCGTCCTTATGGTCACAATATTCCATGCTTAAATTTTTGTGAACAAAAATATAGATATTTCACAGTTTAAGAAACTTATTGCATTTAATAAACGAAAAAATGATGGTTACGAAGCTAAAAAATCTAAAATTTTCACAAAAGAAGAAATAATAAAGTTTTTACCTGACGCTCCTAGTCATAGCATGCCGGACAGATGAGATCTATAAAATGAAATTGAACGACATCGAAATCAAGGATGATGTAGCTATTGTTAAAATCCTCCAGAGCAACAACAAGGTTCAAAGAAGTTTTGTGATAGCCGATGATGGAGGTCCAGTTTCTTTTATGAGGTTACTTTAAGATTATATTAAACTTAGGCCAAATAATGCACAAGACGAACGCTTGTTATATCGCTATGAACGAGGTAGGTGTGTGAATCAGGTGATTGGAAAACACACTATTTCAAAGGTTCCCAAACAAATTGCCAAATTTTTGAAACTTCAAGATATAAATAAATACACTGGTCACTCGTTTAGAAGAACATCAACTACCTTTCTTGCAAATGCTCCAGGTGTCGATATTTTGGATTTAAAAAGACATGGCGGTCGGAGATCTTCGTCCGTTGCGGAGGAATATATTCGTGATTCGTATACAAATAAAATCGAAATTTCCAAAAATATCTTAAATCGATCTTCTACTTTTATTCCATCTAACGACGCGAGAGTGACAAATAGTTGTATGGTCCAAGTCCAGGATAATAACGAGTCTCTAATAAGAAGCGGCGAAGGTATTGAATTGAATAATATTCCATCAATTAATATTTCTAACTGTTCAAATTTCACTATTAACCTTAATGGCAATAAATAAAAATTAGCGTTATTTAAGTTTTATGTTATTATTATTATACCACTTGTTTTTTCAATAAATATAAACTTTTTATTATTAAGTAAGATTTTTTTTTAATTCGCTTGAATAAATACAATAAAAAAATTTATTCTTGTTTTTTTGTCCTGGCACCGAAAGTATTATTTTCGTAGCTAGCAACCTACCTTCGTAGCTAGCAACGGATAATATTCAGGTAACTGTAACATTTACTTTCGTTTTCTTTCGTGTTGCTAGGGCCCGAAAGTTAATTTATTTATACAGTAGTAGAAAAATAGTAATTTACGTTACAAGACCGGAAAGTAGTGTTTTTCAGGTCGAGACAAGCATTTCCAGGGCGAGCCATAGGCGAGTCCTGGAAGCTTGGAGAGACCTGGAAAACACTAATTTTCGGTTGCGTGACGTACAATATTTTTTTTAAGACCGACACTTCGATATATTTTATAATCTACGCGAAACAAGTTTGACATAAAGAACAAAATTAAAAATCAACGAACTGTCACTCGACAATACATCGAAATGTTGTTGTCATAATAACGAAATCAAGGTAACTTGTATTATCAAAGAGCGATTGGAAAAACAAAAAACAGGGTGACAGTGACATTAGAGACCGGAAAAGTGACATTAGAGTCCAGAAAAGATTTTCCGGTCTCTAATGTCACTTTTCCGGTCTTGCGATCGAAAAAACGTTATTTTCTAGACGAAAAATTGTCCAGAAAGTGTAAATTTTCTGGTCGGTTTTAAAAAAAAGTAGTTTTTCTGCCGCCGCCAATAGCAACCGCCCTCTGACAAGAAAACAGAACTTTAACGTCAAAAAATTAGTGGAAAAATATCAGGTATATTGACATTTAAAGAAAAACTAATTTATTGTAATATTTTACTACCCATAATTGCACATTACTTTTGTCTTCGTATGTATTAATTTAGGGATGAACTATTAATTACTTAAGAGGAAAACCATAATTTATTGACACATGGGACAGTCAATTTTCCATTTAAACTATTATAAATGTTATTGTTAGAACGTATGCTGAGTAGGACAGTTATAGACAAAAGAAAAAAAAATTAAAATAAAACGGTCTATAACGGTAATAAATCAATACTAATTGTATTTACATACTGTGCTGTTTATAGTCATCAAATAGATTTAGATTTACGAATAATAAAAAATGACGGAAAATACGTTCGTTTTTACTACGAGTGACGCAGAATTTTTGATATTCATTCATTATCTTACCGTGCTGATGAGCTGTGCTTAAAATCAATTGCTTTTTTCGATTAATTTTTAGTATTTTTTCGAAATAGAATTATTAAGTGATATTTATTATTATTTACAATGGTTCGCCAGTGCGTGAAGTGCAAGTGACCCGACTATTATCACCCTGGATTAATATTTCGACAGTAAGTGAGGTTATTCAGGTTAATATGTTGTTTTAGCTTGAAAGCAATGGTCTGAATAGTTCTGTATTTTAAGTAAATGTTGCAAAATATATGAAATGGGTTTGATCCTAAAAAAAAACACATTCCAATGCACGGTAAGGATAACAGCGATTTTTTACTGCTTACAGTGTTGCCATTTTTCAAGCCTTTTTTGAAAGCCATCTCCTTCTAACTTATCTGAAACTTTGGAAGTATGTATGATTGTAAACAAATGGCTTTTGATGAATGGAACGTTATGTCTCTTAATATTATAATGTCCGAGGTCTTATGATGGTTTTCGCGATATTGTTATATGGTCCAGAAAAAAAAACCAACTTCCATATGACGTGGGAAGTTTACATTTTCCACATATACAGGGTGTTTCAATAAAAACTCCCAGGCCAATTATTTCGAAAACTAAAGGAGACATGTAAATTCTGTAAACGCCAGTTTTTAGCCTCTATGATTGACTTCACAACTGTGTAAAAAATGTGTTTGAATAATACAAGATGTAGGTGGCACCACGGTGCAAAGAAATTTTTCGATGACAGGAACTTTTAAATGTTGTCGTTCTAAAGATAATTAATTTATGGTCAAATCATGTCCCATAAAAAAATTTGATAAATCCAACATGAAAGGAGATATTTGGGGTTGTTTTTTTAAAAAATAATTTTAACGAGTATTTTAATTTTGAATATTTTTAATATCCTTTAGCAGATTTTAATTTAATTTTGGTAATGATAATTTTAGTGATAAAACGATCGTGTACCGCTAAATTATTACGTCCAGTGACGGCTCAGGGGGCGCCTTAACAAATAATATTGGCAAAAAATAAGACGCCACTGAGTTTTTGGTAATTTTTATTATTTTCTCGGATTAAGCAACTAAAAATATCATTTTAGTGTCTGTTAAATTGTTTTCTTATCTTGCTTGGTTTTCGAGAAATAAAAATAAAAACAATTTTATTGCATATCTCTGGAAAACAAAAATCATTAAATAGTTAATATTTCGATTTTTTTGTTGTTTATAAGCATTAAAACATTAAAGCATTAGAAAATAAAATTAAAAGATGTTTTAAATTTTATGAAAGAACTGATGAGAAATTATACAAACTTATTAATGAAAATTAGAACAATACCAAAAACTATTTAATGGGGTCGAATGAGGTGTTCACAATTATTGCCGTTTTCATATACACATAGCAAATCGATATAATAATTCGGTTCTGTAAACTCTCAATAGTGTATTTCGATTAATAGCAAAAGATACAACGTATTAATTATTATTTAATGATTTTTGTTTTCCAGAGATATGCAATAAAATTGTTTTTATTTTTATTTCTCTCTCTAGCAAGATAAGAAAACAATAACAGACAAGAAAAGGATATTTTTAGTTGCTTAATCCGAAAAAAATATAAAAATTACCAAAAACTCAGTGGCGTTTTGCCAATATTATTTGCTGCGACGTCACTGGACGTAATAATTTAGCGCTACACGAGCGTTTTATCACTAAAATTATCATTACCAAAATTAAAGTAAAATCTGCTAAAGGATTTTAAAAATATTTATAATTAAAATACTCGTTAAAATTATTTTAAAAAAAACTTAACGCTAAATATCTCCTTTCATGTTGGATGTATCAAAATTTTTAATGAGACATAATTTGACCAAAAATTAATTATCTTTAAGAACAATAACATTTAAAAGTTCCTGTCATCGAAAAAATTCTTTGCACTGTGGCGCCACCTACATCTTGTATTATTCAAACACATTTTTTACACAGTTGTGAAGCCAATCATAGAGGCTAAAAACTGGCGTTTACAGAATTTACATGTCGCTTTTAGTTTTCGAAATAATTGGCCTGGAAGTTTTTATTGAAACACCCTGTATATACGATGCTATCAATATGTAGGAAAAAATCTGAAATTGCAAGATTTTTAACCATGAGACGAGTTATTGAAAATACAAGAATATGTTTCTTAACAAAATTACGACGGGACCCATCGCGAGTCGATGGAACGTAAGAGCGCGGCGAAGCGAGCGGGGCTCTGCTAGTATAGAATATAAGAAAAAAATTATTTTAAATTATCTTACCTATTTTGGCTTTTTCCGGTATGTGTCCTGTATCCACCTGTGTAGCTTGATCTGGACTAAGTGATTCAGGACGCTGAGCCGGGCTGTACGGTAAAAATAAACCAGGAATAGGATGCCATATATAGGGGGGATAAGGCGTGGGAACTAGAGAATTTAACGAGTTCGCATACATTAGGGCACCCATACCTGAAAATTACATAATTATATTATTTTTTTAATCTTCAATATATACAGTGGACCAGTAAAGTCCGCATCATCTGGGATTTTTTTTTATTAATAACTTTATTCGAAATTTGACATTGGCATCAAGTTCTGCTTCGATCAAGATGAAACTTAAGGTTGAATTCTCAACGTCGTTCAATTTATTGCCAACCTATAACCTATTTCGCTTTGTTTTTTCAAGTTTATTATTTTTGAAACTAACATTTAAGTAAAATCAGTACCGTCGGCACATTACTGAGGTAATATCTGATATATTACAAGAATATCAATTTATTTCATTGCTAATTTTGGGAGAATTGTATAGTGAAAGAACAATGAGTGACAATGACATAATAATGTTAAAAAAAATCTTACCCGATATTTTTCGTTATACAATTCTGTTCGAATAAGTTATGAAATTCGTTGATATTTATTGAATATGTCAATTATTACCTGTAGAATATCAAGTCGATACTGATTTTCTTTAAATTTTGTATAAAAGCTAGAAAACATAAATAAATCTACGCGAAATAGGTTATAGGTTGGCAAGCATGTTGATACTCCCACCTTAAGCAAAAAAATAGTAGTCACGTGATTCGCATTATCTGTCAAATTTTAATTTTTTCCAAAAAATAATTCAAAAGTGCGGTTATTTCTGTAAGTATCAAAAAAAGTTATTAGAAAACGTTTTTTTTTAATGCAGTTTCTAGCCCACATGCAAAATTTTAGCTTCCTAAGGTAATTTTGATTTTTTACCCATATTTTGTAAATAAGACTCAACGCAACCAGATACATTTTCTTTAAAGTATATTAAATGTGTGTTTTTCTACAAAATCAAAATTGGGCTCTTAAAATTTGGTAGCATGTGATGCAAAGTTTATTTGTTTTTGACCCTGTATAAGGTAACTTCATAAAATAAGTATTTTTGAAAACGTAGTTTGTGTCTGAAAGTAATACACCTTAATATTAAAACAAAAAAGAACACAGTGTCATCAGTAAAGTGTTCGGGTTTGCATAGGCGTAGTTAGACGGTCAACACTGGGGGTGCTGAAGTCCTGACATGTTAACGTAAGGGTGTACAAAAAGCCCGCAGAATTTTTTTTTAAGACCACGCCCAAATTTGGTCAATAATTTTTAGTAAATATTTTAATGTGATGTTAATAGCAGGTTTAGGTCTTTCAATGTTCTTGACAATCACTTTCTCCTCCAACGGCAACTTGCTAAAAGATTTTTTCAAAAATTCCACGGTGTATTTTATATCCGACGACGCACTAATTGTTTTTTCGTGTTTATTTAACTTTAAACTTTAACTGAATTCAATAAAACCATATTAAACCTTAATAAACAAAAAAAAAAATAGTCAAAATACCGGCTAAAAATTTCCGCGAATTTGAACGACTACGACTGGTTAAATTTAAATTATCAAATTAATGCAGAATTGCAGAACATGACATACACAAGCTATTATGCCGCTCTCGTATTTTACAAGATTTTTATGATCATAGACCCGCTCTGACAAGTAAACTGGGCGTGAACTGCACGGTACAAGGAGAGAAATTTTGAATAGAATCCGCAACTACCTAAATATACTTGAATTTGTACCAGAATTCGAATGCTTGAAATATTAATATGAAAAATTCATTACATATAATGTACCTATATTATAAAAATAGGTTAGTTCTAAAATTAGCCTATATATTGTAACTTTTTTTTGGGGGTGATAATTTAGATTTCGGGGGTGCTTAGCACCCCCAAGTACCCCCCTAACTACGCCTTTGCGGGTTTGTTGTTAAGTGGAAAATAAATTTTAGTGGTGGGTAAAAAATTAAAATTATCTTATGCAGCTGAAATTTTGCGTTTGAGCTAGAAACTGCATTTAAAAAAACTTTTTCTTATAACATTTTTTGATATTTTCACAAATAACCCCACTTTTGACAGATAATGCGAATCACGTGACTACTATTTTTTTACTTAATTTTCATCTCGATCGAAGCAGAACTTGATGCTAAAGTCAAATTTGGATTAAAGCTATTAATAAAAAAAAATCTCATATGATGCGGACTTTACTGGTCACAATAAACAAATTGTGAAATTAACATTAGAAAATATTGGATTTTTTACTAAATTTTGATTTTTATCCTATCGCATCGAGATAGAAAAAATATAATTCTTTTCGGTTTCAGTTTTTAAAATTATAAATTATTTACCAGCTATTTACGTCCCAAACACATCGACTGGGCGCAGGAATTCAGGCTAAAACTCGTTCTACTTTACATTTTTTTAAAGAAATCACCAATTTTCAATTATTTTATGCTTTTCAGGCAACAGAAACTCCAAAGTTATCAGAATATCTGCGTAAATTTGCATTTGAAAAAAAACTGTGTCGCTTACCATTCTTGAATGAAGGAAAGGTAAAATTCCCCGAAAATAAGAAGAACTTGAATGATGAAAGAGTTTTGAACTTCCATTGTCTTTATTTGTTTTAAATCACAACGTTTCAACTGGTAAGTATCTCCAGTCGTCTTCAGGTGAATACGAGTATACGAATATTAGTATTCACCTGAAGACGACTGGAGATACTTACCAGTTGAAACGTTGTGATTTAAAACAAATAAAGACAATGGAAGTCCAAAACTCTTTCATCATTTAAGAAACATCATTGTCTCCAACCTTCAAACATTCAAAAGAAGAACTGTTAAATTAAAAAAAGCAACCAGTGTTTTTATATTTTTTCAAGTACTAGAAGAATTCTTTGTTACCAGATTATGTTAGTTAAAAGTTCACCCTACATAATTAATAATTTCATACGGGTACATTATTAATAATTAGAAGCCGACTTTCCCAGTAACATGATATTTTCTTAATTCCTAATGTACTACTAGTTAACTTACTACTTAAATATCCTTTTGTCCTAATATCCTTTGGATAGACTAGAGAAAAAGCGCTTTGTCGTGAAACGGACACGTCAGACGAATGAGGTGATCCAGGACTCACACTTCTACTGGACACACCTGCTACTGTGCTACTGGCTGGACTACAGGGAGGTGAATGAGACGGTGAGTCATAGTGTCCAGGCAGGATTTCTACTCTTGGCATGCTGGAACAATAAAAAAATATTTGGATATTTCCTAAAAGTAAAGTAGTTCCAGTGGCGGCTCGTGACTAGCGAGTCAGGGGGGGCGCTGGCTTTAAATAATTTTTTTTTTAAATGTCTATTATTTTCAAAAGTACGTGTCTGTTTTTTCTAACTTTCTCGCCCGCCCGCGCTTAATATAACCTTGAGAGCGCGCAACTCGCTTGTCTATGAGAATAACCTATCCGCTGGAATAGGGCTATGTTTGGTTTGAATTATTTTAATGGATTGCTTTATTGTTTTTTTAAGTAAAGTATTTTTGGATTGTTTGAAATAATTGCAGGGAGGGCGGCGCCCCAGAGCCCTTCATTAACGAGCCGCCACTAAGTAGCCCATAGACTACGTACTTGTTGAAAGTATTGTACGACGAGCGGCACGTCGTTTTAGTCCAAGAACGGGATCGCGACGCGAGACTGTAGTATTGTTCATTAGTTCAACAAAAAACTAAGTAATTATAAAGACAATATATTTATGGGCAGTGGTGGCAGCATTAGCCATAAAATCAAAAAAGAAAAGGACAAAGTGGGTAAAGTTTTTGAAGATAATTTAGTTTTTCCAATATTAACCTGTTAAACGATCTAAACTAGGCCTGGGCAAAAATTCGATATATTGATATTTTCATCGATATATCGATATATCGATAAACGATATTTAAAAAATAAAATATCGATATATCGATATTCGATTGGAATTTCAATATATGTCCTTATAACACATTTAAGGACCAATATTTAATTCAATCTTTTTCTTCATGTTTTCATAATTAGAGTCTCCCCTTGAAATGAAGGTACGGAGTTTTAAAGGGCACATAAGACAATATTGATACAGTGTCACCAGTAAAGTCCGCATCATATGGGATTTTTTTTTATTAATAGCTTTATTTACAAAATCAAAATTGGGCTATTAAAATTTGGTCGCATGTGATGCAAAGTTTATTTGTTGTTGACCCTGTATAAAGTAACTTCATAAAATAAGTATTTTTGAAAACGTAGTTTGTGTCTGAAAGTAATACACCTTAATATTAAGACAAAAAAGAACACAGTGTCTTCAATAAAGTGTTTTTTCAGTGGAAAATAAATTTTAGTTTAACAACGTAAAGTTTCTATTTTAAACGATTTAATTTAAAACCCCTTTATTATAATTTATTATTAAGCTATGCCATAATAACGTTTTTGTAGAAAAACACACTTTTAATATGGCGCTACTTTAAAGAAAATGTATCTGAAATAAATCATTGTCAAAACTAAGAAGTTTTATGTAGGTTGCGTTGAGTCTTATTTTGCAAAAGTGGTACAATTTACAAAATATAGGCAAAAAATCAAAATAATCTTATGCAGCTGAAATTTTGCATGTGGAATAGAAACTGCATTTAGAAAAACTTTTTTTAATAACTTTTTTCGATTTTTTCAGAAACAACCCCACATTTGAATTATTTTTTGGAAAAAAATTAAAATTTGACAGATAATGCGTGATTCGCATTGCCTTCTATTTTTTTGCTTAATTTTCATCTCGATCAAAGCAGAACTTGATGCCAAAGTCAAATTTTGAATAAAGCTATTAATAAAAAAAATCCCATATGATGCGGACTTTACTGGTTACACTGTATTTATAATATAATATTTTTATGTTTTATCGATATATCGAATAACGATATTTAAAAATTAAAATATCGATATATCGATATATCGAATAACGATATTTAAAAAATAAAATATCGATATATCGAATACCGATATTTAAAAAATAAAATATCGATATATCGACATATCGATATTTATCGATATTACCGATATTATCAATATATCGACTATATCGATATTTTTTTAAATATCGATATTCGATATTGGAATTTCAATATCGCCCAGCCCTAATCTAAACTGGGCCCGGGAGATTTAATTTTCGATAAACACGGAAGTTGGCGATACAATTCGTTGGAGAATACAAACTACTCAAAACTTGTTCTCCGAGTCTGTCTCGAATCTTAAAATTAGCTAGGATTTGATAGATTGTTTTGGAAAAATTTGTTTTTTATTTTTGTCTCGATTGAAATTACGCAAAATTGGTGTATTTTGCCTTCATTTCAAGTTATTTTAACGCTTTAAACTTAAAATTTGTACGAAATAGATTATTTATGAGACCTTAAGTTTCTATTTTGAAAAAAACAGAATAATTGATATATTATTGTCCGACTTATATTTATTATGAATTTTCAATTTTCTTTAAATTTTAAATAATTAATTATTATGATGTGTCAAAATAAGGTAAAAATTGCATTTTTCGTCGTAATAATTTTAAGGATATTTTAGTGTTTCGTGGTTTACGGTTAGTATTTATTGAAAATTGGAGCCATCTACTTTCTTGTGTGGCACAATCATAGAAAACAGGAATGTGATAATTGTGATACAAAGAAAGATAAAAAAAAATATTAAAGAAAATTTCAGTTTATTTTTAGGTAAGTACCTACTAATATTGGAAGCACCCTTGGGTGCCAATTAGCGATAATTATGCTACCTAGTTTAAATCTGGAGTATGTGTGCTAAAAATTGTTATATTTTATTTTTAACACGCTTTTATTAGCTTCACCTGTATGTATGTTTGTTCGGGTTTGTTTGTAACCGACTTCTTTGAACCCGATTTTGACACACTTTAAACGGTCAGATTTAATTTAAATTTTGTAGACTTATCAAGAACCGCTAACAATACAATAATCCACTAATCTAGCTCAATCTACTCAAATAAAAAATTTCTTAACAATAACTCAAACTAAAAAATGAAAAATAAATATAGTTTAAGAAAACTACAAAGCACGCTTTCATAATTAATCAGACTAAAAAGCGGAAAATAAATATAGTTTAAAATTTTTTAATATAGGCAGAAAATAATAATGAACGATAAACATTAGTATTATTGTAAAAAAAGCGAGGGGTGCTCGTTATACGAAAAATATAGCACAAAGCGCCCCACGCCTTTTTCACAATAATACGTTTATCGTTCATTATTATTTTCTGCCTATATTAAGAATTTCAAGAATTATTTTAAACTATATTTATTTTCCGCTTTTTAGTCTGATTAATTACTAAAGCGTGTTTTTTAGTTTTTTTTAACTATATTATTCTTATTTCTACTTGCTACCGCTAGGAGGCAGACGTTGCCACGTTTGGCGAACTCTACACTAGTTTGGAATACTCCAAATAAATAATAATAGTATACCTACTGTTCTGGTTACATGCAGTGGCGGCTCGTTAATGAAGGGCTCTGGGGCGCCGCCCTCCCTGCAATTATTTCAAACAGGATCCAAAAATACTTTACTTAAAAAAACCAATAAAGCAATCTATGTAAGCAATCCATTAAAATAATTCAAACCAAACATAGCCCTATTCCAGCGGGTAGGCTATACTAAGCGCGGGCATAAACCAAACATAGCCCTATTCCAACGGGCAGGTTATACTCATAGACAAGCGAGTTCCGCGCTCTCAATGTTATACTAAGCGCGGGCGGGCGGGGGCGACCGATTATCCGTCCCGATTCAACGCGGCTTCTCGATGAGTTGCCATGACGACAACGGCGTGACGTCACCTACACATCGCACAACGAGCGGCCACGGACGAGCTCCAATTTTCCGCGCCCAACAACAGCTGTTCGCGATGCCACGGTAGAATAATCGATATTACGTGCTCTGACAAGGCGAACTGTCGATGCCGCTAGGCGCTAATGTTTTGTTTATTTGTTTTGATTTAATTTATTATTAGTTACGTTATAAAACTTATAAAGTTGGAAAATGTCGTGTAATATGAAGGTCAGTGATTTACAGAAGCTTGTGTTTAGTTCTCTGAGCTTAAGTGAAAAACTTGATTTAAAAAATGCAGGGCGGCCACTAGAAATTGAACATAGTACAAGTGCAATCAAAATGTAAAAGTAAGGCATAGTTTACGCGTTAGTTTGACAAAGAAATATATAATAAAAAATCCTGAATAGATATGCGGTTGTGAGGACAAAAATTCTTTTTTTTTTGTTTCGTGTGTCTTCTTTTTGACGGGGATGATAATTGGACTATAAATGGGGTGCAGGACTTAAAACATCTTTCAGACAAAATAAAAAAAACATGAAAATAGTGCAAAACATTGTCATAATATGGTAAGTTTTGAGATGTTAGGACTAATATTTTAACTTGTTTAAGTAGTGCTTATGCTGATGAAATTAAAATTCACAACGAGAAAGTTAGAAAAAACAGACACGTACTTTTGAAAATAATAGACATTTAAAATTTTTTTTATTTAAAGCCAGCGTCCCGCCCCCCCCCCCCCCCCCCCCCCTGACTCGCTAGTCACAAGCCGCCACTGGTTACATGGTTCGCCAGTGTGTGGTGTGTAAGAGACCCGGTCTAACCCTAGATTAATATTTCGGTGGTAAGTAAGGTTATTCAGGTAATATTTTTTAGCCTACAAGCAATGATAATATATTTTAGATAAATGTTGAAAAATATATGGATTGTTCTTGATCCTAAAAAAAAACACACATACCAATACACTGTTGGGATAACAGCGAGTTTTTACAGCTTACAGTATTGCCATTTTTTCAAGCCATCCCCTTCTAACTTATCTGAAATTTTGGAAGTTTGTCTGATTGTAAACAATTGGTTTTTGATGGAAGGCATGTTTTGTCTCCTTATATTGCATGATGTCTGAGTCCTAACTCTTCTTAATAGCCCCCCTTAAGGGGCCCATTCACTAAGCGATTACCGAGCAACCAGATTGACAATCTAGTTGCTTGCGATCGAATTGCCAGACAATTTACCCGACGGAAGGTGAATCGGGTCACGATTGAAATCAATTTACACAGATTGCCAGAAGGTTGCTGTGTGAATTGACGTTGGCAACCGAGTCGCTTAACTTTCTTGAAAATTTTAGATGTGTGTATGTTACTGCTTGTAGCGCAAGGCGCAAATCAGTTAGTTCTTCGTCGTGTTTTAATATTGTTGGTGGTTTTGTTTTTATACATGTTAATGCTCATAACGAGGATGAAAAAACAGAACGCGATTGTACTAAACAGTTCATGAAACAATCTTTTTTAATTAAAAATTATCACTACAAGAGCGCTTTGATAATTTTAAAAATAAAAACTGATTGCACAGATATTAATTTGTTAACAGCCAAGTTGTTTGTATAGTCTCCTAATGTATGGGCAGTTTCTTGATTTATGACCAGATTGCCAGGAAATTTTTAAGCAATTTGATCGCACGACTTTATTGCTCGGAAATCCCCCAGTGAATGGGCTTCTTTAGTGTATCTTCTTCTTCTTCTGCTTATCCATTCACAGGAGTATCGACCAAACGTAACATCTCACAAACCTTAGTCGAAGACCAAGGTCAAAGTCGCCACGAGTGAGAACTTTTTTAAATTTCAGGAATGCGCCCCGGGCCTGTTCGATTCTGCATTCAATTTTCTTGTCTGATGGCCATTCCTTATAGAGCCATGTTCCCAGGTACTTAAATTTTTCCACTCGTTCTAAGAGTTTTCCATTATACGTTAAGTTGGCGTCTCTAAATGTATCTACCTCCCTCGTGATAACCATGAACCTAGTCTTCTTTGTGTTCATGTTTAATCCGATATCTTGGCTATAATCTCCCACTATATTAACCACTCGTTGCAGATCGTCCATGTTGTCCGCGATCAGAACTGTGTCGTCCGCATAGCCTATGTTATTTATCCAGACTCCATTGACTTTGATCCCAATTTCCTTATCTTCAACCGACTCTTGAAAAATGGCTTCCGAGTATAGATTAAATAATAGTGGCGATAGTATGCACCCCTGTCGCACTCCTCTGCGAATACGGATTTGGTTTGTGAGATTGCCATCCACTCTGACATGTGCTGATTGGTGCCAACATAAGTTTCCAATGCACCGAACGTATTTTTGATTCAAGTCAAGTTTCCTGAGAAGCTGCATAAGTTTATAATGTTGGACTTTATCAAAAGCCTTTTTGTAGTCTATAAAGCATAGACACACGTTTTTCCGTTGGTCGTAGCAGTTCTGTACTAAGATCTGCGTTGCAACTAGCGCTACTCTTGTGCCGAGTCCCTGTCTAAATCCAAACTGTGAGTCACTTATGGCGTTATCACATTTTTTATAAAATCTCTGCTGTACTCAGGAATATTTTTAGGGAATGACTCATGAGGCTGATAAGTCTGTGTTCTTTGCATTTTCGTGCACTGGTATTCTTTGATAGAGGAATACAAGTGTATATATGTAATGTAATGTAAGTAGCAGTAGTTGTGGGGAGGCTCAGCAGCCTGACAAGTGGACCAAAGCGACCCCTTTTGCTTGCCAATAAATCTTCCCTTAACCACCCGTACCTTTGCCTAACCTTCCCAATCTCGTTATAAAAGTCGGGATATCTTTCCAGGCGAGGACAATAACTTAATCTCTCCGAAGAACCGTCGAGCCAAGGATCTGATGTCTCAGTCTCCCAAAGGCTCACACGTCCCTAGAAACTGAAGCGGAGTCTCCTTCTAGGAATGTAATACAATATATAATATATATTTTCTGGCTGCTTCTTGAAATAAACATAAACTTCATGTGTTATCGTAAATTTTATTTGCTTTTTATTAGGTTCTTTTATTATTTTCACTAATATATACTTATTTACTATATCCATTATGCCTCTAAAAGACACCCCACATAAAACGAAAATTATCGCCCACCCTATGCGTGCTTCCCGTTTCGTTTTGGACATATAATCAGAGCCACTAATGTCCATTTCCCATATACATTTGCCATCAAGCAAAACAATTAGATTGACAATCTCGGCGATCAATAGACGAAATCATCGCACATCGCGTGATTCGACCGTCGTTTTTCGACGGGACAGGGGATGTTAAAATGTAAATAACATTAAGGACTACTGGCCAGACTATTGCTTGGTCACACCATTATACTGGGTGGGGAATTTTTAACTCGAATAAATTCAGTATTAGGAAGCCTCTTTATTTGCCGAAACAATACAGAACTACGGCTGTGTTTATTTTTAGTTTGACATACTCTTTTCATGTCTCCATGAAGGTTACCCCTCTTTTGGGAGTAGAAACCGACCCAACTCTTTTTTTCAAGTGTAGAGGTATGTTTTATTATAGCTCGTTTTAAATGGCGTAAAAAAGGGAATACGACCCACTATTTACTTCTGAATTTCGGTAATGTAGACGCAATTTATTTTATTGTAAAAATTGTTGTCCGATTACTCTATTTTCAACAATGGCAGCCCAGACATTAACCTTTTTAGGAAAGAAAGAAAAAACTAAAAGTCTTTCTCCACAAAATTTAATAGAATATAGAAATTCTTTGGGTGTCTCTACATGTTTCGAACATAGAAACGTTCATCATCATGAGACAGAAAATTTATATAGTGCTGATGGTAATAGCCGAGGAGAAAATGGTAAAAATCTTAATGGAGCTTTTATGGCATTAAAAATTTGAAATGTAGAAGTGACATATATAAAAAATTCACAGATCTTGCACCTTACGCAAGCATCCTATGTATTGAAAATACCTGACACAGCTTTAAAATTTTAATGACCTATGTCATGTAATTAACGCCCACATTCTAATTTGGATTTTGTAAAAGTTTAAAAAATGTTCTTTAATTTTACAGTACTGGTTACATAAAAACTATGGATAATTTTAAATTCCTCACCTCAAAAAACCCCAAATTCCTTAATTTCGTGCTGCTACCTATGTCATTTCGTTAGGAAATAATCCCAAAAAAACGAAAACAAAAATAAAACTTTGACACCCTGTATCTTGGTTGTTATCAATTTTGGGATAATGCAAGTTTAAATAAACCGCATTATTTCGCCTTAAGAAGCCTACTGTTGCTCTGTGTCCCATTACGTTTGGGACACCCTGTATATTAATTAAAACATATTATAAATAATCCCAAAAAAACGAAAACAAAAATAAAAGTTTGACACCCTTTATCTTGGTTGTTATCAATTTTGGGATAATGCAAGTTTAAATAAATCGCGTTATTTCACCTTAAGGAGCCTGCTGTTGCTCTGTGTCCCATTACGTTTGGGACACCCTGTATATTCACGAAAACATACTATATTAAATGTATGGTTTTATTTCTAAGAATAATTAATATAAATTTGTTTATAAACAATAATATTCACATAGCAGACCAACCAAGGTGAACTATAAATAATCCCAAAAAAACGAAAACAAAAATAAAAGTTTGACACCCTTTATCTTGGTTGTTATCAATTTTGGGATAATGCAAGTTTAAATAAATCGCATTATTTCGCCTTAAGGAGCCTGCTGTTGCTCTGTGTCCCATTACGTTTGGGACACCCTGTATATTAACTAAAACATATTATATTAAATGTATGGTTTTATTTCTAAGAATAATTAATATTAATTTGTTTATAAACAATAATATTCACATAGCAGACCAACCAAGGTGAACAATTGCCTTATATTCATTCGGTCATATTGTCTAAGCTTACTTATGCTATGTTTTTAAATTATACTTATTTACCCAAGCGTTCAAAATAGACCACGAAGATTTTCATGAGATAGGTAGGGGTGCAAAATATAACCAATCACCCGGTACAATAACATTTTCTGAGAAATCAATAATAAAAAAATTATCCCATTTGTTAACCAAATTTGGGCGGACCCTGTAATATGCAATTATTGTGCTCCAACTTTTTGCCTCCCGCTTTTTTTTTTCGATATAATATTCCGATTTAAATAACGTGAACTTACCTTAGTTATAACTTATCTCAATAAAACACTTTTTAACAAAGTTACTATGGCGTTCTTTAAAACACAAACTAAACTAAACATTATTCATTATTTACTTGCCGACTTTACGCTGATTCATATTTATATTTCTACCAAGTCTTATCAGAGTATTATGTTACAAGACCGATCTAGATATTGCGCTGTTGGCCGCGACAGACGGCGGAGCGACATCGACATGAGCGACATCGACATGCAATGCAAAGTTTGCGTAAACACGATCCCAATAGTATTTTCAATACTAAAAGTTGAGGAGAGTTAAAACATGCTGAGCATGTGATAAAGGATGTCTAAACAACCAAATGAAATGAGGAAGAAGAAAAAGGCCTTCTAAAGAGAAGGTGTCGAGGATTTTTTAATTGTTTATATAAAAAATATTTGTAGAATAATTATTGATATGTCTGTAAGACAGTGTAAATAATTCTACAAATATTTTTATATAAATAATTAAAAAATCCTCGACGCCTTTTATATTTTATTTTAGGACTTTTATGACTTAGTGGCAAAAATGTGATAATTTGACAACTATGCCCGCCGCTGGGCAATTTACACGGATAATATTTATGGTTAAGTATGTAATTTGCGCAGTACTGTAGCGAGATGCTTTCCTATAGTTTGGCCAAGAAGCCTGGTGTTTTCTTCTACATCGAATAAAAGTTTTTAATCACTATCTTCTTGTGCTCTTCCATTGAGTACATAATTATTTTGCTCCAAGTATAGTTGTGTTAATAAAGAGTGGGATAGGAAATTAGATGCAGGAAAGAGAAGGTCAGAGCAGTGTTCAATAAGATGGCAAAGTACTTCAAGGGCCATGACATGAACATAAACCCCAAGATCAGGTTGTTAAGATGCTGTATTATGTCTTTTCTATATTGTACTACGGAGTGGAGGCTTGGACACTGACTGCTACTGAGAGGAGGCTGAAAGTGTCTTGGATGCCGAATGGGAAAGGAACGTGAGGTCCTTTACACCGTGAAGTGCCGGATGTTAGAATATCTTGGGCACATAATGCGTAATGAAGATCGATACCATCCCATCCAATGAATCCTGCAAGGTAAAGTGTACGGGAGTAGAGGACCAGGAAGAAGGAGAATCTCATGGCTGAAAAACCTAAGGGTCTGGTTCGGAAAGTCAATCACGGAACTGTTCAGATGGTCGCCAGCATCCGGCTTGGATAAGCATACGAAGAAGAAGTATAGTTGCATTTATACCTTACTCATTATGCATTAGTACCTTTACTTTCAATGGCTCGTTAGTATCGTTATAATATATTACTAGTATAGTTAAAATTTTCAGATAGTCCCTTTTTTAATTTGTAAAAAAATGGCTACAAAATTGAAGGCGGCATAATCTGATCAAATGCAAGAAAAAAGATTAACGAAAAGGCACAACATTCTACACACAACTTAAAAAATGAATTTATTCTAGGTACCTATCAGTTTCTATTTTATAATTTGTTTATAAGGGATATCTAACTTATAGGTTATATATTTTTATAGCGAAACAAAATAACTATATCAACAATCTCAGCGATCAATAGAAGAAATCATAGTACATCGCGTGAGTTGGTCGTCGCTTTCGACGGGGATGTGAAATGTAAATAACATTAGGCACCGCTGACCAGACACACTGTTTAGTTGCTCCATTATTTTTCGCCTGTATTCATTTTTATTTATACTTAGTTGACCAGTTATTTTTGTTTCAAATTTATTATATGTTCGTTAAAAATAATTTTATTAAATTATAAATGACACAAAGAAAAATCATTTATCTTCGTCTACTTTCTTAACCTTCATAAATCCAAGCGGGGTACAGCTGTACCCCAGACATGAATTTTTGGGTATATTTTCTAAAATTATTTTTTTCACTTAATTTCCTTTGAGCTATGTTTCTTAATACTCCAGTCGTATAAGGATTCCTCTACGAAAAAAAATCCAAGTGAGCTGAAATTTTACATACACCTTTACTTTTATTATACTAATAATGTGTCAAAAGTCCCCAGCGATATCTTGTTTGCGTTTCAAGTTATTCAAGGTCAAATATCACATAAATTGGTTTTTGCAAATATTTCGTTTCCTCGTATGCCCTATGACTTTTTTGAGTATTACAAAAAATAGAGATTAAAAAATTCTCTTCAAAAAGTGTTATATATATATATATTTTACGTAAAACTAACCGTATTCACACTATACGCCAGAAAAACACTGGGTAGCGGTACATCCGTTTCCACACCACCCCCAAGGCGCGTTTTTTTTTACATGGTTTCCTAAGTAAGCCTAATCCATGATTTTACTTGTTTTTGTAACTTCTACAGCTCATCCTCAATCTCGCAATCTGTCCCCTCTTCCACATCTGTCTTCGTCCTCTGTTATCTCCTCAAGGTTGTCGTCCATTGTCCCCTCCTCCAGATGTTCGTCGTCTTCCCCAACATTTTCTTTTACTTCTGTTATATTTTGTGTCAATAGATGAACAGGATCGATCAAACTGATGATATTCTTCATCCTAAATGTTTTCTTCGGTAATGCTATCGACATTTGCGTTGAGACATGACTGACCGTGACAATGGCCGGGCCGCAAAGTACTGAACAGGACATTCCAACTTTTCTGCACCCGCAATTTGTGTTACATCCTTTAGTTGCAAAATATGGTATTTAAAAATACATCTGGTGCAGGTGGCAATAAAGTCCTAATGGGCTCCAAAATATTATTATTTATCGTCCATCCCCATTGTTCAGGATTTAAATCATTACCAAGCCAAATCTGTACATCTCGACTTAGATTTTGGCATGCAGCAGCGGCAGAAGGAGGGAGTGACGACAATTTCACTGCGGTGTTAAGTCTTGTTGACTTCGCAAATGTCATGTATCGATAGTTTTCAATGGATAATTCTGTTTTAGGTGATCCATAGATTGCCAAAAGAATGCGTAATCCATTTTCCATATTCGTCTTTACTGTGCAATTTTCCTGTTTAAAAACTTCCGCAAATTGATGCAACTCAGGGCGCCTCTCGAACATTTTAAAAACTTTTATTTTTCCTTTATTAAAAAGCGCAAAGGTTGTGTCGCAGCCAGTAATTGCATGTATACTCTATCCAAACCAAATAGAATTTTTAAAGACGATGTTTCCATCGAAATTTAAAATGGCAATAAAAACTACAAATAACGCCGCCAACAGCACTATATACCAGGATTGCTCACTACTACTAAATACTACGCGCTAGGCGGTCAGATTTTAGGCTTACTTTTCACTTAAAAAAGGTTGAACGATCGCGGTCGGCATTCCGTTCGACTGGTTTCTGGTTTCTAACGCTTTGTCTCTTTTCCACTTATAATATTATAGTATCATCGCATGCTATTTAATTGAGATGTTATTTTCAAACGGTTAGTTTCTAGAAAAGTGTCGTGTGAGGACGTGTTTGGATTGTTTCCGAGTTTTCGTTAAGATAAGTATATTTTTATTATAATAATGTCTTTTTGGCGCCCGTTTGATGTAGATGAACGGGAATTATTACATGTTGAATTACCTTCGCTAACGACCGCATCGCTAGCCGAAAAATGTTCGGAGTTTAATAAAGATTTACATGTTCAAAGTCAACGAATAATTTTAAATATTTACGGTTGTTTAAAGAAAGAAAATCCCGAACAGTTAGATAAATTCATAATAAAAAGAATTAACGAATTAACACTACTTTCGATATCTACAATTTATCGCGTAATTAAGGCAGGAGATGTTACAGATCATTCGGTAAAGCGAAAGAAAAATAACCAACAGTTTCGGAAAGTTGACGATGCAGCAAAAGATGTTATTCGACGAATTGTTTACAATTCATACAAGGAAAATACGGTACCGCCCAAGTAGCACAACATATTGGCTGATCATTGGTTCCATATTGGCCCAATATCGATTCATTTCTATCGGCAAAACAATATATTACCAATATTAGTCCAATATTGCATTTCGTGAAATATTACAATACTGGCTGGCAATATTGTACCAACATAGGTTTCGCTGGCTTTAGCCAATATTGGAATTAAAAATATTGACCCAATATAATATAGTATTTTACAATGTTGGGTAACGACTTTTTTTAAAATTTTATATTATAATATAATATATTTTACTATTAAATTATTTAAAATTATTAATACACGGACAACAATAGATATAATAGTATGGAAATAATACGATACTCATTATTCCGAACCTCGGCGCCCGGAGACGTAGACACTTCCAATGCTTAATGTGCCGAATTTCGGTACAGCTCGCGCTTCCTTTTTTCTTCATTGTTAAGGTTATGTCATGAATGTCGTGACTTTGCTTTATTGGAGTTTGGAGTTAGTTCTGTGCTGTGGATGTTAGTATTATTTGTTGACTTTAATATTAATAAAGTGTCTAAAATAATTAATGTAACAGGAATAATAGCACGTAAGTACCTGTATTGATAAACCTGCTTTAATAATTTATTGAAATGAGAATCAGGTAGGTACAAATATTCCCCTCGTTCATCAGAGGTTTTTAGTGACAAGATTATTTGTAAATTACTTCCTACCACCCCAAGATCGTTTTGCTGAATACCTACATACTACATAGCAAAAAAGTTACGATATTGAGCTATGCAGTGGTTTCATGACAGGGTTTCTGTCAGGATTTTTGTGTTACTTACTCTACTAATCTAATTAATACACGAATAGGCACTGTGCCTTTTAAGCGTGGTCTGTTGATAACCGTTTGAAAAATTAACCGGCACCAACTTATAATAATTTATCTAGGTATATAGGTAAGTTCTTTATCAACAAAGAATAGGCATGCGTGTAGTATGCAGCAAAGGCATTCGCAGAGATCAGTGCTCTAGTGCTGTTGAAATATGCATTCGCAGAGATCAGTGCTCTAGTGCTGTTGAAATGTGAATATATTTTCAGAGCAATCTAAGGGACTTGCGAGTAATTTTTTTTGAAACTGCCAAAGCTAAATAAATTCAGTTCAAAATCTAATAGAACTAGAAAGTTGCTTACGGTGTGAATTACAAAACAGGATTTTTTACTTTTAGGAAAAATGTCAAAAAAATCCATAGGACACGTAGGCGGAGATGCTGTGAAAAAGAATGTTCATTTCATAATGAAAAAACTCATGGATAGGGACCTGAGCTTAAAATACTCTGCAAAAGGGAAGAAACAGAAAAAAGACTTTTCAAAGTTACGCTTATATAAAGCTGTTTTAGGTATGGTAGTATTTGACAAACTCCTATATAAAAATAATGGCTAAGTCATAGAGATTTATAACTTAAAATTTATCTCTTTTTAAGTAGCATTAGGCACTTAATCCTTGCCAGCAAAATATTAGTAAGAAAAATTTCCTGGAATGATGAATTAGGTACTTAATTACCATTTCTGTTTTAGAGGCTGTTAAAGTTAACTTTCAGAACACAACAGACCTGGAAATAACAAGATGCATAGGCATATCTTTAGCCACTGCTGGAGATCGGGATGGGGGCAGGCAGATTAGAGGTTTGTAACATATTACATTTTAGGCAACATATCTACAACTAAAGTATTTTTTTTTAGCTAAAGAAACAAATCAAGAGGATTTTTAAATATAATATATATATATATATATACGTATGGTTGTTAAGTTGTCACCTCAGGGTCGTCGGGAAGGCGGACTCACCTCACCATTAACGAAGCACTTTTTTGCATATATAAATTCATATATAGGTTAAGGGGAACCCCCTTAGTAGGTTTTCCATGAGAGGGGAAATGATTTTTATGATAAATTTTTATAAAATAAAGTTGATAAGTTAAATGAGTTGTCACCTCAGTTGTATATGAAGCATGCTTATTTAAACCAGACGTTGCCACCTCAAGCAATGTTGCCACTAATTTGAGGTGACTACGTGCACAGTAGTTAACTGAAAATATATAAAGGATTTATTTTAAAGACTAAATCAAATTCCAACGTTCTCATCGGGTCAAGCGCTTAGCATATTTTTTAAGTAATTAATCTATCTATTTTGTTCTAATGTATAAAATATTGTAACTGACTGACTGATTCATCATCGCCGAATGGAAATTTTATAAATATAAAATTTGGTCAGTGGCTTAATTTTATAATGTAGAGACTAACTAAGAAATTTTTTTTCAAAATTCAACCCTCACAAGGAAGTTGAAAGTTTTAGCACAAATAAAACTACAAATGATAAATTACGTATTTCTTTTTTTCAGTCAACTAAAGGGGTGAAAAAAAAGACGGTGTACATGGTTTCTATGGGAAAAAATATTTTTGTTCAGATTTTTTCAAAACTTAATACTACGTATACTTACAAGTTTAAATAGAAAAAAAAAATTTTTAACGGATTTTTTTTTTCTGATAAGGTGTTTATGAATGAAAAGTCTATGGAATGGTTCTGTAAGCGTACCTAATATGTATTAATGATCTGCTGAAATAAGACTTGCTATGCTCCATAACCCGAAAAAGCACACTTTTTTGAATATTGCAATCAAAATATACAACTAGCTTTTACCCGCGACTTTGTCTGCGTGGAATGCGTAGTAAGTATGCTATGTAGATGAACAAATTGTAACGCATACCTTATACAGGGTGAGTTGGGAGGAATGGGCCAAACTCCAAGGGTGTAACCCATGCATCAAAATAATAACAAAAAACTCAAATGTTGTTATCCAATATTCATTTGTTTTCAAAGTGCTTAAATGCAACTTCGATTTTGTTAACAATGAGTTTTTGGATATTGATCAGAAATTCAGAATGCTAAATAATGTGTTTACAAATTCCATAAATATCGCTTTTCCAGAAAAATCAAAACTAATCAATGAAAAAAATTCTAATAGTCAATTGGTTCAATAACGACTTAAAAGAAATGCATAGCAGACTTCAATTTTTAGTAACGTTAAATAAGACAGATCCCATGGCCATGTCTGAGAATACCATACTTGAATATAGGAAGAGCTACAGAAAATCCATCAAGCTTGCAAAAAATAAAGCCAATTTTAAATTCATAAAAAATTCTAGTAAACCCCAGCAGGCTGTGTGGAAACGTATTAATATTAAAAGCAAAAATAATGCTCCAAGCTCTAATCTAAATCTAAATTAATGCGAAAATGTGTTAAATACACTTGATAGTTCTCCGCGGCCTTTCGAAGACTACCTACAATCCATACCAGTGGCAAACACCCCATCATTTAATTTTCAGTCAGTATGTCCTGATGATGTCAATGTGGCTTTATTTGAGATAAAAAAATAGTAATAGTAAAGACCCAGATGGAATCAACAGAAAAATTATTAAAAAAATAAAAAACATTAGTTCTGCTTCTAACAATATTAATTAATCAATATATGGCTTGCAATACTTTTTCGAAAGTATTCATAACTGCAAAGGTAGTACCTCTTTTTAAGAATAAAGGTTCTATCAACGACTGTTACAATTATCGCCCCATATCTTTACTTCCAATATTGTCAAAAGTTTATGAACGTATCTTAAAGTATCAAATAAACGAGCACTTTGATTCTAACAAACTATTTGCCATTATCCAATTTGGATTCCGGAAAAACAAAACCACAACTCTAGCCATTGACTATTTTTCTAGTAACATTTTAGAAGGGTTTGAAAAGCATCTTGACACTATCGCATTATTTCTGGATCTCACTAAGGCTTTCGATTGTATCACATACAGCATTATTTTAAAAAAATTACCCTACTACAAGTTTTAGGATGACGCTGTTCAACTCCTCGATTCATACCTCTCGGACCGTACTCAATATGTTCACTTCAACCAATGTGTTTCAAAAAACAAACCCTGAAGCATGGCGTGCCTCAAGGGTCTATATTAGGCCCCATTTTATTCCTCATCTCCATAAACGACGTCGCATACTCTCAGGGAGAGGGAGTCAACACTGTCTTGTTTGCAGATGGCACGACCTTTTACATTAGCTATCAATCCTCCGAAATTGAAAATCTTGGTTATCACACTTCAGAAAAAAATTTATTTCAATGGTTTCTATCTAATCGTCTATACCTGAACAACTCTAAATCACAATGTATTAATTTTACTCTAAGGAATAGCACTAATGTTGTACACCCTTCTTATTTGCCCCATTGTGCAGTAGAAGCCAGGTTTCTTGGAGTACACTTGGATGCGGGTTTACCTGGGAACAATATCTTGTTGATCTTTCGAAAAAACTATCCCAACAACTTTTCATGTTCATGAATCTTGTACAAGTGACTTTCAGGAAGACTTTACTGACAGCGTACCATAGCAACTTTCACTTTAGTCTAACTTATGCTATTCTCTCCTGGGGACATTAGTGTCATTTTGATAGGGCATTTGGGCAACAGAGAAAGTGTGTACGTATTATTTCTGGTCCCGGTTATAGAGAGGATTGTGGAAATTTTTTTAGGGTTCTAAAGATTTTGACATTACCGTGTGTGTACATTATGCAGTGTTTGTTTTACGTTAAACACAATTTTGATCTGTTCAGATCACATGAAGATTTTCACAACTACCCAACAAGAATCAACAACAATCTGGTACCTGATTTTTGTCATCTTAAGAGATCCAGAAACGATTCTACACATTTAGCAATAAAGTTTTATAACTGCCTACCGGCTAGTATCAAGGCTCTTAACTTCAATCGTTACAAGAAACAAATTAAGAACTACCTTGTGCTGAATGCTTTTTTTTCATTTGAAGAGTACTTCAGTTCTAATTTTAATCTGTAGCGTCTATGTAACTGTTTTGAAATAATAATATTGTTAAACTAAAAAATGCAACATTAACATTGTTTTAAATAAATCATTGGTTTAGTAAATTTTCAAATATATAGGCACCGCCATTAAGTTCCAAACATTTTCTGCTTCGTTAACGCCGAAGGGCGCGCGTGTTTCTTCTAATTGATTCGTGCCTTTCTTTAATATTGAGTGCAGCATTTCTAATGCGTCTAGTTAATGCATCTCTAGTATCTACTTTTACTTTGTATACCTTATTTTTTTTTACCAACCCCATAAACTATAGTCCAACGGTGTGACGTCTGACGATCTAGGAGGCCAACTAATAGGACTATCGCGACCAATTCAAACTTCTGGAAACCAAAATAATAAAAAAAACTCAAATGTTGTTATCCAATATTTCTTGTTGTTAAATTATAACGCAAAAACAAAATATTGCATTAATTTAGCTTTCCTGTAATAAATGGTATTATTGTCAGCTTTTGATTGTCACTATCCTGTTAGTGTCAGTATAAATAGTGTCAGTATAAAATTTTACATTGATTCACCGTTAACTTTCGGATTTGTATCATTTAAATTTTATAAAATGCCATACATTTATCACATCTTGAATACGCCAATACGGTTTTTATTTATGGTTTGTGTAATGGGAATGCTACAGCGGCTGCTGAATAATATCGTCAACAATTTCCACATCAAAGAACACCGAATAGAAAGGCCTTAATCAGAGTTTTCAACAAACTGTGCGAGACCAGAACCCTTCCAAGTGCTAATGTAACATCCGAACGAGCCATTCGACAGGATTTAGAAGAAATAGAAAATGTTCTAGCTTTAGTAGAAGAAGATGCAACGACCAGCTCACGAAAAATTGAAACTCAGTTTGGGATTCCCCAAAACAGAGTGATCAATACGTTTCACGAGTAAGGCTTATACCCGTACCATGTACAGCCCGTGTACAGAATTTTCAACCTGGAGACTACACAAAGCGTATGCAATTTTGTGAGTGGATAATTAATAATCGTCATCTTGTACCGCACATACTTTTTACTGACGAAGCTACATTCATCCGTGCGGCATTAACAATAATCAAAACTCCCATATATGGTCGGACGAAAATCTACACGCAATTATTGTCGAAAATAATTTTCAACACAGGTTTTCAGTAAACGTGTAGTTTGATCGATAATAATTTAATTGGTCCTTTTCCTTTGAAAAATCGCCTTACAAGGGATCACTACTTAAGTTTTTTACAAAATGTAATGTAATGTGACTACTGAAGGAGATTCCTTTAAACATCATAATTAAAATGTATTATCAACACGACGTTGCGCCTCCTCATTTCGATCGTCGGGTCAAGCAATATTTGGACCAAAAGTTTCCAAAGGTTTGGATTGGTTGCGGTCGTCCTAAGTTGGCCTCCTAGATCGCCAGACCTCACACCGTTGGACTATAATTTATGGGGTTGGTTAAAAAATGAGGTATACAAAGTAAAAGTAGATACTGCTGATGGGGATGCATTAGAAATGCTGCACTCAATATTAAAGAAAGGCACGAATCAATTAGAAGAGCCACGCGCGCCCTTTGTAAAACGAAGCGGAAAATGTTTGAAAGTCAATGGCGGCATTTTTCAAAATTTACCAAACCAATGCTTTATTTAAAACAATGTTAATGTTGCATATTTTGCTTTAACAATATTAATATTTTATTTAACGCTGTAATTTGAAAACAAATTAATATTGGGTAACAACATTTGGGTTTTTTCTTATTATTTTTATGAATAGATTACATCCTTAGAGTTTGTCCCATTCCTCCCGACTCACCCTGTATATGAATTTCAATGTAATGATACTGTAGTTTATTGTCACCGTTTATATGTCAAGTTAAGGGGTTTAATAACAAAAATAAGGAAAACTTTGACCTCGTTTTTCTCCCCATTAGAGGCTTAATTTTTAAAATAGGTAAAGTAGGTACGTATTTTAGCATTTGTGTCAGTTAGAAACCCTGTCTGTCAATGTATCCCAATTACTACGGGATATTGTAGTTACTTTTTCTAATAGAGAAAAAATCCAAAAATATCAAAAATTTACCCTCAAGTGCCGAGGTGGTAAAAAATTTTTAGAAAACATTTTAGAAACCAGAAAGTTAGTATACTTATAAAATTTAAGATGCTAATAAATACCTAACTAAAAATTAAAATGTCACAAAATTCACCTCCAAATCCCCGGCGTTCATCCGCGAGGGTTTGGGGGTAAACTTTCCTCATGTAGTGAATTGTAATTATTTTTTTATTAAATGTACCAACAATAGATCATTCATCATTTGTAACAAAATATGATCGGTAATGGTAACAAATGTACATTTTTGTATAATTTATTAAACAAAACTAGAAGATAAAAGACATCTTATTAGAAGAGCACCAATGTAATTTTTTTACCTTCTTGCTTTGGTCATGAAAATAATATGGGTAAGTATAACAGTTTATATTGAATAGTATGTATGGTATGTAAGTATTTATGAGACTTTGCTCGCATAACGAATAAATAACAACTAAATTGCGGCAGCGAAGCCGCGAGTATCCGCTAGCTAGTTTTCTATATTATATTATTTTACAAATACGAATTATTATAAAATCAGTAAAAAGAACTAGTTAATGCTGAGAATTTCTTCATAAGACATCACTAGGCCGTAAAAAATAGAAACAAGTAAGTAGATAAATTAAAAGGTACTTTATTGTTAAAAAGTTGAACTTAACAGCAAGTTGTAATATGCAATTAATCTCAACAAGATGTATTATTTATTTTACAAAAAATATACCTTGGCCAATTTTAATAATAGTTTTGTTCTTGCCGACATTTTCCATGTAATTACCACACAATCCGATAAAATTTGCAGAGCGCTAAATAATTGCAATGTTGCCAATATTCTGAGGTGACAAAGCATGGCTTCTATAACGCATATATGTCGAGAGTGGTGTGAGGTGACATCGAACGTACTATCTCCTTAAAGTTAAACGAGAAAGCGACACTAGCGCCAATTATATATGCCCGAACTAAGAGGATAAGGTTACAGATACTGGAGCAACGTTGTCACCTCACAGCGATTTTTTGTGAAATGAAAGATATGACGACAGAGAACCCAATAAAATTAAAATGCACGCAAAACGTTGTCACCTCGAAAATCTGAGGTGACAGCGTTATATATGAGGTGACACCGTATGTTGTGCATCTATTTTCGAGGTGACAACGTACCCTTTATACATATATATGTACATATTATGTTCAAATATATTATACAGTAAGCTTTTCTAATACATTTTGCATTATTTCTGATCCTAGAATAATTGCAACGACTTCAGATATTAACAATAATCCTTGTAAGTAATAAAATAAACAAATAGCACGCTCTCTATTACAAATAATATAAATGTTATTGATTGCTGGAGAGGAAAAATAAACTTCTGGTTAGAGCAGGTAAAACTAAGGACACTAAACTTAAGCATAAAATATGTCTATCTTACTTTAGAAAAGTAGAAAGACTAATATTTTTTAATGAAAATCATTTTTATTTTTGAAATACAGTTTCAAATGCAGGGATAGATTGATCCTTCAAAAATAAAAAAGAATTTCATAAAAAAATTATAATTTTTGTACTATTCTAAAGCGATATACGGGCATATTTTATAATAAAAATAATTAAAACGCATTAAATAAAACCATCCACTTCTTAACATTAAGGAATAAAAAATACTGGCGCAATCATGATTACCAATGTTGGCGTAATATTATACTTTTAGTTGTAGCAATATTTTTCTACATTACTGGACCAATATTGAAAAACGATATTGGGCAAATAAATCAAAAAGTCCACATTTTTTAATGGGCCAATATTGATAAACTAAGTTGGGCCAATATATGAACGATATTGGGTCAATATTGGATCGATATTGTTGTGCTACTTGGGCGACATTACAAATTATCTGGGATAAGTTACGCGATTACCCTGATTATAAGTATCAGTCATTGGAAACGCTTCGGGGTATTTTATTAAATTGCGGATTTAAACATAAAAAAATTAATAATCGAATGGTAATAATGGAGTCACGCCGTCTCGTTGAACATCGTCAAGAATATTTGCGTAAAATAAAAGAATATCGCGAATCAAAAAGGTATATAGTATATCTAGACGAGACATGGTTTGATTCTCATGATGTTGTTCAGTACGGTTGGGTAGATGAAACTCAAAATTGTAGCTTAAATACACCGTGTTCAAGAGGAAAGCGCATAATAATACTTCAGGCCGGAGGTGAAAACGGTTTCGTGCCCAATGCATTGCTTTTGTCGGCCAAAAATATATCAACATCTTCTGCCGATTATCATGAGGACATGACTGGGGATTTATTTGAAAAATTTGTCGATCAGCTCTTACCAAACATTCCACCAAACTCGGTAATAGTCATGGACAATGCATCATACCATTCGCGTATATTAAACAAAATCCCGAATAATAATACTAAAAAGGAGGACATTTTAAATTTTATGAGGAGTAAAAACATGAAAATTCCTGAGAAGGTCCCGGTAAAAAAAGAATTACTAAAAATGATAAAGAGTCGAAATTTTAAAAATGAATACATAATTGATAATCTTTGCACTAGACACGGCCATACTGTATTGCGTTTACCTCCTTATTATTGCATATTTAATCCTATGGAAATGATTTGGGGCACTATAAAAAAACGTCTTCGTAAGTCACCAACACTAAGCGCAATAGTACTCGATAATATTCGGCAAGTAGTAAGTGAACTAAGCCGCGATATTTGGAAAAACTGTGTGGCCCACGTTATAAAAAAAGAGGAGGAATATCTTATTCTACCGCCAGTAGCACCACTAGTTATTCAAAATGCGAATGAATCCAGTTCCAAAACATCTGACGATTTCAACAGCGTATGAATACATATTTTTTTATTTTAGATTTGATTTTTTGATTTGATTTAAAAGTTTTAACAATGATTAATATTCTTATAAATACAGGATGGGATTGGAAAGGGTGTAGGGGAGAAGGAAGCCCTTTTTTGCGACCAATTAGCAATTTCTACGCTTGATTACAACACGCGCCTTCAAAAGTTTTGATTAAAGTAATAGGTAAATTATTTTTGCGCTCGATTTGACAGGTTTCTAAAATTCTTACCATGTTTATACTGGATTACAAATAATTATAAAAAATAATATATTTATTGCATTAATTTAAAGTCATAATTATCGTTCGACGGCACGCCCATGGATACATTTATTTCGGTGGCGAAACATCGTCTTTAAAAATTCTATTAGGTTTTGGATAGACTTTAGTAACAACATATTTATGCTTTTTACAATTTGGATACTTATTTAGGCTGAAAGAAGAGTATATTTTCGATTTTATTTTCCCTTTCCCTGGTTTAAACAAGAAAACATCCCGGTTTAAAGGAGCACGTCCTATTAGAAGAACTAAGAGATCCACATCTTCCCCAAGGATAATAGTGATGTTGTGTTGTAATTTCTCAAGTGCCGTCTCTACTTTTAAAACGTCGGCGTCGTCTCTAGATTGTTTCACAGTTATGTTGATAGATTGTAGTTTATACATTAGCATTGATATTAATTTAGTTTTGTTTGCGTGATTGGATAGGAACTTTTGTTGGCCAAGTGTCACTTGCATTGCTTCGTCAAAAATTACCTCTATGAATCCTAAAGTTATATATTATATTAGAAAATATGCATAGGTAGGTACAATATATCTATGACAAACTGTTTTTCTTAATAACTACGAAAAACAATAAATTACTCATTTCTTCAAGAAAACAATATAAAATGCAATAGAATGAAAAAAATAAAGAAAATTTCTGTCTGAAAAATGAAATAAAAATATTTTTGTTACAATACCAAAAATTCTCTGTGCTTATTATAAAAGACAACCGCTTTTCTGGGTTAATTAGAGATATTGGTTGGCTTCTTCCTTGTCATTTTGACACTATGGTCCTATATGTGCCAATAATTAGATAGTGAGTTTGATTAAAAATAGATTACAGACACAGACTGTAAATTTTGATGAATTTAGGAAATATGTCCAAAACACTTCACTATGAACTGGGTCGACAGATTATAACTCTTTTATAAATTCATTCAAGTACAGGGTAGACATTATAAATGTGGGTCATGGGAGAATACGTGCAAAATTTTATAAATTTAATATTTATTTGCTCCATATAATAAACATTCCTATAGCTTTTAAATCAGATCACCAGTTTATACAAGTAATCAGTACCACTCCCTATATTTACCAATCTAAAACCCCACTCGCATTAACGATTATATAAAATAATTATTATATTATAACTATGTTTTAAAAATAAACATTGATTTAAATATGCTATAGACAGATGCATGATACCATATCAAATGTTAGCAAATTAATATAATTCAAAATCGTACGCACCATAAAGCTACACCGCTGATTATAAGCATACTTTTAGAATGTTGCATATTTATTATATTTTCCTATTCAAAAGTTATAGTGCTCGCATGGTATATTTACTTATTTCTATTTAGTTGTTTTTACAAAAAATATGTATGTACCTAATATAGATATGTAGTTAATTCGAGAAAGGCATTAAACCTTTTAACATACTAAATTGTCGGTACCTATTATTAAAACTTTACCTAAAAAAACGTAGTGGAAATACCAAATCGTTCATTATAGTTAGGTAGGTATACATGTATTTTAAAGGTGAAACTTGTAATTACAACAAAAATAGTAATTTGTATGTCATAAATATAAACAATCACATTTAAAGAAAAATAGATTCATCAACATTTACCTTATATTCAATTTTTAAAATTTAATTTTGAAGAAGTAGTAGTCCATGCTCAACGCGGAGTTAAAAGTATAGAAAAAAGAAAAGCACAAAGTCTTTCTCCACAAGTTTTTTATTCAAAAAACTAGGCGAACCTAGAATGATTCATAATAGAATTGAATCGACATGTTTCGAGTGTAGCATCAGGAAAACGAAGTAAATGGTACAAAGCTATTGTTATTAGCAGTAGACAAAATAACAAGTGAGACTATATAAGCCTTATTGGAGCCTTCAATGGTAAATACGAGGAGTGAAAAAACTTTTAATAGTCAAAAGACAGAAAAGATTTCAGCATACTGAAAAGTCAAGGACCAGTGCAAAGCCACTGTGGGTGGGAAATAAAGAGAAAAAAGAAAAATTAGCGAGTTTTTTTTTAAAAACTTTGTAAAAATCTTTAAGTGGACGTAATAAAATATCTTTAGTTTAATTAAACTATGTCGGAGACATGTGAAGGTGGTCAAATAAGAGGGAAAGAAAAAAGAAAAAATTGTTTTTCGTAAAAGTCATGTAGATGCTTTCTGTAAAAGATAAAAAAAGGGAATGTAATAAATGAAATGTAATAAAATAAGGTAAATTGGCTTACCATTTAGCTTGAAATAAAATACTTTTGGGGTACCAGGCTTGTTACGGCCCAGTTACCCCAGCAGGAGTCAAAATTTACACACAATGTGTAAGCCTGGTACCTACCCCAAAAGTATTTTATTTCAAGCTAAATGGTAAGCCAATCTACCTTATTTTATTACATTTCATTTATTACATTCCCTATTTTTATCTTTTACAGAAAGCATCTACATGACTTTTAAGAAAAACAATTTTTTCTTTCTCTCTTATTTGACCACCTTCACATGTCTCCGACATAATTTCATTAAACTAAAGATCTTTTATTACGTACACTTAAAGATGATTTTTACAAAGTTTTTAAAAAAAAACTCCCTAATTTTCCTTTTTTCTCTTCTTTCCCACCCACAGTGGCTTTGCACTGGTCCTTGACTTTTCAGTATGCTGAAATCTTTTCTGTCTTTTGACTATTAAATGTTTTTTCACTCCTTGTGTTTACCATTGAAAGCTCCATTAAGGCTTATATAGTCTCACTTGTTATTTTCTCTACTGCTAATAACATCAGCTTTGTACCATTTACTTCGTTTTCCTGATGATGAGTGTTTCTATTATGAATCATTCTAGGTTCGCCTAGTTTTTTGCATAAAAAATTTGTGGAGAAAGACTTTGTGCTTTTCTTTTTCTATATAAAAAGTATTGTTACACTGGTTACATGCCATATACTATGACTACGAATCTAACACCGTTCTGCCGATTTAATTTACCACCACACAAAACCCCTCATAGCCGAATATTGTGACAATACTGCACAAATTATTAAAAAATTATTTATAAAAAACTAAAACCAAATTGATACTCTGTATCTACGAAATCATCCACTTTTGGACTGAGGTAAGTTGGGTTAGATCGCCATATTTAAGCCTCAGGAATTTTTGGTATATTATAGTATACAATATACCATTTTTTCCGCACCTTTTAGAGACTAGTATTTAAGGAACTTTAAAGAAGTTATTGATTTATTTGGAATGAAGCAATTAATATCAGAATAATACAAGAGTTATAGTGAAATCTAAAACTGTTATAGATATGGTAATAACAAATGAATTTTCTTTAAACGTCAGAGTTAGACATAAACCTAATATTAGTAATAATTATAATTGGACCTTTGTAGAAATGGAAAATGTTTGTAAAAATAATATCAAATTTAACTTAGAACGGCGAAGTTTATAGACTATAACAACGTACGTTTCGAACTTATTTTATGTTTTGGGAATTATAACATTTTTAACATTTTGAATTCAAATTAAATATCAACAATGAGGACATAACTAACGTACAAGAAACAACATTTATCAAAATTTAGAATAATCCTACACCGCGGTTCGAAATACCTATTTTAAATGCAAAAAAAGACAGAGACAATGTGTATCAAAAATTGACAATAACTAAAATCAATAAAGATTGGAAAGAATATTAGAAACTTAGAAATAAATGTACTTATATCAAACTTAAAAACAGAAAATATTTTATATTATTATAAACAAATAAATAATAACAAGGGAGATAGTAAAAATTTGGATTAAAAAATTAGTTCAACCTACAGTTAGAAATAACATTAAAGAAATTGTTTTTTAGGATGAAAAGAAACATATCCATTCTTATTATATCCATAGCTTTGAAGAAATTCTTCAGTCGATAATCTCAGGAAATGAAGAAATATGCCAAATAGTTAATAAACATATTTGTTTAAAATAATTCAAAGAAGTAGGTATCATTAAATAAATTAAAATTAGTAATTTCAAAATTAATTAATATCTAAGAAGTGTTGAATAAAAAGGTGTTAAAAGAAACATTTGGCACAAACAGTGGTTATCCATTAGTAAATTTTATAAATTCTTGGTTAAAATAGGTATGTCTGATAAATTTTAATGTTCTTACATTACACCAGTGCCCAAAAGTAAAAAACACTAAAAGATAGGATGATACTGAGGCCAGTAAATCGTGTATGGGATGTTAAGATATTATCAGAATATACGTCGTATAATGAACAGTTATTGGAATTCCCCGATGTCGACACAATTTTATTTTCCTAGTAAGCTGGTTTTTGTAAAGGGTATAGGTACTCTACAGAGACCTGAGACAGGCATTGATGATGTAATTGAGACATGGAAGAGAATCATTGATCAAGAAGTAATAGTTATGGTTGTATTTTTGGGTTTTAAGCGGGTTTTCGAAACAATTATTGACAGGGCTTAAATTCTGTTTCTAATGTTACAAATTCTCCGACTACCCTATCGTTTATATAGGCATCTAGGAAATAGTTTTTTACGTAAAAATTGCTTTCCTCTCGTTTTAAGATAATTGAAATATTAATATTTCCTATTAATGACTAAAAATACGTTGTTTGGTATTAAAATTTCAAACATCCGTTGTACTATGAGCCTTAATAGTAATCTACCTTAATTTGTAATATTCAATATGTTTTTATAGCTTGCAGTTGGTTAAAATATAATTTCTATCTCCCTCGATTGTAATGATTTTATACTGATTGATCATACATAAAAAAAACATCAAAAAACTTTGAAGGTGTTATTGAGTTAATAAATAAGACTTTAAAACGTTGATGAACAAGTCGGCAGCTGTGATCTCAGTCTTAAAATCAAGCGGTCATCAATCTGTAGATATAAGGTGTTAAATGAAACCATACCACTAACCAGAAATAAGTTTTTGGATTCTATAGATCGTAAAATTCTACTTTTTCTAAACGCACATTACATACAGTATTATTGTCTAATTAAAAAAATCCTACCTTTCAAAATTGAGTTAACACTAAACAGATGTCCTTACAGTAGTATTTTTTGCACCATATCACTGTAACAAAATGTAAATAGAAAAACATATCATACTAAACACGAAACCGAATATTGTTCTTGCTCTGATCGCTCAATGGATTTATAACATCGGCACACGTCTTAAACAAGTCCCAGAATATCACTGCAAATATTAAATTATTATCTGTTAACAGAAAGATTTCGTAATATCCACGGAAGGATGCCTCTTTCAGGCAGATAGCTTCACTAACATGCCTGGTAGGTAACACCTGACTAAAACTGAGCTTAATAAAATCCAGGTATAAAGTTATGCTTTTCCCCTCTCCGGAATCAATTTACCTGTGACTCTTCAGGTGAACACGTGCAATTGAACACCGCCTTTTCAGGCCAACGATTGGCTGAAAACCTATTTTGGGTTGGGTTTCAGGATCTGATTGTGTCGGATTGGTTGATGAGAGTGTCTAGTTATCGGGAAACATAATGATATCTTTAATTGATTTGATAACAATTTTTTTGCAAGGTGTCAAGTTTATTATTTATGAATTATTGTGGTTGTCAGTTAAGTACGTTACTCACGAAATTGGGTAAAGTGTCGCTGGAGAGTTAATTAAATGTTTTATGTTTATGATAAACAATGTAGGTTTTTAATTTGTTTAACCTACCTATTTGGCATTAGGTTTAATGGGTAAATTTGTAATTTATTATACACACTAGCATCTACCCTCAGTTTCGCTCGCGATGACAGAATGTAGGTACCTATGTAATATTCGGCATATAGGTAATTAAACTCCCGGACAAAAAAAATCGGCACCATGAATTTTTTGCTAACTTTGATCCTTTATAACTTCTTTATCTTGAATCCGATTTTTACAGTTTTTCTGCCATTTTATAGATAATTTAATTAGGAATCTGCTGAACTTTTTTATTTATGGGTCATGTTCGATAGGGCAATATTATACCGAGTGACCCAATGTGTTTTTTCGTCCTAAGTTTTAAACACTCTGTGGAGTTATTGAGGATATTATTTCTCATACTGTCAATTTCAAAATAAAGTTACATGTATTCCTAACATTTTATTTTTTTGACTCATTACGATATCTCTCTTTTTAAAAGAGATACGATTTTTGAAACGAAACTCTATTTATAAAGCATTTTTTATTAAAACAACTAATTTTAAAACAATGTTAAAGTTTAAACAAAATTAGTAACGTGTATGTCCTCCTCTAGTTTTAATAACAGAGCACATTCTGCTAGGTAACGACTGAATAAGTGTCACGATTCTTTCTTGAGGGATTACATTGTATTCTTGGGAAAGTGCTATCCTCAGCTCCTGTAAAATACCTGGTTGCATAGGGCGACGACGAACAGCTCTTTTCAACTGATCCCAAAAATGTTCAATTGGGTTTAAATCCAGACTACTATGCATGCCAATCTAACCGTCGAAATACCAACCTCATCCAAATATTCATTTACTATCCGTGCAACATGTGGCCTAGCATTATCATGCATTAGTATAAATTGTTCACCGATTAATGGAGCAAATGGAACTACTGCCTCTTGAAGAATATCTAAAATATCTTCAATGTACCGATGTGCATTTAGTGCTCCGTTATCCACAAATATCATTTCAGTTCGCGAATCAGCTGAAATACCCGCCCACACCATAATGGAACCACCATGATAAGATATTTTCCCTGTTATGGTGCATTCAGCAAATCTTTCGTTTGCTCTCTTATACCTAGAGGCTCACGACCATCCGGTGACCGAAGACAAACCATCGACTCATCTGTGAAGAGAACATTACTCCACTGCTCGACAGTCCAATTTAAATTGTCTCTGACAAATCGTAGCCGCTCTCGTCGATGATGCCGAAGTAGTCGTGGTTTTTTTGCCGGTCTACGTGAACGGAGCTCAGCTTCATTTAACCTCCTTCTAACCGTTTTGTCACTAATATTAACTCAACGTGTCATTCGCAACTCATTTTTTAAAACCACGGCAGTGGCTCTTCTTCGGTCCCTTAAGGATCTTACCACAAGGAAGCGGTCGTCAGCTGCAATCGTTTTTCTCTTTCTTCCAGATCCTTGTCGTCTAGTGAAATTCCCTGTTTCCAAAAACCTATTCCAAGCATGACTGGTGGTCTAATAAAATAATGTAATTTGCAGAGTTTCATTTAAAAAATCGTATCTCTTTTAAAAAAAGAGATATCGTAATTAGTCAAAAAAAGAAAATGTTAGGAATACATGTAGCTTTATTCTAAAATTGACAGTATGAAAAATAATATCCTCATTATCTCCACTGAGTGTTTAAAACTTAGGACGAAAAAACACACATTGGGTCACTCGGTATAATATCGCCCTATCGAACATGACCAATAGATAAAAAAGTTCAGCAGATTCCTAATTAAATTATCTATAAAATGGCAAAAAAACTTAAAAAAAACTGATTCAAGATAAAGAAGTTATTAGGATTAAAGTTAGCAAAAAATTCAGGGTGCCGGTTTTATTTGTCCGGGAGTTTATATAGATTTTATTGCATTTAATCAGTTCCTACCTATGTCAATTCCTTTTCCGTTTATAGTTTATTTGGGTCTGGTGCACTTTAGGCCCTCGAAATTTCACAATTTTTAAAAGTACAATGGAAAGACCTGTTGACACATTAAAGACAAACAATTTATGGACGAGACTGTTTTTCTCTAAAAAAACAAGTTTATTTTACAGCTATTTTTATGCGAAAACGTACCGTTACGTTAGTCATTTCTAACAATGTTGCCATACTTGGTATAAAATATAAATTGATAAGGAATTGATTGAAATTCATAAGGGATTTTACTTTTTTGGGGCAGATTCAGTTAACAAATATTGGTTGAAAAAAAATGCTCTGGGAAACAACGAACAAACGGGTTGCCAATATAGGTACCTTTTAAAATCGATTGAATAGTAGTAGATAAGTTTTTTTAAATGTATAAATTGATAATACATTTGACAACGTTGCTTCTTTAATGTGACAACCGACAAGCTGTCGAAAATAGTTTCGATATTTTGTGGTTAAAAGAAAGCTGTTTGATATGATAAATTGCTACCATCGTATTTTTATATTACCATTAAGAACGAATTTTTTAAAAATAACCAGCCCTTTTTTTATTTAATTTTTGTTTCGCATATACTTTAGTAATCCGTATGGATAAGAAATGGGTAAGAAATATTCTATAATAAGGTACGCTTGCTGTAAAAAGCGTCACATAGGTACACTTCCTTGCATCACAATCTTAAATGATTTTTTGCTAATAACTTTGTAAAAAACGGTTCATCCATACATTTTTTTATATAGAATTACTCAAAATTAAATACTCTTTCAGTTTTTCGTTCAAAAATCCCCGTTTATTTTATATAAAATACCTAACTAATGAGATTTTGTACATTTTTTGTCAATAGACCATAAAAATCCTTATGCCATCTTGCCATCAAATATTGTGGCAAAAAAGGTAATAATTGTTTTCAAAACTATTTGAAATAGGTACTAGGTGTACATTACAAGCCAGTAAAGTACTATTTTACAGGGCGAGTCTTGTTGACGTACCTACCTACTTTTTGGTGCGGTGTGCGTACAATATTTTTTTACAATCAACACAAAACCAGTGGCTTACGAGAAATTTTTATATTGGCTTACTAAATTGGTATGTACACTGAGAAAAAGGATTAATTCCCAATACCCAGATATATTTCATCCAACTAAACTTAAAAAATTAAAGTTTAAATAAACGTCAAGTTTAAAACAATTATTATCATACATATTTATTTTGGCAGCCATATTTTATATACAATTATTAAAGACAGGATTTCTCAAACTACTTAGGTACTTATTGAAAAAAATTTGGTTTAAATTCCATTGAATATTTATAAATGCATTAATAAATGTTATTTGTAGAAAAATTGGTACGGTTATACAGCGTGCGCATTGGAAAATTTAGTCAAATTGCGCAATTCGCAACACATACATATTATAATAATGTACGCCAGCTTCCCGGCGCGGCGCGGCAATTCTAGAACCATATACCTACCTAGTAGATAACAACTAAAATATTAGATAATAAAATAGGTATAATAATTGATGACTTACTGACAAACACTGTACTAACATGGGTAACCCCCAGGTTTTTAATATTTCCCCCATTTCATCCATAACTATATTATTATAATTGGACCACTTGAAGACAAACAAAAGAAAATACCGACAGCCGACACCAACCCGCGCGCTTCGAATTAAATGCTTCGCGTGGCGGTCGTCTTTACGTTGGGACTCTAGCTGTAATTCTGGGAATCACCAACTAACTTGCCTACAGTAAAATTTAGTTCGCGGAACTCTGGCAAAATAAATTTATTTTGGAATATCTGTTTTATTTGCAGTATTAAATTATAATCTCTAGATTTCTTATAGCATACTATGCTAACAAATATCTGGATTCCTTGAATAAAATATTTATTAAGAAAATTGGAAGTTAATAATATTAGTAAACTGTAATTGATTGCATTAAACTTTTGTTAATTTAACCATATATATTCCAATTCGATTTTTTAGTTGCCCGAATTAATCAAAAATATTTTACAAAATTATGTCAAGAGTAATTTAGTATAGTGACCTATAATCTTATTTATCCAATTAAAAAATCAATACTAGAAATGTTAAAAATCGCTTAATTGCCACCAGAAAGAAATTTTTCTCAGTGTACCTATATGGTTTTAGATAAAAAATACTCTATAGTCCGAAAAATAATTTTTTAAAAATAACTATATAATAAATATAATTTGGTACATAATATTACTGATACCTAATACCTACCTATTTATGAATTGTTTTGCTGGCTAGGTCAATCTTACTTTGCAGAGACTGTTTAATACGTATAGCCTTCGGCAACTTGGAATGAGTTTCAGCCGTCGCGTCGGTGCATAGACAATTTACCTTTAGATACCTACAGCTTATCTCCTGCGCAAACAAAAGTTACGTTTTATGGGTGAAAAAATACGTCCGAGCGCATGACTCGTCGGTCAGCTGTCTTCATTCGGGGAACCTTCGTGCATGCGCACAAACCTCGTGTTATCGGCCGTCCTACTTTATCGACAATAATCGACGCGCTCAAAAATACTCTCCAGAACCGGCTCGGCCGCCATTTTTGTTGTTGTGTTTTAAGGTTTTTCTTCTCTGCGGATTTCTTGTAGTTTTCTAAAGTTTTCAGCTATCGGATCGGCTATCGTGGGTTGTGGGACTGGTGTTTAATATTTATGGATTTCTGGTTTTTGTGTAGTTTAGTTAGTGAATTGTGTTTGTGCTTTTAGTGACTCGGATTGTAATATAAACAATGACTAGTACTAGTTGCAGCCGTTGTATAATTGTATTATGCCCAAATAGGGGTAAAATAAACCCTCTATGGTGGCATATGAGCAAGAATTTAAATTTTAAAGCCCGGACCTGTCTATTTTCCCATTCGTCAAACGATAATGTTGCAGTGCGCATGTCTAATAGTTCCCAGTTTTGTTTACATGCGCGAGGCCATAAAACTGCCACATTCGTGATTATTGTTTGTTTATCTAAAGGTAAATTGTCTATGCGTCGGTGTCGTTTTAAATTAAGAATTACGTCTTCACCTTCAACCAACAATGTGACCGAACGGAAACAGCGCCCTGTAAATTGCTCTGGGTGTCGTAATCCCAAATAGCATAGGATGCTACTTTCGATGGCGCTATTCCCACCGAATAAGGGTGTCCATAGAGCGTTTTTCAGGGGGGGGGGGCAAAAACATAAACAATACTTTTTATATACAGTGTCACCAGTAAAGTCCGCATCATATGTGATTTTTTTTTATAATAGCTTTATTCGAAACTTGACTTTGGCATCAAGTTCTGCTTCGATCGAGATGAAAATTAAGCAAACAAATAGTAGTAACGTGATTCGCATTATCGGTCAAATTTTAATTTTTTTCAAAAAATAATTCAAAAGTGGGGTTATTTCTGAAAATATCAAAAAAAAGTTATAGAAATTTTTTAAATGCAGTTTCTAGCCCACATGCAAAATTTCAGCTGGATAAGATAATTTTTATTTTTTACCCATATTTTGTAAATTGCACCACTTTTGCAAAATAACACTCAACGTAACCTACATAAAACTTCTTAGTTTTGGCAATGCTTTATTTCAGATACATTTTTTTTAAAGTAGCGTTATATTAAATGTGTGCTACGAAATCAAAATTGGGCTATTAAAATTTGGTCGCATGTGATGCAAAGTTTATTTGTTTTTGACCCTGTATAAGGTAACTTCATAAAATAAATATTTTTGAAAACATAGTTTGTGTCTGAAAGTAATACACCTTATTATTAAGACAAAAAAGAACACAGTATCATCAGTAAAGTGGTCATTAAGTGAAAAATAAATTTTTGCTTAACCCAACGGAAAGTTTATCTATTTTCAACGATTTAATTTAAAATCTCATTATTTTATTTTTAATTTTTTTACTTTCAGTCACAAACTACGTTTTCAAAAATACGTATTTTATGAAGTTACCTTATACAGGGTCAAAAACAAATTAACTTTGCATCACATGCGACCAAATTTTAATAGCCCAATTTTGATTTTGTAGAAAAAGACACATTTAATATGACGCTAGTTTAAAGAAAATGTATCTGAAATAAAGCATTGTCAAAACTAAGAAATTTTATGTGTAGGTTGCGTTGAGTCTTATTTTGGAAAAGTGGTGCAATTTACAAAATATAGGTAAAAAATCAAAATTATCTTATCCAGCTGAAATTTTGCATGTGGGCTATAAACTGCATTTAAAAAAAATTATAACTTTTTCGATATTTTCAGAAATAACCCCACTTTTGAATTATTTTTTGAAAAAAATTAAAATTTGACAGAGAATGCGAATCACGTGACTACTATTTATTCGCCTAATTTTCATCTCAATCGATGCAGAACTTGATGCCAAAGTCAAATTTTGAATAAAGATATTAATAAAAAAAATCCCATATGATGCGGACTTTACTGGTGACACTGTATAAGACTATTTATTTAAGTTATGCCTAATGTATTAATTTATTGATATGTTTTTATAATGTAATTGTTCAGTTTAGTGATTTGTTGGTCTACTAACTAACCACTGTACTATTCAATATTTATACTGCATTATGAAATAAAATAGTAATGTCGGCGCAATGTCGGGGCAAGTGCCCGTTTTGCCCCCCCCCCCCCTATGGACGCCCTTGAATGCAAACCTACTGGTTACTGACTGAAAAGAGCATTTCCTTGATCATAAATAAAAACCTGAGATGTAGGAAACTAGACATAAAAACCTGAGATGTAGGAAACTAGACTGACGTAAAGAAATATATTTTCTATCCTATACATTTAAGTTTCGTTCGTCAACAACTATAAATGACCTGATTAGATGATTTGTTCTCGTATTTGGAATTTTTACCGCCAGCATCGATTCGTTATCTTTAACATCGTCAACTATTGTCATATTAGCTAATTCTTCCCGGCAGCACGCCCCAGTATTCAGTATTATACATTATATATTACTATACCATTATAACCAGTAAAATTACATGGAGGGTGTAATTACCCCTTTACCCCCGCCGCCCCCCCCTCCCGGTAAATCCGCCCTTGCTTCTAGCAAGAATTTGATACTGTCTTCTCTAACGTCTAAAGTCTTCAATTTTAATAAACAAGAAAAATATTATTTTTGTGTAACTATGTTTATTTTTGAAAGTCATTACAAGCAGGGGCGGTTCTAGACCAAAAATATTGGGGGGCCCACATTGGCGCAGCCACAATTTGTGGTAGCCTTCGCTTGATTGTATTTATCTCGAGATATTTTAAAGTTTTTTTCAGAAATGTTGGGGGTCCTGGGCCCCAGATAATTAAGTTTGTATTTTTGTATTAGTTAAAAACACATGGTATGTAACTTCAATATTAAATTAAATAAATTAAATCGTATTTGACAATTTATTGCTATGGAAGCAAGGAAACAAGCATGTCAAAAAGCTTACTTTTTATTACTTATAGGTATATGATATGCGTTTGTTTTATTTTGTCAAATGGGAAACGGAAAGCAAAAAAGAGGAACTGGAAAAGTACTTTGCGGGTCCTTCTTTCATTGCCATTACTTTCCGGTCTAGACCGACAAAATGATATTTTCCGCTTAGAAAACTCTAGAAAGATCTCGCTTTCCGGTCGATTAAATAAAAATAATTAATTAATAATAAAATAGTAAGCATGCAAGTGCAAAAATAGTCAGTTACTGACGTCAGACTTCTAAAAACACGTGTCTGTTTTGCTTATCTGTCATTTTTGTAAAAAAATGTGTGTAATATATTTAAATATATAGTGTAAATTATAATCTTATGTGGTTTTAACTTAATCTTAACATAGTATAAAAAAGTCGCTGTCGCTGTCTGTCCGTCCCTATACCTATATATGATTAAATCTTTAAAACTACGCAACGGATTTTGAAGCGGTTTTTTTTAAATAGATAGATTGATTCAAGGGGAAGGTTTTTATGTATAACTAGCGACCCGCCCCGGCTTCGCACGGGTACTATTTCAGAAAGAGGCATGCCGGGTACTAATATATCGGGTTTGTATTTATACCAGCGGGTTGCAACGCATGCCGATTACACGCTAGTAATTAATAAACCGGGACGTTTCCTGGTGTTTTTTTTCATAAACCATTGTGGATATTTATGTTTTTATTGCTCGTTGTAATATACGTTTCGTATTTATGTATGTAATACCCTAATAGCACACAGAAAAAAAAACTTGGTATATTGAGATAAGACTTATTATCTAATGAGAAATTTATTAAAATATATGTGCATTTTTTCTGATTTAGATAAAGTAGTAGTCAAATTTAAAAGACACATTATGCACAAGAAATAGTTTTTTCTTCTAACACAATATTTTCTAATTCAAATTAAACCTAATCTGAATTAGATTATACAACTTGCTAACAATTAAAAACACACAAAACGTTTGTTTATGTTTAATAATTTTAATCGTGTAGTTTAAACACATTATCTATTTATTTTCAAAAGAAGTGTTATTTAGTACTATAGGCATTTTTGTGTAGACTTAACAGAAAACTTTTTTAATTGACACGACTTTATTTTATGCCGTTGGTGCTTAACACATTTTTTAAATAGAATAGGTAATTATTTTGTTTAAAATAATCAAAAAACTTCTAGACGGTCATTTGTGAAATTATTTAACGTAAATAAGTTTTTAAGTACATTAGCAATCTAAAAAACATAACTTATGTGTTCGAAACAATATTTTGTTATATGTATTACAAACAATGCTTTTTGGAATAGACAAGGTTCTTAGCTGCACTGAAGACAAATTATTTTTATGCTTAACAAAAATTATTTTCTCAGACAGGTTCTATTAATATACGATTTACAGGAACATTCAGTTTACGTACGTGTGTCGTTTAGTTCGCACGGAGGGTGAATAGAGTCGGTTATTTTTTTTGTTTTATTGTGTATTGTGTTAAATGTTCAAGTGCTAATAATGGAAGAAACAAAAATATTACTGATTGAGTGGGACCTCGAAGAAATCGTGGAAGATTTGGTGGGTAAGTAAATTCCAATTTTATTCCGATAATTATTATAATTTTACGACAAATTTGCAATAATATAACGGTTCGATGAGAACAAAATAAAAAATACATAATTACTTTAAGTTAAATTTCAGGAACAACAAAAAGCAACAAGCATATTCTGAATATTGATGCTACTCCTGATGAAACGCTTACCAATACTAAACCTGCAAATAAAATTGTCACTAGCGCACAAATGGGAGACCTTTTCAATTCTACAAATACTGGCAAAAGCGTTTTAGAAGTTTATAAAAATTCTACCTTTCAACGGGCACATAGCCGATATTGTCATAAGAAATGAATTAGAAGGGCAGCCTGACAAAAGGATTAGTGGAACCAGATTCATGGAGTTATCTGAAATGGTAGTGGAGCTATTTCCGACAGAGTATAAGGTATCTATTTTTCTCTACATTTTGAACTACCTTTCCAATAATAAATATTTTGGTATACGCACCTATATGTCGCATCATCTAATCGTTTATTTTTTATTTTAGAATTTAAATTTCACATTTTTTATTTTAATTTTAGGAAATATACTTTTCGAAAGAAAAAGTTGAAAAAAATCAGAAAACTGAAACTGTGGCAAAAGGCAAATTCGTGTCAAAGTTGTATACTCTCAGAAGGAAGGTCATTTCGGGAGTGTGGCTTATTACCACAAGATGGAAAACCAAAATCAGACACCAATTTACCTACAGCTAATGAAGGTAAGAAACAGCATTAGCACATTGTTGATAAGTGCAGGCTTTGAAATTGTTTAAATTATTTTAACACTGAACATATCTTGTAATTACAGAAAACACGTACGAAGACATTATTTTGTGGATGAAAAACTCCATCGAACCATGGACAACAGTAGAAGAGAATTGGACTAAAACATCTAAAATAAGGACAAATGACCAATAACCCTGTACCTACATAAGAACTTTGTCTAAGCACGCAAGTGTACTTATCTACTCTAGCAAATTCCTGTTTTCGTGGTTTAGTAAAACACTTGTCTAATGTAGGTAGTAAATAAGTTCCCCCACACTAAGCTATTATACATACTATATGCCAGCACGTTTATTTTCTATTTAACAAAATAAAAATATTTATTACAACATATGATTTTCCTAAATTAGTAATTCTTTCGATGTAGGTTAGTGAATTGTCTCACTATTTTTTAATAAAACCCTTTTTTATCAGAACAAAATTTTCTTCTCTTTACTACATAATATTTTATTTAAAAGAACTAAGGACTTCTTCTTAAGGGCACAAATGTTTATCAATTCGTAATAATATATATTTTATAAATTAGATAATATGGTTACTTCTATTAGGTAAAGCAATTTTAGTAAAAACTTTGGATAAGGTAAATAAGGTTTTGTCTGTCCCTATAGTGCTTAAGTATTTATCTAATCTATACAAGTTTTTTTTTGTGTGCAAGAAACAATGTCGGTTTTATAATATTATAGTTTGCGATAATATTATTGAGTGAAAATGAAGCTTTAGATTGTTTTGATTGACAACAGCATTATTTTAAAATAATCATACTGAAAATAAAACTTGCAGTATTTCAGGGTGCAAATCAAATTACCATAGCTCCTTAAAACAAAAACTTAACAAGAAACATTATCTACCTTAAAATTTCCGGCCAGATATGATTAAAAAAAAATTATTAAAATCAATTCGCAGAGACAACTGGACACCATCAAAATAGTATGTAGTTTACTCCCTACATTTTATTGAAAATGGCATAATATTATACTTAATTCGCGAAGACGATTATCGTTTATCAAACGGTACTCATCATTTCAAAATCTATCGTTATTAAAATTTAGATTTATTAAATAAATCTATTTAAATTTCTTTTCAAAAAATGTATTAGAGTATTTTTTTTTGGAGCTTTTTGCTATATAAAACATGTTACTACTATTACTACTAGTTATCCAATAATAAGTACAAAGTCACGTTTTTATAACCCAATTGTAAATTATCCCATAATCAATAATAAAGCCTACAGGTGACTCTGTTTCTTAATAAACCCATTAAATTATCCTGCTGGCAGCAGCAATGGCTCGTGCTATATACTCAACAGATTTCATATGTTCGCTTTACAATCTATACCTGTAAGCATATGTTGCAGGAAATTAAAATTTGTGATACATTTACATTATCCTTTAAACTGCAGTGGCGTACGTGGGTTAAAAGAATACTTTAATGAGCGGTAACACCGCAGAGGGTCAATATTTATGTAGTTAATAATATGTTTACGTAATAGTCTAGTCTAGAGTAGTAGCGGATCTCCCATTAGGCTGGGTAGGCTGAAGCCTAGGGCCCCCGGCAAAAAGGGGCCCCGCAGGGGCCTCAATGAAAAACGGTCCAAATACCGATCTCATGACCGCTTGCATTATGTAATTATCAAAAATAAATAATAAAAAAAATCATTAATAAAAATCAAATTGGCAACAGTGATATAACAGAGGAGTGGTAATAGGCCAACTGTCAAATTTCGGGGAATTACCGATATCTCGTTTCAGACGCAGAGGCGACGAAATCATTTTTAATAGTTGATTTTGTGCTTTGTATTTATTAGCAAGCAATATTTTAAATTTAATCACTTTCTAAATTCATCGATTACTAATTTAGTTAGTCGTTAGTCGGATTTGAATCAGTTCATGCTGTTAATGTAAGTTATCAAAAAATACTGGATACCTACTCTTACTTATTTTATATATATTAAATGAAAGCAATGAAAAAGTTGATTGCAAATTAGAAGCAAATAGTTTATATAAAAAACTCACTAAGCGAGAAACAGCAGTTCTTTCCATAATATGGGAAGTAGTTTTAGAACGCTTTATTAGGGTGAACAAAATATTACAAACTCCAGGTTTAGATTTGTGCGAAGGATACACTTTACTCCATTCACTGCAGTTGTTTGCAGTACAGAAGTTAAAGAACATTTTAGTGATGCATATAAAAGAGTAAGAACAAAAATATTTCCAGGTGGAGTAAAACAAAAAGATAATATTCTTACCGGAAAGGAAAAATTTCGAATAGAGGTATTCAATGTTCTTTTAGATAAATTGGGGGAAGAACTTGAAAAAAGAAGTAGTGTATAGTGTGTATACAAAGAACTTGCAGACAAAATTAATTTTTTAATAAACTTGGGCAAAAAAAACTCGATTAATGAACCTAAATCAATGGAGTCCGTAATATCAATATATAAAAATGATATCGGGGAAGAACTCTTAAGTGAATGCACTCAATTCCAACATTATTTAAACATGGTACGGTTTAAACAAAATGAGTGTATTACGGCTTCCGAAGTGTTAACACTAATTTTTGAAAAAAACCTTATTGATATATTTCCAAATCTGTATACAATTCTTAAAATTTACTTAACGATACCAATATCAAGCTGTGAAGCGTGAAGCCGAAAGGTCCTTTTCGAAAATGGCATTTATAAAAAATAAATATAGGTCATCAATGATGGACGAGAGGCTAAATTGCCTTTCAATTTTGTCAATTGAGTATGATATCATGAGATCTATTTCATTTGAAGAAGCAATCCGCGAATACGTCACAGTTAAGTGCAGAAGACAACAGTTTTTTTAAATTTGTTATTGCTATGTAATTAGCTTTAATTTTAATAATGTTCTCGTTTTTTTTAAAGTTTAAATAGAATAGATTTTTATTTTTTACATTAGACGTTTTATTTGTTTTATAACAAAAAATAACTACATCATGGAAATAAAAAAAAAGCATTTCGGGGCCCCAAAAAACCACGATCCGCCCCTGGTCTAGAGTCTTAACCCAGTAGCAATGAAATAACGTTACTAAGTAGTACATACATACAATAATTTTGTTAATTTTCGTTTAATTTTGTGTAAACAACGATTATAATATATACTAACAATTTTAACTGGAATAAATTTGGTAACAATGAATACATTCATAATACTTGAAAATAAATACAGGTGCCTTTATACATTATCCAAGGATAAAAAAAGTAACCATACTTTTTTCAAATCCAAATGCATTGTATTCTAAGCTCCCAGAAATGGGCAGAGCTGGGTCGTATATAATTACTAAGTTGTTAAGTTGCTAGCTAGCTTCGACACCAAGTAGCTTCTACAGGGTTATCCAACCAAGACTAGACAAGGCGATTTTTTGACTTTTCCTGTACTTTTATAAAAAAAAACTGAAATAGCCATCTTAAGTCATTTTCTCCCGCGAATTCGAATATCTTCAGCAAAAAACAATTGAACGTCAAACAAAAGTACTAGGGGTCACTTTGATTTACATTTTTAAATTCCACATAAAATTATAATTATTTTTTATTAAATGCACTATTAGTCTATACTTCATAGTTTCCGAGATATTGACTCTCGAAAAGTGACATTTTTGAACTTTGACAGCTTATAACTTTCTAACAGTACGTCTTAGAGCAAAACGGCTTACATATCCCTATCTTCAATTTTTATTATCTTCCCAAAAAAATCAACTTCCGGTTAAACCGGATGTAACTCGAAAGAAGGAAATATAGTTGTTCCGGTTTAACTGGAAGTTGATTTTTTTGGGAAGATAATAAAAATTGAAGATAGGGACATGTAAGCCGTTTTGCTCTAAGACGTACTGTTAGAAAGTTATAAGCTGTCAAAGTTCAAAAATGTCACTTTTCGAGAGTCAATATCTCGGAAACTATGAAGTATAGACTAATAGTGCATTTAATAAAAAATAATTATAATTTTATGTGGAATTTAAAAATGTAAAAATATACAGGGTGTTCCATTTAAAAAAATATCAAAGTGACCCCTAGTACTTTTGTTTGATGTTCAATTGTTTTTTGCTGAAGATATTCGAATTCGCGGGAGAAAATGACTTAAGATGGCTATTTCAGTTTTTTTTATAAAAGTACAGGAAAAGTCAAAAAATCGCCTTGTCTAGTCTTGGTTGGATAACCCTGTACAAGCCAAGTAGGTACCTACTTATTTTTATGGGAAAGAAAGAAAAAACTAAAAGTCTTCCTCCACAAAATTTAATAGAATAAAAATTCTTTAGAGGTCTTTACATGTTTCGAACGTAGAAACGTTCATCATCAGGAGACAGAAAATTTATTTAATGCTGATTGTTTTAGCAGGAGAGAAAATGGTATAAAACCATAATGGAGCTTTTATGGAATTAAAAAATTGAAGTGTAGAAGTGACATAATAAGAAGAAAATTGAAAAGGTTAAAACATATGGAGTATGTGAAAAAGTCAGTAAAGGAGGTCTAAACCAACTAAATAGACTGGGGAAGAAGAAAAAGGCCTTCTAGAAAGAAGGTGTCGAGAGTTATTTAAAAATTCTTCTAGTATGCACACCTGCAGAAATATAAAGTTATTTCCTTCAAAAACTATCGCGGCAGAACGAAGAAAAACATTTTCAAATTTTCAAATCTGCATGAAGATAATATATTATTACTGTTTAGTGTTCCACCAATATTCCAGCATATCTACACCTGCACCGTAAACACTTATCCATGATACCCACACATTAACAGAGCAACGTCCACTGGTTTGCTTTTTTTGAGTATACTTCTCGTCATATCGGGAATTTGGTGGTCTATATACACGAATCCTTCCATTGTATGTAGACTGAAAAGTTTACTCATCGGAAAAGATAACATTTTACCAAAAAAAATCATTTTCTGGTAAATATTGCATAGCAAACCCAATTCTTTGTTCCTTATCACTATTTTTTAAAAATGGTTTGGATGCAGCTGCTCGATTTCTTAATTCGGAACATTGTCTTACTCGGCGTTGCGCAGTTCTAGATGAAGCAGGGAATCCTGTTATGTGCATAGTGGATACTGCAGTTTTAAATGGATTTTGCCTTAAATACTCCACCAAATTTCGGTCTTCTTCATTTGATGATTTTCTATTATTTAAACCAGACCCAACAGACCTTTCAAGTGTTTGATGATAGCGTCATTTTTTTACAATTCCTTGAACAGTACTTTTAGGTACTCTAAAATGATCAGCTATTTTTCCATAAGACCACCCTATTTCTACAAAAAATATTATTCTTGCTTTTTCAATAATACTTAATAGGAAGTAACCCCTTTACCACAATGAAAATTGCCGAACGTTTTGCTGGTCAAACGAAAAGAAAAAACAAAAATTGGTATTTAGAAAATAAATTCTACTTTAAATACCCCATCCAGAAAAGTAAATGACGATCGAAAATATTGCAAAATTTTTTTTTTTTAATTTTTTTTATTTCTAGTAATTTTGTAATATCTTAAACAATTCTTTATTGGTCAAAAGCAAAATGACTTTCCCGGGTGTAGAATGTTGTACCAAACAATTTTTCTTAAAGCCATTTTTCAATATCGGCCTTACTTCTTTCTCAAAAACGTTGGGCGCGTAAAGTGAATTTAAGCGTGTAAAGTGGATCATATCAATTATAACCTCAAAAATACAAATTCCAACTATATAATGTTAATTAGGCATTGTTTATAGTGCAGTTGTTATAAACATTTAATGTCACTGTACTTGTGTCGGACGCGTTAACCTTAAATTCAGGCATAGTTTGAGTATTTTTTAAAGACATAGTATGCGAAACTTTGTGATAGCTGACCACAGAATCCAATCCATTTTTAATCAGGCTTGGTTGAAAAGCAGTTTCCACACCTTCAATTGTCGATCTTGATGTTCCAGGTAAGGGTGTAGCAATATTATCAATATTATCTATTAATGAAGGTGTTAAACTAGAAGAGAGTCTCTACGCTACATCCATTTTCGCTTTTAAAGAACCTTCAATATAGCCTTCAGCCACGGCTGAAGACTTCCATCCCCCGTGCCTTTTAATGGTAACCAATCGCGTGGCCAGTAAAACATTCTGGATTTGGTTTGCACAGGTATTTTGCAATAAGGCTAGTAGCTTTTCTCATTGTATTTAGACCTACAGGTGAGTTTATGCAATGCCCATTTCTATACGTAAGAAAAAATCTTGATGTTGTAAGATTTTTAGGACATAAATCAAAATATTGTCTAATCAAATTAATCCATAATTGATCTATTATAAGAAACATTCTTGGTACACGTGTTTTAGTTTTGGGAATGTGTACTGTAATAGAAGCAACCTTAAAGTGAATGTATTTTACATCCATATTTGTCAGTTCTTCTCTCCGGCATGCTCCATTAATGAATTTCCCATAAGTAAAGCAACCTAGAATTTACATAGTTACTTCTATTGTATTTGGATAGCTGCCTACCTACTGTTCATACGATAGAATAGAAATTGGTGTAATTTAAGAATGTCTGTTCTCCAACTTTATTGGTAAAATTTTTTTTTTTATAAAACCTGTGAAATTGTACAAAACAAAATGCATATAGATATGTAATGTAAATACTACTTACTTTTAATCCTAAATAACTGCTATTATCAGCCCCATTTATAAACTTATTAATATCATCTAAGTCTAATACAAGAGACTTTTTGGGTTTGTAGCCCACAGATTTTTTTTTTAACAATAATTGCAGTCTAGCATAATCCTTTATATCTATGTTCTTGTCAATATTAATAAAAGCTCTTAATTTTGAGTATAAGGACCACAGGGGTCGATGACATTTTGGTTTTACTTTCTTCCTCGAAATAAGCTAGTAAAACATTTTCAGAAATCTTACAAACGCCCTTTGTATTACACCAACTTGTGAACGTCTCATAGTCCTTTTCATACATTTTCCGGGATTTTTCTGGTAACAGTTGATTGATAGATTTATGTGCAATATCCCTTAACTCGGGAGGAGTTAAACTTAAATTATCTTGCTCCATAATATTTTCTTAATATAAATGAAAATTTAAAACACAAATTTCGTGGCAATTTGACTGACACAATTTAAAATTTATTTATTTTCACGGCAAGCTTGATAAAAAAATTGTAATAGTGTTACCAACATAAATTTTGGACATAAAAATTTATAAATTTTGAAGGGTTTGTTTTCTTTTTAAATATGTGTTTATTTATTTAAAAAAACGACAAATTAGAAGAAGTAGTATAAAGCACATGTTTTATAAAGCCATTATAGCACTTGTCCCTTTAACATGGACCCGTGCTATGATATAATGCTTTATAAAACGTGTACTTTAATATACTATTGTGTGATACTAAACAATCTATCTCCACCTCCACCTCTGGAAGAAACTAAAGAATAGCTTACTATCTTACTATAACGATAATGTTATTTATTGACGGCGGGTGTCAACTTTCGAAGAAATTTAATATATTATACCCTGGGGGAGACACTATTAAGGTATAATTTGAGTGCTCCTCGATAAGATATATATCTTCGTCAAGGCAGGGATATTTCTTTATTTTGGTTTTTAATTCAGATCTGTCGACATATGCAAGTTAATTAACAAATATAATTAGGTATCCTTTGTTACCTTTAAAAAGTATTATTAAAGAAGATTTTTATCTTAATGGCCTAAATACTCATTATAATTCGCAAAATTACAAACAATATAACAAAAATTGTTTCTCTAAAGTAGTGGTCGGGATTTCTTCCTTATTTTTTGCCACTAAACTCTTACTATAATTTTGAAGAAGAACTCCATACTTAAAGTGGAGTAATGTTACAGAGTATTTTTCCTTTTATTACTTGGAGCATTTATCATGTTTCTCGTCACCATCTTAGAACGTTAAGTAGATAAGCACCTTTAAAGTTCTTATATAATATATAGATATAAATATATTTCATTCCCCTGAAGATGACTGTATTTACAGTAGAAACATGTAGAGAATTAACCAGTTATTCATTTTTAGTTAATCGAATATACTAGTAGAGGACGACTTACTTTTAGACATTTCTCTCCCTTCATATATTATTTTTTCGTTATTATGTAGATAATATTAAAAAATGTATTAGTTAGTTAATCAGAATCTGAATCGCTAGAATCATCTTTTTTATGCAAATATGACTCTTTAGTTCCTAACTTTTTGATCATAATATTTATATATACAGGATCCTGTAATAGTGCGTCACTTCCGTAGCTCCTATAGGTATACGAATTTAGTTAGGAATTTCATTCATACGCTAACTTATACTGTATCATACGGGGTACTTCAGGAAACTATTTTTTCATATACAGGGTTCAAAAAAGTGTGGTCATAAAAAGTTGTGATTTTCTAAATGGGATACCCCATATTTTTTTGCATATTTAGATTTAAGCTATTGTCCTTTATAAATGCCTAAAATTTTGTTTGATTTGCTTTGGTAGTTTAAGAGCAATCAATTAAAAACTAAAAAAAAATTATTTTGAAGTCGTTATTAAAATTTAGATTTATTAAATAAATCTATTTAAATTTCTTTTCAAAAAATGTATTAGAGTATTTTTTTTTGGAGCTTTTTGCTATATAAAACATGTTACTACTATTACTACTAGTTATCCAATAATAAGTACAAAGTCACGTTTTTATAACCCAATTGTAAATTATCCCATAATCAATAATAAAGCCTACAGGTGACTCTGTTTCTTAATAAACCCATTAAATTATCCTGCTGGCAGCAGCAATGGCTCGTGCTATATACTCAACAGATTTCATATGTTCGCTTTACAATCTATACCTGTAAGCATATGTTGCAGGAAATTAAAATTTGTGATACATTTACATTATCCTTTAAACTGCAGTGGCGTACGTGGGTTAAAAGAATACTTTAATGAGCGGTAACACCGCAGAGGGTCAATATTTATGTAGTTAATAATATGTTTACGTAATAGTCTAGTCTAGAGTAGTAGCGGATCTCCCATTAGGCTGGGCAGGCTGAAGCCTAGGGCCCCCGGCAAAAAGGGGCCCCGCAGGGGCCTCAATGAAAAACGGTCCAAATACCGATCTCATGACCGCTTGCATTATGTAATTATCAAAAATAAATAATAAAAAAAATCATTAATAAAAATCAAATTGGCAACAGTGATATAACAGAGGAGTGGTAATAGGCCAACTGTCAAATTTCGGGGAATTACCGATATCTCGTTTCAGACGCAGAGGCGACGAAATCATTTTTAATAGTTGATTTTGTGCTTTGTATTTAGTAGCAAGCAATATTTTAAATTTAATCACTTTCTAAATTCATCGATTACTAATTTAGTTAGTCGTTAGTCGGATTTGAATCAGTTCATGCTGTTAATGTAAGTTATCAAAAAATACTGGATACCTACTCTTACTTATTTTATATATATTAAATGAAAGCAATGAAAAAGTTGATTGCAAATTAGAAGCAAATAGTTTATATAAAAAACTCACTAAGCGAGAAACAGCAGTTCTTTCCATAATATGGGAAGTAGTTTTAGAACGCTTTATTAGGGTGAACAAAATATTACAAACTCCAGGTTTAGATTTGTGCGAAGGATACACTTTACTCCATTCACTGCAGTTGTTTGCAGTACAGAAGTTAAAGAACATTTTAGTGATGCATATAAAAGAGTAAGAACAAAAATATTTCCAGGTGGAGTAAAACAAAAAGATAATATTCTTACCGGAAAGGAAAAATTTCGAATAGAGGTATTCAATGTTCTTTTAGATAAATTGGGGGAAGAACTTGAAAAAAGAAGTAGTGTATAGTGTGTATACAAAGAACTTGCAGACAAAATTAATTTTTTAATAAACTTGGGCAAAAAAAACTCGATTAATGAACCTAAATCAATGGAGTCCGTAATATCAATATATAAAAATGATATCGGGGAAGAACTCTTAAGTGAATGCACTCAATTCCAACATTATTTAAACATGGTACGGTTTAAACAAAATGAGTGTATTACGGCTTCCGAAGTGTTAACACTAATTTTTGAAAAAAACCTTATTGATATATTTCCAAATCTGTATACAATTCTTAAAATTTACTTAACGATACCAATATCAAGCTGTGAAGCGTGAAGCCGAAAGGTCCTTTTCGAAAATGGCATTTATAAAAAATAAATATAGGTCATCAATGATGGACGAGAGGCTAAATTGCCTTTCAATTTTGTCAATTGAGTATGATATCATGAGATCTATTTCATTTGAAGAAGCAATCCGCGAATACGTCACAGTTAAGTGCAGAAGACAACAGTTTTTTTAAATTTGTTATTGCTATGTAATTAGCTTTAATTTTAATAATGTTCTCGTTTTTTTTAAAGTTTAAATAGAATAGATTTTTATTTTTTACATTAGACGTTTTATTTGTTTTATAACAAAAAATAACTACATCATGGAAATAAAAAAAAAGCATTTCGGGGCCCCAAAAAACCACGATCCGCCCCTGGTCTAGAGTCTTAACCCAGTAGCAATGAAATAACGTTACTAAGTAGTACATACATACAATAATTTTGTTAATTTTCGTTTAATTTTGTGTAAACAACGATTATAATATATACTAACAATTTTAACTGGAATAAATTTGGTAACAATGAATACATTCATAATACTTGAAAATAAATACAGGTGCCTTTATACATTATCCAAGGATAAAAAAAGTAACCATACTTTTTTCAAATCCAAATGCATTGTATTCTAAGCTCCCAGAAATGGGCAGAGCTGGGTCGTATATAATTACTAAGTTGTTAAGTTGCTAGCTAGCTTCGACACCAAGTAGCTTCTACAGGGTTATCCAACCAAGACTAGACAAGGCGATTTTTTGACTTTTCCTGTACTTTTATAAAAAAAAACTGAAATAGCCATCTTAAGTCATTTTCTCCCGCGAATTCGAATATCTTCAGCAAAAAACAATTGAACGTCAAACAAAAGTACTAGGGGTCACTTTGATTTACATTTTTAAATTCCACATAAAATTATAATTATTTTTTATTAAATGCACTATTAGTCTATACTTCATAGTTTCCGAGATATTGACTCTCGAAAAGTGACATTTTTGAACTTTGACAGCTTATAACTTTCTAACAGTACGTCTTAGAGCAAAACGGCTTACATATCCCTATCTTCAATTTTTATTATCTTCCCAAAAAAATCAACTTCCGGTTAAACCGGATGTAACTCGAAAGAAGGAAATATAGTTGTTCCGGTTTAACTGGAAGTTGATTTTTTTGGGAAGATAATAAAAATTGAAGATAGGGACATGTAAGCCGTTTTGCTCTAAGACGTACTGTTAGAAAGTTATAAGCTGTCAAAGTTCAAAAATGTCACTTTTCGAGAGTCAATATCTCGGAAACTATGAAGTATAGACTAATAGTGCATTTAATAAAAAATAATTATAATTTTATGTGGAATTTAAAAATGTAAAAATATACAGGGTGTTCCATTTAAAAAAATATCAAAGTGACCCCTAGTACTTTTGTTTGATGTTCAATTGTTTTTTGCTGAAGATATTCGAATTCGCGGGAGAAAATGACTTAAGATGGCTATTTCAGTTTTTTTTATAAAAGTACAGGAAAAGTCAAAAAATCGCCTTGTCTAGTCTTGGTTGGATAACCCTGTACAAGCCAAGTAGGTACCTACTTATTTTTATGGGAAAGAAAGAAAAAACTAAAAGTCTTCCTCCACAAAATTTAATAGAATAAAAATTCTTTAGAGGTCTTTACATGTTTCGAACGTAGAAACGTTCATCATCAGGAGACAGAAAATTTATTTAATGCTGATTGTTTTAGCAGGAGAGAAAATGGTATAAAACCATAATGGAGCTTTTATGGAATTAAAAAATTGAAGTGTAGAAGTGACATAATAAGAAGAAAATTGAAAAGGTTAAAACATATGGAGTATGTGAAAAAGTCAGTAAAGGAGGTCTAAACCAACTAAATAGACTGGGGAAGAAGAAAAAGGCCTTCTAGAAAGAAGGTGTCGAGAGTTATTTAAAAATTCTTCTAGTATGCACACCTGCAGAAATATAAAGTTATTTCCTTCAAAAACTATCGCGGCAGAACGAAGAAAAACATTTTCAAATTTTCAAATCTGCATGAAGATAATATATTATTACTGTTTAGTGTTCCACCAATATTCCAGCATATCTACACCTGCACCGTAAACACTTATCCATGATACCCACACATTAACAGAGCAACGTCCACTGGTTTGCTTTTTTTGAGTATACTTCTCGTCATATCGGGAATTTGGTGGTCTATATACACGAATCCTTCCATTGTATGTAGACTGAAAAGTTTACTCATCGGAAAAGATAACATTTTACCAAAAAAAATCATTTTCTGGTAAATATTGCATAGCAAACCCAATTCTTTGTTCCTTATCACTATTTTTTAAAAATGGTTTGGATGCAGCTGCTCGATTTCTTAATTCGGAACATTGTCTTACTCGGCGTTGCGCAGTTCTAGATGAAGCAGGGAATCCTGTTATGTGCATAGTGGATACTGCAGTTTTAAATGGATTTTGCCTTAAATACTCCACCAAATTTCGGTCTTCTTCATTTGATGATTTTCTATTATTTAAACCAGACCCAACAGACCTTTCAAGTGTTTGATGATAGCGTCATTTTTTTACAATTCCTTGAACAGTACTTTTAGGTACTCTAAAATGATCAGCTATTTTTCCATAAGACCACCCTATTTCTACAAAAAATATTATTCTTGCTTTTTCAATAATACTTAATAGGAAGTAACCCCTTTACCACAATGAAAATTGCCGAACGTTTTGCTGGTCAAACGAAAAGAAAAAACAAAAATTGGTATTTAGAAAATAAATTCTACTTTAAATACCCCATCCAGAAAAGTAAATGACGATCGAAAATATTGCAAAATTTTTTTTTTTTAATTTTTTTTATTTCTAGTAATTTTGTAATATCTTAAACAATTCTTTATTGGTCAAAAGCAAAATGACTTTCCCGGGTGTAGAATGTTGTACCAAACAATTTTTCTTAAAGCCATTTTTCAATATCGGCCTTACTTCTTTCTCAAAAACGTTGGGCGCGTAAAGTGAATTTAAGCGTGTAAAGTGGATCATATCAATTATAACCTCAAAAATACAAATTCCAACTATATAATGTTAATTAGGCATTGTTTATAGTGCAGTTGTTATAAACATTTAATGTCACTGTACTTGTGTCGGACGCGTTAACCTTAAATTCAGGCATAGTTTGAGTATTTTTTAAAGACATAGTATGCGAAACTTTGTGATAGCTGACCACAGAATCCAATCCATTTTTAATCAGGCTTGGTTGAAAAGCAGTTTCCACACCTTCAATTGTCGATCTTGATGTTCCAGGTAAGGGTGTAGCAATATTATCAATATTATCTATTAATGAAGGTGTTAAACTAGAAGAGAGTCTCTACGCTACATCCATTTTCGCTTTTAAAGAACCTTCAATATAGCCTTCAGCCACGGCTGAAGACTTCCATCCCCCGTGCCTTTTAATGGTAACCAATCGCGTGGCCAGTAAAACATTCTGGATTTGGTTTGCACAGGTATTTTGCAATAAGGCTAGTAGCTTTTCCCATTGTATTTAGACCTACAGGTGAGTTTATGCAATGCCCATTTCTATACGTAAGAAAAAATCTTGATGTTGTAAGATTTTTAGGACATAAATCAAAATATTGTCTAATCAAATTAATCCATAATTGATCTATTATAAGAAACATTCTTGGTACACGTGTTTTAGTTTTGGGAATGTGTACTGTAATAGAAGCAACCTTAAAGTGAATGTATTTTACATCCATATTTGTCAGTTCTTCTCTCCGGCATGCTCCATTAATGAATTTCCCATAAGTAAAGCAACCTAGAATTTACATAGTTACTTCTATTGTATTTGGATAGCTGCCTACCTACTGTTCATACGATAGAATAGAAATTGGTGTAATTTAAGAATGTCTGTTCTCCAACTTTATTGGTAAAATTTTTTTTTTTATAAAACCTGTGAAATTGTACAAAACAAAATGCATATAGATATGTAATGTAAATACTACTTACTTTTAATCCTAAATAACTGCTATTATCAGCCCCATTTATAAACTTATTAATATCATCTAAGTCTAATACAAGAGACTTTTTGGGTTTGTAGCCCACAGATTTTTTTTTTAACAATAATTGCAGTCTAGCATAATCCTTTATATCTATGTTCTTGTCAATATTAATAAAAGCTCTTAATTTTGAGTATAAGGACCACAGGGGTCGATGACATTTTGGTTTTACTTTCTTCCTCGAAATAAGCTAGTAAAACATTTTCAGAAATCTTACAAACGCCCTTTGTATTACACCAACTTGTGAACGTCTCATAGTCCTTTTCATACATTTTCCGGGATTTTTCTGGTAACAGTTGATTGATAGATTTATGTGCAATATCCCTTAACTCGGGAGGAGTTAAACTTAAATTATCTTGCTCCATAATATTTTCTTAATATAAATGAAAATTTAAAACACAAATTTCGTGGCAATTTGACTGACACAATTTAAAATTTATTTATTTTCACGGCAAGCTTGATAAAAAAATTGTAATAGTGTTACCAACATAAATTTTGGACATAAAAATTTATAAATTTTGAAGGGTTTGTTTTCTTTTTAAATATGTGTTTATTTATTTAAAAAAACGACAAATTAGAAGAAGTAGTATAAAGCACATGTTTTATAAAGCCATTATAGCACTTGTCCCTTTAACATGGACCCGTGCTATGATATAATGCTTTATAAAACGTGTACTTTAATATACTATTGTGTGATACTAAACAATCTATCTCCACCTCCACCTCTGGAAGAAACTAAAGAATAGCTTACTATCTTACTATAACGATAATGTTATTTATTGACGGCGGGTGTCAACTTTCGAAGAAATTTAATATATTATACCCTGGGGGAGACACTATTAAGGTATAATTTGAGTGCTCCTCGATAAGATATATATCTTCGTCAAGGCAGGGATATTTCTTTATTTTGGTTTTTAATTCAGATCTGTCGACATATGCAAGTTAATTAACAAATATAATTAGGTATCCTTTGTTACCTTTAAAAAGTATTATTAAAGAAGATTTTTATCTTAATGGCCTAAATACTCATTATAATTCGCAAAATTACAAACAATATAACAAAAATTGTTTCTCTAAAGTAGTGGTCGGGATTTCTTCCTTATTTTTTGCCACTAAACTCTTACTATAATTTTGAAGAAGTACTCCATACTCAAAGTGGAGTAATGTTACAGAGTATTTTTCCTTTTATTACTTGGAGCATTTATCATGTTTCTCGTCACCATCTTAGAACGTTAAGTAGATAAGCACCTTTAAAGTTCTTATATAATATATAGATATAAATATATTTCATTCCCCTGAAGATGACTGTATTTACAGTAGAAACATGTAGAGAATTAACCAGTTATTCATTTTTAGTTAATCGAATATACTAGTAGAGGAAGACTTACTTTTAGACATTTCTCTCCCTTCATATATTATTTTTTCGTTATTATGTAGATAATATTAAAAAATGTATTAGTTAGTTAATCAGAATCTGAATCGCTAGAATCATCTTTTTTATGCAAATATGACTCTTTAGTTCCTAACTTTTTGATCATAATATTTATATATACAGGATCCTGTAATAGTGCGTCACTTCCGTAGCTCCTATAGGTATACGAATTTAGTTAGGAATTTCATTCATACGCTAACTTATACTGTATCATACGGGGTACTTCAGGAAACTATTTTTTCATATACAGGGTTCAAAAAAGTGTGGTCATAAAAAGTTGTGATTTTCTAAATGGGATACCCCATATTTTTTTGCATATTTAGATTTAAGCTATTGTCCTTTATAAATGCCTAAAATTTTGTTTGATTTGCTTTGGTAGTTTAAGAGCAATCAATTAAAAACTAAAAAAAAAATTATTTTGAAGTCGTGGAAAAAATATCAAAAAAACAATCTAAAATTAGTTTTCAATCACGGTATTAAGTGAGTTTAATGACAAGGGGTTTAAAGATACTATGAATCGAATAGTATTTATCTATTTTATACAGGGTGTTCATAAAGGGGTTTCAAAAATGACACATTTCAAACCTATTTTTCTCAACTTTTCCAGATGGAACACCCTGTATATTATTTCGGTATTTTATATAAAATACACAAGCAATTTTTTTTAGTAGTTGAAGCATATAAGTTATTTCCAGCCGTTTTCGAAATAAATGCAAATTTCATAAATTATGTTGATTAAACAGAGTTTATTTTTAAAATTGAGCGTAGGCGACTAGACTAATAATTAAAAACCACAGTAATTATTCAAAATGTCTTCCATTTTGTTCTGTGCACAAGTCAACATGTTTTTAAAAAGATCTGTTTACTTTCCTTTTAACATTTCAATTGCTATACCAGCCAAGAGGATAAACCTTACTAATGAACAGTAAGGTTTATCCCTAAAACCCAAAGTAGGCATTGAAGTAAAACATGGATTCTTATACATAGTTTGACAAGTTCTTTAATTTCTTTTAAAAAGGTGTAATATCGGCCGAATAAATTATAAGAAATTAAAATGAATTTCAATAAAGATGAGTTGGTCGATATGATTTTTGTACTTGGCGAGAGCGAAAAAAATTGCTTGTTAGCAACTAGAATTTATGCATCACGTTATCCAGAAAAAAGGCACCCGAAAAAAAAACGTTTTAAAAGATTATTACTAAGATTTGTTGAAACAGGAAATGTTGTGTATACAAAAGAAGAAAGTTTGCTAGCAATTCATGTTAAGGGAAGTAAATAGATCTTTTGGAAAGCATGTTGGCTTGTGCACAGAACAAAATGGAAGACATTTTGAACAATTTCATTTATTTTCATTTCATTTATTCATTTTAACGGTACATGCTTTACAACTCAATATACATTTCAATCCTTATGCTAATTTTAATTTATCTTTATTGTATTGCACCTAGATTACTATACAACCTGTATGTGCAAAAGAAAACGAAAAAATAAAATATATAGGTACCTAGATATAATCATGTTTATAAGTTAAACTTAATAGTAGACATTACTAAATTTCATAGTTTAGAGACTACTTAATTAAGGGAAAAATTTAGAGAAGAAAAAATTTAGAGAAGAAAAAAAAAACAACAAGCGAAAAATAGAAAATTGATAATGACAATCACAGCAGGCCAAGAAATGTCCTATAATTTCTAAAAATAAGTGGCCGACACATCCTGGCAAATCTTTTATAAATTAATATATTTTTTATGCTGATTGGTAGCAAGTTAAACAACTTCGGACCTAAACTAGTCATAAATCTTTGGTTACCATCTTTTCTATAAAAAGGAACAACTAAGTTCTGGTTTGATATTTGTCTAGTCTGATATGAGTGCTCCAGGCTTGCTTGCAAATTTTTATTTTTATATAAAAAAAGACAAATGTTATAGAAATACAACATTCGAATATTTAAGATATATTCGTTGTATAGCTGATCAGTTGGATAGCGTTTCTCTTTTTGAAAAATAACTTTCAATACGTAGTTTTGTACTGTGTTTAGAGGTTCCAGAGCATTAGCATACAGACCACCCCACACAACTATGGCATACTGTAGAATAGATTCAACCAAAGCTCTATAATATATTGACACAATTAACTCTTTGTTCATGAATTTGCGTAGCTCATAAAACTTGTAAACCAACCTTCTTGCTTTAATAACCAAGCTATTTACATGTTTGGACCATTTTAGGTTTTTATCGACTATAACGCCCAGATATTTAATTTGATTAACTTCATTAATTTTAAGTTCTGCTGTTGGTAACTGCAAATAATTGAAATTAGGTCTGTTGACATCCGTAAGAGAGAACGCGATATAGTTTGTCTTGTCTATGTTAAGGGTTAATTCATTGAAGTCTAGCCATTTTTTTACCATTGCAGTACCAAGTTCTGCCTTGGTCTTTACCCTTTCCCAGGTATCATCACTGAAAACTAAAACCGTGTCGTCTGCATATGATATAATAAGACCTTGTATATTGTTTTTCAATAGAGAATTAATATAGAGGATGAAGAGGAGCGGTCCCAGGACAGTGCCTTGTGGGATGCCAAGTTGAATTTTCTGACTCTCACTCAATTGGTTCCTTACCCTAACCTGCTGGGTTCTATCTTCCAAATAGCTGCGGACAACACAGTACCCCTAATGCCACAGCATTCAAGTATCTCTAGCAGTTTTTCGTGAGGCACCGTGTCGAAAGCCTTCGCAAGGTCTAAAAAGACACCTATGCATTTTTTGTTGTTGTCTAGGGCTGATTTTATAGAATCAACAAGTTTATATATAGCATGGTCCGTGCTGAGACCTTTCCGGAACCCAAACTGATTTTCATTCAGAATTTTGTTTCTTACTAGAAAGTTGAATAATCTATCCTTGAGGCATTTTTCTAGTAGTTTGGTGAATGTGCTAATCAAACTTATGGGGCGATAATTGCTTATTTCGGTTTTGCTGCCAGATTTATGTATTGGAACGACGATTGATTTTTTAAAATCATTTGGACCATGCCATGCTGAAAGATCAGGTTAATGATGTGTACAAGCGGATCAACAATGTCCAAGTGATGGTATTTTATGAGTCTGGCACTGATGTCATCATATCCCGGGGAACTACCATTTTTGAGCGATGATATATGCAAAATCAGTTCACTTCTATCAACTGGCCTCAGAAACATGTTTTCAGTAATGCGCTCGTTATTGTAGCTTATTGTATAATGTTCAGGCGGTTGTATTTTGGCTGCCATTTGTTGTCCTATCTGTATGAAATAATTATTGCAATAGTCAGCCATCAGTTTTGTGCTCTCAAACTGTTTGTTTTCATTATTTTTGTCTAATATGTTTATGTCAATATTTTTATGTTGATTTGCATTTGTCGCTTCATTTATTATATTATAAATTTTCTTCATGTCATTCCTGTGGCTATTTACAATCTCACGGTAGTATCTGGCCTTTGCTTCGTTTATAATTTTTTTTAAACTGTTTCTGTATGTTTATTACTGTAGTTTTTAATTATTAGTCTAGTCACCTACGCTTTTATTTAAAAACAAACTCTGTTTAATCAACATAATTTATGAAATTTGCATTTATTTCGAAAACGGCTGGAAATAACTTATATGCTTCAACTACAAAAAAAAATTGCTTGTGTATTTTATATAAAATACCGAAATAATATACAGGGTGTTCCATCTGGAAAGGATGAGAAAAATAGGTTTGAAATGTGTCACTTTTGAAACCTTATTATGAACACCCTGTATAAAATAGATAAATACTAGGTATTCGATTCATAGTATCTTTAAACCTCTTGTCATTAAACTCACTGAATACCGTGGTTGAAAAACTAATTTTAGATTGTTTTTTTGATATTTTTTTCACGACTTCAAAATATTTTTTTTTTAGTTTTTAATTGATTGCTCTTAAACTACCAAAGCAAATCAAACAAAATTTTAGGTATTTATAAAGGACAATAGCTTAAATCTAAATATGCAAAAAAATATGGGGTATCCCATTTAAAAAATCACAACTTTTTATGACCACACATTTTTGGGCCACCATGCATATGAAAAAATGTTTTCCTGAAGTACCCCGTATGATACAGTATAAGTTAGCGTATAAATGAAAGTCTTAACTAAATTCGTATAGGAGCTATGGAAGCCTGACGCACTATTGCAGGACCCTGTATAGGTACAGTGTCACCAGTAAAGTCCGCATCATATGGGATTTTTTTTTATTAATAGCTTTATTCGAAATTTGACTTTGGCATCAAGTTCTGCTTCGATCGAGATGAAAATTAAGCAAAAAAATAGTAGTCACGTGATTTTAATTTTTTCCAAAACATAATTCAAAAGTGGGGTTATTTCTGGAAATATCGAAAAAAATTATAAAAAAAAGTTTTTTTAAATGCAGTTTCTAGCCCACATGCAAAATTTCAGCTGGATAATTTTGATTTTTTACCTATATTTTGTAAATTGCATCACTTTTGCAAAATAAGACTCAACGCAACCTACATAAAACTTCTTAGTTTTGACAATGCTTTATTTCAGAAACATTTTCTTTAAAGTAGCTCCATATTAAATGTGTGTTTTTCTACAAAATCAAAATTGGGCTATTAAAATATGGTAGCATGTGATGCAAAGTTCATTTGTTTTTGACCCTGTATAAGGTAACTCCATAAAAATAAGTATTTTTGAAAACGTAGTTTGTGTCTGAAAGTAAAAAAAAATAAAGGTGTTTTAAATTAAATCGTTGAAAATAGATAAACTTTACGTTAAGTTAAACTAAAATTTATTTTTCACTTAATGAACACTTTACTGATGACACTGTTTTCTTTTTTGTCTTAATATTAAGGTGTATTACTTTTAGACACAAACTACGTTTTTAAAAATACTTATTTTATGAAGTTACCTTATACAGGGTCAAAAACAAATGAACTTTGCATCACATGCGAACAAATTTTAATAGCCCAATTTTGATTTTGTAGAAAAACACACATTTAATATGGCGCTACTTTAAAGAAAATGTATCTGAAATAAAGCATTGTCAAAACTAAGAACTTTTATGTAGGTTGCGTTGAGTCTTATTTTGCAAAAGTCGTGCAATTTACATAATATGGGTAAAAAATCAAAATTATCTTATCCAGCTGAAATTTTGCATGTGGGCTAGAAACTGCATTTAAAAAAACTTTTTCTTATAACTTTTTTCGATATTTTCAGAAATAACCCCACTTTTGAATTATTTTTTGGAAAAAATTAAAATTTGACAGATAATGCGAATCACGTGACTACTATTTTTTTGCTTATTTTTCATCTCGATCCAAGCAGAACTTGATGCCAAAGTCAAATTTTGAATAAAGCTATTAATAAAAAAAATCCCATATGATGCGGACTTTACTGGTGACACTGTATATCAAAATCATAGCCTGTATCCTTTTACATCAAACATTTTGTATGCAAAATTCCTTCGATAGTATATTTTTATCAACTTGAGAGAAGGCTGGCAGTGCTGGCTGGCTGCAAAACTTCCCCGAATAAAATTAATCCAGTAGCGGCAGTAGTAGTAGCGAAAGTCTTAACGCAGAAAATCATACGAGGATTTTTATGTGAATGCAATAAATTTGTTACTTTTGCTATAAATAAAAACGATTCGTTTACATAAAATAAAAATCGTGAGAAACGCGACGTAATGCGTGATAATTCCCAAAATCGTGTAATCTCACGATTAATCGTAAGTTTTGGCAACACTGCCCCTGAATTTAATAACACTTTGTGATTGTATCATTTTCAGGTCCCCAACTAACATATTAAACCATAAAAATGCTCCAACGCAATTGTTTCTTTCTACCCCTCAAATTTGCCTATATAGGTATGCTTGTCAAAGAACTATGGTTTTTTTAAATAGTTTCAAACTTCTTTCTAAATTAATTAATTTTGGACTTATTAATAGGTGCCCTTTTTGGATGAGACCATTTAATATATTCAAATTAGTGATGCCGCCGAGACGAGAAATTCTCGTGTCTCGTCTCGTCTCGTCTCGTCTCGTCTTGACGAGACGAGACGAGACGAGACGAGACGAGACGAGACGAGACGAGACGAGACGAGACGAGACGAGACGAGACGAGACGAGACGAGACGAGACGAGACGAGACGAGACGAGACGAGACGAGACGAGACGAGACGAGACGAGACGAGACGAGACGAGACGAGACGAGACGAGACGAGACGAGACGAGACGAGACGAGACGAGACGAGACGAGACGAGACGAGACGAGACGAGACGAGACGAGACGAGACGAGACGAGACAAGAGAAGACCGTTTCTCGTCGAGAAATTTCTCGTTTTTTTCTCGAATTTTCTCGTTTGTTAGAACACTGAATTTTAGGTATCTCCTAATATATAGACAGAAAAATAATGTGTTTAACGTTCTCACTCTATCGTATTGTGAAGGCATTTACCTTAAAACAGATATTTAAGAGAACAGAATCAAATTGTCTAGCCTCTTTCTTCTCTCTACGGTTAGTAGTTGACATTTTTAAATAATTAATCAAACCTGAAAGAAAGCATTTTCGATTGAAAACACAATATCGAAAAGGACCCCAGTCAAATTTCATTCACAAGGCGAAAGGCGATAGATTTTCACTAAATTTAACAATTTTGTATCAAAAATTCGAAATTCGCCAAAAACTTCACACACAAAAATCATTAATAAACAAAGAGTCCTTTTACGAACATCGCCAAGATATTTACAAGCATGGTTTTTTTAACTTTAAATGAAACGCAATTCAAAATGCAATAAAAATAATGTCATTGTTAATACATGTTTGTTAATCCTAATAATAAAATGTGAAACCTTCCCATGGAGTAATTTTATTTACATGGTTGGTAAAATACCGTGAACCGTGACAGAACGTATCTCAAAAAGTAGCCAAAATGTTTTACAGAAGTAAAATCAGTAGTGTAACAAACTAACAAACAAGTTTAAATAGTTATTTTGCAACAATTTCTTAAAGTGATACTTGTTTTACGCGTATTTAACAACAAAAGTCACATAAATTTCACGCATTAGTGCGAAAAAGACTTACTTTACGCTTTATTTAGCATGCTTAGATTTGGTACTTCACGCACTGCAGTACTGCAGTAGAAAAAAACGCAATGACAATGCTTGTTGGTTTTCATACCAAAGGTTGTCAGATATATATTTTTTAGAAACATAGAAGATACAACAAAAGTACATGAGACTAAACAAAAATATATGAGATTCTTATAGGTATTGTAAAACTTTCTGTTGTAAAAAACAAATCTGTTGTATTTAGCGGCGGTGATCTTAAACCAATTACAGTTTACATTGTATAACTCATATGTAAAAGAAGGACACAATAATTAATTATCTAATGTTACCGCGATTTAGTCCAAATATTTCATAAACTATAAGATATTGATATGTCAAATAGAGCATTTTCGGAAATACTTCTTTAAGTTCTTTCTCTTGCACTTTCTATTAATGTAATAAAAAAATTAAGGTTTTTCCCCGGATGACATTCTGGGCCTGGGCTGATTCCTTTATTTAGTCGAATATTTTCCAAACTATTGCAGTTAATTTTATGCCCCGAATTATGCCAAAAAATAAATAATAAAAGAAGGGTAGTTCCATTATGAATCAATTATTATTATTATAAATCGTTCTCTATTCTGTATCTTTTACCACCCCGTATATTTTGGACTGAAAATATCTCGGTGCCAAGCCTATTACATTACGTGAATTATGTCTTATGGCCGCTTGCAATATTTTGTTGATCTAAGAAAAATAGTTTCTAAGTCACATGACTAACAAACCGACTTATATTAAATCCTTCTGCGAGACGACCAGATACTTTTAAATGTTTACCCCCCTTAAGATTCGTATAAAAAAATATTTTTTATGATTCCCTACTCACGAGAAAAAACGAGACGAGACGAGACAATGGCACTATCGAGCGAGAAAAACGCGTTTCTCGTCGAGACGAGATAAAAAAAAAAATCTCGCCTCACGAGACGAGACGAGAGTGGGCCAATTCTCCTCTCGTCTCGTCTCGCGGCATCACTAATTCAAATAACATTTTCATATTTTCCATTTTATTTTTTAACACTGGTAAAAATATTATAAATCTTTGACCTTTAACAATAAAGCAATAATCACCCTTTTTACTTTATTAAATACAACATTATATATGCCAAAAACAGCTTTATTTAAATATTTATATAAAAGTACGTGAAATAAACATACAGTCAGTTCCTTCCATACCATATCTATTTATTTTCCATTAAGTCGATCAATCAAAACAAATATTTTACTTCAATTTCGGAAATGAATTAATTTGTATAAATCGAATAATATTTATTGTAATGAATGCGCATTGAAAGGCTAAAATAGATCGGGTAGTAGTATATTAAAAAAATATGGGGAAAATTGATATTTTATATACAGGTTGTTTACTAAATATCCTGGGTTTATATAGTGATTGTACGCTTACGTTGACATTAATATATTATGTATAAAACATGCTGTCGAGTAGGGGAAGGGTGTACAAAATGACATACATTTTAAAAAAATAGAAATCTTTTATTAAGGCGATACATCACCGAACAGAAATTTCGGTGTCCGGAGGAAATCTGCAGGCATATTTCTATCTAAACCCGTTCACCCGCTGACTAATATTTTTGCACCGGCATCATCGCTGTTTAATTTCACCGGGCATGAACAATTCGCAGAACTAGACAGCTTCAAGGGCCAAAATCTCGGCCAAAACAGTTTATTTTTGTATTTATTCAATTACGACTAATAGTCCAGGAAAATTATTAGTCCAGGAAAATATTATTTTAATTTGCATGCTCATGTATATAAAAATATATTTTCGACATTTTTACTGCCAGTGTTCTTATAATATGTACAGTATCTGTTAAATATTAAAGTTTATTTACAAACAACAACAAATACTTTGTTAATTACCTACCTACCAAATTTTAACTGTTAAGATGAACTAATTAACTGAAAAAGTTGTGATTTTCTTAATAAATCCAATTTAAACAAATGTATCTATTAGTAATTTGCAACATGATTAAATTATTCCACACAAAATAAGTAATAAGAAAAAAAAATAAGAAAAACTTAAATAATTTGATCAAAATATATTATTCATTCCGAGGGGGATTCCTAATCTGTAGTCTTCTTGTATATCTAGGGTCGATAATGTCAGGTGGTAAGCATTTTAAATAAAACCTTATTAAATACGGCTCCATTTTGTCTGTCCAAAACACATAATTTCTTTTAATCTAAAAAAATTGTGTAAATTTAAACATTTTAAGTCAGTTTAAACGGTTTTCTGCACTATATTATAGCATACACAATTTACCTTTAGATACGTACAGCTTATCTCCTGCGCAAACAAAAGTTACGTTTTATGGGTGAAAAAATACGTCCGAGCGCATGACTCGCGGGTCAGCTGCCTTCCTTCTGGACACCTTCGTGCATGCGCACAAACCTCGTGTTATCGGCCTGTCCTACTACGACATGCTCAAGATACTCTCCAGAACCAGCTCGGCCGCCATTTTTGTTGTTGTGTTTTAAGGTTTCTCTGTGGATTCGTTGTAGTTTTCTTAGCTGACGTGGATTGTGGGTATTTAATATTTACAGATTTCTAGTTTTTGTGGAGTTTAGTGAATTGTGTTTGTGCTTTAATGACTCCAATTGGAATATAAACAATGACAGTAAGAGCCGTTGTATTATTTTGTTATGCCGAAATAGGTGTAAAATATCGGGTATTTCATATTTTTAGTAAGTATGGAGTAGTGATGTATCTTGATATATAACTTTAATTTATTATGAGCAATTTAAACACTTTTAACTAGGCCTAGGCTACACAAATAAGGTATGAAAATAATGAGAAACACACACCAAAACATATTATTATCCCGATGCATGCAAAGAAAAAGTAAATACCTAGGTATGTTTATATTAATGTGAAACTATTTTATGAGTCAAGTTCTCGGGCAAACCCTTTTTCAAATTCTTGAACAAAACAAGTTTTTGCCAAATTGTAGAAATCAATACAAGTTATATACCAACTAATATTTGACTTGAGGTTACGTACGCGATAACACTGTAGATTCGTTATTTTGCTGGTTTTGTTTTTTATATTCGATTTTGTAAGTTTTATAGTTTAATTAACTCTTCCTTTTTGAACCAACAACATTTTTAAACAAATTTTAAAAACAAAACCTTAAAAACAATTTTCTATACTTAAAATCATATATTTGCTACTACTCAAAATGCCAGAAATCACTACCTTTTTTCCCAACTTGATCAAAAATTGAGAAGAAATTCCAATTTTTTTGGAAAAAATTTAAATTTTAAAGCCCGGACCTGTCTATTTTATTTTCCCATTCGGCAAACGATAATGTTGCAGTGCGCATGGCTAATAGTGTCTAGCTTTGCTTACATGCGCGAGGCCATAAATCTGCCACTTTCATGATTATTGTTTGCTTATCTAAAGGTAAATATCTATGCTATATAGATACAACAGAACAATACATTAAATTTCACAAATTAGGTATTTTTTAAATTACAGATATTGTATAAAAGTATGGCACAATATCATACCTTTTCTACAAGGAATCCTAATGTAGTCCACAACAGAAAATAACAATATGAATTATTGGTTACTTGGAACAGTCCTTGTATTTGATAATTATAATTATGGTTTTTCTTTAATTGTAATATGCCATTATTTATTGCAGCAAAAGTTTTTTTTTCTGTTGAATGGCCTCTTCTGGTGTTCACATTTTCGCTGTTGAAGGAGACTTTACTTCTATTATCCCTTCGTCTTCAATAAGTCCATCTGGACTAGCTACCAAGAAGCAATGTTCTTTATGGACAAACAAACCACAAGGCTCGACTTTTAGATTTGTTCTTTAGTATCAAATGCTTTTATAGCTATAGGTATAATATTTTTCTAATTTGCAAAATACATCTAAAGGCATAAGCCGGGGACAAACTGTCCCACTAAGGTTTCTTACTTTATAAATAATTAACAAATTTTAAAATAGCAAAATGATGTCAAAATTAAGTAACTTAATGGCAAAGTTGCCTAGCAATCCCTATTAGTTGGCAATTTTGTTTTGCATGTATATCTTGATTAAAGTAAATAACATGAATAAAATTGTTATTTGTAAATAACTTGAGAAGGAATAAAGATATCAAATTATAGTTTGCACCAGAATTTAGCTATTGTCATTCTCTTTAAGCAAGGTCATATAAAAATATGAATTTCCAGGGTTGTAGTGTTGCAATTTACTTTTATGAAGAAAACTGTAAAAAAACAAATATTGAAAAATCAACGCCCTCTAGAAGACGCAGTATCAACATCAACTCGCCATACCGACGGCATTCAGTATTTTAAAAAGGGTAAAATTACCTTTAAAACAAGACTAAGTTGATTAAATTTGGATAGAGGGTATGGAAGATACAGCAATTTTTTACAGGATTCCCCCGCCCTTATTATCGACGATATAAAATTATTAGTCTACAAAACAAATAATCGCAAAAATTATCGATCTTTCTATTTCCGTTATTAAATGATAACCGCAATAGCGCTTATTCAGAGATAAATTGAATTTTTAGTTATATTATAGTAAATGCATCCCCTAGCAGCCATTTGGAACGTTGAAAATATTTTCCGTCAATTTTTCTTGGTCGATATATATAGTCAATAAAATTATTTTTCAAAGACATATTTGTGGCTTCCATAATACCTATTCTACCTCGCCGAGCTTAGTGGGACATCCTGCATATTCCTTATTCTTTAAAAATTAGGGGTACTTAAATACTTTCAAAAAATGTCGAAATGTTTTCCTGTAAATGTAAAAGAACCAAAATAGTGGACACTTCCCTAAAATGGTGAGCAGTTGCCCATGCCCTGCAACCCTGGAAATTGTAAAATTGCCCAAAGGCCGTGGCGTCGGATCGGCATCTTACCTTGTAACGGTGAATGGTTTTTGCTGGATTCTTTTCTCCCCTTGACTTTCTAACAATTAACATTTTTTGTCGAAGACTTTTCCTTTTGGATTAAAATTGTTCTTTTTGTTTCTTTTTTCCCATATTGATAGGAAAATAAAATATAAATAATAATTAATCCGTATGTATACCACCGATCGCACTAAGTAAATCACAAAAAATAGAACACACACATATAAGATTCATAAGAATATATTTTGAAATAAGAATACCTACTTACAGATCCTCGGATGAAAAAAGGTAATGTAATTTTATTACTAATAATAATTATTTAAGTAACCTAACAATATTAGGTACTTATTTACAATAATACATTATAAAGGTGTAATGAAATTTATGAGATAATCCCATAATTATTATTAATCTACCTAACAATAAACCATGCATCAACCATCAACCTCAACAAAAATAAGAACCCCTAATAAAATGTGTAGGGATAATTATTATTCCTTACATGGAAAATTATGCACCTGCTAATAATAAATTCATAGTTCCTACTATTTTCTTCGGTCGGGCACCGAATATTGACAAGGTCAATCGCGTTGCCAGCGTTGCGCCAAGATATGATTAGTGGGCTTGTCTCTAAAAAAGAACGTAGGGCGGAGGACATTTTCCGCAAAATCGTTTTTCCAGGATTTTGAACAAACTATTTACTTTTAATTTTTCATTTTTTTTACCAACATGTCTAAATTAACACCCACTAGGGCGCTATAGAGCATGTTTTTTAAAATATATTTTATTTTAAAAAATATAAATTCAGAAAAAAATATATATAGTTTTGGGCTCTATAGCGCCCTAGATAAAGTAATTTTATGCTACTTTTATATATAATAATTTTTTGATATTATGCATATTAACAAAGAAAATTTGGAAATAAAATAATGATAGGTATAGAATCCCCTTAAAAAAAAAACATTTTCTTAATAAAATCTTGAACAAAACATAAACTAACGTATTTGCAACCCTTCAGAAAAGATTTTAACAAAGTAAGACAAAATATGGACTTTTAGCCAAACATATAAAAATAAACAAGAAAAGTTCATTTTACCCCACGTGGGGGGCAAAATGACACATCATTACTGTTTAATAACTTTCAGTCGGTACAAAGCTCACAAACAAAATTTTTTGTTTTCTTGTCTAGCTCGGCACACTCAGCATGTGCCCAAGTTTGACACGAACAACAGCATAGCCACAGGTCACCTTTTTTGGAAAATGTGTACAGCTCTGTACAATAAATGCAAGCAGCAAAGGGTTCTTTTTCTGTTTCCGACTCTTCAAGGACTTTTCTTTTTACCGCTCTTTTTCTTTTTTCTGGGATCTCTAGTTTCGGTTTGCTCTTATCTTTGGCCTCTTCCAATTTTGGAGTAGAGTTTAGAACAGAAGTGCCTTACGTTCGGGTAAAATGGCATAATATGTCATTTTGCCCTCTTCACACCTATGTCATTTTACCCCACATGAAACCAATTTAAATAAATACCATTTTTGACAAAACAATAACTTATTTACCAAATTTGAAATATGTAATCATAAAAGCAATAATCCTCATAACTTATCATAAATATCCTAACTTACCGGTTAATCACACTAAAAATGTATAGCAGATTTTAATATATCGCGCCAAAAATATTTTGATGTTAAAAATAGAATAATCGAACGTGCTTCCTCTCTGACCGATGAAGCGGAACTTAATATAAACTAGCATGACTGGAACCCACGCCACAATAACATGTTCGTTTCCGAGCACTCCCGAACGACGAGCCCTGTGTATACAAGCACTGTGTCATTATACCCCACTATGTCATTTTGTACACCCTTCCCCTATGTTATATGCCAGCTTACACCAATTTTTTTTGTTTGGATTCACAGTCGCTCGCTACTTTAGAGAAGTGAAAGAATCGCAAACGTATGCTCATGCTGCAGCTTTGCAACATTGTCGTAGGTAAGGGGGGCTGGGGGCTAAGCCCCTGAAATAAAAATAGCCCCCTCTGAAAAATTCAAGTAAATACATTACTAAGCTAATTTAATCTTGTTTGTTGTTGGCATTGTTTGATGCTTGTTATTGCGTATACCTAATTAGCGCCTGACTAATATCGTTGATTGGATATTATTCAATCGATGCTAATAATGAATAAACCAAACTGAACAGGAGCAAGCGACAACAGCGTGGCCGCGTCACTTTTCGTTTTTTGCTTTTATTAATTTTATCAACTTTACACCTCTGTGGTACCTGTCTGCCCCCCGCCAAGATAAAATTCTAGTTACGCCAATGCTCTGCAAGCATCTTCCTCTTCGTTTTTCTTTCTTCGAGGATGGAAAATACGAAAAAAGGGTTAGTTCACCACACCTCTCTGCAACCCCTGCAAATGGTCGCAAACCACTCCTTTTTTATAAGGAGAAATCGCATAGGGGCGGGGAAAAATGAAAAATCAAAAGGGGTCTTGAGGCATGAGACGGGTTACAGCTGAGGTATTCAGGTTGACATCTAGTTATTTAATTTAAGGATCTATATACCATCGCTTTTGGGTGTTTTCCACTCATATATCTTGCACACACCCTGTACTCCAAAATCACTGAAGCTATCGTTTTTATTTCAATAATATAGTGGTTCTGGTGGAATACTGACATAATTATGATACATTTGACGTTTATGCTACCGCGCGAGCAAAAATTATTTGCATCAAAGATGGCTTGGATTAAAAAACGCAGGGCTTGGTTTAGATCACAATGATATGGGGACGATATATCTAACCAAACCTAGGTTAATATTTTGTCAAATTCATATTATGACATGATATGCCAAACTAATGAGTAATAAAATAAGTAGACAAATACAAATTTAGTTTTGTTGTTTACAAAATTAACAAAGTAAGAATATACAGAAAGAAAAAGAAATATAATTACATAAATCGCCAAAATTGGCCACCAAGCATAAATTCACACGTCTCTTCATATTTTCAGAAGTGTTGACCAGCATCTCTGGAGAAATGTTAGCACATTCTTGGATAATCCTTTTTTGAATTGTTCTAAAGTTGCAACTGGTGTTTTAAAAATAGTGTTCTTTAAATGAGGAAAAACGAAGTAATCCATAACCGTTAAAGTAATTGCTCCACAAATGGATTCAAAGTATTGTCTCTATATCGCAGTACTGTAACTGTGTCTGTAACTGTGTGTGAACCATTGAGAGTAATTCCTGCGTCTTTCAAAGCGTCTTTCAGCGGCTTGTATTTTTTGGAATACCTGCAATTTATAAGGAAATTAATTTAGCTGCTTCTTAAGAATAGTCCTGCATGTTCCATAAGATCTTCCCACTTCTTGGGACAGGCGTCTTATACAATTTGTTGGCGTATTTTGCATTATTTCACAAACGTTTGCGACAAGTTCTTCCGTTCTTTCAGATGGTCTTCCTGCTCCTTTTTTGTGTTGTATAGGACCTGTCTCCCTAAATACAGCCACGGCTCTTTTCAGGCAATGATAAAAATTCCCAGCAATAAAAGCAACGTTAGGAAAATGTTCGTGAAAATCGTCCATGCACAAACCCGGATTGTATTGCCACTCACCATTTACTCTAACCCCGTTTCGAAAATACGCTTCAACCATGAATGTTTGGTGCTGTTCCGTAAAGCCCATTGTGTGAATTGTTCAAGAAATTGGAAAAATTAGCGATGAATCAAATTACTAGTAACGACTGTCAAAGATGACGGAATAACTGATTGATTGTTAATTCAGGTAGTTACTGACACCCAACAGGTATTAAGCTCTACGGCTAAGCATTACGTCCTTAGATGCAAGGCCCTCTCTGATGCAAAATTTTTTTTCTCGCACGGTATGACTGTGTTTCTCATTGCACCATGTCTGGAATCTTTTAAACGCAGCTTCGTAAATACCACTGCATTTTATTGGCAGCAAATTGTACACGACATCTGCTGCAATTTTGGCCACATTTTAATTTGAAGTAGGCAATAAAATTATATTTTTGAAAGAATAAAAATTAATCAAAGTTGCGCAATAATATATGCTGATACTTGTCACATCAAATGGCGCGTTGCGATCAAACAATACAATAATAAATCCATAGTAACGCTAGCCCCACTGAAAACTCAAAATGTTTAAATGAAACAATTAAATATTTTTGTGCCTTTATGTTTTTATATTTAAACGACGTTTAAAGAAAAAATAGTATGTGTCTCTCGGAGTAAAAGCAACTTCTTATAACTCGTTTGTAACTTTCCTACAGACTCGTCATAAAAGTATCGCTTTTCCTCCTAATAAAACAATATATTATTTTGGACGCTAATATTTTTTCAACAACTGTTTATTTTATTTTCGAATATTCCCAATATTTATATTAAATATTCAGTAATAACAATTTTGAATAAGCACAGGGTGATGTAAATTGGATTTTGGAAATGATTTATTATTTCGGTTCTCCGTTATAATATTGTTATTATCCAACTCCAATGTTAAACTCGATTGGGAGACGGATTTTGATACCCGAGCCGATACTGATTGCAGGTCATATTGCGGAGTGTTGAATACTTTTTGGCCACCTCTAATTTATTACTTTAGGAAGCATCTATGTAGCCCATGACTACAGCAGAATACTTCCGACCTTCATGCCATTTTAGAAATGTTATGTCTCCTTCAATCTACAAGCAATATGGCTGATGTTCTTGGGAAACCATGTCACGTAAATTTCTTGGCATTCGGCAGTTTTGGATAAGACGCTATTTCCTGGGATATGGAGCCAAATTTGTGTATACCGACAACTCTCTTGCAGCATTTTTGTCATGGCAATGCGATAAGACACAAAAAAAATGCATATTTGCGTACGTAAAGCCATATAATTTTTATGATACTTTGGATATTTTCTCATCATCGCAGATGATCTTGGTTTGTTTGATTTATTATAGGGGATTTTTATTAACAAAACCGATCCCAAATCTTGTATGTCATCAATTTTCACATGAGCCAGTTCTTATCGACGACATGTGCTCGCGATTCCGAAATGGCAAAGGAATTTTTGAAACTCTTCTATAGTTAGGGTCTTTGATTTCTTTTGACAATAACCAACGAAATATCATTAAATAAATTAAAACTAATAATTTCAAAATTAAATTCAAATAACAGCTATCGAGAAATTTGGAATAAAAAGGTGTTAAAAGAAACATTTGCCAGCATTGGTTACCCATTATTAAATTTTATAAATTCATGTTTAAAATACATATACAGTGTGTCCGAAATTCAAGTCTCTATATGGGTATCTCGCTTAATAGATGAGATAGAAAGTTGGTTAAATGGGGAATATTTTAGAGAATTTAATGCCAATCTCGAATCCTTTTTCAAAATTATTAAAAGTTTTGTAGTTTTTCACTTAATAAACAAAAACTAAAAATGGCGCATTTCGTTTTTTTTTAAATAGGGGCTTAACGGTTAATTTGACATATCCCAAAGTGTTACATTCTTAAGACACTTTTTAGGGAAGAACATTTCTGTTTAAAAAAAAAAATGCAGATTGTCTTTTGGTTGTGAGTTACCCACAGTAAATTTGTTATTTCTTATGGCGGCCATCTTGGATCTGTACATAAAATAATTTCTCATTGAATTACCTTTTAAACGATATGCCACATGCTACCAAAATTTTGGAGAAATACTCTTAACTCTTAAATTATTAAAAAACCAGTTTTATCGTTAACTTGGCAACAGCGCATGCATCTGACATAGCATGTGGGTACATCCAAGGGTATTAGTTTAATAACAAAAACATTTTCTGCCCCAAATAATCATTGTTATCTAGCCAATAAAATAATTAACGCATTTTTTGTCTATGGTCCATGCGTCTTTTTTTGTTTGCAATTACATTTAGTTAAAATATTAGAAAAAATAGATCAGAATAAAAACTTTACAAACAAAAAAAAAACCTTTTTTAATTTTGCCAAACCTAAGTTTTATTAGGACATTAAAATTATTTGGTATAATCATATAATAACGGAAGGATTATTGTTACATGGTATTCCGTGATATTTTTGCATGGTAAAAAAAGGCCATGATATTTTTACATGGTAGGCCATGATATGCAATATTAGAAAAAATGAAGTGCCTATTTATTTGTCATTCAAGATTCTAAAACGTGGTTTAAATAATTGTATGATATTACCTACATCTTATCTTATTTTGAAAATGGCACAAATTTTAAATGAAGAAAAATTTGATATGTTTATTTGCAATCACACCGAAACGCTAAACTAACTTCTGCTAGATTTTGGAATTGTATCCAGAAAGACATCAACCGCATAAAACCTATTACAGGAAATTAATTTAATTAAATTTAAGTTATCCTACTTGGTTTTGGTTTGGTTAGGTTAGGTCAGGTTCAGAATTTAAGGATCTTGTAAGAAACTGTATTCTAAAAAAATAAAGGTTTAAGAGGTGCTTTAAATGGTTTAATTACTATCTGCTATGTTAGATGCATGCGCTGTTGCCAAATTAACGATAAAACTGGTTTGGTAGCATGTGACACATCGTTTAAAAGGTAATTCAAAGAGAAATAATTTTATGTACAAATCCAAGATGGCCGCCATAGGAAATAACAAAGTTACTGTGGGTAACTCACAAACAAAAGACAATTTGCATTTTCTTTTTATACAGAAATGTTCTTCCCTGAAAAGTGTCTTAAGAATGTAACACTTTAGGATATGTCAAATTAACCGTTAAGCCCCTATTTAAAAAAAACGAAATGCGCCATTTTTAGTTTTTGTTTAATAAGTGAAAAACTACAAAACTTTTTATAATTTTGAAAAAGGATTCGAGATCGGCATTAAATTCTCTAAAATATTTCCCATTTAACCAACTTTCTATCTCATCTATTAAGCGAGATACCCATAATATAGAGACTTGAATTTCGGACACACTGTATGAGGCCAGTAAATCTTTTTAGGGGATGTTGAGAAATTAGTAGAAGAAGTCGTATATGAACAGTTATTGGAATTCATTGACGTCAACAACATTTTAGCTTCTTTTCAAGCTGGTTTTCGAAAAAGGTACTCTACTGAGATAGCCATTCAATTTGTAATTGAGACATGGAAGAAAACCATTGATCAAGGGAAAAATTTTATAGCTGTATTTTTGGATTTTCAGCGGGCATTCGAAACAATTGACAGGTCTAGACCAATGAGTTAATTGTATCAGTATGGTATTCGCGGAAACGTTTATAACTGGCTTAAAATGTAAGCAACAGGTCACAAAAAACAAAGATATCAAAAACGTATTCAAATAAAAAAAATTAAAAATTTAGGAGTTCCTCAAGGAAGTATACTAGGTCCAATATTATTTATTCGATACATTAACGATATGCCTTTAGTTTTAAATATTTTTGATAGTCTAAATACTCTAAATTTTGCGATAAATATATTATTAAATTGGCTAAAAGTAAATAAATTAAAATTAAATATTTCAAAAACTAAATGTATGGTATAACTGACAAACATAAAGAGCGACAAATTACAGGGCAAGATTATGTATTGGTTTACTTATAATTGGCAATCGGATTAAAAAATACAATAGGATAAAATATGGTAGATATGACATACGGACGAAAAATGTTTCTCGGACTATGCGGGTTACCGGCCTCGGCTACATCCGAAATACTACATTTTTCGTCCTTATAACATAATATACTATTTTACCCTTCATTTAATTTTATATCACCGATTTGTTTAGCCATAAACCTAGTCATATATTCAGCTTTGGATTTGATTAAAAGATGACGATTTACGATTGTGCACCGAACTGTTAAGTGGATGAGGGTTTGTAAACTGTTTTAATAATTTACGTAATGGCCAAAGTAGGGGTTAAAGGGGGTTGGTGTCACAGTGAGTGAACAGCGGGGCCATCTGCACGAGGCAGGCGTGTGCTGGTGAGCTCTTCTTCAACGGTTTTCCATTTTATCGCTGGTAATCTTTAATGAGGGAAGTTTCTTTACTTTATAGTACATTTGTGACTTACTTTTTAGAGAAATCACACACCATAACAATATTCTTTGAAAAGATGTAAATAAGTTCCAGTTCTCTAATTTTTGTTTTTTACAAGTTAAAGAAACATCTGTGACATGATATAATTATTAGCATATTATGTACCATCGCGGGCAAAAAATACTGGTACAAGAAAAACATTAAAATGTGTTTCTCCTAGATTATTATGAAGACCTTTTGAAAAGGTAAGAGGTATCGATGATTTCACTCTGCTTTACATTAGTATACGAGGTAAATGAATATCCTTAAACATTGTATGGATAATTGTAAAATTATAAATCGGTATTTCTTTCCTAGGGTATTCTATTTCTGCTTTATAGCTGCCCCTTTTTTTTCTGTGGTTTAACTCAGTTGACAATGTTGACATGTTTTGTGGGTTGCCTGACATATTTTCCCTTTTTGATATATTATTATTTTTATCATAGATACTCCTAGGTTCCCAAAAGTAACGAAAAAAAAAAGATCTTTTATAATTGCCCTAGTGTACTTTACCCCACCCGGCACCCCAATTCGCTCCACCGGTCCCGTTTGTAATTTTTTCAAATAGTTTTGCTGTCAAATTCATCGGCCATCAGCTGTTTTATATTTCAACACACGTATTGAAAGAAAATATTTCAACACGCGTGTGATATAAAGGACTTTCTAGCCAAGTTAGGCGTGCTTTATTTCTCATTTTCATAGGTGGTCGTAGGAAAAAATATTAATGTACCTACTCATATCACATGTTTACATTTTTTTCTGCAGCTTGTAATATAATTATTTTGGAAATAAACAAGTAATTATTTATCAATAAATGAAGGTTTAAACTGGATATATTTATTGGCTTTTTGAACTGCATCCCTTTAAAAACATACTATAAAAAGAAATATAAAATTGACATTTTTTACCAGTTTATTTACCTACCGAAGTAGTCAAAGGTAAAAAGCCAAGTTTACCAAATTTTTAAAATATGACAGAAAATGTTAACTTAAGTGTCTGGGATTTTTCTTCTCCAACTGTACATCCGTTTTACTCACCGTGTGAGCAAAAATTATTTGCATCAAAGAGGGCTTGGATTAAAAAACGTAGGACTTGGTTTAGATCACAATGATATTGGGACCATATATCTAACCAAATCTAGGTTAAAATTTTATCAAATTCATACCTATTATAACATGATATGCCAAACTAATGAGTAATAATTAAAATAAGTAGACAAATACAAATTTATTTTTGTTGTTTACAAAATTAACAAAGTAAGAATATACAGAAAGAAAAAGAAAAATAATAACATAAATTGCTGAAATTGGCCACCGCCATGCTCCAAGCATTTGTTTCCAATAAATTTTGGGTAAATGGTAGTAATTCCTGCGTCTTTCAAAATCTGCGGCTTGTATTTCTTGGAATACTTGCACTTTATAAGGAAATAAATTTAGCTGCTTCTTAAGAATAGTCCTGCATGTTCCATAAGATCTTTCCACTTCTTGGGACAATCGTCTTATACAATTTGTTGGCGTATTTTGCATTATTTCACGAACGTTTACAACAAGTTTTTCTGTTCTTACAGATGTTCTTCCTGCTCCTTTTTGTGTTGTATAGAACCTGTGTCCCTAAACACAGCCACGGTTCTTTTCAGGCAATGATAAAAATCCCCAGCAATAAAAGCAACGTTAGGAAAATGTTCGTGAAAATCGTCTATGCACAAACCTGGATTGTATTGTCACTCACCATTTACTCTAACCCCGTTTCGAAAATACGCTTCAACCATGAATGTTTTGTGCTGTACCGTAAAAAGCCCATTGTGTGAATTGTTCAAGAAATTGGAAAAATTAGCGATGAATCAAATTACTTGTAACGACTGTCAAAGATGACGGAATAACTGATTGATTGTTAATTCAGGTAGTTACTGACACCCAACAGGTCTTAAGCTCTACGGCTAAGCATTACGTCCTTAGATGCAAGGCCCTCTTTGATGCAAATAATTTTTGCTCGCACGGTATTACTATATTATGAATGGAAATTCGTTTGCAATTTAGGCTGGCATCAATTAAAATAGTTATCAAGGCGATCAGTGCCCCAATCAAATCGACACGGATGATGAATAACGTCGGTTAAAAAGGTACCATACCACGTGCCCGACTCGCGTTACTCTCTCGTTTGCCATATGACGATAAGCTGGTGGAAGAGGCTCCCCCAGTGGCACCCTGCCATAACGAAGGATTGAAGGTTTCGATTTCTCTAGGGGTCTTTGTGCTTTACGTTCTTCGCCTTGATGTCTTTTTGTTGTTTGTTTTTATTAGAGTCGAGCCATCGGCAATACCAATTAAGGGGGTGAGAATTTGTGGTTCATTAAACCCTTAATGCTTTGAGATTTGCCGAATTTAAAAATCTACAATCGCACCTTGCGATCAGAGTGTTAAGTCGAAAACGACTAAAACTATTGAATTAATAGCTTCGTTCGTACAAGCAGATTGTCCCATTTTTCTCTGCGCATGCATGGGTTCTAACTGGTTGTAAACTAAATATTTTGCTTTGCGAACACGTTAGAAACAGGTCCACAACCGACAATTTGGCATCTGCGAACGCCGGATTTTCTGCCAGCGGTTTGAGATTTGTCGTATGCAGACGCTGTAAGAATTTTTACTGTACGTTGCCATGCTAATAAAATTAAAAAAAAACCTATAAAATTAGAAAACTCGCTTACAATAATATAATAAAAAATGTGACAAAACTGTAAATATTTATGTAACCCTATCAACTAAGTGAAAAGTTTAAAGTTATTGTTTAAGTTAATTAATAAAAATGTTGAGAATAGCACTATAATTGAAAAATAAAATAGAATAAACTGGCCAGGAACAATCCGGAACATCCAGAGGGTACCAATGGGACGTCTTAATGGCGTTAAAAAGACCCCAACTGCTGGGTTTAGGTAAATCTGATCATCGGGCAGTCACCCATGCAGCTTGGCAACGGAAAATGACGGCCTGAGTCCAAAAGTGATAAAGATAATAGCACGGTTTTTCAGACATGGAAAAATGCAGCAACTTAGTAAGAATTGTGAAGAATAAGCCCCACGGACACATCCTGTAAATAACAATTAAATAACCAAAACTTTCGGAAAACCCAGGTAAACATAACAATTTTAGCTTACCTCCAGTTTGAGGGAATTCACCCGATTATGCATCATGACACATACAGCTTGGAACTCATCCCACAACAGAAACAGGTGGTATATATGGCATATAGTATGCTTGATATATCAAATTTCCTAAAACATACTATAAAAATTAGTACTTAAAATAGCACCCAAAAAAAGATAAAAACTAAATACACGAAATTGTCCTGTTCATACCAATTCTTGTAGCAGATAGACAATCTGGTCGCACTCGCGATCCTGCTATCGACGCCTCGTTAAACCAAAGATATAAACGTCATCGTACTTGCATGTAGTACGAAGTGGTGAAAGCACTAGGAAATAAAAGTACCTCTGAGATATATAAAAATAATAAAAAATGTGGTGGTAAAATTTAAAACGCTACAACCCGTCACAACATCTCTTATCTTACAACAAAATAACAACGTATTTGTTTTTTAGAATGTTCTTTTCTTTCTAGCGTCCATTAAAACTGATACCATAATCAGACATATTGGAGGGAAGCTATTTTCAAATTCGACAGGCAGCGCATTTAAAACTAGTTTATTATTTTAGCCTAACAAAAGTATAGGTTAAGAAACCATTTAGGGACGTGTTAAATCATTTACGAATGTTGTCCATAACCTTCTTAAATTAAATCAAAAATGATTTAAGATTCAATAAAAAATAATTACATTATTACACATCGAAGCCAATTTATTATAAATTGATTGAAATATAATCCAGTAATAAATTTTACATTGATTAGTTTTGAATAAGGCGGCTTAATCACGGACTATTTGATTTAATCAGTAGGCAGTGTTGATTTCTTTAATCAATCTGGTGTGGATATGGATTTAATCAATACTGCGTTTATTTTGATTTAAAATTTAATCATTTTTTTAAGTCTGTATCCTTTATATTCTTTTTCTTTTGCTGCCGACGCGACACGTGACAAAAGTGATGATACCATAGACAATTTACCTTTGGATAAGTAAACAATAATCATGAAAGTGGCAGATTTATGGCCTCGTGCATGTAAATAAAGCTAGACACTATTAGACATGCGCACTGCAATAGTATCGTTTGACGAATGGGAAAATGGACAGGTCCGGGCTTTAAAATTTAAATTATTGCCAAAAAATTGGAATTTCTTCACAATTTTTGATCAAGTTGGGAAAAAAGATAGTAATTTCTGGCATTTTTTGTAGTAGCAAACCTACCAGATTTTAAGGATAGAAAATTGTTTTTAAGGTTTTGTTTCAAAATGACAAGTAAATTAAACTAATCTTATAAAATCGAATATAAAAACAAACAAAACCAGCAAAATAACCAATCTACGGTATTATCGCGTACCTAACCTCAAGTCAAATATTAGTTCTTATATAACTTGTATTGATTTTTACAATTTGGCAAAAACTTGGGTACGTGTAAAACATTTTCAAGCAAAATTTCAGTGTTTGAACTTGACCCGTGAAATACTTTCATTCTAGGATTAATATAAACATACCTAGATATTTACTTTTTTTAATTTTTATAATATAACTAAGTATAGAGAAAAGTATCTTTTAAACTTTTTGAAGCAATATATTGCCCGAAAAAGTGCGTACCTACCTAATTAGATTGCAGGGCTGCAAAAACTTTACCAAAATATGCATCGGGATAATCTGTCTTGGTGTGGGTTTCTCTTTATTTTCATACCTTGTTTGTGCAGCCTAGGCCTAGCTTGATGTGTTTAAATTGATCATAATAAAATAAAGTTATTTATCAAGATACATCACTACTCCATACTTACCGAAAATACGAAATATCAGGTATTTTACCCCTATTTGGGCATAATAAAATTATACAACGGCTGCTACTAGTACTAGTCATTGTTTATATTCCAATCCGAGTCACTAAAAGCTCAAACACAATTCACCAAACTACACTAAAACTAGAAATCTTATTTTAGACTTATTTTTTCACCCATAAAACGTAACTTTTGTTTGCGCAGGAGATACAGGGGGAAATTCTTTGCATGATTTAAAATTTATTAATTTAAAATTATAAAGGCGAAACCGGCGATAAGAAAAATAATTTAATTCATATTTCAATACACATTATATAAATGAAATGTTATAAAAACCTGCACTGTCCAAATTATGTAAGTCGATATATTAAGCTATACAGAAACCATTGCACTTCTACGGTGCAAATCAGGTGTAACCTTATATTTATCATTATCATTTAATCAATTTGGATTCGGGCACTGATCGTTTCCGATACTCATTTTAATTGATACTTTCGATTTAAGAAAAGGTGCTGTCTGTATGTAAATTGAGACGGTGCGTATGTTCAACCATTACTTATCGAAAATTTTACTTAATAATTAGTTTGGTCAGTTTAATACGGCGATCTTAAAAGGTATAAATCAAAGGGTTAGTCCTGTTCGAAAACAACGATTAATACTTTATCATTATCAATGTTTTAAAGGTTAAAGTAAAAGGTGTTAAAAAATAAGGGGTTTAAGCAAACCGCAGATTAGTATTAATAAACGGTTTGGTAAAATATATGAAATATTGTCTGTTTAAAGATTTGAGACAATGATGTTGATGTTGAATAATAGAAAATGTTTGGACTTGCATATATTTATATATTTAATTTAAATCAAAACGTTTCAATTGGTAATTATCTCCAGCCTTTTTTAGGTGAATACTAAATAACCAAAGTAACTACAGGTCTATTTATAATAATAATAATAATAATAATAATTGTTAAATAAATACATATTAAACCAGGGTTAAAATAGTAGTGTCTTTTATACACCACGCACTGACGAACCATTGTAAATAGTTTTGTTTCGAAAAATTAATCGAAAAACGCAATTGATCACAAACAGCTCACTGCAACGTATATGTAGTAAAAGTCCGTACATCGTTGCCGTTGTGATTTTCCTAAAGCATTATTAATTTGATATATAAGGAAACTATAAATAAATTGACTAGTAGAAAATTTTAAAAAAAGCATACCTATATTTAGTATATTATTTTAATTTAATTGGTATACATACCACAAATGCATCTAATATAATTAATATAGCCTTTGATTTCAAGCACAGGCGTAGATCTATGGCAATCAGCAGAAATTTGTCAACATTGATTTCTGTTGAAAACAATTTCTGATCGGGACAAAATGTAAACAATTTGGTATCCGTATGATATGCTTGTCTGTGGTTAATACTCTCATTATTTTCTTCCAAACAATTAGTTTTCCGACAAATACAAATACCGTTTATAACTCAAGGGAAAATTGGTAAAATAGAAAAGCAGTTTCGCCAGCTTGGGCATGTAAAGCAGATGATAAAAAAGTACCTGCCAATGCAATAAGTGATGATACCAAATTGATATTACGCTTGAGTTTAAGGAAAACCCACATATTTCCACTTGAAGAACAGCCGCAATGTTCGATGTTAGCCATTCATTGATTATTCGAATATTACAAGAAAATAAAATGTTTCCCTATAAAATGATACCTACTCATGAGCTTATGAAAAATGATTTTGATAGGAGAACGTATTTTTGTGAACAAATGATGGCAATGTTAGATAACAATTTGATCCAATTAGAACATGTTTTGTTTTCTGACGAGTGCACCTTTATACTTTACGGTCATGTTAATCGTCAGAATTGCCGCTATTGGTCTAGGGAAAATCCTCACTGAACGCAATATCCTAAAAAATGTTAATGTTTGGGCAGGAATAATTGGAGATCATATCATAGGTCCCGTTTTCATTAATGGCAATTGAAATGGCGATAATTATTTAGCACTGCTCCAAAATAATGTCTTGCCAACTTTGACAAACGTATATCATGATCCATCAAACCCACAACTTCCAGCGAATATATTATGGTTTCAGCAAGATGGAGCACCGCCCCATTACCAAATCAATGTCCGGCAGTACCTCAACCAAGTATTTCCAAATCGGTGGATAGGGAGGCGTGGATCGATGGAATGGCCAGCACGATCCCCTGATCTGACGTCTTTAGACTCTTATGGGGTTATGTCAAAAAAATTGTATACAAAACTAAACCCCTAGACTTACCTGACTTAAGAAGATGAACAACAGTTGCGATTAGATCGGTCACGCCTGAGATGTTTAGTAACAATAGAAGAAATTTTTATTTAAGAATAGGATGTTGCCAAGACATTCGCGGCGAGCATTTTTAACATCTCCTACATTAATGTTTTTTTTACATTATCAAAAAATAAACAGTATTACTTATTAGTTTTTGAGTGTGTTGTAAATTTTTGCAGTAAATCTGATAACACTTAATATTTTCGAAACAGTTGAAGACAGGTATATGATATTGCACATAAAATGTGTTTAAAATTTTCTGAAGAACAGAAAAACAAAGAGCGTTTTTCGGACACGCCTCCATGTATTTATTATCGAATATATTCCATTTGGCTTACACACACTATACAATACTTGGTTACGAGTTAAAGGTTTCTTGGCAAAACTTTATCGAAACATACTACCAAATGTAATAAAGGATATTATATAAGAAACATGGGTATTGAATGGTTATGTATAAACATAAAAGACTGATTGTTATTAAAAAGAAAAAAAAATGTAATAAAAGAATATTATTATTTTCGATTAATAAAATTGTATTTATCAGAGCCGGGATCAACAGGATTTAAATACATTAAGGGCGTTTCTTTTTGTTCTTTTAATTTGCGGCCTCTACAAAATTAAAAAAGAAGAGTCAAAAGGGATGATTGTTAAAGATAGAGCATTTGATAACCTAAAATCCCTTCATATACTTTCACCTTGGCCTTATTTACCTGCTTGTTCCGTATTGTCATTAGTAGTCCAGGCTTATATGCTAGGAAACAAATGTAACTGGTAAATATTTTTGGATTTCTTTCAACACAATATAGATAGTCTTTTATTAATTTAGGCTGGGGACCATTTTTCATCATTTACGGTTATTTTCTGATTTTTCCTAAATTTTGCAAAAGCAAGTTTTAAAACATTTTCTCCAAATTTTTGCTTAAATCTGATTAATTTTGCATTTTTGATACTAAGCTTCTGCCATTTAAGATATAAAGCGGATAAGTACCTAAAGTTTATTCCCTCGCGTTTTTGTAGAAATTGGGTTTTTTGATAACTCCTTTAGTGTAGAAAATATAACCATTGCACAGTTATGTTCATTAAAAACCCGTACACCTAATTTGTCATGGTGTAAATAGTTCTTTTTTATTTTGGGCATTTAATTTTAAAAGTGCATGGTGGCAATTGCTGATGGACGTCTAAAAGTGAAACATTTTAAAATGCCTCGTCCTTTTACATTAGTTGAAAAGGCACATATTATAGTGGCAAAAATTGAAGAAGGGTGGTCAATTCGTGCCCTAGCACAATTTTATGGCAGAAATAAGGGCACAATCCTAGATATTAAAAGGCGTTGGGAGCAAGAAGATTATGGAAAAGAAAGGAGGGTTCCGGTCGTCCTAGAATTTCCAGTCCCGAAGAGGATGCTATGCTTCTGGAGCGCTTAAGAGAAATCGCGAGGGAAGCTATAAATAAAATATCACATGCAGGATTTCCTGCCTCTCGACCTACCGCCAGTAGAAGAATTAATGGATCAGAATTAAAAAATCGCGTTGCGGCGAAAAAAATTAAATTAACAGAAGAACGATGGCAGTCGCGGTTACTTTTTGCACTAAATTACATAGGTACATCGTGAACCTGCATTTTGGAACAAGGTACTTTTCACGTAGGAAAAAACTTTCCAATCTACTTATACCCGACAAATTCGAGTGTATCGACCAGACGGAACCAGATTTGAAGAGCGTGATACTATCAACCTTGTTTTAGATCTCGGCGTTTTTCTGTCAATATATGGGGTTGGATAAGTGCCCATGGGCTTTCTCTATGCTGGCGATTGGAGGGAAGATTTAATTCTGAAAATTATCTTAATCTTCTGGAGAATAATATGCTTCCATCTGTTCCATTTACCCCAATAATTCTTTTATTTATCAACACGATAATTGTCCCGTGCACACTGCAAATGCTGTTAAGGGCTGGTTTGAAAATAATTATGTAGAAGTATTCCCGTGGCCTTCATTTTGTCCGGATATTAATCCAATAAAAAATGTGTGATCTATAATTGTAAAAAAAGTTTATAACCGTAATTTTTTGCCTCAAAATTCTACTGAATTTTGGGAAATAATTCATGAATGCTGGGAAGAGTTTGACCCAATTATTATATAACAAATTTGATTAACTTGATGCCTAATAGATTGGCTCAAGTAATAGAGAAACAAGGCTGAATGACCAAATATTAATTTTTATACCTACTATCTTATTATTGTTCTTGTTTAATATAATATTTAGTTTGTTCGCATTGTAATATTTTAATTACTTCAACTACGCCAATGATTTGCATGTATTGCATATAACCTTAAACATACGTCTCTAATAACCTCAAAGAGATAATCACAAAACTGCTTAAATAATACCTACAAAAACTAATCATAAGACTTGTACGGGTTTTTTATGAATAGAACTGTAAGTTTTCGAAAAGCGACCCTGTATAATGTTCATCAAACATTAAGCGAAATAAAATATTTTGTTTGGGTTGTGTAAATGGTGCTTGAGGGATATCAGATTTAATAATTTAAAACCGTATTTATATTTTTGGTCACTGTTATAGAAACGGTAGCTTCTTCAAAATGAGTTGCCACGATTAAGATTATACCGAAGTAATCTATGAGCATCTGAACAATGTTTCTTCTGATTGATGGATAAGAAGAGATGGGTTTTTTCAATCGCCCGATATGACCAAAATAGACTGATTTCTATGGCTTATATAAAAAAATTAAGTTCTGCTAACTAAGGAATATACAGTGAGGACATAAAGTCTGGAAAACTACCTTTTGCAAGTAAACGAAGCACCTGAATAAAAAACGCTCGGACAAGTCGAATTTATTTAATTGCCTTTTATCTTCTAAGATTTTTGAAATATATACAGGGTGCTTTAAGAAAGCTGGGCAGCTATTAACTTCTTTTTTTTAATGGAATACCCTGTATATTATTGCATTTTTGCATTCTACGGACAATTCTAAGTATATTTCGTATAGGATGTCCTATAACTAAATTCAATTGTTTTTAAAATAAAACACACCTTACTAGTTTACTGAATTTTTAATGACAATAACTTAAATGACACATTTTAACGTAACAAATGCTGAAACTGTTGTCCGTTAACTTCCTGGCAATATCCTAACCGTTCGATGAACTCTTGTTGCACGTTTCGAATAAAAAAAGGTGGGATTTGTCGAATTTCATCTCTTATACGATTTTTCAGCGCATCGATATTAGGAGGTCTGTTGAAATAAACTTTGGTTTTTAAATATCCCCACAGAAAATAATCTAGGGGACTCAAATCCGGAGACCTGGCCGGCCATTCTACGGGGCCACGACGTCCTATCCACCTGTTAGGAAATATCTCAGTGAGGTGGTGCTCCATCTTGTTGAAACCACATAGTTGGAGTTGGTATATCAGGCTCATTACCTGGATATAGTTGAGCTAAGGCAGGAATCAACTCCAGTTGCAGAAAGTCAAGATAAACTTCGCCGTTTAAGTTAACGTCGAAAAAAAACGGACCTATAATCATGTCTTGAAATATTCCAGCCCAAACATTGATTTTTTCGGGATGTTGCGTATGAGCCACTTGAGCCGAATGAGTATTCTCTGTGGACCAGTATCTACAGTTTTGTCGGTTGACAGTACCATTAAGAAAAAAGGTAGCTTCATCGGAAAATAAAATACTTCTACAAAAAAATGGATCTATATTGCACTGCTCTTGCATATTTTCGCAAAACTGAATTCTACGGTCATAGTCGTCTTCATTTAATTCATGTATTAATCTTATTTTGTATGGATGATACTTTGCCTTTTTTTAAATATTTTTTACCGATGTTTGACCAATGGACAAATCTAATGCTACTTGACTTGTAGGTAAATGTGGACACTGGACACAACAATATGCTAAAACAGACAGTTGATCTTTGAAAGAATGCATTGAGTACTGTATGAGTTCCGATCATATTTCTCCTATAAGATTATTTTGTCATCACAGATGACAGAAAACTATTTCCTTATAACTAAAACACAACATAGGACTACGGACTAAAATAGAGAATCAAGTCTGTTGGTCTGGAATAGCAGATGGAAAAGCACGCGTCCATCGAACCCTAATGAAACAAAATGTTTTGTTTGGGTTATATACGTGGGGTGCGTGAGGAAGATCTGGCATAATGATTTTAAAATGCTATTTATAATTTGAATTATGTTAAGAAAGGTCCGGCCGACGCATGTTATATGCATTGATAAACTCAGGACGTTATTGGCAACAGAAGCCTGTAAATAAGTTTGGGTAAAACCGAGGCGCGATGGTAGTTCCAATTTTGAGTGCGTAAGCGGTTAAAAGTACAATCCTCACAAAGATTTCCATATACAGGGTTGGGCAAATGTTCCGGAACGGCTTAATTACAGGCGAACGGAAAGTGATATCGGATCAGAGTTTTGGGCAATCTATAGGACTAAAATTTTACTATTTGATTATTATACCATATGTCAGTAATGTCACCAACTGTCAAGTGTTGATGTTATTTTTTTTTTAAATGGAACACCCTGTATATTTTTACATTTTTAAATTTCACATAAAATTATAATTATTTTTTTATTAAATGCACTATTAGTCTATACTTCATAGTTTCCGAGATATTGACTCTCGAAAAGTGACATTTTTGAACTTTAACAGCTTATAACTTTCTAACAGTACGTCTTAGAGCAAAACGGCTTACATGTCCCTATCTTCAATTTTTATTATCTTCCCAAAAATATCAACTTCCGGTTAAACCGGATGTAACTCGAAAGCAGGAAATATAGTTGTTCCGGTTTAACTGGAAGTTGATTTTTTGGGAAGATAATAAAAATTGAAGATAGGGACATGTAAGCCGTTTTGCTCTAAGACGTACTGTTAGAAAGTTATAAGCTGTCAAAACTCAAAAATGTCACTTTTCGAGAGTCAATATCTCGGAAACTACGAAGTATAGACTAATAGCGCATTTAATAAAAAATAGTTATAATTTAATGTGGAATTTAAAAATGTAAAAATATACAGGGTGTTCCATTAAAAAAAAAAATAACGTCAACACTTGACAGTTGGCGACATTACTGACATATGGTATAATAGTCAAATAGTAAAATTTTAGTCCTATAGATTGCCCAAAACCCGGATCCGATATCACTTTTCGTTCGCCTGTAATTAAACCGTTCCGGAACATTTGCCCAACCCTGTATAGTTTTACCACTGAGGCTTTTATGGTAAAATCTTTACAGTAAATGTTGGTTTACACAATTTGACAAGATCTGATTGGTTTAAAATTATAGAAAGGAAGGAGATACAAAGAGTAAACAAAACAGATTCATAATTCTCATACAGGGGGTATAGTGTTCAAATTAAGGAAAACGTAACCAAAAAAACAAATTCTTTTGACAATTTGACAATCATTATTTCACAAAATTGCTCGAACCTATCAGAATCATCTTTTAATAACTCTTGTGCAATAGCTGGTTTGTAGGGATAGAACTTCTCTTTTTTTCAAAAATTTAGATACGGTGGTTTGTCGAGTATCGTAGCCACGCCCAAGCTGTCTGCTTGAGCTATGAGAATCTTCCGGTAGTGATAATAATATGTAAATTTAAGTACTCCTCAGGTATACCTGGACGACTACTTTTAACACTAATTTTAATAGTACAGGAAGTTTTCCCCTTAATTGCTACCCTAGACACTGTCGATTGGCTAAAAAGCGGATGAATTCGATGTTTTCATTGAACATAATAATATTATCACGCACTTTCCTATGACTTCTACTTTTGTCTCCACAATACAACATAATTGAAATTTTTATGCGTTTGTCTACAGCGAGGTGCATTTTCGACGTAATATCAGCAGAGCAAAATTCAATTTGATTTACATTAACTGGCATTTTTTGACGTCTCAAACTTAAATAACAAACTGTCATTCCCAATGGCTTAAAGATTGTGACTTGAGTTCAGAACGTTGCTAAGTCGAGAAAAATATCAATACCATATAGTATAGGGCATGATATATGAAAAATCTCTAAAATTGATTGTGAAATGTAAAAATGGCAATTATTTACTTTTCTACAAAAAATTTAGAAAGAAAAAGCCTACTTAAAAAAATATACACAAAAAATACTAATTACTTAACTATAATAAATAAGGACAAAACAAACATTATTACTTTCCAATTGTTCGTTACTATACTTTTTGTAATCATGTAAAGCAAATAACTAATATTATTTTTTTATTCACTACAGAATAATTGTTGTCATAATTAATAATTGCTTTTTTTATAGATGTGTTGCAAGTGGGTACAAATTAATATGTTTTAAAGCAATATAAAAAGTTATAGTTATGACAAATAGGTAACTATAGGTTATGTAATAAATACATTACAGACATAAATATAAAAAGTCTTAGGCCCGGTTTTTTATCTTGCTGTAAGCGGTTAAGTTAGTTTACATGAAGATACATTTTATCCTACCGATAAAATTATTTTTGGTCTTTTGGAAGATTTTTATCCTCTTGGTAACTAACCTGGAGCACAAAGAAAGGATCGGTCTGTATTGTCGTTTGACAGTAGAGGTGGGTACGTCGTTTCTTAAAATCTTGGTCGGAAGAAGAGAATGTTGGATTAGAATTGAGAAAAGTAAAAAAAAAATATAAATAAAGCGTTTGAACACAGAGACATGGATAATAAAAAGAAAAAATCGGCAAATTTTACAACAACCGAAGTAGAGAGGCTATGTCAATTAATCGTCAAATATAAAGACACAATTGAATGCAAAAAATCTGATGCGACTACATGGAAAACTAATGCATGGGATAAAATAACTGGGGCCTATAACGCTGCTGCACAAGGGCCACATAGGACAAATAAAAGTTTGAAAACAAAAAATGAAACTTTTAAAAAGGAGTTACGAAAAAAGGTTGCTCGCCAAAAAAGTGAAACATACAAGACTGGAGGTGGCCCTTCTACAGAGCTTATAGCGAGGAACAGATCGAAGTGGATTTAATACAGGGGCCCTGAAATATTATGCATTTAAATTAAATTTTATATGTATCAAAGCATATTTTAAATAACCTGTTAACTGGATATGCAAGGTGATGTTTAATTCTGGCAAGCAAATTATTAACGGTATCCGTATCCTTGGATAACCGAAATCTCACATAAAAATCTTCATCATCCCAGAAATTAATGTGATCTTCGCCTTCGAACGGTGTAAGGTCGTCGATCTATTATTATTCTATAATCCTCATTCTCAGATGAAGACGAGCTATCCAGAGGCGGATCCAGGGGGGGGGCAATGGGGCCCGGCCCCCCTAAAGCCCCCCCTAAAGCCCGTTGAAACATTGAAAATTTTTTTTGTTTACATTTTTTACCGAAATTTAAACCGAAAATGAATGATTATTTTAAGTTCCTTTTAAACCAAGTATTTTTAGTTGAATAGAATACCTGTTACAAAAATTTGTGTTACATTTTTCACAATATAAAATATAAATATACTGATTTATTTTGATTTTTTGCATACGGGCCCCCCCTTAGGAGTATTTCTGGATCCGCCAGTGGAGCTATCCGAAAATATATCTACATTTACTTCCAACATGATTTTTTCTCTGCAACTTTGTAAATTATCCAACAATTAAAATTTTATAAACTCTTTAACAGCCGAAAAAAGTGCCTGCTAATTTATTTCCTTGTTAAGCACTTTTTAACCTGCTGGTAACTCTAACCGGAAGGTAAAAAACTAATTTTTTCAGCTAACAGTAACTTTACCCAAACAAAGACTTTAACAGCAAGGTAAAAAACCGGGCCTAAACCATGCTCCAGCTGTAAGCAGACAAATAATATAATAGTTATTCATAATGCCGGCTGGTATTTTTTTTAGAATCAAAAACAATACATATATTTTGCAACAAAAATACAGAACTATCTCTACACCAGCGGTTCTCAAACTTTTTTGGTGACGGAACCCTTTTGGGAAGCAAAATACTTGATGGGACCCTACAATAAAACAATAGTTTTTAAAAGTGTATTCTTTATCAAAAAGCATAATAAAAGTACAATGTAACAGTTACTAATTATTACTTACTTTACCACATGGCAAGTACAATAATAGAAGATATTAAAAAAGAAAAATCTAACTAATGGGAGGTATGAAACTATTTTTTATTTTTCATCAATTGGTTGATATCAGGTTTGATAGAAGATAGTTGAAGTCTCATATCAGGTTCGGCGTCCAGTCTATTGCGATATTTTGTTTTCGTGGCTGCATAGGTTGAGAATCCTGTTTCGCACAAATATGTTGTTGGGAACGGGAGAAGAATATTCAGAGCCATTTTGCCAAGCATTGGATATTCATCACGGATTCTGCACCAAAAATCGTTGAGAGGCGTCGTTTTGAACAGTGACTCCATACTTGTGTCTGATGACATTTCTAAAAGAGATTCATATATCTCATTTGACATACTTTCGGGCTTTTCCAAGTTGGGTAAAAAAGGATTATGAATCCATGAATTCAGTTTCATTTTTGTATTCTGTTCTTCGGGAAAATACTTTTCAAAAGATGCGCGCATCGAACTGAGATATTGGACCAATTCTTCAAACACATCATCTTGAAACATTTCTGAGTCGTTATCGCTAACAAACTCACTGAGTGACGTAAAGCTTTCTATTTCTTTCTTACCAACGCAAATAATCCAAAAATCTAATTTTCTTTTGAAGGCAGTTATTTTGTTATAGGCCTGAAACACTGTTGTCTGTTTACCTTGCAATGATAAATTCAATTCGTTTAGTTTTTGAAAGATATCCGCCATAAAAGACAATCGGAACAACCAAGTTTTATCATACAAACGGTCCTTCAAATTAAAAGAAGTATCTGCTGAAAGAAACATTTGTAACTCGGCTCTAAGTTCAAATAGCCTTGTTAAAGTTTACCCCGAGACAGCCATCGCACTTCTGTATGGAGCAGCAGTGTTTTATGTTTGCTGCCATAATCTTCACACAATAATGAGAACAATCGGGATTGTAGTGGTCGTGATTTGATAAAATTAATAATTTTTACCGCTTCATCCATAACTAATTTTAGATTTGACGGCATTTGCTTCATCGCAAGTGCTTGTCTATGCAGAATACAATGGCTGGAACTACAATTAGGCGCTTTATTTTTTATTGGTGACACTGCTCCTGCTGTTTTACCTGTCATCGCCTTGGCCCCATCCGTACAAATGTCAATGCAATTGTTCCAACTGAGATTATTTTCTTCAAAAAATTAGTCTTAGACTCGATCTCGAATATTCTCGAAAATACTCGAGTCGGCGCCTTTGATAAACAAAAAGCAAAAATAAAAAGAGAAATATAAAAATTGCGTTGTAAACAATTCAGAGGCGGCTTTTATCAAAGGGACTGCGCGCTCACAAGTATACAAGTATACATGTTGATACCAAACTTATGAGATATTGTACCAGCTATTGTAACACATGTTTATACAAATACAAATAAATAAATAAATATACCTACGCGTGGCCGCGGAGTCAAAACGTTCGACCAGAGAGAGGTGTTTTGATTTTTTTTCTAAATTCTTGAGGAACCCCTACAGAGGTATCGCGGAACCCTAGGGTTCCGCGGAACACACTTAGAGTATAGCTGCTCTACACCATTGCTTTTAAGCTAAAAAAAATATCCTAAAACATCTCACTTACCGCCGAAATATTAGTTCAGGGTTAGAATAGTCGGGTCTCTTAGATACCACGCACTGGCGAACCATTGTAAATAATAATAAATAGCAATAAACAGCTTTATTTCGAAAAAATACTAAAAATTAATCGAAAAACGCAATCGATCATAAAAAGCTCACTAGCGCTGTAATGCTAGATAATGAATGAATATAAAAAATTCTGCGTCACTCGTAGTAAAAACGTCCGTATAGCGTTCCGCTGTGATTTTCCTAAAGCATTATTAATTTGATGTCATTAGGAAACTATAAATAATTTGACTAGTAGGAAATTTAAAAACCACACAATAATTTAGTATATTAGTATATTATTATTTTGACTTAGGTAATAGGTACACATCACAACTTCATAAAATTTAATTATTAATATAACCTTCGTTTTCAAACGGTAGATCTATGGCAATCGGCAGAAAGTTGTGAACATTGATTTCTGTAAAAAACGATTTTTGATGGGGACAAAATGTAAACAATTTGGTCTCCGTATATATTACATGTTTGTGGAGTTATGTGGACTGTGGATCCAACCCTTCGAACAAAATAAAAACACTTTTAACATGCGCATCATAAAATATTTTTTGTACAACTGCCATTAAACGTGGCACTTTTAATAACAGTCAACAGTGTTAAAAGTGATTGTTTACGTGAAAGCGCGTTAAAAATATTTTTAACGCTACATTTTCTTATGATGAAATCAAATAAAATTATAATAATAATTTTAGGAAGTGCAAATTTTTATTATCAATATTTAACAATCATTACTTATGAACATTAATATTAATCGTACAACTAGAACAATTGCTAACATTAATGCCTTGCGACTTTAGGGAGCTTCGCAACACATTACTAGAATCCCCAGTACCATTTGTAAACAAGCATTTGTTAGTAACCATAGCGTTGGCATCGTTTGTCATTCACAACAACCTTGTGATTATTTGAATATTAAAATGCATTTTAAAGTTTAATGTCATTCCAAATTCCCCTATTTTATTATCGAAATAGGGCAGTTATACAAAAAACATTGTATGATATTTGTGTTAAAAGTAATTTTTTTTCAACTGACTTATTTCTTTTTTCCTAGAGCTAATTACAAGGCAACGTGTACTATTGTTTTGTTACTTACGGGATATACGCTGTCAATAACATTTAAGAAGTATTATTTTTGAATTTGTGCGATTTTCGATAAACAATCTGGAAGAAAACGTTCCAAATGTTGAAATGAGTGAAGCAGCTAGTAAATTTACCTTTGAATTATTGCCGGACAAGTTCAAGGAACAGTACAAATCTGTTAATGGAAAATTACTGCACTGGTGCGATCTGGCAGGCACCTCTCCAAAATTGTGACTGAATTTTAAAAATTAAAAAAACAATCTAAACCAAAAAAAGTATACTGACGCAGTAAGAGCGTAGCCGCTGGTACCCGCTAGTCCACTAATCAAATTATGGAAGAGCAAGATAAGGATGTTATTTTTAAAGAAAAATATATATGGTTAATAGGTAGATTAAGCCCTAAACCTTCCAAGTACAGGGTGTCCCAAATTCGATGCTCACCATTGGGACCTCGGAAACTATAGCAGATATAGCAAATGTTAAATTGGGGCAATGTTGGATACTTTGGAGCTTAAGTTAATGCTGGTGAGAAATCAAAAAAATTCCGACTACTTCTGGATATATCGGAAAAAAACCGAAAAATTCATTTTCCGTTTTTGTTTTGTTTGTGACTTTATTTATAAACGTATTAAAAAAACGGAAATGACTGTCTTCATGCACTTTCTTACGACGTAAGTATCTGGATCAGTATTTTGTTTACGTTTAAAAGCGGTATTTTAATACAGAGGAACTAATTATTACGTAAAAATTTTGAAAAAATATTAATAATTTGCTGTGATTATTAAATATGAAAGGAAATGATGGGCAAAAAGCTTTTGTAACAAAAATCTAATTTAATATTGCTTACCGAAATCTTCACATCAGTGGACGACTGGACTATATTTTATTTTACAGGTAGGTCGTAAGTTGTTTGCACCCTTAAATTATTATCATTCTGACAAGTCCAGTGTACATGGATGCGTTCTGTCTCCGCCCAGCGGTGGTCGACACGTGACAGAGCCTGTTTGCTTGCATGGAACAATTTAATATTTTCGTGGGAACAAATTTTTACAAGATGTTCTGTTCCTCGCTGAGCAAAATCAGTTTATTTTGAAAGTATGTATAATATTACAAACCAATATAAACAAATACTAAAATAATAAATGTAATATAGAAACCCTACTACGGTTCTATTAAAGTCCATGAAATTCTCCACTCTAGTCATCAGTGAAGTAATTTTAAAAGCAATTTTAAGAAAAATTGACAGCAGCTAATTGTAAAAAAATGAACAGTGGCCATCTGGTATCAAGAAATTACCAATGTGTCTAATATTTACTGAACTTGATGTAAAGAGAAAAAGGCCGAGGAAAGCAACTTAAAGTCTTATATTCGTGTGAACAAAATACAAAAATTACGGATTTGGTAGAATTTAAATACCAGAATATTTGAGACAAACTATTGTTATTGCAATGCGCAAACAAACTTTGCGTGAAAAATTGAGGCTGCAGGCTGGGAAAGGGGGCAAATACTAGCTGGGGGAGGGAGGGGGATCGCTTCTTAATGTGATATTTGATTGATTTTTTAAAGTCCTCATGCCCTGATTGTATGTTTTTCTTTTATTATCATTATCCAAATAACAAAATTGGTTAATTTTTGAATTATTTTATTATCTTTGCTTATTATAATATTTACTGAACTGTCATTTTCCCAATACGTTTGTAGTATAGTGAGTTAAATAATAGAATAAATTAGACGTATCCATGTGTTTATTTATATCGGCTATAATACAGTTCCTATGATTAATGATTAATTACTAATAAATGCCTAATGAAACTAATACTTAATAAATGTTAAGTTTAACTACTCATCAAAATTATTCAAATTATTATTTTTAAAAAGGGTTTTGATTATAATAATTTAGCTATTTGTCTTTTTAACATAACAATGGACAAACAACTACCAAAAATCGTTAGGCGATGTGGTTATTTTTCTAACTATCAGTCATCCCCCAATAATTAATTTTCACAAAGTAACGGCACATGACCGAAACTTCCTAGATATAATCCGAAAAAGATCATTCAACTTGAATAAAATAGAATGGACAGGGACGGGCTTGTAATTTATCTAAAGAATCCATTATTTTTTCAGTGAAAATAATAGATAATAATATTTAGTGATTAGTCTTTAATGGTAAGTTTGGTTGTTTATAATAAATATATTTTGACGAAATTTGTTGGCTAACTTTGGGACTACTGATTAGCCTCACTAATTCAGTATTGGTTTAGTACTACTCTACACTCTAGAGAAACATACAAGCCATACGTAAGTTCTCTTAAGACCAGTTATCACTTGCCACATTTGGGTAAAAAGGTGTGGTAACAAACTACAAGAAAACTATTGGATAGAATTTGTTAAAATTTGAAATTTGGTTTTGAAATTTGATACTACATGCATGACTGTATTTGATCAATTTTTAATTTGTTTTTTCCAATTTAGTGAAAAGGTGTGCCACTTCCGTTAAAAAACAAAATTCGGAGGTATGCGAAAATGTTAGGCGGTAAGTTTGAAAATTTAAGTCATGCAGTTGAAACATGATATTTTATTACATATTCATCGAAAGTCTTTGCTGAAAATGTTTGTACTTGTCTGGAATTAGGCGCGGAGAACCATGTTGCTGGAACCAAATGTTAAAAAATTGATCATTTGTAAAATAGTTAAAACAGTTTTACCTTATAGTATAAACAGATATTCTTATTAAATTAACTTTATCCTTAAGTAAAGGGATCATCCGATATGTCGGAGTTGACAAATATGTTCGAATTTTCCCTAAATATGTTATTTTTAGTTATTTTGAGGTAATATACATATTTAACATCATATCATAGAAAAATTAAGTACTTTTCGATTAATAAAAACTCCAATATGGCGGTCATAAAAAAAAAGAAAATTGATGATCGTTCCAGGAAACTAAAACGTTGTAACTAAAATATTACCAAATAGGTATGTTCTGCGTAAAAAGTTGCTATAAAAATGTGTAGTACCTATATACCGTGCGAGCAAAAATTATTTACATCAAAGAGGGCTTGGATAAAAAAACGTAGGGCTTGGTTTAGATCACAATGATATGGGGACGATATATCTAACTAAATCTAGGTTATAATTTTGTCAAATTCATATTATGACATGATATGCCAAACTAATGAGTAATAAAATAAAATACTTACATAAATTGGTGAAATTGGCCACCGCCATGCTCCAAGCATAAATTCACACGTCTCTTCATATTTTCGAAAGTGTTGACCAGCAACTCTGGAGAAATGTTACCACATTCTTGGATAATCCTTTCTTGTAATTGTTCTAAATTTGCAACTGGTGTTTTAAAAATAGTGTTCTTTAAATGAGAAAAAACGAAGTAATCCATAACCGTTAAACGAGGTGATCTAGGTGGGAATTCAATGTCTGATCGAAAACTAATCAATCTGTCGTCGAAAAAATTGCGTAAGTAGTTAATAGTTTCGGCGGCTGTATGGGCGGTTGCACCGTCCTGTTGAAAATAATATCCAAAACGTAGTTCGTCGTCAAGTAATTGCTCCACAAATGGATTCAAAATTTTGTCTCTATACCGCTGTGGTGTAACTGTGTCATGTGTCATGGAAAAAAATAGGACCAACAATTCTTCTTCGGGAAACAGCTAACCAGACACCAATTTTTTGAGGGTGCAATGTGGACTCTACAAAAATGGGGATTTTCACTACTACACATGCGTGTAATCTGAGGATTTACATAACCGGAGAGGTGGAACCAGCCTTCATCCAAAAAAACTGTCAGGTCTAATAAATCATTTCTTTCCAATACATTTTGGGTAAACCATTGAGAGTAATTCCTGCGTATTTCAATAGCTGCGGCTTGTATTTCTTGGAATACTTGCACCTTATAAGGAAATAAATTTAGCTGCTTCTCAAGAATAGTCCTGCATGTGCCATAAGATCTTCTTACTTCTTGGGACAGGCATCTCATACAATTTGTTGTGTGCGTATTTTGCATTATTTCAAGAACGTTTGCAACAAGTTCTTTTATTCTTACAGATGGTCTTCCTGCTCCTTTTTTGTGTTATATAGTACCTGTTTCCCTTAACGCAGCCACGGTTCTTTTCAGGCAATGATAAAAATCCCCAGCAATGAAAGCAACGTTAGGAAATTGTTTGTGAAAATCGTCCATGCACAAACCAGGATGGTATTGCCACTCACCATTTATTCTAACCCCGTTTCGAAAATACGCTTCAACCATGAATGTTTAGTACTGTTCCGTAAAGCCCATTGTGTGAATTGTTGAAGAAATTGGAAAAATTAGCGATGAATCAAATTACTTGTAACGACTGTCAAAGATGACGGAATAACTGATTGATTATTAATTCGGGTAGTTACTGACACTCAACAGATATTAAGCTCTACGGCTAAGCATTACGTCCTTAGATGCAAGGCCCTCTTTGATGCAAATAATTTTTGCTCGCACGATAGTTTCCGAGATCGCAATACTGTCAGCATCAATTTCGGACACCCTGTATACTACTTACATATTACAATAAACCGAATAACATGGCAAGTGGTCTACGAGATAAAAAAAAGTTTTGAGACCTCCGGTCTACATTTACGAGCCCTGGCTCAGTGAAGTTGGCCCAACTATTAAAACTACGTTTTTTTATGAAATTTGTCATATTAACGAAAACGTATTAAAAACTAAAATGTATTTCTCATAACATACGATATTATTATTTAATATTAGCCTAAGATACTACATTTTTTGTAACAGAAAAAAATATCTAACAGATCCAAAAAAAATCTGTCGATTAATAAAAATCAACGAATCCAAATAGCAGCAAATCACCCCTGCGTAACATCGCCTTTTCGACTGATAACTGCTTCGATACGTCTTGGCATAGTGTCAACAACTAATGTTTGGCAGTCATCTGATATAAAACTGTTCCAAATTTGTTGAAGACGCGGGTTCGCAATTCTGGAAAGGTTCTTGCGGGATTCGTTCCGAGCTTTTTCTTCATGATATGCCACAACGTTTTATTCGATGATAGATCTGGACTACTCGACATCCATTTTAAAACCGGAATATTGTTTTCTAACATTCAATCTTTTACCTTTTTAGCCGTATGGCAAGCGGCACCATCTTGTTGGAAGATACATTCAATATTGTTTAAACACATTTGTTCAATTTCGGGTGTTAAGTTATTTTGAAGCACATTAATGTAGGTACTATTAGCATTCATAATACCTTTCACAAAGTGTAAGTTTCCGACTCCACTTGCTGACATGGATCCCCAAATTAGAACAGAAGCCGGAAACTTGATTTTTTTTTAAACAGTCATTTTGAAATACTTCTTCTTTAGTTCTTATGACACGAATTCTTCTATCACCAGCGCATACTTCAAATCTGGCTTCGTTATTCCAAATAATGGAGTTCCATTGGCTTGGAGATCATAATGTGTGTTCTTTGGTCCACGTACAAACCAAAAATATTATACTCGTATTTGAAATATATTCGTCAAATAATTTTACACTTTATATATTTCAACAAGAGAAACTACAAACTACAAAAGCTTGATAGACCATACTCTAACAAATATGCAAAATTAACTAGAGATAAAGTTTATAGTAAGTCCATTAAGTGATCATAAAATACAAATTTTAAATATACCTAAACAAAATACCAAAAATAATAGAAGTTTCAAAAATATTAAAATTAGAGAATATTTTATAGATAAATTGAAACATGACCTAATAAAATTACAAAATAGGCAACATTTAATTAACGAACCAGATAAACTATATGATGAGATATTAGAAATATTTGAATCCTCATCATATACAAATACAATAAAAATTAATGAAAATTCGAAACCATGGTTTTCGAAAGATTTAGCAAAAATAATTAAAACAAGAGACAAGATATATGAAAAAAAGAAGAAATATCCAATGATTGAAGAATATGAGCAGACTTTTAATAAATTAAATAAACTTGTAAAACAAACAATAAGAACAACAAAACAAAAATATTTTAAAAACATATTTTTGAACAGTGACCAAAAAGGTATTTGGGAAAATTTAAATTTATTATTGACAAACAAGTCAAAGAAAAACAAAACCAACATTGATAGTATTATATCCAATAGTATTGAAATTAAAGACGAACAAACCATATGCGAAGAAATTAACACATATTTTATAAATGTTGGCGAAAATTTATCAAATCAAATTCCATTTATAAGAAGATATACTGAAAATGCAAACCCTAACTCGATGTTTTTGAACCTAGAAAAGATAACTATGGGTGAAATTGAAGAGATAATAGATGATCTTAATATAAAAAAAGCAAGCGGTTTTGATGAAATATCAGTAAAAATTATTAAAAAAGTCAAAATAGAAATATTACCAATTTTACTTAAACTATTTGAATTATCTGTTAAAAAGGGTATTTTTCCATCAAAAATGAAATTAGCTAAAGTATCACCAATTTTTAAAGCAAATTCAAAAAATGATCCAAGTAATTATCGGCCAATATCTGTATTGCCAGTTTTTTCAAAAATTTTAGAAAAAATTATGAACAACAAATTAACAGATTTCTTAGATAATCAAAATTTAATTTCAGATAGTCAATATGGTTTTAGAAAATATAGAGATACTGAAATTGCTGTTATGGATGTAATAACAGACATTCAATTAAAAATAGATCAAAATCAAAAATGCTGTTTATTATCTTTAGACCTTTGTAAAGCGTTTGACACAGTTAACCATAATATTTTATTACAAATAATTCATAACATTGGAATAAGGGGAAATATTTACAATTGGTTTGAAAGTTATTTAAGCAATAGATCACAATATGTTGAAATTAATAACAGTAAAAGTTCTCAAAAAACTATTAAATGTGGTGTTCCGCAAGGATCAGTTTTAGGACCAATATTATTTCTTATATATATTAATAGTATATCTAAATTAAACCTAAATGGTAAGATACAATTATTTGCTGATGATACAACTATTATTTATTTTGGCGATAATTACTTTGACATTCAAAATCAAATAAAAAATGATTTACAAATCATTTTTTCTTGGCTTCAGTCATATAAATTATCAATAAATTTTAAAAAATCTTCTTTTATATATATTACTAAAACAAAAATAAACAGCTTGCTATCAAAAAAAGAAATTTTATTTGATAATAAAATCATAAAATATGCTGATTCTATAAAATTTCTAGGACTGCATATAGATGAAAATTTAAGTTGGAAAACACATATCGATTATCTCAGGAAAAATATTACCCCATTGATTGGAATTTTTTATAAAATAAGATATTATTTACCAATTGAGCTTTTAAAAAATATTTATTATTCTCTAATTTATTCTAAATTTCAATATTTAATATCCGTCTGGGGATCTGCTACCTCTACAATAATAAACCCTTTAAAAAAATTACAAAATAAACTTATTAAATGTATTTACAAGCTTCCTTTTTTAGAACCAACAATAAATTTATACAAACCACTAGGATATTTAAACTTAGAAAATTTGTATAAATTAAAAATATGTGTAATTATTCATTCAATATCCACTCATCAAAAAAAATCAAAAATCACATTCCAAAAATTAAATACCGTACATAATCATGACACAAGGCAAAATGAAAGTATTTTAGCAGTAAATATTAAAAGCAATATTGGTAAAAGATCATTATTATACAATGGGGTTATAATTTATAATACCCTACCAAATATGTATAAAAATATTAAAAAATTGACACTCTTTAAAAAGAAAACTAAATTGTATTTTAAAAAAAAATAAAAGCACTCTAATTTTATTAGGAAATTAGTTTTAAAATTGATTTAAATTTGACTATTTTATTAATTTTATTTGTATTGTATTCTGTATTGTAATTCCATATTTTTGTAAAAAAATTTTGTTTATATTTGTTTATTTTTAAGTTAGTGTAATATTTTCCCTGTAATGGACTTCTAAAGTTTGTTGGGAATTATTTAATAAATAAAATTAAAAAAAAAAAAAAAAAATTTTAATTTGCCCTCAAATAAATTGACAAATATCATGTTTTGGGACGTTGGGCCAACTTCACTGAGACAGGGCTCGTAATTATCGAACGCGCTTGAACGTAAATAAGTGTATAAAACAACATTTTTTATATCACTAATTAATTTTAAACAATAAACTATCGATGGCTATTTCCATACAATTTCGATGTCACGCGATTTCAACACCTACTTAACTGCTTTCTTTAAATCAAAAGCTTCGTTTTATTACCTACATCTGATTTATTATAACCACCTTTCGAGGGATAATTGCCGAAAATTTAATTAAGAATTCGGCATGTTATAAAGTCAATTGACATTGATACTAAATCATCTTTAAATATCGTTGACATTACATGTCATGGTAAAAATCTTAAGGAGCTTGTTACAGCAACCGGGTGGTAATAAATAATTAGGTACCACCAACTTTCTAAAAATTAATTATTTTAATAAAGTAAAAAACAGCAAGCAGAATTTTTGTCAGTACTTAATTAGTTAATTGGTCATTTCATCGAATTAGCATACAATACAAGTGGCCCTTAAACTAGACTGTTTTATAAACATCTCGACACTGAAGAAAATTATCTAATACAACAGGTTTGCTAGGACATATTTTGTATTGATACTTTATTTTTTATTAACCCATATTAAATAAATTACTAGTTTATCAAATCCGCTTTAGTGTTATATCAATTCCATATTTGCTAGAACAGTGTTTTTATTGGTAGTAAACAGTTCCATTGGCAGCACAGTCTTGTTTAATAATGAACTACATTTAATACAGCAATTTGTTAAGAAATAAATTGTATCTTCTTAATGGGACACATTTTCTTCCCAGTAAAGCGCTTTCTCTATAATTAAGAAAACAGAACAGCGTCAACCTACAGTGTCCGCAAGAAAGTCCGCATCAAATGGGATTTTTTTTATTATTAGGTATAGGTAAAAATTGAAAAGGCAGTTAGTTTTTGCTTACCTAAAAACCAAAAATGACGTATACTGAAGCAGCTGCACGACTTGCGTTACCTGCCAAATTTTACATTTTTAATAAAATAGGTTCAAAAATGCCCTTATTTAACAAAATATCGAAAAACTTTATTCGAAAAAGTTGTTTATTTAGGCATTTTTAGTCTCTGTTCGAAATTTTGACTATCTAATAGAATTTTTATTTTTTGCCAGGTTCTTGAAAATTTTGATCAACCCTCGTAGATTAACTTTTATACATGGATGTAAAACCATTTGGCTTTACTTCATTTGTAATCTTAATGCAATTTTGTGTAAAATTTTTGTTTCCTATTATTTGTTTTGCTTCAAAAACTGAAATTGTTATTGATTAGTATGTAATGTTTGATGCAAAGTTTATCTAATTACATCAGTTTTGCCAAAACCGACGTTTCCTATTTTTCTTAAGTTAGTAAACAGATGTACAAAAAGAAAATATTAGGAAGCTTTCGTTGAAATTTTACTTAAATAATATTGGATTAAAAAGAATATATATTAATCGCTCGAAACATTTTATTCGACAAAAATATAGTTTAATATAATTAATTTAATTTAATATTAATTAAGTAAAATTTCAACGAAAGCTTCCAATATTTTCTTTTTGTACATCTGTTTACTAACTTAAGAGAAATGAGAAACGTCGGTTTTGGCAAAACTGATGTAATTATATAAACTTTGCATCAAACATTACATACTGATCGATAACAATTTCAGTTTTTGAAGCAAAATAAATAATAGGAAACAAAAATTTTACACAAAATTGCATTAAGATTACAAATGAAGTAAAGGCAAACGGTTTTACATCGATGTATACAAGTTAATCTACGAGGGTTGATCAAAATTTTCAAAAACCTGGCAAAAAATAAAAATTGTATTAGACTGTCAAAATTTCGTATAGAGACTAAAAATGCCTAAATAAACTACTTTCTCAAATAAAGTTTTTCGATATTCTGATAAATAATGGCATTTTTGAACCTATTTTATTAAAAATGTCAAATTTGACAGGTAACGCAAGTCGTGCAGCTGCTTCAGTATACGTCATTTTTGGTTTTTAGGTAAGCAAAAACTAACTGCTTTTTCAATTTTTACCTATACCTAATAATAAAAAAAAAATCCCATTTGATGCGAACTTTCTTGCTGACACTGTATAATCCAAAAGATGATAATGGGGGTTCGTAGCAATCGGCAATCGCCGTGCGCCGCAGTATTAGTTTCAACGTATTTGTTGCGCAGGTCATATTGTTGTTCGGAGTATTCTAGCTGTCCTGTCTAAATTTGAATATTATTAATCGTACCAATTCCTGTTTCAATTACCTTATTATTACTTTGTATTTCAGTTTTTTTTTAAACTTTGCATGTCAGTAAAACAATAGAAGATTCTTATTTCACACAACCCGTCATTAGTATTGGACTTTATAATCTTTGGACGAATTTAACTACCTTAGCAAACCATGTTGCATAATAGATAATGATATGCAATGTTAAACAACAAGAAAAATATCACACTACAAGCTATTAAAATTTTTGATAACTACAGTACTGGTTTTTAGTGGTCAGTATGTACTTTATTAACTGTAGCAAGCAAATATTATTATGAATAATGTCGAGTTTCATTACAACTACCAGTCAGAACTAATACAGTATATAAAACCAGATTACACCCCCAATAGAACTTGATAATTACTGTGAAAATTTCATAAATTTATTTTCAACCAATTAGAAGTATCCTTTTTGTTTGCGTTGCTTATAGCGAAGGGAGACTATCGCGATAGTCTATAGCCTATTAACCTAATAAAATTAATAAGTGATCATTTATCTGTCAAAAATGAAGTGCTTTATTTTTTATGGCAAACGTCACTCAGAATAAAATCAAAATACATTTTGTTTCTAAGTTATAATTTTTATTGAGAATAGGTCGTAGGTGCCATCATCTCATCATATTAAAAGAAACTTCAATTTATGAAATTTTGTTACCGAATCTCCCACGCAGGAGAATTAATTCCCGATAATTTTTTTCTTAGTCCGGTCAATCTAGACCAAAAAATGATAGTGAAGGTACATAAATTCGCAACAAGCTGAAAATCAGTAAAATTATTCAAAACATAATTATAAATAAAATTTAAAAGTTCCCCATCATTCCCGTGTGTGCAAAAAATTTTACTCGAGGTCAAAGGTAAAAAAAATGAGTTTTTCGCAATTTTCAGCAAAACGGTAAGTTTTATCATAAAAATACTCCAGACAAAAATTATAGACCATAATATTGTCTATAAAATATGTCTTAATACTTTTTTTCCTACGAGCCACCGTTTCTGAGATATAACGATTCATAAAGTTGTAAAAGTTGTTATCGTCATAATATGCATGAGTACGCCACGTATATACATCTCTAGAGTTTTTGTACATATATGTTGAAATATTTAAAAAAATGAAACCCAGTCCTTTAATTTATACGCCACTGTAACTTCAAGACATTATGTTCTATGGTGTGCGTTGCTAGGGTCTTATACCTGTTATAATAAATAAAATACCGTTAGTCTTGAGAGCAACTCTGTAGTGAAAACACGTGTTTATCCTAACCTATATTGTGCTGTTTTGAGTTTTATAACAAAAATGTCAGAATATTGTTTTATTTGTGCTAAACTTTTAACTGAAAGTGAACTTGTTACTGTTGAACGTGGTATGAAGACATTAATTAATGCAAGTATCGAAAGAGCAGATGAATTTTCGGAATATCTCAAAAATCAGAAATCTGTGACAATATATGAAAATTGTCGTAAAAATTATACTCGAAAGTCTTCTATTGCTGCAATTTTTTATCAGCTAGACCCTACAGACTGGGGTTGGAAGTTGATCAACAATACATTAGAACCAGTTCAAACTTTACTCCCACCTGCGCCGGAAAAACTGCTGAACACAATTTTTTGCAACTGCAAAAAGGGATGCAGTGCTAAATGTGGTTGCAAAAAAGTCTGACTGTTTTGTTCTCGGGCATGCACAAATTGCCAAGGCCGGTCGTGCTCTAATGGTGAATCACTAACAGTGGAGGATACGTTTGATTCCAACGAGGTGACATGCGATACATCGCTATTGACGCAATTTACTTGCACCCAGAATGAAGATGAAGATGAACAAGAAGAAGATGAAGACGAAGAAGAAGATGATGATGATAATGAAGAAGATAAAGAAGAACAAGAAGAATATCAAGAAGAAGAACAAGAAGAATAATTTAAAAATCACGAATCGGACGAGTAAACTTTACCATTTTTTGAAAGTTTACATCGCTTTTATCTTTTCCAATCTTTGCTAATTTCCGCTATTTTGCAATACTTTTAAATTAAACAAGATCACAACTAACACGTGGAGTAGGCCTACTGGGGAAACCACGTTAAAAAAAACGCGCTACCTCATAGGTGGTGTGGAAACGTGTGCATATTATGACGATAACAACTTTTACAACTTTATGAATCGTTATATCTCAGAAACGGTGGCTCGTAGGAAAAAAAGTATTAATACGTATTATAAAGACAATATTATGGTCTCCAATTTTTGTCTGGCGTTTTTTTATGATAAAACTTACCGTTTTGCTGAAAATCGCGAAAAACTGATTTTTTTTACCTTTGACCTCGAGTAAAATTTTTTGCATACACGGGAATGATGGGGAACTTTTAAATTTTATTTATAATTATGTTTTGAACAATTTTACTGATTTTCAGCTTGTTGCGAATTTATGTATCTTCGAATGTCTAGATTGACCGGACTATTCTAGGTTTCACTCATGTTTTTGTTGATAGAAAATTTTCCTCGTCTTCGACTCGGAATAATTTTCTATCAACAAAAACATTCGTGACCTTGAAAAAAATTATCGGTAATAATTCTGCTGCTAGGGAGATTATAAGTCAGTATTTAGAGTAATAATGGCTATAAATCATTCCATGGTAGCATTAACTCCTATTGGCTAAATTACCGTGATATTATTACTACACAAGGGTCCAGCAATTTTCGTTGTCTTACAGTAGGAAAGCGCGTTGCTGTCACATATAGTATTAAACAGTTTTGTATAAAAAATATGTGAATTCTTATAAGGAATAGGCCTTTTCCTCAGTGTACAAACTCTATATTTTAAATTACCAGTAATCATGGGCGTCGTTAAATGGTTTCTTAGGGGGGGGGGGGGGGGCAGTGGCGGCTCGTGACTTGTTAACTTGGGGGTGCACCAAAAAGTCCGCTGCAGGCGAAATGCGCCGGAGGAGAAAATTTTTTAAGACCACGCCCAAATTTGGTTATTAGTAAATATTTTAAAAATTTATGATTACCTTCTTATTTTATTGAAAATGAAATAAGATTAAAAAGGCCAATTTATTTTTCATTAGTGGGTACATTGTTTAAAAGTAAAGTTCATTCTTCTGTTTTTATTTGCAGCAAACTTATCAATAACAATAAAAGTCCCTAGATTTACACTTTGTGGACTGTATAAAGTTAATTTCGAGTTTAGGTCTTCCCTCAATTTTAATTTCAATTTTTTGCTCAATACTTAATGAGCTAAAATTGTTTCTCAAATATTCCACATTCATAGTCGTCTTGGCATTAAAACTGTTAATTTTTATTAAAATAAGTCTTTTCTACCCCAATATAATAACAAAAATATAAAGGAAAACTCCAAATAATAAATTCATACATTCAACATTCAATCAAACCATAATAAACCTCAATAAACAAGAGTATTAGACATTAGAACACGAAAGTATATTTGTTGTTGTTTGTTGATGGCTGAGTTCCTTTTGTCAGCAATAACATTTCTATACCGGGAATAGAGAATTTAGGCTGTTGCCAGACTTCAAAAATAATACGATATTTCTTTCTTTTACTGCTAACTTGTTAAAACATAAATAATTTTCAACTTTTGTCAATAAGTCAACTTCCAGGGGGGGGGCAAATGCCCCACCTCGCCTCCCCCCCCCCCCCAAATGACGCCCATGCCAGTAATGGCTTTAGAGAAAATCAAATCGTTTCCCATTAATATACAATTATTAAAACCGTACTTCCTGTGTTTTTTTTTTTAATTTGTCCCTAAAGGGGTTATAAAAGTATCTATTTAAAAAAATATTATTTGTCGGATTTTTTTGAAACTTACTACATAAATACTATACAATACCAATAGTGAAACACGTTTTTCTTTTTTTTTTAACGTAGCGTCGGCCTCTAAACAGATGAAAAAGGTTTATAAGTACACCTTTGACAAACCTAAAGCTTCGTCAGCAGAATATGGCTTCAGGGGTGCTGTCGCGGTAAAGCCAATTGAATTTAAATATAAAATAAGTCAATTTTTTAAAATATTTTCGATTTTATTTTTGAGCAAGATAATATTTTTTCTGTAAATGCAAATAAATTGAGAGCGCGTTAAAAATATAAAGCTAATAAACCATGACTTATAGAAAAGGCACTTGTGGCAAATGCATTATGGCGAAATTATTTCGTCTTCCTATTGTTTTTCTTTTATTTTACAACTTGCAGGAAATTCGAATTATTTGTTTCCTTATTGTGTCTATTTTGAAATCTTTAAACAGCGCCCTCTAAGAATGAACGCCGGTAACAATTGAATAAACCCATTTGACATAATAGTTTCAAAACATTTTCGACACATTTTCGATCAAAGTTTCGATTATGCGTCGATACAGCTAGCGTTATTTAAAATGTGTATGTTTCGAAAATATTCCCAAATTTGTAGCCAACAGTTTCTATTTTGCGTCGGAAACAGAAACAAAGGTTTCGATACATTTACCAAAAGGTGTATAATAATGTTACTTGAGCTTCCAAAAAAAAGCAAATCTTGGTACAATATAAAAGGTTCAATGGCAACTTTCTTTATACTGATCATATGCAAAGGCCGACCTTTAACAGAAAAAATTGGTTTCTATGATCTGCACCTGATGTTAATAACATGATTATAAAGTTAATATACTGATTCTTTTAGGTTTAAAATTTACCAGTTTGGCCGCAATTGAGGACCTATGTCCTGATGTTACGAAAAGCAAAACTTTTTGCAACTGGTTACGGGTTGAACTCTCAGCTTTTTTTAATTATCATAACCCCTCATCTTTGGCTATAAGAAGAAGTACTACGCACTAAAAGTAAAATAGTAGCGCTGGTTTCTCTTATAAATAAGAGTTGAGATATCAACAGTCAGTAAAGACTGTAACCTGCTTTGATAACATTTTTGATGAGTAGGTAATAATATTGCAATAAGTGACTCAATTTGTAACTAGTTGGTACGTATAATGAACTAGTGATTTACTCTAGTCTCGTTTTTTCGAGATGAGACTAGACGAGAGTAATCTGATCTTCTATGAGACGAGTCAAAATTTAGGCGAGAATAAGAAACCTCGCAAAATATTTCCAAGTACATCTGATGACTGTCACTTGAGCTATCTTAAATTTTACAAAAATGTTCACGTTATTTAATTAACATTTTTGCTTGCGTAGCAAATGTTAAAAACAATCGTTGGAGGTTATATTCGGTGTCAAACTTTGCAAACTTTAAAGCAATTTATTTTTCTTATTTCAAATAGGAACTCCTGTATCTTTTTATGTCATTCGATGCAGAATTAAAAATGAAACATTTGTCCTTATTGCAACCCTATCGCAATCTCTAACGCATCAAGACTTATTTGCAGAAAACTCACTTTAACAAATATTCCAACAGTCATTATTATGAATAAATATCGAACGTGGCATTGAAAAACAATTTATTGGTATTAAAGTTTATTAAAGTGATAGGAGACTATTTTGACTTTAGTAATCAAAAAGTTTCAAATATTTTTAAATTGTTAGTAATTATTAAGTGGAAATGATAATCGTGAATATGGTTATCCTTTAAAATTCGTTGAACTGTTCTTTCGTTTACATCTACGGCATCAGCGACTGCTGGTTGAGTGGTTGACTAACTAAAGGATTTTCTATAACAGATAATAGCACAGCCAATTGATTTTCTTTAGTTCGGACCGGTTTATTTCTCACTGATTTTGGATAGTTTACATTTCTTGTTTGTACAAAACTCTCTAATATGTTTTGCAGAATCCTTTTGTCTGGATGTCGTTGTTCCGAATAACGCTGTGCGTAAACTCGGCTTGCCAAAAAATAGTTCTTTTCGCATGCTCCTAATATAAAAATTATATAGCGAGCTCTGGTTTTAGTCCATCACAAAAAACAATATAAATTACTTATAACAGTTTAAATAATTACTTACAATATAACAATATTCAACTTTTAGATTACTAAAGTCAAAATGGCCTCTGGTTACCTTAATAAACTTTAATACCAATAAATTGTTTTTCATGCCACCTTCGATATTTATTTATAATAATGACTGTTGGAATAGTTGATAAAATGAGTTTTCTGCAAATAAATGTTGTTGCGTTAGAAATTGCGATAGGGTTGTTATTAGGACAAATGTTTGATTTTTAATTCTGCATCGAATGACATAAAAAGATACAGGGGTTCCTATTTGAAATAAGAAAAATAAATTGCTTTAAAGTTTGCAAAGTTTGACACTAAACTTTGGACACCCTGTACAATTCGTATTAGTCAAACACCCCCCTATTGTGAATATTTGATAATTGTTTTTCATTTTGATTTTGTCAAAAAATGTAACTCTTTATGCTGAATCAATGTACAAAATTTGAAATTCATATCTTATTAAGTACTCTTATTAAAAAAATAGTTTTTAAGTAAAAACCTTTTACGCCCTGTAAATCGGGGGTCACAAATGAGGGTGAGGGTCACAAATGAAAAAGGCATAAAAGGAATATATGGTTAACGGATTGATCTCTTTTTTCCGGACACCCGGTATAAATAAAAATTATAATTGAAATAACTTTATTTTTTACAATCCTAAAAAACCACATACCACCCTACCTTCTGCTAAGGATAACAGCTAGTGGGCGCGCAGCGTACAGCATTGCCATTTTTTAAAGACATCTCCTTCTAACTTATCTGAAACTGTGGAATATGTATGAATGTAATGAAATGATGTTATATGAATGAAAGATTTTGTGTTTCCATAATTATATATTTGTGTTTGATACTGTAATAATAGTTTTCTTTTTGTGTACAAAACTATCTTATCTTTATTGCGGACATTTTTGGACGTTTTATATTTCCACAATGTCACATAAATCTTTTCCAATGCCAGCCGCTCCGACCAAAAGGTTGCTAAATCAGTTCCTGTTTATAACTGTAATATAAAAGATAACACGAGACCAGTGCCCCATTAAAAATCGTATTATGTGCGTGATGACCCCATGCCATAGCCCACTGTCTGTTCGTGTGTCTACCACATATGGTGCATCCGAATCGTATGCAGCTTGTGGCTTTTGGTGATAGGATGGATTCGCACAAAGGTGGCAATTAATTAACAAAATGGAAATCCTTGTTTGTTAAATTTAAGTTTAATTAATTAATATTTGATTTTTTATGTGGCCGAGAAAGGACTTTAAAATCCTAAGTGTTTGTCATTATTTTTTGTGATAATTGATGAATGAGAAAGAAAAGAACAAAAGAGTGTTAAAAATAGAGTGTCAGAATTAGAGCAAGAAATAATTCATATTTGCTTCTAATTCACTCTTGGATCTTATAATTTGCTCCGACTAAAAGCTAATTGCTGATTCTAATGTGGATTTAAGCATAATATTCTCAGATCATTTTTTAGTATTAAAAATTCTACTGGGTGCGTATATACGGGTATATTTCATGAAAAATGAACGCGACATGCGACATGCACATAAATAACACGGCGGTGAAGTCTAAACAAACATCCGAGCAGCACAGGATCGATGACATCATCTGCTGGGTATTAATATTGTTTTGTTTTGGGTTTCGGCATTTATTATTATATTGGTAGTGGTAGATGTTGGCCCACCCGGCATCGCCCGGTGAGATACCATTGCATCGGCTTAGGCGGCGTGAAGTTGCTCTTGAGTTATTCTTTGAGTCAACGTTTCGTCGCTGTGCCGATATTTCCGGTTTCTAGAGTGGGAAGAAAAAGCATAATGAAGGTATCTTATTGGTTAAAAAGTACAGGTGTGAAATTTTCACTTTAATTTCATTAAGTTAATAGGAACTATCAAAATTATCGCGATAATCTCCCGTTGCTATAAGCAACGTAAACAAAAAACTCGTATCTCATGATTTTTTTCAAGTTTTGCCTCGCTAACATCTCGTAAGATGTTTTCTCGTCTCGTCTCGCGAGAGTCTCGCCATTTTTTGTTTACGCAATATAAAAATGTAAAGCAAAATATAAAAAAATTCGGCAAAAATCGATAATCTTTTTAGTCATAGGTTGAACGCGCTCTAGCGATAAATTTAGGAACTGAAAAATAATTTCCAACAATTTCTCTTGGTTGATTTTGTAATAAAGTTTTTTAAAACTTTGTGACAAACGGTTCTTGAGATAGGGCCGGCGGCCATTCTTATTTGACCACCCGGCAAATATAAATATAAAATAATTGTATTAGTAGTAGTAGTAGTAGTAGTAACATGTTTTATTTAGCAAAAAGCTACAATTACATATTTTTTGATACATTTTTTCAACAACATTTTTATAGAATTATTTTTAATTTTAAAACGGAACCTTCTTTTAACAAAAAATATACAGAAAAGTTAAACATTTTGCAAATTGTATCAGATGTTACGTATCGTTTTGTTTTTTAATTAAATTTAATTTTAAAGTTTTTTTTAACCATTTTTAATGATTTTTGAGATTTAATAGAAAATTCCAAATTATTATATTATAACAAACCTTTATAAAAAATATATTTATAAGCTAATGTTTTAGACACTCTATCCACATAAAAGTTTTAAAATTATTCCGCAGGTTTATTTATTTATTTATTTACTTTTTTATTTTACACCATTTCACAGTTACAATGAACCAATTAACAAATGGGTATATACTATATAGGCAATTTAAAATAAAATTGGTAATAATACAATGATTAAAAAAAATTGTGATAACAAGAACTTTAGACTTAAATTATTATATTGAAATGGAATAATTATGCCTAAAAAGACACTAACACGCTAATTTACATTTATACTGGATAAACCACAGCTAAAAATGTCAAATCTATTTTGGTGCAGATTGTATCAATCGATAAGTAGGGAAGTATTTACAGATATTGGTACGCGCGGTTGGTAGATAAAAAGTGTGGGAATGACGTGTTCTAGGGACGAGGAATTGCAGGTTTTCTAATATAAATACTGCATTCAACTCTATTATTTATTTATTTAATCTCTTACAAACACAAAGAGGTAGTATTAACAAGTAAAAGAGAGCTTAAAACTACGGACTGGAAGACTAAAGGAAATTTCAACATTTTTAAAGCGTTTTACTATTTAACATTTAGATCTGTAGTAGTTATCTAAGGAAATAAGACTTAATTTCTGTAGCATTTGACTTAAATAAATAAATCAATATTATCCCTATCAATTAATTGATTACATTGTTCTAACATATGATTAAGTGGTGAACAATCCATTGGATTTGTATAAAACAACCTCATACTTCTAATTCTTAAATTAATTTTAGGTACCAATAAATTTATACTGTTGTCTTTGTACTTAAGCTTATTAATGATAAAGAATACAAATAATACAGCCTGCATAGATCTTCTACTTTCTAAAGTTACAAAATTAAAATAATCAAGCATACTCCTATACGATATCATATATGGTTATTCATTATTTTTCCTGACATACAAATAACGCAGGAATCTTTTTTGTACTCTTTCAATGAGATCTATATTCGTCTTAGCTTGAGGCGCCCAAATGATACATGCGTATTCTAAATGAGGTCTTACCAAGGCATTATACAGTTTTAAAATAGAACTAGCGTGTATCCGGCATGCGTTGCAACCCGCTGGTATAAATACAAACCCGAACAAACCTGATATATTAGTACACAGCATGCCACTTTCTGAAATTGCACCCGTGCGAAGCCGGGGCGGGTCGCTATTATACATAAAAACCTTCCCCTTGAATCACTCTATCTATTAAAAAAAAACCGCTTCAAAATCCGTTGCGTAGTTTTAAAGATTTAAGCATATATAGCTGGTAGGGGACGGACAGACAGCGACAGCGACTTTGTTTTATACTATGTTAAGATTTATGTGTTTAAAAAATTTTGTATTTCTAATTACAAAGCCAAGCATCCTATAGGCCTTATTAACGATACAATCATAGTGGGTATTAAATTTTAAGTCCGATTGCACATGAACTCCCAGATCCTTAAACTCATCCCTCCGAATCAACTTTGAATTATCAAGAAAATATTGATTGTTTATGAAATTTTGCTTCCTAGTGAAGGTCACAATAGCACATTTATCAACATTGAGAGACATTCCATTCTCCCTTAACCATTTAGTAACTGAGTCTAAGTCAATTTGTAATTTGTAAGAATCCTGAAATAAAGTGATTTGTCTAAAGATCTTAAAGTCATCAGCAAACAGAAGGTCTATTGAATACTTGATGCAGTTGGACAGGTCATTTATAAAAATGGCGAAAAGTAGAGGCCCTAAATTACTTCCTTGTGGCACACCAGAAGTCACCAGGAATTCCCTAGATAAACACTGGCCAACTTTAACCTGTTGGTACCTAAACATAAGATACGACCTCATAAACACACATGCACTACCAGAGAAACCGAAATCTCTCAGCTTTCCCAACAATATACCATGGTCAATCTTGTCAAATGCCTTTGCACAGTCTGTCATAATCACGTCAATCTGACCTTTGCCATTTATAGCCTCAGCTATATGATTAGTAAAAACATATAGATTGGTTACAGTAGACCTACCTATCTTGCAAAAACCCATGCAGTTGCTGAACAAAAGTATGCTTTAAGTTGTCCAATATGTCATTGTAGAGAATTGATTCAAAAATTTTAGTTAAAGTGTTGAGTATACCTATTGGTCTGTAATTTTCAATTTTTACTTTTTCGTTTGCCTTAAAAACCGGTGTAATGATAGACTCTTTTAATCTATTAGGAAAGGTATTGGTCTTAATAGCCAGATTGAACAAAGTAACTAGAGGTTCAACAAATATGTCAACACTGTCAACACATCCCTTCAAAATATAAGCAGGAATATTATCTTTTCCTGTAGCCCCCTTAGGCTTTAATTTTTTTATACTTGCCCTTACCTTATCCTCTGTTACTGTTGAGAATTCAAAGTTTCCCTGGGAATCTGTTATACTTCCCACATTCGAAAGTTGGAAAACTGACTGAAAATATTGTGCAAAAGCATTTGCTATGGCAGTGGGATCAGTGAAAACCTTATCCATAAAGTGCATTTCCTGTGGAATGCCTCTTTCACTATTTTTTCTTTAATAAAACTACAAAAACTACTAGGGTCAATATTAGCATTATTTTCAATTGTTTGTTGATAAGTGAGGTACTCATGCTTCGTAAGAGCCTTAATATCTCGCCTAAGTAGTTTGCAATGCAAGATATTATGAAGAAATTTAAGTTGAGAAACTGTACGTCGATCTTCTAAGGAGCAAAACGAGTGCCTTTGCAATAGAGCTTCTTCTAGAATACCGATTTCAGTATACTGACCATCAATTTTAAAACTTAGATATTTTAGAAAACGTCGCTGGACCCTTTTAATGCGATTAAGGTGCACTTGATAATATGGAGACCATACAACCGAAGCGTACTAGATCTTACAAATGCATAAAAAAGTATTTTTAGTGTATGACAATTTAAAAAATCACGAGAATGTATTATTATAAAACCTAGGGATCTATGATAGGAGGCAACAAGGTCATTTATGTGAGGAACAAAATATAGTTTACTGTCAAATAATACACCCAAATCGCGAAATGTCTCAGCTCTGTCCACTGTAATGTTATTAATTTTGTAATGATATACAAGGGTATGTCGTTTTAATGAAAAGGTCATTATGTTACACTTAGTGATATTTAACGGTAATTTATTTTGAACACACCATCTATATATCATGTTAATGGACAATTGAAGTTTTTTAAAGTCTGCCAGGTTACGAATACGAGCATAGATTTTCTTGTTATTGGTATAAAGAAAACCATCACTGTCAAGATTATTAACTATATCATTAATAAATATTATAAACATTAAAGGACCCAAAACGGACCCCTGTGGTACACCCGATGTAGCATCCAATGACACAGATGATTGGCCACCGCACTCCACTATTTGTTGTCGTTTATTTAGATAAGAATGGAGGAAAAACTTTAGAAGATTATCTGAGATACTAAACGAGCTGAGTTTATTAAGTTAAATTCTATAGTCCAATCTATGAAATGCCTTAGAAAAATCTGTAAAAATAACATCCACCTGACAGTTCTGATCAAAGGCCTTAGCCACAAATTGTGTAAAACAAACTAAGTTGGATGTGATTTGCCCTTAGCAAAACCGTGTTGTTTATCCGACAGCTTACTCTTAACTTGGTAGTACAAATTTTCATGAAGAAACATTTCAATTCTTATATTACGAGTAAATTATTTTCTGTTTAAATCTAGATCTACTCGTTTTATAAAAGCTCGTATTTTGTTGTTTCAGTTGATTTGTTCTCACCAACATTCGTTACCACCCGCGCACCTCTCATTTGGAAATCTTGAAAGGTCTTGGTTCCCACGATAAAACAAAGACCCTTAATGAATAAAAACAACCCGCACATATGTCGACAATAAGAATGATACTATCAGTTTAGATCAGTTATATTTCGTTTATTAGGAATATGTGTATTACACCCTACATGGGTAAATAGATGTGCTGCAATTGGACGCGCTTTACAATGCGGGCTGACTTTTTTTTACGTAGGGTATGGTCCATAAGTAACTAGTGTGGTGGTTTAGCCTTCCGTAATTAACCAAATAGTAGCGGTAACCGAAAAATAGGTTAATTTCGGAGCACGGTTTTCGGAAATGACGTCACCCAAATGTCAACATTTTCACCGGCTTTAAAAGCCCGGTTACGAGTGGCTCCTCCTGTCACTTGTCATTACGAAGTATTTTGTTATGAATTTGTTTTTAAAATGTTCGGCCGTTTTTCACAAAACCGATCTTAAACATATTGTAAGTGTGTATTTAGCATTTCTGTAAATTATCAATCTGTCATAAACTTTTAAAAATTAGAGGTTATGCTTTTAAGGAACATTTCGTCCAGAACAGTGGCGGATGATTTATAGGGCCCTAAGCTACATTATTTTTGGGGCCCCTCGCCCTCACCGCCTACTTTTTATTTTTATTTTTTAAATATATAACTACCCAATTCAAATATTTTTATTTTAGAATTTATTGATAAATTAAAACAAAATCAAAACGAAACAAAATAAAAAATAGGAAAAATATATCTGAGATCAAAACCAAAACATTTTGGTTGGTAATGAAATAACTTAAAAGTAACTCCAGGTACATTACCATACATTCTACATAATAGGATACAAAATCACAGAAATAAAAAAGGAACTAAGTAGTATCAAAAATGAAGAAAATAAAATACAAAGATTCTAGACAAACAAATAAAAACTCAAAAATACAAAAACAAAAATAACCAGTTTTGCTAATATTAAGGTAAGAGTTTTCAAAACTATAAAATATAAGGTACTAAATGTGCAACAAAAAAAAATAATAACAGTAAGAAAACTAGGTAGTAAGAATATAAAATATGAACATATAGGAAACAAACTAAAATCACAAAAACAAACTATTTTTCAATTTTAATATGGGCAAATTCACTTATCGCATCATCGTAATTTAAATTACTAGTGTTAGATATTTTTACCTAGATATTGTTTGAACTGCAAGGCTTCGCTAATGAGTTCTTCTTCAAGATTTTCGTTGTAATAATCCATGATTTTTTTACAGCTCTTCGCATCAATATCGTCTTTTGACATATCCCCTATATTAAATAAACATTTAAATTTAACCGTTATATTATCTTGATAGACAGAACTTCGGCGATGTAAGTCGTTTATTAAAAAATCCAACTTCATCATGATCATCTTAACTCTAAATTTAACTTTTCCAATAAACATAGGCATCTCAGTTTCCTTATTAGCCAGCAATATTTTTCTTTTGCGTTTACTGGATTCAGCAAATTCTTTTTCAATATCTTTGCTTAGTTATTTAGCATTTGATTTCAATTTATCGGTTTCTGATTCAGATTTTTTTCTGATGTCTTGTAAAAATTGTTAAAGAATCCAATAAATGGTATCCTTCTTGTATATCCAAACCAGGCGATAGCAATTTGGTAGAAACTAAGGTTTCTAGTAGAAACCTTATTAAAGCACTCTAGAACTTATTCCCAAATTAATGTTAAAATAGCAAATTCTTATTTCATCATATTTTTATTTATATATATTATTTTTAGGCTTCGTTTCTGCAATAATTTTTTTCTGTTTCATCCATGTAAATACGTTTTAAAGTTTTTAAAATATCATCGTATCCAATTTTAAGTGCTCTAACAGCTTCATAATGTGCACACCATCTTGTTAGACTTGAAGATTTAAGAGCGTATTGAAGGTTGGCGCTAGTTGATACAATATTCCATCTATAGGGTGACGCGGAGATAATAGCTATTTACCTAACAAGTGCGGAAAATGAATTTATCCGCACGAGTCTGCCGTTCACCGAACGACGCGTAGCGGAGTTCGGTGAAGCAGCCGAGTGCAGGGAAAACATTTTCCGCACGTGTCAGGTACAATAGTTTTTCTACAGGCGTGTGGAAATAAGTAAAACACATTTCAAAGAAATTTAATAATTTTTAATTAACTATATCAATCACATACATATGTAATAGTAACTAATTATGAGAAAAAAAGTAATAACTACAATTTATAACTGATATATTATTGATTTTGACATAAGCGTGCCGAAAAATTTTTCCGCACTAGTGTGGAAAAATTAATTTTCCGCACGGATTTTTGACATAATCGTGCCGAAAATTTTTTCCGCACAAGTGTGGAAAAACCTATTTTCCGCACGAATATCAGTGCGGAAAATTGATTTTTCCACACGTCTGTAGGAAATAGTTATTTATGTATCAAGGGTACTAAGTAGATGATTATGCCCTGAAAGCGACAGTCTTACAAAGCCGAGGGCCTCTGGCCCGAGGGTTCGTAAGTCGCCCGAGGGTTCGTAAGTCGCCCGAGGGTATATATCTATTAGTATCCGTAGTGCATACAAAATTTTATGTCATACCAGTTCGTTTTGAATAATAAATATTTTTTTTCTAATTTAATTTGATTTACCAATTTTTTATTTTTACCTGCGACATTACCTTGACATTATTAAAATGTTTAGTGTGTCAAAGTCAAAAATCAAAAATGGAACAAGATGCACACTTAATGCAACACTTAATGCCAGCGCGGGCCATAATGTGTACTTTATGCCCGCACGGGCATAAAGTAATCTAATCTGTAGATGGTATCTAAGGTATAAAAACACAATTAATTATGTACTGGTATGACATAAAAATATAAAGGGACTGGATTATACCAAAATAATCAACGATTTCGACGTTCATGCGAATTTAATAATAAAAATGGTAGGTATGGTATAGGGTATGAAGTTTTTGTATGTAAGTAACTTTTCGTGTGTCGTGAATAGTTTCCTGGTTTTTAAACGCTTTTCGGTGTCGGCAGGTCTATTTAATTCGATTATTATGTAAACCATAAACCTAATAAAATTAATAAAACAGTATATTTAGGGGGAGGGGGGCGATCGCTGTCGCTCCCCCCTACTAAAAACCGCCCCTTCAATTATTCTAACTTTAACACGGTATAAAAATTGAAGACTAATGTGAGCTATGATGTTACAATAAAATTGTACAATCAATACGTTTAGGAAAACAACTGGATATCATTTTCTTATTTCGATAAAATATAAGTTAGTAATATGCTTTCGTCTAAGCTAACTAGAATGGTTTAAAGCACGTAGTAACCGGTGCTTTCCGACATTCGAAAAAACTATTTCCCAGTTGTATAATACAAGAAACATCTGGTTAATTACATTTGAACTGGTTAATTACTTTTGAAAGCAGTGACAAAATATAACACGTGCACGTAAATTATAAGTTTTTAGGTTTTTGTGGTGCTAATTAATTTACGGCGGCTCATCTCGGAAGAGATGAAACGCGTGAAAGTGCAAGTAGCTCGGTGGCGCGCACTGCTACGACCGCAGGTGCTGCTTTTCTGGACACCTGCAGTTCCGGCATTCGGATCCGATTGTACTATATTCGGTACAATTTTCTACTGGTACATTTTTAAACACAGTGGCATTTGCTACTATATTTAGAACTGGTACAGACAATCTTAGCAATGGTTATAAAAACCTAATAACACAATAAAATGCAAATTTCTACACCCAAACCTAATATATTTTCAATAGTAATTTACGTTACAAGACCGGAAAGTAGTGTTTTTCAGGTCGAGACAAGCATTTCCAGGACGAGCCGTAGGCGAGTCCTGGAACCTTGGAGAGACCTGGAAAACACTAATTTTCGGTTGCGTGACGTACAATATTTTTTTTTAAGACCGAAACTTCGATATACTTACATTAAATTATTTTATATTATTTTTAAATGCGTCGTATGACTTCTCGTAACGGGCTTTTGATTTTACTGGCAATATATCGTAAGTCGCTTTCCTTGCTGCTTCCAAAATTTCTTCTGAAATCTCATTTTCCGTGTCGGATAATTCAAAATCTGAATTCATATTGTTAAATTTGCGAACTCGCGAAACAAGTTTGACATAAACAACAAATTAAAAATCAACGAACTATCACCCGACTATACATCGAAATGTTGTTGTCTTAGTAACGAAATCAAGGTAGCTTGTATTATCAAAGAGCGATTGGAAAAACAAAAAACAGGGACCGGATTGGTTGCGTGACGTACAATATTTTTTTTTAGACCGACACTTCGATATATTTTATAATCTACGCGAAACAAGTTTGACATAAAGAACAAAATTAAAAATCAACGAACTGTCACTCGACAATACATCGAAATGTTGTTGTCATAATAACAAAATCAAGGTATCTTGTATTATCAAAGAGCGATTGGAAAAACAAAAAACAGAGTGACAGTGACATTAGAGACCGGAAAAGTGACATTAGATTCCGGAAATGATTTTTCCGGTCTCTAATGTCACTTTTCCGGTCTTGCGATCGGAAAAACGTTATTTTCTAGACGAAAAATTGTCCAGAAAGTGTTAATTTTCTGGTCGGTTTTAAAAAAAATAATTAACAAGGGACGTTCCAGTCATGTATCCCTTGTCCGTATCTATACCGACACAAATAAATATAATTTGAAGAAATAGTCCATGCTTAAAGTGGAGTTGAAAGTATGGGAAAGAAAGAAAAAAGTCTTCCTCCAAAAACATTAATAGAATAAAAATTCTCTAGGGGTCTCTACATTGTTTCGAACGTGGAAACATTCATCATCTGAGCAGTACTGAGCTTTAATCCTCAGTATCCCACAAAACACTTTTTGCAATGCAATTTTATGGTGATATTACAATTTTATCCTTATAATGTCTTACTGACATAAACTTGAAAAGTTTTATAAAAAAATTTAAATAATCTTCGACACCTTCTTTTCAGGAAGATTTTTTTTCTTCTTTCCCAGTTTATTTGGTTGGTTTAGACCCCCTTTAATAACTTTTTTAACATACTCAGTATGGTTTAACTTTTATCAATTTTCTCCATATTGTGTCTCTTCTACACATTATTTTTTTAATTCCATAAAAGCTCTATTAAGGTTCTACACCATTTTCTCTTCTGCTAAAAACATCAGCACTAAATAAATTTTCTGTCTCCTGATGAACGTTTCTACGTTCGAAACATGTAGAGACCCCTAGAGAATTTTTATTATGAGCTGTTGTAGTTCTGAAGATGGTTGTATAATAAACCGAAACGTTAATACCTATTATTTCGAAAGTTTATATATCGCAAAAACAACAACAATTTGTTCAAAAAAAATAATCAACACTACAATAAATACGCGTGAATGACAATAGGCCTGATTGGCTCGCCGTAGGGTTGCATATGTATATAAAAATAGAATTTTAGAACATTAAAGATAAGATAGATCCTTTTTGAGTGTTCAAGGCACAAAACGGTAACGCTGGTTGCGTGCACGGGGTGAAACAGAATGCACGCAAGTGCAAGAATATGTCAGTTACCGGCGTCAGATTTCTAAAAACACGTGTCTGTTTTGTTTATCTATATTTTTTTGGTAAACAATGTATGTAATACGTTTTAAATATAATGTAACTTATAGTTTAATATTGTTTTAACAGGATAATTAATAAGCTGGGACATTTCCCCGTGTTTTTTCCATAAACGATTGTGAAAATTTAAGTTTTTATTGCTCGTTGTAATATTCGTTTCGTATATATGTGTGTAATACCCTAACAGAAAAAAACAATGTCAGTATATTAATATTATAGGTTGCGATAATATTATTGTCTGTATTAAAAATGAAGCTAGACTGTTTTATGGGAAAGAAAGAAAAAACTAAAAGTCTTCCTCCACAAAGCCTAATAGAATAAAAATTCTCTAGGGGTCTTTACATGTTTCGAATGTAGAAATGTTCATCATCAGGAGACAGAAAAATTTATTTAATGCTGATGGTGTAAGCAGTAGAGAAAATTATGTAGAACCTTAATGGAGCTTTTATGGTCTCAAAAAATTGAAGTGTAGAAGAGACATGATATAATGAAATTGATAAAGGTTAAACCATACTGCGTATTTGAAAAAGTTATTAATGGGGGTCTAAACCAACCGAATAAACTGGAGAAGAAGAAAAACCTTTCTAAGAAGGTGTCGAAGATTATTTAAATTTTTTATAAAAACTTTTCAAACATGTCTGAAAGACACTATGAAGATAAAATTGAAGGTATCGATAATAAGATTACATTCTAAAAAGCGTTTTTGTCGGGTACTGAGGATTAAAGCTCAGCAACCCCGCGAGCGGTTAATATGTTTGAAAAGTTTTTATAAAAAATTTAAATAATCTTCGACACCTTCTTAGAAAGGTTTTTCTTTTCCCCCATTTTTTTTGGTTGGTTTAGACCCCCATTAATAACTTTTTTAAATACTCAGTATGGTTTAATCTTTATCAATTTTATTATATCATGTCTCTTCCACACTTCAATTTTTTGAGACCAAAGCTCCATTAAGGTTCTACATCATTTTCTCTACTGCTAACACCATCAGCATGAAATAAAATTTTCTGTCTGCTGATGATGAACGTTTCTACGTTCGAAACATGTAGATAATTTTTATTCTATTAATCTTTGTGAAGGAAGACTTTTAGTTTTTTCTTTCTCCACGACCATTACTGAATGCAATAATTCCAAAATCATTTTTGATAATAAAATGTAAAAATTCTCGTTCTTGAGTTGGAAAATTTATTCTGACACACTTGCTTCTTATGCGTTTTGCGTGTATTTTCATTCCATAACAAGATACGGAATGAATATTCTGTAGTTGATATAAACGACATAGATTGCCATGAATTTTGAAACTGTCAGTGTCAGATAAAAATGGCCGCGTTGTAATAATTATTTTCAGACAAATTTTAGTGCAAGTCAAAAATGAGTGAAAAATCGGATGAATCAGATATATGAAACTGGATGGTCGTGGAGAAAATATAGTCTGCTAATCGGTTAGAATCGTGGTTTCTCACGCTCGCTACGCTCGCGTTCGGAATCTTCCATTCGGGTCGAAATTTTAGTCCAACCTCGTTACACAATCTACTATTCTTTCCTATACTTTTAACTCCACTTTAAGCGAGGGGGAAATCACTGGGGTATTTTAGTGTACAAAGTAAGAAATTGCAGAGGCATTTCGAGGTATTTCGGGGAATTTAGAGGTATTTCGTTGAATTTCAAGGTATTTCGGGGAATTTCTGGGAATTTCGGGGGAATTTCAAAGTATTTTGGGGTATTTCGAGGTACAAACGTATTTTTCATAATATTTAATAATACCTTCTACAATTTGGCAACGTTGTTGTAAATGTAATCGGCCGAATTTTGCTGGGAATTTCAAGAGCGCTTTGGGGAATTGCAGGGAATTTCGGGAAATTGCGGGGAATTTCGGGGAACTTTTGGGGAATTGTAAAAAAATTAAAGGAATTTCCAAGGTATTAAAATTTAGGGTATTTCGGGGAATTTCAATAAATTTTGGGTAATATCGGGGAATTTTTTCTGAAAGGGGAATTTCAGTGTACAAATTTTTTTAGTGATTTCCCCCTCGACTTTAAGCATGGACTATTTCTTCAAATTAGATTTTTTTAGTTGATAACGGAATTATTTTAAAATTAATAATCATACCGAAAACAAAAGTTTCTCTGTTCCAGGGTGCAAATCAAAATACCATAGCTCCTTAAAACAAGGTAAAAAACTTGATCTACCTTAAAATTTCCGGCCAGTTATGATTTATAGAAAAAAAATGATTAAAAGCATTTCTTATAGACAACTGGACACCAGAAAAATAATATGTAGTTTACTTCCTACATTTTCTTGAAAGTGGCACAATAGTATAATTCGGGAAAAAGATTATCATTTATCAAACGTTTTGACACGTTATCAAAAAGGTTTGGTCTTTTTTTTGTGTCCCGATTTTTCCCTGACCACCTTGAAATACCGGTAATAAAGATAGCTTTTTTATCAACTGATACTAACTGGATTCTTTGTAAAGTTTATCGCAAATCCTAATCAAAATCTTATTTTTTCGGGAAATTTCTAGTTATCGTATATTTTTGTCTCGTCTCGTCTCGTATCGTCTCGCGAGAGTGAGACGAGACGGGAAAAAGCGAGACGAGAGTGAAACACTACTCCTTCCCCCTTCAACTTACCTCCAAAAAGTCGGTTGATCTAATAAAATAACTATGTAAACTCGATTTTATTTCAATTGGCAGCAGGTACAAATTATTTGGTGGCCCTTTTTAAAATTTGATGCAAAATATATGACAGGTCAAATGTGGCCCTTTTAGCGTGATGTCGGTACCTACATTGTGGTACATTATCTTATTAATTTTTGGTACATTAAGAAAAATGACAGCAGTAGTACTGGCCACCTGCCCGGCCGCTGCTGCACAGGTGCCACCCTCATCGCGGCGCGTCTTCAACCGCCCTAACGGCCACCGGGGCCCGCTTCTTTAACTTTACTTTAAACGGACTTTTGTGTCAAAGACATAGGAAAAGATTGTTGGCCGAGGCAACGAACTCTGCATAGCGATATAACATATGTCTAACGTAGTTCATTTTCATTCTGATATTAAAAATCCCAGCTGCCTAAAACATACATGTCCAATCAAAATACAATTTTATGGAAATAATAGTTACTGAAAACATCGATGGATATTAGAAATTCGATCCGTGTACTTTTCGTGAATTTTTTAATTAGGTACAACACTATTTTTATTACTATTACTTCTTTTTCACAGCATTTTGTTGGTATTGCTGGTATTGGTTCAGGCTCCTTTTATACTGGGATTCTGAATGCGAGATTCAGTATCTGGGATTCAGAATCTCACGTGAATTCTAACGAGATTCGGAATGCATACTTTTCTAATCTTACGCGGTTTCGGCAATTTTGTGGGAATGCGATTAATTTTAAGGCCGCACGCTTCTGTTCAGTGTTAAAATGAATGCAGTAGAAGAAGCACTGTTGCTATATTATTATCAGATGGTGTGTAAAAAAAAGAAAAAACTTAGGAAACTTAGAATGTGGGTTCATCGAATAATCAGCGAACGCAATACAACATACAACAAGAGGATACGTTTTACTGTATAAAAATTTATGAGAACATTCTGAGAAATTTTTTAACTGTTTTAGAATGTTAATTCGGTCTTTTAACGAGCTCCACAATATCTTAAAAGACAAAATTTCGTTAGCCACTTCAACCCAGTGTGCCTGTTTTATTGTTTTATTCGAACACTCTTCTGCCGAAGTATCCCATAAGCTTGGACGTGCCTGTATTGACGATATGAACTTGTCAGTGTCGAAAAGATTTTTTTCTATTTGACGTTCATAATAAGTTCATTATGAACTTGAAATGAAGTTCATAATAAAGCTATTTCCATACGCGTTTTTCCTTTATTTGATGTTGGTAACATTGAAATTGAAAAATTGAAAAATTGACGTAAAATCACGTCTTTTGAAATTCAAAAAAAATTAGCAAAATCGCCCGAATTTCGGAACGCTCTGTATATGTACCGAATGTACAAGGATCACACAACGTATTCCGTCCAATTTCAAATCTCATATCGCTAAAATAACTTTAGAATCTCGTGGTGAAAATGGGTCAATAAATCAAAAAATGACAGTTCGCTAAATAATTTTTGTTGTCCAGAGGTTAGTATGATAAAAAATATTATTACCAACATAAAATCTAGACATAAAAATTTAAAGGATTTATTTTCTTTTTAAATATGTAGTTTTTATTGAAAAAACTACAAATAGAAAAAATAGTATAAAGCACGTGGTTCATAAGGCGTTTTAGCGCACGTGTCAATTAAAAAACGAGCCACTTCGTGGCTCGTTTTTTAAAATAGACGTGTGCGCTAAAACCGCTTCTTATGAAACGTGTACTTTAATATACTATTTTCTAATTTTGTCTCGAAACAGATCTATTTCGAACTCGCTAGCGCGTTCGAAATAGATCTATTTCGAACTCCGAATTTTATTATTTAAAGGTTGGCCCTATATGACATGTTTTTTTCACCGTTTAGCATAGCATTCTAGATAACTAATATTTTTTAGTCCAAATATGCAAAATACTACACGAACCCACGTATGTATGTTTTGTTGCCTAGATCTACAAATCTGTATGTAGATATTGTTTTAGTTCATTAAAAAACACATATTAAGGTAGGAGTATCAACATGCTTGCCAACCTATAACCTATTTCGCGTAGATTTATTTATGTTTTCTAGCTTTTATACAAAATTTAAAGAAAATCAGTATCGACTTGATATTCTATAGGTAATAATTGACATATTTAATAAATATCAAGGAATTTCAAAACTTATTTTAGGAGAATTGTATAACGAAAAATATCGGGTAAGATTTTTTTAAACATTATTATGTCATTGTCACTTCCTTTTTTTTCACTATACAATTCTCCCAAAATTAGCAATGAAATAAATTAATATTTTTGTAATATATCAAACACTACCTAAATAATGTACCGACGATATTGATTTTCTTTAAATGTTAGTTATAAAAATAATAAACTCAAAAAATCAACGCGAAATAGGTTATAGGTTGACAATAGATTGAATGACGTTGAGAATTCAACCTTAAGGTTGGCTATTTCGCGTTGGTTTTTTGAGTTTATTATTTTAATAACTAACATTTAAAGAAAATCAATATCGTCGGTACATTATTTAGGTAGTATCTGATATATTACAAAAATATCAATTTATTTTATTGCTAATTTTGGGAGAATTGTATAGTGAAAGAACAATGAGTGACAATGACATAATAATGTTAAAAAAAATCTTACCCGATATTTTTCGCTATACAATTCTCCTAAAATAATTTATGAAATTCCTTGATATTTATTAAATATGTTAATTATTACCTATAGAATATCAAGTCGATACTGATTTTCTTTAAATTTTGTATAAAAGCTAGAAAACATAAATAAATCTACGCGAAATAGGTTACAGGTTGGCAAGCATGTTGATACTCCCACCTTAAATAGGTAATAACTTTATTGACGGAGAACTATTTTGCTTTTGTAGATGCTTCAAGCTATCATTTTCTGCCAAATCCTATCCAAAATTCAATCTACTAACCTTCCAATGTCGATTTTAACTACAACTTTATTTGAATTTTCCATCTTCCCTATACTAAATTGCAATGCCGTGACTTAAAATCACGTCTTTTGAAATTCGAAAAAACGTAGCAAAATTGCCCGAATTTCCGAATGCTCTGTATATGTACCGAATGTACAAGGATCACACAACGTATTCCGTCCAATTTCAAATCTCATATCGCTAACATAACTTTAGAATCTCGCGGTGAAAATGGGTCAATAAATCAAAAAATGACAGTTCGCAAAATAATTTTTGTTGCCCAGAGGCTACTATGATAAAAAATAGTATTCACAACATAAAATTTAGACATAAAAATTTACAAAATTTGAAGGATTTATTTTCTTTTTAAATATGTGTTTTTATTGAAAAAACTACAAATTAGAAAAAATAGTATAACGTACGTGTTATATAAAGTAGTTTTAAGCACTTGTCCCGTTATAAAACTCGCCGCAAGCGGCTCGTTTTTTAACATGGACGCGTGCTATAAAATCATGCTTTATAAAACGTGTACGTTAATATACTATTTAAAACATTGAATTCTTTATTCGCAAACCTAACAGAAACGACCCATAATACGGAGCTGGCAAGATGCTACTGAACGAGAATCGCAGTGAAAAAGATGCAAGGTTGATTGATAATTTTACAAAAAATAGCAAAAAACAAGTATTTGTTCGTTAATGTGAGGTGGTGCCTTTTAGGATGTTAAAGTGAATTAGCTTATTGCTTTAGGGGTGGGTCAGGGTGGTCCGTAAAATACCTCATTTTTATTCCTCCACGTTTTGTAGAAACAGTATTTTGGGGTTTTTGATATCTTCTTTCGCGTAGGAAATATAGCCATTGTAAGTTTTCAAAAAGTCACCCTGTATAAATATGTGCACTTTTATCTGTTCCTATGTCTTATTTTGCCAGCATTTTTTTATACTCTTGTCTGAACAACAACATAGATTTCTGAAAAATGTGGGCCGTAACAAATTTTGCCGATGACCTTGCAGGGAAAGAAGATTAATTCTATATTATATGCATGTTTCTTGAAGGCTATTATACGATACAGTGGCGTTGCTTAAGAAATTAGGCGCCCCTCCCCCAAATTTTTATCATGCGTAATGTGAGACGATGAGTATGTAGTTAAAAAGGTATACAATAAATTCATAAGGTAGGTAACTTACCCCACAGTGAGAAAAAAGCCTTTTATTCCTTAAGAGAATTCACAAAGTCTTTATACCTGTTTAATACTATATGTGACAGCAACGCGCTTTCCTACTGTAAGACAACGAAAATTGCTAGACCGTTGTGTACTGATAATATCACGATAATTTAGCCAATAGGAAATAGGAGTTTTTGCTACCATAGAATGGTTCATAGCCATTATAGCTCTGAATACTCACAGTAATAATTATTAACTTCTATTGGGGGTGTAATCTGGTTTTGTATACTGTATTAGTTCCAACTGGCAGTTGTAAGGAAAAAAATTAAATAGCTTCTAGTGTGATATTTAGGCTTGCCAGATATAAATTTGGAAAAAGGGGTACTTATCTACATGCAGGCAGGCGCGTATACAGCTCTTAGTTATGGGGGGGGGGGGGGGGGGGTAATTAAAGGAAAAAAAAAAGGACCGGAGGCGCTTAAAAAAATAGCGCCGCAGGCGAAAATTTTTCGGGTGCCACGCCCTTTTTTCAATGTTTGGGCTTGATTTTTAATTATTATATAATTACAAAAAGGGGTATTGTACCCCCAAAAGGGGTACTTCTGGCAAGCCTAGTGATATTGTTCTCGTAGTTTAACATTGCATATGATTATCTATTATGCAACATGGTTTACTGAGATGGGAAAATTCGTCCTTAGATTATAAAGTCCAATACTGATGATGAGTTACGCAAAATAGGAATCTTCTATTGCTTTATCTGACATGCGAGTTTAAAAAAACTGAAATAAAAAGTAAAAATAATTTAATTGAAACTTATATTGGTACGATCAACAAAATTTAAATTCAGATAGGACAGCTAGAAGACTCCGAACAACAATATGACCTGAGCAACAAAAACGTTAAAACTAATACTGATGAAGCACCCGGCGTTTGCCGATCCCTACGAACCCCCACTAAGGTCTTGTGGATTATATGTTCTAACGGATACAATTTGTTTTTGGGGACGCTCTTCTGCTTTCCTAATTGTAGAGAAAGCGCTCTGACGTCATGGTACTTCGCAAATAACTTTTTATTAACTTTAATAATGCTCTTTCTGCGGCCACCGTTACTGGTAAGGTAAAAAAAAGTATTTCATTGTAAACATCTGGTAAATTGGATGCTATTTTTTTATTATTAAGACTTCTCCTAGCGCTCTTATGGACGGTAGTTTGCGGATATCATCAGCAAATACTTTCTTCAGCGATAACATTTGTTCAGGCAACTTCGTTGGTAAGTAGCGATGTTAAATAGCTGGAAGTTTCGTGGCATTTCTATACAGTGCGTCATCAAACAATTTTTCGATGTAACGAAATTGAAATTATAACTTGCTTTTTTCATACTTTCAAAACGGTTCTTAAGTTGGAGAGAAAGTAAGCTTCCTAATAATTCCTGACGCATAAGTAAAAAATCACCAGAAATAAGACTTTTAAAAAAAGTTTCCACAAAATCACCAAAAGGATTAAAAAATCACCAAGTGGGATCCACCCTCAATCCTCCCCCCCCCCCCCCCCCCCCAAGGGTCAGGACCCCGTGGCACGGGATTTGCATTTGCTACGCACGCCACTTCTATTATATCGACAAGGTTGATCAAAATACAACTATTGCAAAATTGCAAGGCAATTTGATTTAATGATAAATCATTTGGCAGCCGGCGCGGAGGAGCAAGATGTTCGAAAAATGAAAAAGCGGAAATAATTGAAATTTTTTTCAAAGTTATTATGAGTAGGGAAGGAACTCACCTACGTGTACCTAGAATTTATTTTAGCCTGCTGCAAACTCTCTAATTGGTAATCCACAAAGCAAGACACATGGCACAATGTTATACAAATACTATACAAGGGTCCTGCACCTCACATCCCTTCTTCTATAGCTCAGTTATTAATTAAGTTTTTATATTTTGCAAACTTTACCTACATCCTAGAGCGCGTTTTAGGAAAATATTTTTCTTTATATAGGGTGTCCCAAAGAAGTCTGACGTCATACTTGATAGTTTATTAAAAATACAAATACAACAATGAGGGGGAGTGGGCACTGGGCATTTATCTATACGTACTCATGACACCATAATGCTAACAAACATAATAATTACAAATTGAAAATCCGCCGTCATGGGTACCTAGATAAATACAAAGCCATTAGCGCTTCTTGTTGTATTTTTTGTCATTAATTGGTATTTTTAATAAATTATCTTTCCTTTTCTAACTTAAGATGTGTGCATGTGATATAAAAATGGTTGGAAAGAAAGTGCTCTCAAGTTATTGAAGGAGAAGCTAAGTAGGTACGGTATTAAGGGTAATCATTTACAACTTTTAGAATCGCATTTGTCAGGAAGACAGTAAAAAGTAGTTCTTGAAGGGCGGGCCTTCTTAAAGGGAAGGAATCATCTTTGTTACAGGTAGAAAGTGGGGTTCCGCAAGGGTCCATATTAGGTCCTTTGCTCTTGCATCATCATCACTGGCCCGCAACTGTCCACTGTTGGATAAAGGCCTCTCCTTCTGTTTTCCCTGCACCCCTGTCTTTTGCCAGCTGAAACCAGTGTCGTCCCACGTGTTGTTTAATGTCATTAAGCCATCGTTTTTGGGGTCTTCCCCTGCTCTGGTTAGTTTCTCTGGGCCTCCAATGAACGAGTCTTGCAGTCCATCGGTCACAGTCCTGTCTAGCTACATGTCCAAGCCACTGCCATTTCATGCGTGCGATGCGCTCGATAATATCTGTTATCCTGGTGCTGCCTCGGATGACCTCATTTCTTATCCTTTGTCTAAGAGTTACTCCCAGCATTCTTCTCTCCATAGCTCTTTGCGATTTTCTTAATCTATCGGCGCTTTTTTCTGTCTTAGTCGCAGTCTCCAGTCCATAAGTAGCCACGGGCAAAACACAGGCGTCGTACAGTTTTCTTTTTAGACACATAGGGATGGTTTGGTTTTTGAAGATGTAATTTAGACGACCGAAAGCGCAACAAGATAGTCCAATTCTTCTTCTTATTTCTGTGGTCTGGTTTTCTTTTCCAAGCTTCAATGAGTGTCCAAGGTAGACATTTTCGATTATCTGATTGTCGAATTTGTGTGTTAGTTTGGGTTATAATTTTTGTTTTGTTTAAGTTCATTTTTAGACCCACTCGACTAGATGCTTGGTTTAATTGATGCAACATACTTGTCAGTTCATCAGCATCGGTGCTTATCAGGACAATATCATCGGCAAACCTTAGGTGATTTAAATATGAGCCATCGATCTTAATTCCTTTATTCTTCCGCTCTAAGTTTTTAAAGATATCTTCTAATGCCGCTGTAAATAACTTTGGCGATATGGTATCACCCTGACGTACCCCTCTGCTAATTGGAATTTCTTCGGTCTTGGTGTCCGGGTCGATCTGGACCTGTTGCGTTGCGTTTTTATAAATATTTTTTAGCTCGCTTCGATACATACATGAAGATAACTTTGTTATATTAGTTATATATATTAACGATTTGTTTAATTTTTTAAAACCGTTTGACTGTGTTTGTTATTGTGATGATACGACTTATTGCTGTGGTGATGACGATCGTATAGGCTTATCAGAGAAAAGGGAATCATTACACCAAACTGCAATTGCTTGGTTTTCTCATAATAATTTAAAGCTTAATCGAGATAAAACGCAAGAAATTTTGTTTTCCACTAAATCTGAACTTAAAAATGATAAAACAGTAAAACTGTTAGGAATAACTCTGGATGGGAGATTAAATTGGGGGCCTCATATGATTCCATTTCTGCAAGATTAGCCTCTGCAATTTTTACACTTAGAAGATTAAGATCAATTCTGTATAAAGTTATACCTTTTTAACGGTATACTGTTCTCTTTTTAACTCCCATGTGGCGTACGGAGTTCATATTTGGGGTAATTCGCCAAGGTCGGTCAAAATATTTAGGTTACAAAAAAAAGCATTAAGAACTATTGTCCAAGCCTATTATAGAGAGCACTGTAGACCAATTTTTAAAGAATTAAAAATAGTAACACTGCTGTGTATTTACATTTTAAATCAACTTTTAGAGATTCATACAAAAAAAAATATTTTCAGATTAATTCAAAATTTCATGAATATTGCACAAGATCGGCTATATACAGACCATTTTTAAAACTAGATAAGTTATTTAGGTTTTTTTTTCTGATATGTAGTATTTTTACATTGTGTATTATTTTTATGTTAAAATTTCTTATTTGTATTTTACATAATAAATTATATGATTTTCATTTTGACCTGCTACAATTGTAATTTAACAAATAGTAGTCAAATAAGATGTTCTTTCTTTCTTTATTGCTTTCTATCTTTTTCCCGATTGAGCCAGTATGTTTCCAACCAAGTAAACCAATTTAGAGAGTTCTGAATGAAATAATAAAGTGAGTTAAACTGTCAAAAAGTCGTTGTTTTTGGAATGGTATTCTGAATCAATCGATGTAGCAAATAATATACACGGTGTTCCATTTAAAAATTTAAAGGTTATTTCCGGTTAAACCGGATGCGACAAAATGGCATCCGCCATTTCATAAAATGCAACATAATCTCACATATAAGCCCACCAAATATCATTTCTGTAATTTAAAATAGTATATTATTTAACGAGCGTATAATGTAGGCTATATTACACGAGGTTTTAAAACACGAGCCAAAGGCTCGTGTTTTAAGAATCCGGGTGTAATATAGCCATTATACGCGCGCCAAATACTATACTTTATCTACGACTATTCAGTATTCAAAAAATTAGAAAATGCATTCAGAGCAACAAATTTTATTACAATAGGATATTTTTACATAACAAGGTAATATTATTAATGGTATTTATTAACTAAAAAATACAATTCAACCATGTTAACAATAATTAAACAATATACAATTTCTTATTTCTAATTTTTCATGAAATTGATTGTAACAATGAATGGGAGCAGGAATATTTATAACCTTTAGCTACGGAGGCCGATTTCCAACATCCATGGCGTATTAGGGCTGTCATAGTTGCTTCTCCGTCAGGGGCCGTGGATTATGAAATCTCATAATCCACGGTTGTAGATTATGAGTAACTATGGCAATATGAACCACATTATATGTATATGTACTAACAAACACATTATGCTTCCATTATTAAATAGTCGTAGATAAAATAAATAAGTTATATAGGGGTGAGCGTTCCTCCTGAAACATCCGGTATGTAAAAAAATACAGTCCTTCTTAAAATATTGGAAATATTGTTGTATAGCTACTCACCTAAAGGTTAAAGACAAAGAATGAACTAAAATATATTAAAAACCGTTTTATGTTCGTCAATAATAACACTTATTTATGGAGTTAATATATTGTTATTAAATGGAAACCTGGTGTGGTAATCGCAGCTTCCATCGCGGCTACCTATCTTTTTCATAAATTACAAGTTTGTATTTTATCTCAATTATTATGGTAGTCAAATACTTGTATTGAATATTAAAAAGATGAAAACTTTTAAAAATTATCAATTACACTGTGTTCCACAAAACATAAACGGTTTTGCTATACGGGAGTCATTTAGAAATCGATATAATAATAGTCTATTAAATATCGATTTATACCAGATTTCGGAATTTAAAGTGTTTATATATATTGCCCATATTTGCACGCTTTCTTCTTTATTTGGTTTCTTTTAAAAATTTATTATTATGAATTTAAAAAACAGGTCGATATTTTTTTACTGAAAAGGATTTCTTTCTGATAAATATACACAAAGACTTGTAAGCGGCCTAAAATTATACCCTTTAGTCTGCAATTTGGGTGTACAAATACTTATTATTCCAAAAAATAAAGAAATTTTCTGTGCACGCATGAGAAATACTCTTTTAAAATCATTACGCCCGGAGAAAGAAATGACTTAAATTGCTGATCAGTTCAATTAAATAATTTACTTAAATCTGACATCCTGATATCCGTTCAAAGAGAAAATAAATTAAAAGCAAACAAGTAGCTAAAGAAATTGTTTTAAACATTTTTTTTTGGAAGCAAAACTTAACTTTTTGTTATTTCCACGCATAGAAACTCTTATATTATATGTCATAGGCTAATTACAAATTCAGTCGTTTTATAAAACGCCTAGTCGTTTTATAAATGACTATGGGTATATTGTAAAATGAAGAAAAAATACTGAATTTTTACAATTCGACTGAACTTTTTAGGCGTTTCATAAAACGCCGAATTGCTCTCAGGCTTATTGTAAACGGTTCTTCAATCTCGTTTGTTTTAGGATATGACTGATGACTGATTATAACTAGTCGTTTTGTAAAAGACTGGAAAGGCATTTTATAAAACACCGATTTATATTGTTGCTTGATCGTATAATATTTCAAACAAATAAATAGTAAGTTAGACACTTTATTTTTGTCATAACATCATAATAGTATATTAAAGTACACGTTTCATAAGAAGCGGTTTTAGCGCACGCGTCTATTTTAAAAAACGAGCCACAAAGCGGCGAGTTTTTTTAATTGTGCTTTATGTGCTTTATACATTTTTTTCTATTTCACCTTTTATAATCAAGAAAAATACATTTTAAAAAGAAAATAAATCCTTCAAATTTTGCAAATTTTTATGTCTAAATTTTATGTTGGTAATACTATTTTTTATCATAGTAGCCTCTGCACAACAAAAATTATTTTGCAAACTGTAATTTTTTGATTTATTAACCCATTTTCACCACGAGATTCTAAAGTTATTTTAGCGATATGAGATTTGAAATTGGACGGAATACGTTGTATGATCCTTGTACATTCGGTTCATATACAGAGCGTTCGGAAATTCGGGAGATTTTGCTACTTTTTCTTTTTCTCGAATTTCAAAAGACGTGATTTTACGTCACGGCATTGCAATTTAGTATAGGGAAGATGGAAAATTCAAATAAAGTTGAAGTTAAAATCGACATTGGAAGGTTACTAGATTGAATTTTGGATAGGATTTGGCAGCTAATGATAGCTTGAAGCATCTACAAAAGATTGATTTATAGATTTATGCAACCAACATAAATGACTGTTATCCACACAGAATAAAAAAGTAGGTTATCAAGCTATTTTTCCTCTGCGAAAAATGGGTTTTCTCGTAAATCACAAAGGCCGCGCAAGTCAATGAAATAAAACATTTAAATGTTACCAACATCAAATAAAGAAAAACCGCGTATCGAAATAGCTTCATACGATACGCAAATGCGTATCGTACTGAGCTTATTATGAACGTGAAATAGAAAAAATAAATTATGGGTAACTCTTACAACACATAATCCGACATTTGCTACGTAAATTTAGATATATATTTACATAATCTAATCTAACATAATCTATTGCATTTCAAGTAAGTCTTAAAACAAAAACACTTATTTGTGTGGCACTGCATTTGGCTAGCTTTGCAGGAACAGTTTTTGAATCCCTGCCCTCTAAATTTAGAAAACTTTGTTAAATCTTCTCTGAAAGAACCAAAACCTGAATTGGTTCGGGATATTCCATGCCGTTGATTTCGTCTTTTGAAAACCATCGATTCAAAATTTCGTGCTTTTATACCAATTTGGTATGCTCCATTTTTTATTTCTACGATGGTTCCCAATATATTTTAGGGTCTAGTGGTCCCCTATTGAATATAGATACTTCAACCACAATATTCTGACTTAGAAATAGAGGTTTCAACTTTTGGTTGGTATTTTGAAGCATTTTTTCTGCAGCACGTTTTTGACAGCAGCACATCCCATTCTTTGTAACCAACATAAATCGGTGTTTTATAAAATGCCTAAGTACTTCCCAGTCTTTTACAAAACCACTAGTTATAATCAATCATATCCTAAAACAAACGAGATTGAAGGACCGTTTACAATAAGCCTGAGAGCAATTCGGCGTTTTATGAAAAGCCTAAAAAGTTCAGTCGAATTGTAAAAATTCAGCATTTATTCATCATTTTACAATATACCTAGTCATTTATAAAACGACTAGGCGTTTTATAAAACGACTGAATTTGTAACTAGCCTACGACATATACATGATATTGATTTATACACTGCCCGGCACAAAATTCCGCCATCCTCAAAATGTTCGGTAAGTTCGATGTTTACTAACTTTTCTATTTTAAATCCTGTTTTTATGATTTTTTATCCAGTTTGTAAAAATATTTATTGAGATTATTTTGTATTATTTTAATAATTAACATTCTTTGCATAGATGTTGTTAAACGGGGTTAAATTAAAATGATGGTTTTAATTATAATTTTAAAACACCCTGTGGAAAAGGTAAGGTAGATAGTTTTGTTTAAAAAAGTCTGTTCTACAATCTTAGATTTATTCCTAAAATTTTGATTTTTCAATCATATCCTTAACTCATTTCTTGTCAGAGCTGTACAATTTTAAATAAACAAAAATACTGATTTTAAATTTTTTATTGAAATTGAAATGAGACACTTTAATTCTTCCTCCACTGGTATATTTAAAATAAGAAGTTTAAATGATGGTAAATTCTCCACATGTTCCAAATGTATAAACATTCATCCTTAGGAGAATAAAGAAAAAATAGAAAACCAACTTTTTTTTAAAACCGACCAGAAAATATACATTTTCTGGACAATTTTTCGTCTAGAAAATAACTTTTTTCCGATCGCAGTTGCATAGAATAATAACGGAGCTTCAAGATGAAAGAAAAACGTGGTAACGAGTTAAGTGATTTGAAGGAACTTCAATTCTTTACATTGTTTTCTCTACACACATTTTTAGAACGCTTATAGTATATTACGTACTGAGGTGGAAAGTGTTTCATTATTGTCGAGAGATTAGATAGTTTCTCGGAGACAGTAATGAAACTTTTCACCGAGGTTTGTATACTATTTTATTTACAACCACATCCTACATCCTCTTCTTACCTATAATTTTTAACTAAAAATATTATTAAAAGAAAAATGTCATTTTGACGTAGTAATATTTATAGAAAATATGTATTAAAAAAATTTACAAGTAGGCATATTTTCAAATTAGGCGACGGTTGTCAAGGAAACGTTTTTTTGAAATTAATAGTAATTTACGTTACAAGACCGGAAAGTAGTGTTTTTGATAATTTTCGGTTGCGTGACGTACAATATTTTTTTTAAGACCGACACTTTGATGTACTTACATTAAATTATTTTTTATTATTTTTAAAGGCGTCGTATGACTTCTCGTAACGGGCTTTTGATTTTACTGGCAATATATCGTAAGTCGCTTTCTTTGCTGCTTCCAAAATTTCTTCTGAAATCTCATTTTCCGTGTCGGATAATTCAAAATCTGAATTCATATTGGTAAATTTGCGAACTCGCGAAACAAGTTTGACATAAACAACAAATTAAAAATCAACGAACTGTCACTCGACAATACATCGAAATGTTGTTGTCATAGTAACGAAATCAAGGTAGCTTGTATTATCAAAGAGCGATTGGAAAAACAAAAAACAGGGACCGGAAAATTTTTTTCCGGTCTCTAACGTCACTTTTCCGGTCTTGCGATCGGAAAAAGGTTATTTTCTAGACAAAAAATTGTCCAGAAAGTGTATATTTTCTGGTCGGTTTTAATAAAAAGTACCCGATCGCAAGACCGGAAAAGTGACAATAGAGACCGCAGGGGCACACAGTGGGCTTTACGGAACAGCACAAAACATTCATGGTTGAAGCGTTTTTTCGAAACGGGGTTAGAGTAAATGGTGAGTGGCAATATAATCCGGGTTTGTGCATGGACGATTTTCACGAACATTTTCCTAACGTTGCTTTTATTGCTGGGGATTTTTATCATTGCCTGAAAAGAACCGTGGCTGTGTTTAGGGAAACAGGTTCTATACAATACAAAAAAGGAGCAGGAAGACCATCTGTAAGAATAGAAAAACCTGTTGCAAATGTTCGTGAAATAATGCAAAATACGTCAAAAAATTGTATAAGACGCCTGTCTCAAGAAGTGGAAAATCCAGGACTATTCTTAAGAAGCAGCTAAATTTATTTCCCTATAAAGTGCAAGTATTCCAAGAAATACAAGCCGCACATTTTGAAAGACGCAGGAATTACTCACAATGGTTTACCCATAACATTTATTGGAAAGAAATGATTTATCAGACCTGAAATTTTTTCGGATGAAGCCTTATTCCACCTCTCCGGTTATGTGAATTCTCAGAATACACGCATGTAGAGTAGTGAAAATCCCCATTTTTTTGTAGAGTCCACATTGCACCCTCAAAAAATTTGTGTCTGGTTAGCTGTTTCCCGAAGAAGAATTGTTGCTCCTATTTTTTTCCATGACACAGTTATAGCACAGCGGTATAGAGACAATATTTTGAATCCATTTGTGGAGCAATTACTTGAAGACGAACTACGTTTTGGATATTTTCAACAGGACGGTGCGACCCTCATACAGCCGCCGAAACTATTAACTGCTTACGCAATAATTGTTTTGAGGACAGATTAATCAGTTTTCGATCAGACATTGAATTCCCACCTAGATCACCTTGTTTAACGGTTATGTATTACTTCGTTTTTCCTCATTTAAAGAACACTATTTTTAAAACACCAGTTGCAAATTTAGAGCAATTACAAGAAAGGATTATCCAAATATATGGTAACATTCCTCCAGAGATGCTGGTCAATACTTTCGAAAATATGACGAGACATGTGAATTTATGCTTGGAGCATGGCGGTGGACAATTTCAGCAATTTATGTAATTATTTTTCTTTTTCTTTCTGTATATTCTTACTTTGTTAATTTTGTAAACAACAAAAATAAATTTGTATTTGTCTACTTATTTTATTAGGTACCTACTCATTAGTTGGGCATATCATGTCATAATATGAATTTGACTAAATTTTAACCTAGATTTGGTTATATATATATCGTCCCCATATCAGTATAATCTAAACCAAGCCCTACGTTTTTGAATCCAAGAGCTCTTTGAGGCAAATAATTTTTGCTCGCACGGTACGAATCTTTGTAGCGTCATCTGCAAAACTAATTGCCTTCTCCTTCTAACCCACTTCTGGCAAATGTCAAGGTATGACATCTTCGCAAGCCGTTACTCGCGCCATTAAATGATGCATTGGGCCATTTCACCACAGTTTTAACCCTCTTATAATTTGAATTGTATAACACAGACAATCGGGAAGCGTCGGAGAACAATGATTCGGGATTCTACAGTGCGTAAAATTGCGAGTGTGTGTCAAAAGAATACCTAGCATATGGCTGGCGTGTGCCGCATCCGTGCCGGCACGTTACGCATCGAAAATCATGAACCCCAACCCTCCCCTGTATCAATTAATTTTCGATTTTTATTAGAGAAGTTGGTGAAAGTCTACGGATTCATTGCCTTGATTAAAAAGTTTTGGAGATTTTTGTGAGGGTCGATTTAATACGGTTCGAAATAAATTGGATCAAATTCTGTAAAATAATATTATTTAAAAAAAAAATCGACAAATACGTGTTTCCGGCACTTTTCTCGCTTATATTTAAATTTTTACCAAGTATTCCTAGATTTTTTTAAGTATTAAGTACCGTGCGAGCAAAAATTGTTTGCATCAAAGAGGGCTTGGATTAAAAAACGTAGGGCTTGGTTTAGATCACAATGATATGGGGACGATATATCTAACCAAATCTAGGTTAAAATATTGTCAAATTCATATTATGACATGATATGCCAAACTAATGAGTAATAAAATAAGTAGACAAATACAAATTTATTTTTGTTGTTTATAAAATTAACAAATTAAGAATATACAGAAAGGAAAAGAAAAATATTTAAATAAATTGCTGAAATTGGCCACCGCCATGCTCCAAGCATAAATTCACACGTCTCTTCATATTTTCGAAAGTGTGGACCAGCATCTTTGGATAAATGTTACCACATTATTGGATAATCAAAATGTGCTGCTTGTATTTCTTGGAATACTTACTTTATAAGGAAATAAATTTAGCTGCTTCTTAAGAATAGTCCTGCATGTTCCATAAGATCTTCCCACTTCTTGGGACATGCGTCTTATACAATTTGTTGGCGTATTTTGCATTATTTCACGAACGTTTGTAAGTTCTTCTGTTCTTAAACATGGTCTTCCTGCTCCTTTTTTGTGTTGTATAGAACATGTTTCCCTAAACACAGCCACGGTTCTTTTCAGGCAATGATAAAAATCTCCAGCGATAAAAGCAACGTTAGGAAAATGTTCGTGAAAATCGTCCATGCACAAACCCGGATTGTATTGCCACTCACAATTTACTCTAACCCCGTTTCAAAAATACGCTTCAACCATGAATGTTTTGTGCTGTACCGTAAAGCCCATTGTGTGAATTGTTCAAGAAATTGAAAAAGTTAGCAATTAATTAAATTACTTGTAACGACTGTCAAAGATGACGGAATAACTGATTGATTGTCAATTCAGGTAGTTACTGACATCTAACAGGTATTAAGCTCTACGGCTAAGCATTACGTCCTTAGATGCAAGGCCCTCTTTGATGCAAATAATTTTTGCTCGCACGGTATGAATTTATCAATTAAACTTGAAACTGTAGGTAATTGCTACCCAAAGATGGGGTTTGGTCGCGTTTTGGAAAAAACAAAAATTTTGATAACCAAATGAAATGGCGAATGTGCGACTAGTGTTTGCTCTTAATGGATGTTTTGATAACTTAAGGGCATCTGTCAAATATTTATGTATCATAGAATATATATTTTATATCACATGAGATCAGTCGAAAAATTTAATGGTAAAGCAGAAAAAAGACAATGAAATTTAAAAGCTATGCGCTTTAGTGGATAGTGCAATAAAAAATGTGTAAATAGTTAAACATTGCGAAAAATATCGCTCGTTGCCATCAACATAATATCCTAAAAGGATATTGAAGGGATTTCTGCTGAGGGGAACTACGGGAAATAAAGGCAGATATGTTTGTCAAAGCCTAAACCGCAAAAAACAATTTTTAACTATTGTTATTGTTACTGCCTTTCTCCATAGTTGGGCAGTAGTTCTTTAAAATCACAATAGTGCTTTAATACATTTTAAACTTTTAATAGTATATTAACGTACACGTTTTATAAAGCATCATTTTATAGCACACGTCCATGTTAAAAAACGAGCCGCTTGCGGCGAGTTTTATAACGGGACAAGTGCTTAAAACTGCTTTATATAACACGTACGTTATACTATTTTTTCTAATTTGTAGTTTTTTCAATAAAAAACACATATTTAAAAAGAAAATAAATCCTTCAAATTTTGTAAATTTTTATGTCTAAATTTTATGTTGGTAATTCTATTTTTTATCATAGTAGCCTCTGGACCAAGGTCTTTAGAGACCTTGCCTCTGGACAACAAAAATTATTTTGCGAACTGTCATTTTTTGATTTATTGACCCATTTTCACCACAAGATTCTAAAGTTATTTTAGCGATATGAGATTTGAAATTGGACGGAATACGTTGTGTGATCCTTGTACATTCGGTACAAATTCGGGCGATTTTGCTACTTTTTCTCGAATTTCAAAAGACGTGATTTTACGTCACGGCATTGCAATTTAGTATAGGAAAGATGGAAAATTCAAATAAAGTTGAAGTTAAAATCGACATTGGAAGGTTAATAGATTGAATTTTGTATAGGATTTGGCAGAAAATGATAGCTTGAAGCATCTACAAAAGATTGATTTATAGATTTATGCAACCAACATGCATGACTGTTATCCACACAGAATAAAAAAGTAAGTTATCAAGCTATTTTTCCTCTGCGAAAAATGGGTTTTCTCGTAAATCACAAAGGCCGCGCAAGTCAATGAAATAAAACATTTAAATCTTACCAACATCAAATAAATAAAAACGCGTATCGAAATAGCTTCATTACGATACGCAAATGCGTATCGTAATAGATTTGTTATGATACAAAATTAGAAAAAATTATAAGCGGTAGTTGCAAAAGTTCGCATTGTCACTCAGTTTTAGTCAAGAATTTAGCCGGTGGTGTTTTGAAATTTAAAACCATCATTAAGTTTGACCTAATTTTTTTTGTTGCTAATAAAATCTACCTCCGATATAAACTAATTATTTCCTTATTTAATCACTGAATAATCACTTATTGATAATGAGCAATGATGATGTAGCAGGTGTAAATATATTCGGCCGCATCCAAACTGTTCTTATATACAATTATTATTTATTCCTCCTTTTTTTTAATAACGTGTTGAAACTAAAATACCGAAAATCAATAAATGATATACAGGGTGATTCACGTTGAGTGGCCTATTAGAAGATCTCGGAAACGAATAACGTTATATTTCTAAAAATTTGGCAGCGGGCATAATAGGCTTTAAATTTTTAAAATATTATATTTTGACGTTTGTATCACTTCCGGTTATACCGGAAGTTATGGCCAACTTTGGTATTTCAAATGGAATACCCTGTATATTTTAGCATTTTTTGATACCTTATTGAAACCTAAGTAACTTTTATTAAGAATGATCTATACCTATCTCTAACCATTTTGAGAATTATAAAATGCATTTTTTATGTAAAAACCTTACCGTAAAGAAAGTTCAGTAATTTTGAAATCAATAAAGCTAAACATTTAAAATTTTGTAGGCTTTTAACTAAAACATAGATCTTTAGACTACATTACTTAAGTTTCATGTTTTGCATACAGGAGGTTTTTAAAACTGTGGCAATGTGGCCATTTAGATAAATGTGCATAAATCAATTTTTGCAAATGGAACACCATCTTTTTTATTTTAGTAACGTGTGGAGCAGCTATACTCTAAGTGTGTTCCGCGGAACCCTAGGGTTCCGCGATACCTCTGTAGGGGTTCCTCAAGAATTTAGAAAAAAAATCAGAACACCTCTCTCTGGTCGAACGTTTTGACTCCGCGGCCGCGCGTAGGTATATTTATTTATTTATTTGTATTTGTATACATGTGTTACAATAGCTGGTACAATATCTCATAAGTTTGGTATCAACATGTATACTTGTATACTTGTGAGCGCGCAGCCCTTTGATAAAAGCCGCCTCTGAATTGTTTACAACGCAATTTTTATATTTCTCTTTTTATTTTTGCTTTTTGTTTATCAAAGGCGCCGACTCGAGTATTTTCGAGAATATTCGAGATCGAGTCTAGGACTAAGTATAAAAGCGGCGATCGCGCGTCGCGCCTCGTCAGTCAGTTGACGATTAGCGTTCGGAGCGATAAGTTCCTACCTACCTACTTACAAGGTCGCTAGCGAGAAACTAGTGTTCATTGTTCTACTGCCTGCTGTATTATGTTGTCTCAGTTTTATACATTTCTTCATTGTACTAAACTTAGTCTCTTATACGCAGTAACTATTGTGCATTATTTAGACCCCTCCATCCTGACGTGTAACATTATAAATAAAGAAGAATGGAACGTCGGCTTAAAGGTGTTAAACGTGTTGCAACAACATCTTCTAATGACGCTGAATGTTCAAAAGCAGTACGCGCGGAGAATATAGCAATCACCGATCCAGACGATGATGCCACGACGTCAAGCTCGACGAAAACTTTAACAAGGCTATTTGAACTTAGAGCCGAGTTACAATGTTTCTTTCAGCAGATACTTCTTTTAATTTGAAGGACCGTTTGTATGATAAAACTTGGTTGTTCCGATTGTCTTTTATGGCGGATATCTTTCAAAAACTGAACGAATTGAATTTATCATTGCAAGGTAAACAGACAACAGTGTTTCGGGCCTATAACAAAATAACTGCCTTCAAAAGAAAATTCGATTTTTGGATTATTTGCCTTGGTAAGAAAGAAATAGAAAGCTTTACGTCACTCAGTGAGTTTGTTAGCGATAACGACTCAGAAATGTTTCAAGATGATGTGTTTGAAGAATTGGTCCAATATCTCAGTTCGATGCGCGCATCTTTTGAAAAGTATTTTCCCGAAGAACAGAATACAAAAATGAAACTGAATTCATGGATTCATAATTCTTTTTTACCCAACTTGGAAAAGCCCGAAAGTATGTCAAACGAGATATATGAATCTCTTTTAGAAATGTCATCAGACACAAGTATGGAGTCACTGTTCAAAACGACGCCTCTCAACGATTTTTGGTGCAGAATCCGTGATGAATATCCAATGCTTGGCAAAATGGCTCTGAATATTCTTCTCCCGTTCCCAACAACATATTTGTGCGAAACAGGATTCTCAACCTATGCAGCCACGAAAACAAAATATCGCAATAGACTGGACGCCGAACCTGATATGAGACTTCAACTGTCTTCTATCAAACCTGATATCAACCAATTGATGAAAAATAAAAAAACAGTTTCATACCTCCCATTAGTTAGATTTTTTCTTTTTTAATATCTTCTATTATTGTACTTGCCATGTGGTAAAGTAAGTAATAATTAGTAACTGTTACATTGTACTTTTATTATGCTTATTAATAAAGAATACACTTTTAAAAACTATTGTTTTATTAAAGTTTGAGAACCGCTGGTGTAGAGAATCAAATTCCCCATATAAATGTTTAATATGGCGGTATCAATATTTTTAGTCGTTTTGGAATTATGAACAATTAAAAAAAATATCTTAAAATATGTGTTTGTGTTAAGTTCATAAGACATTATTTTTAAAAAAATGCATCTGGATAGGCATGAAAATATCCTAAAACAGTAATTTGCTTTTCTTCAGAGTTCAGAACAGGCATCGGAAATGTCCTTTTGGCTTTTGTATGACCAAATTTATAAAAATTGGCGTCAATTCTTCTAAATTGTTTATCGCTAATTGGTAATAAATGTGGATAATCGTTCATTAAACACTCGGCATGCTTATGATTAGTAGACACTCTCCATGAATATAAAATAAATTTAAAATATTGTTATTGGAATAATTATTATTATTTGCCATTCTTAGATTATAAAGAATGAAAGTAATTTTCTCCACGACCATTACTGAATGCAATAATTCCAAAATCATTTTTGATAATAGAATGTAAAAATTCTCGCTCTTGGGTTGGAATATTTATTCTGAAACACTTGCTTCTTATGCGTTTTGCGTGTATTTTCATTCCATAACAAGATACGGAATGAATATTCTGTAATTGATATAAACAACATAGGTTGCCATGAATTTCGAAACTGTCAGTGTCAGGTAAAAATGGCCGCGTTGTAATAATTATTTTCAGACAAATTTTAGTGCAAGTCAAAAAATGAGTGAAAAATCGGATGAATCAGATATGGAACTGGATGGTCGTGGAGAAAATATAGTCTGCTACTCGGTTAGAATGAAAATTCGATACTCGTGGTTCCTCACGCTCGCTACGCTCGCGTTCGGATTCTTCCACTCGGATCGAATTTTCATTCCAACCTCGTTACAGAATCTACTATTCAATACATATGTAAACTAGAATATGACAACAGACCTAAGGTAAGTGTCAACTTTAAAACAATTTCAGTCAAAGCCTACTTTACTAATTCGTAACAAAGCTCAATGTAAAACAAAAATCGAGTCAAAGCCTTCTTTACAAAAATAATGTCTTATGAACTTAACACAAACACATATTTTAAGATATTTTTTTTTAATTGCTCATAATTCCAAAACGACTAAAAATATTGATACTGAGATATTAAACATTTAGATGGGAAATTTGATTCTCTACACGTTACTAAATAAAAAATATGATGTTCCATTTGCAAAAATTGATTTATGCACATTTATCTAAATGGCCACATTGGCACAGTTTTAAAAACCCCCTCTATGCAAAACATAAAACTTAAGTAATGTAGTCTAAAGATCTATGTTTTAGTTAAAAGCATACAAAATTTTAAATGTTTAGCTTTATTAATTTCAAAATTACTGAACTTTCATCTCGGTAAGGTTTTTACATAAAAAATGCATTTTATAATTTTATTCATATCTCAAAAACGGTTAGAGATAGGTATAGATCATTGTTAATAAAATATACTTAGGTTTCAATAAGGTATTCAAAATTGCTAAAATATACAGGGTATTCCATTTAAAAAACCAAAGTTGGTCATAGCTTCCGGTATAACCGGAAGTGATACAAACCTCGAAATAAAAAATTTTAAAAGTTCAAAGCTAATCAGGCTCGCTACAAAATTTTTAGAAATATAACGTTACTCGTTTCAGAGATCTTCTAATAGGCCACTCAACGTGAATCACCCTGTATAAAGGGTCTTAAAAAGTCTGAAATATTGCAAATATTTCAAAAACTACTAAATTCAATATTTTGAAAATTGACACATCCATATTATAGATAAAAACGGCACATCTAGCTGTGAGCCAATTAAATGGCAAGCAGTGCGCCTGCGCATGTTACCCGTTAAATGTCATGTCCGATAATCGCCCAGTGCCCAGTGTTTTAGTCAAACTTGGTTGTTCTGACTTTGCTAACCCTGCAACCATAGTTGTCAATGTTTGCGTTAAAAATATAATTTATCTCTACCCACTAACTTTTGTTGTCATCATAAAATCAGACATTTATAAACTCTTTCCTGTGGAACCCAGCGCAAATCAAGCGCGGATTTACAGAAGGGGGGGGGGTAATGGGGTAATTATTTTTCCCCTCCCATGAATTGTAATTTTAGTGATTATCGTGGTATAACAGCTATATTTATGAATTATAAAACAAAAATACTGTCTTAGTTCCCCCCCTCCATGATTTGAATTTTTTTCATATATTTTTCATACTAATGTCCCCACCCTTAATAAAGTCAAATTTCTCTAAGAACACGCTGCATCGTGACTAAATCACCTATCATTTATGGCACCCCGTTACAGTCTGGTCTATTTTACGTTAAAATGTTGACGAAAGAGACAAGACTGGGCTATGTTCTTTCACCATCGCATCCACCAATTTTAAATGTTTACGGGGGCTTAATGGTTTACTAGCATAACGGCTTGCAAAAATACAGCGTTAATTTTATTTACAATTGAAACATCGAACTCAACGTGCGATATATTAAAGATTATGGCTTTATTAATTGGTATAATATAGAATTACATTTGACATGCACTAAACATACCAATGTAAAACGCTATAAAGAATCCTAACAACATACAAGAGTTTCGTCGCCCAAGCTACGAGCCAATCAAGCGGTGCTCCTGTGCATGTTTTACGTTCAATGCTGCGTTTTCATATTATAATTTACTAGCGTGTATCCGGCATGCGTTGCAACCCGCTGGTATAAATACAAACCCGAACAAACCCGATATATTAGTACCCGGCATGCCACTTTCTGAAATTGCACCCGTGCGAAGCCGGGGCGGGTCGCTAGTTATACATAAAAACCTTCCCCTTGAATCACTCTATCTATTTAAAAAAACCGCTTCAAAATCCGTTGCGTAGTTTTAAAGATTTAAGCATATATTGGTAGGGACGGACAGACAGCGACAGCGACTTTGTTTTATACTATGTTAAGATGTTCGCGGCGTAGTAGAAAGCGGATAAAATGCCATGTGTTTTTAAATACTACAAACAGCTGAATTACTTCTCAATGAGCGCAAGGTTTATTGGCAACCTATTGATACAGTAATTAAAATGGATAAACTAAAAATATTAATTTGAAGAAATAGTCCAAATCTTAAAGTGGAGTTGAAAGTATGGGAAAGAGAGTTGAAAGTATGGGAAAGATAGAAAAAACCAAAAGTCTTCCTCCACAAAATTTAATAGAATAAAAATTATCTAGGGGTCTCTACATGTTTCGAACGTAGAAACGTTCATCATCAGGAGACAGACAATTTATTTAGTGCTGATGGTTTTAGCAGAAGAGAAAATGGTGTAGAACCTTAATGGACCTTTTATAGAATTAAAAAATTGATGTGTAGAAGAAACAATATGAAGAAAATTGATAAAGGTTAAACGGTTAAACCATACTGAGTATGTTAAAAAAGTTATTAAAGGAGGTCTAAACCAACCAAATAAACTGGGGAAGAAGAAAAAACCTTCCAAAAAAGGAGGTGTCGAAGATTATTTAAAATTTTTGTATATGTGAGTAAGACATTATAAGGATAAAATTGTCATAATTATGAAGATATCACAATAAAATTACATTGCAAAAAGCGCCATTAAGGTTCTACGCCATTTTCTCTTCTGCTAAAACCATCAGCATTAAATAAAATTTCTGTCTCCTGATGATGAACGTTTCTACGTTCGAAACATGTAGAGAACCCTAGAGAATTTTTATTCTATGAAATTTTGTGGAGGAAGATTTTAGATTTTTTTCTTTCTTTTCCATAACAATGTTAAATTTATAATAGCAAATGATGATAAATAAAATGTTTGTTATTGGAAATAGGAGAGTTAATTAACCTAAACTGGTTTATTCTACTCATCGTTCAACTTAAATAAAAAAAATAATAAAACTTAAGATTTTTCACTACTTAACAAATGTTTCCCACAAAGTCTGTTAAAACTTTCTAATCTTTCTTTTACACTCCTCATTTTTCTGCCCAAGCCATTTTTCTGGCTTTGCACTAACCCCTGACTTTCCAGTATGCTGAATGAAGTCTTAATTGTCGGTTTTTGACTATTCAATTTTTTAGACCTCTTGTTCACCTTTGAGAGCTCCATTACGACTGAATCCTACTATTCCCACTATTATTTTTTTCTCTATTGCTAACATCATCATTGTACCATTCACTTTGTTTTCTTGATGAGGAGTGTTTCTACACTCGAAACATGTCGAATTTAATTATTATGAATTAGTTCGCCTAGTTATTCTAATAAAAAATTGTGGAGAAAGACTTTGTGCTTTTCTTTTTTTTTTCTATACATTTATCTCCACTTTGAGTATAGACTACTTCTTCAAAATTAAATAATAAAGATCAGGAAAATTTAGTCTCTGAAACCTGGCGCGTAAGCTTGTTACAGCTCACCGCTGAACTGGGAACTTTTAGGAAGAAACCAGCATCAGCTGTCAATGTTACATGTGGGTGTCAACTGTCGAAACGCTTTGTTTTTGGAAGAAGTTGACACACTTTGAATTGTAGCAACAACGTATTTTTGTGTGTTGGTTCTTGATTTGTATCTTCATGGTTCCTCTTTATATTCGCTATAATATAACGTTTCCATTTGGTTTAGGGTCGATTTGGATACTTCCGGTCTATTTATTTGGGGTCGGAAGGTAGGGTTTTGGAACGTAATTAGGTACCAAAGACCTATATAAATAGCAAGCCGCACCCGATAATTTATTCCGACGCACGTACTTCTAATAAAAGGTGCCTTTGCTTTGAGTACTTTTAAGTACCGCAAATAAGAAGATCCGTAGCCGAATATCAGGGTTTTCCGTGCAATTGGCGTGATTGCAGATTGCTGTGGCGCCATGGTATCGTTCGTTATAATGATGCTGCTAATAGTCGGCATTTATAAAAGCTAGCCATTATGTATTTAAATTTCACCAATAAATTATGTTAGTTATGAAACGTAAATGGGTGCATCATAGGTATATGCAAATAATATACAGGGTGTTTGGGGAGAAAAGGGCAATATTTTGGGAATGTGTTCAGAGGGTGAAAATAAGAGAAATAAACCCATATGTTTTTAGTTCGTTCTCAACCATTATTTCTGAAATAATAGGGTCTGATTTTTTTTATATTGAAATAATAAAGGAGGCTTTAGTTTTAAACGTCCGATACATTTTGATTGATAGTTTTGAAATGCATAGTACCGTGCGAGCAAAAATTATTTGCATCAAAGAGGGCTTGGATTAAAAAACGCAGGGCTTGGTTTAGATCACAATGGTATGGGGACGATATATCTAACCAAATCTAGGTTAAAATTTTGTCAAATTCCTATTATGACATGATATGCCAAACTAATGAGTAATAAAATAAAGTAGACAAATACAAATTTATTTTTGTTGTTCACAAAATTAACAAAGTAAGAATATACAGAAAGAAAAAGAAAAATAATTACATAAGTTGCTGAAATTGGCCACCGCCATGCTCCAAGCATAAATTCACACGTCTCTTCATATGTTAGAAAGTGTTGACCCAGCATCTATGGAGAAATGTTACCACATTCTTGGATAATCCTTTCTTGTAATTGTTCTAAATTTGCAACTGGTGTTTTAAAAATAGTGTTCTTTAAATGAGGAAAAACGAAGTAATCCATAACCGTTAAACAAGGTGATCTAGGTGGGAATTCAATGTCTGATCGTAAACTGATCAATTGATTGGCAGAGGTGGTCCGCAAGTTTGGCCACCGAGGTCACCAGATTTACACCCGCTTGATTATTGCCTTTGGGGATGGATGAAATCGCTAGTATATGAAACCCGAGTGGAAACGAGAGAATCACTCCGCGATCCCATTTTCAATGCTACAGTTTTTCTAAAAAATAATCCCCATTCAATCCAACGTGCTACCCGAGCGATTAACAAACGTGCCGAAAAATGTTGGTGGAGGGGTTTTTGAAAATATTCTTTAAGTTAGTTTGTATACTGCAGTGCCTGCAATTATTCGCTTTAAAATAAAAATTAACTTACGAAAACTCTAGAACCTATTATTTCAGAAATGGTTGAAAATCGAACTAAAACATATGGGTTTATTTCTCTTATTTTCACCCTCTGAACACATTCCCAAAATATTGCTCTTTCCTCCCCAAACATTCTGTATACTGTTTGCCAATTTAATTGTACACTTTTTTATTTAAATAGGCTTTTTTACTATAACCGAATTTATCACATTCAGAACAGATACTTAGTAACATCATCCCATTATCAGCGCAATTCTTTTATTTGCCAGTCGCCACCGATTATAATGGTATCCTTGTTTCGATAAGTTAAAAATAAAAAAGAAGAAGAGACACTCTAGATTTGAGATATCTTATGTCAGTCAGGTAGATGCCGGAGGGTCAACCTTCAGCCCCAATTCCTGCGATTGGTCGATTTGTGTTGTAACGCTGGTTTCGCGAATATTTATTAGAGAGCGTATTTTGTTTAATTATTTTTTAAGTAAATATTTTAAATTTTTAAAAATAAAAATTTTGACTTCCTCTATACATACCTAGTATAAAAATCAAAATTTAGTGAAAAAGCCCATTTAATAATTTTTTGCCATAGCTCCAGGGAGTCGATACTACGTACTAATTTAAAAAGACAATTTTTGACGTCAAACATTCGCATACTTTTCGCTAATTTGGCCTCCGCTAAAAATACGACGTTTTAAAAAACGAAGACCTTCTGGATGGCAGTGACAACGGCCATTACATTATTACATAATTACTTTCTTAATTTAAGTCAAGATTGACACAATTTATGATAAAAAAAGCAGTGCCGTATCTAGGGTACATGACGCTTTGGGGGCGAATAATGACTATAACCCCCTCCCCGTCAGTGGTAGATTAAGCAATAACAAAAAAGAGGAAAGTCGAGATGGCTCCCGTTTGTCCAAATAAATTTTCAAGGGTACGGTATGGCTCCCACTATAGGGTTCTGTTCGAGGTGACTACCATTATTAATTCCATATTTTTTAAAATTTAGGTAAATAGTAGAACAATGTTGCCAGCTCTATTTGTATTTCTAATAAAATTAATCGTTGAACCTTGAAGTTTCAATTACCTATCATGAAAGACACCAAACATGTTTTACCTGCGGGGGCTCCACCCTAATTATTATAATTAAAAAGAAATATTATACAAAATATAAATATAATAGCAATTTTATTTATGTATTTTAACTAGTGTCCGACCGAAACAAGATTTTCAGCCGAAACCGAATCTTCGGCCTTGGTCTCAGTTTCGGCCGAAACCGAAACTTATTTATACATACATGTTAAAAATTCTACTGTATACTGAAATCTAATGTATTTTTTGTATTTTTTACACATATACGGACAGTGAACTCGTGTTAAATGAAATAAAAAACAATAATTGAAATATGTAACAAAGATATCTATTCATATAGAAAACACTGCCTACGAACTCACCCAAAGTTAGCCGAACGGTGCGCGACAATTCACGAAAACTGAGTTTCGGCGCACCTGAAGTTTCCGCCGATTTTTGGCCGAAACCGAAACTGTCACCGAAACTAGATTTTTTCTTCTGAAAAAAACTATTACCCAAGTAGCATTTTTAGACACATTACGGTAAATGTGTCTAAACTATTGTTTCTGTTTCCGACACAAATTGGAAATTGTTGGCAACATGTATGGAAATATTTTCGAAACGTATACATTTTAAATGGCGCATTAGCACGTGTTTCCAAGTGGTTGGTACGGGCTGTGACTTTCGCTGTTTCGACGCAAAATCGAAACTTTTATCGAAAATGTTTCGAACATTTTTCAGAAATGTTTGGAACATGTTTCCATAAATGTGTCGAGTGAGAGTTCATTTTACACAGAGGGCGCTGAGTGTTGGAATTGTAAATTGTCAAAATGGAAACATTATTGAAACAAATAATTAGATATACTATCTATCTCTCTGCAGGTTGTAAAATAAAAGAAAGTAAACAATATGATGACAGCATAATTTCGCCATAATGAATTTGTCACCAGAGTATTTTCTATAAGTGATACATTTTTTTCGTATGGTTTATTGCAGAGGAGATCCAAAAATCGTTGACGAAATAAATTTTATCGTGCAATTTAGTAATTTAGCTTTATATTCTAAAGACGCTCCCGGTATATTGACATTTACCACCCAAAATAAATACTTTGTCAAAAAATAAAATCTTAAATATTTTTAAAATTTTACTTAATTCTTCTTTCAATTGATTAAGCTAGCAAATGGAACTAATGTAACCACTTTTTTACATTTCAAATGACGCAGGAAGCTAATTAAAGTCCATTTTAATAATATAAAAATGAATTTGTCAAAATGGCCGCCAGAAAGCGAGGATTATTCTGGTCTAAAATGGAGTCGACACACAATTTCTAGTATTTGGTTTCTATAATGTTTCGAAAATCATGTAGCTATAATTCATAGAAAATGTGTCGAAACATGAAGAATGTTTCGATATTGTACCGAAACCATGCGAAACAAACGTCGCTAAAGTAAAAAATGCACAGTCCCGTCAAGAGGAAGGTTAAGCTTAGAAGCATAAAACTTCTGTATACCGTCACGGTATACACTACCACTTTACACTTTCTGTGACATATAACCTACAAATTTTTGTTTTGTTTGTACTTTGTTGAACGTTTAATAAAACTTACTTATAACTTATTCCTAAGTAATAATCTAAAACATGTACTCAATTGTCGAGACAAAGGAAAAAGTAGGTTGGTCCTAACGGCTGTGCCGACCGGCTGGATAGTCGGAGACCACCTACTTTGGCCCGATCAAGCCAAGAAACCCGAGCTCGACGAGCTCTTAAAAAACACATGTTCTGTCCCTAGTCCCTTGTAAAACCTCGAAGAATGTTTAAACTGTTGTTTTCTTCCCATATTAACAAAACAAAAATGTACAATTTATAGGTTATAATCGTTATAATCAGAGGTTATAATAATTGTCCGCGTGCAGTAGTGTAATGGTTTCTGGCAGTTTCGAAAATTATTTTCTGCGCAAGTTTCGTAATTAAATGGATATCACTGTTTGGTAAATATTTCCAAGCAGAAGAATACCAATTTGTTTTGAATCACTTAATTCGAAAATGTGTCGCTACAATTTGGGAGCACATGTGTCTAAACACAATTTCATAATATTATATAAAAATGTTTCGAAAAATTTTCTTTTGTGCGTTTCCTAAATGTATCGACACTGTAGTTTGAAAAGTATTTCGAAACTAACAGTTCTTAATCGTTTCTAGTAACTAAATTTGAAAATGTGTCGCAAAAGTTTCGAAACACATGTGTCTCCACACAATCTAAATACTTTTAATCGAAAATGTTTCGAAACGTTTCTCAGCAAAGAATTTGTGTCCAATTTGTGTCTATAATTGCTACTTGGGTAGTACTGTTTTCAAAATGGACGTGTTTGAAATGTTAAGCCAAAAAGGCAAAACTTTCCGGGGGTTATAAAATTACTTTTCATAAAAGTTTAGTAAAAGGTGGAAGTGTACAAAAAGAAACTGTAAAGCATATTTAAAAACTGACAGTGATAAAAAAAATATGGTGATAATAGAATCAGTATTAGAACATAATCACGAACCAGATTCACAAGAAGGAATAACTAGGCAATTACTAAGTAATTACGCAAAAAAAGTAGCAATTACCAATTTATTGGAAAAACCTATAAAAGTGACCAGACTGATCAGAGATGTGATAAAATCGAACGGTCTAAGTGAATGAGTTACGGGTTACGACGAAAGGTGTTATCAAGCTAGGTCAACTGTTCTTCCAACATTACCAAAGGAACTTTACAACCTAGTTGAAAATCTTAATATTGTTACTGGCAGACAAGCAAAGTTTTTAGTCAGAAATGATTTTATTAACAATATAGTAGTTTTTTCTTGTAAAACAAATTTATAGTGCTTGGTAAATTAAGAGAAATTATATGCTGATGAATCTTTTGAGTACTGTCCTAAACTGTTTCAGTATATAAACAAGGAATGTCAAAATTATCATACCTATAAAGTATAAAGAACATTTTACGTTCCAATCTAAACAAGAGTATTCTAAATTCAAGTATTAAGACTATTTAGTTATCAGATCTCGTGAAATCAACTTCCTTCGACGACATTAATCAAAATTTCTCGAGTCAAAAATGTCGAAAAAAAACATTTTTATTATCTTAATACTCTTAAACATATGTCGTTATTTTTAAAATTGCCTTTAATAAAAGTTTTTGGGCATTGGGCCACGAAAACTGTTTCTTTATTACCTACCTTTATATTTTTTGCTAAAAACATTTACATATTATTATATTATTTTATTTGTTGATGTCATTGATCTCGTCAATAACGAGTCGTTATTGATATGATGTTTTAGAAGTAATCCCTATACTTTAGTTTATATCATTTTGTGTATTTAAAAGTAACCAATATCATTTGACTCTTAGCGCTGAATTTGTGTTTTTATGTGTTTTATTTTTTTTGTATCTTAATTAGCTGGATTAGTCGATTAGTTTTTTTATACTTTGGAAACTACCATACTCTTAGGTTATGATATTTTAAGTTAATTGTTTTATTCATTTCACATTTTGTAAACATTAATCATAAATGTTAAGTTGCTTTTTATACTTTTTATATTTTTTGTTTTATAATTTTCACTGAGTACTTACATGTATTACCTATACGTTTATTACAACTAAATTTATCTATGAGTTTTTTTTTTAACTAAACGTGCAAATTTCCGCCTGCAAAACATATTTTTACGAGATTACGTTTATGCACAAATTTGATCATCCGTATCATGACCCGCTCAATTTTATAAAATCCATTTCGAAATTGAAAAAAATAGGCGCTAAAATTTGTCTGGCCTAAGGCGTCGAACGACCTTAATTCGGCCATGGTTATTCAATGTGCCTTTAAAACCAATACGATTGACTGTAGATTTTGAAATTGCTGTTTACAAAGCCATATGGGAAGCATTTCCAGCATTTTATCCCAATAACATCGTTTTTAATTTAACGCAGTTTTTGTTAGCGAAGCGATCTCCGACCCTACCTTTTTCAGTACAGGTACATTTTAATTACCGGGAACCTCCTCGACTCCGTCCGCAAAAAGCACGCCGCGCGGACCACGCCCAAATTTTACTAAAGAACCCCGCACTTCTCTTATGGAAAATGGCCCTCGGTAAATTTTCTAAATTTTTAGTATGTTGTAGAGAATGCCATTCTGATCAAAAGTGTTTATGGCCATAACAATATCTGCCGACCAGTTTTTGAGATACAGGGTGTTCAAGCTGCAAAATATGAATTCTCAATACATTCTATTTTCCTAGTTTATAGTATGAACTCGTTTCGTTTTTCTAAATTTTTGATGACCCTGTCGTAGATAGGATAGAATACTATAAAAATAGTTTAAATTTTTTTATTATATACCGGGTGAGTGACGAAAATTATTTAATATTTTTTGTTAAATCATTGTATTTTCCGCATTAAATTAAATGTTTACAAAGTAAAACTGTAGATTACATTAGATTGGAGCAAGCTATCAGAATTCATATTATTTGTATTTATAGAGGGGAACTCAAAAAAGTTAATATTTTTTTTATTAATTTTGAAACTAATTTTGTAGATATTTCTTTATGTAAGTACTACTTGTCGCTTATCGTATGCTTCCAAATATATATAACTATCAGGGTTATACAGGGTGGTTTCGATGATAAGCGATAGAAAAATAACATAAAAATGCATGTATTTATAAAACACCCGGTTTAAAATGGATCGGTTAAATTTCGTCATTTTTTAATTTTTTTTGCTTGAAGTGTCTTACTTACACGTTTGCTATTGATTTCCCTTTTCCTATGACCAGTTCTGGAGATATACAGCGTCGAACAGACTCAAAACTCAAAAAATAGGCAAAGAAAATAACAATTTTTTTTTATTTCAATAAAATTTGTTATATAAGTTCATTTTATGGTTAAAAATAAATGTATTTAATGCTATACAAGATGTTTCGAATAATTAGGGTATTCTAACACTGTATTGCAAATAAGAAATATATATAAAAACTATGAACAATTTATTATATCCAAATTATGTTATCCAAAAATAGTAAGTAGGCCCCTAATTATTCGAAACACCCTGTATACCATTAAATATATTTATTTTTAACCATAAAATGAACTTACATAACAAATTTTATTAAAATAAAAAAAAAGTTGTTATTTTATTTGTCTATTTTTTGGCTTTTGAGTCTGTTCGACGCTGTATATCTCCAGAACTGGTCATAGGAAATGAAATCAATAACAAACATGTCAGTAAGACACTTCAAGCAAAAAATATTAAAAAATAACGAAATATAACCGATCCATTTGTAATATACCGGGTGATTTATAAATATATGCATTTTTATGTTATTTTCCTAGCGTTTATCATCGGAAACATCCTGTATAACCTTGATAATTATATATATTTGGAAGCATACGATAAGCGACAAGTAGTACTTACATAAGGAAATATCTACAAAATTAGTTTCAAAACTAATAAAAAAAAATATTAACTTTTTTGAGTTCCCCTCTATAAATACAAATAATATGAATTCTGATAGCTTGCTCCAATCTAATGTCATCTACAGTATTACTTTGTTAACATTTAATTTAATGCCGAAAATGCAATGATTTAACAAAAAATATTAGATAATTTTCGTCACTCACCCGGTATATAATACAAAAATTTAAACTATTTTTATAGTATTCTATCCTATCTAGGACAGGGCCAACAAAAATTTAAAAAACAAAACGAATTAATATTATAAACTACAAAAATATAATGTATTGATAATTCATATTTTACAACTTGGACACCCTGTATCTCAAAAACTGGTCGGCAGATATTGTTGTGGCCATGAACACTTTTGATTGGAATGGCATTCTCTACAACATATCAAAAATTTAGAAAATTTAACCGAGGGCCATTTTCCATAAGAGAAGTGCGGGGTTCTTTGGTCAATAATTTATAATAAATACTAGCCAATCGTTTATTTAACAGAAGATCCTAGCTTTCCTCCCCTAAGAATTGCCGCCCTACTGAAAAAGCTTAAATACAGGAAATCAATTACAACACGGTTTGGTTCTTTATAATATGCGCCTATTAAAGTCGCTGCGCCAAATAAACCTCACGCCAGACATTCACAACATAATCAAAGAATCATAGTGTACTCGTATCACTAGTTTTTATTATAAATTATTAATCCAATTTGAGTGTAGTCAAAATAGCCAATTACAACACGGGTTTTTTACGAAACTTTGAAAAATTAAGAGATTTGATGGAAAAAACTATAGAATTTCCCTGTATTTGATTGAAAAATCTATATTATCCAATTCTGATATATTCTTTCACCATGAGATATAAATTTTTCTTTAATGGAGGTTCTGATGACTTATTAAGAGGATCTGTCAAATGATATATTTAATATACAGTGTCACCAGTAAAGTCCGCATCATATGGGATTTTTCTTTATTAATAGCTTTATTCAAAATTTGACTTTGGCATCAAGTTCTGCTTCGATCGAGATGAAAATTAAGCAAAAAATAGTAGTCACGTGATTCGCATTATCTGTCAAATTCTAATTTTTTCCAAAAAATAATTCAAAAGTGGGGTTATTTCTGAAAATATAGAAAAAAGTTATTAGAAAAAGTTTTTTTAAATGCAGTTTCTAACCCACGTGCAAAATTTCAGCTGCATAAGATAATTTTGATTTTTGCCTATATTTTGTAAATTGCACCACTTTTGCAAAATAAAACTCAACGCAACCTACTTAAAACTTCTTAGTTTTGACAATGCTTTATTTCAGATACATTTTCTTTACAGTAGCGCCATATTAAATGTGTGTTTTTCTACAAAAACAAAATTGGGCTATTAAAATTTGGTCGCATGGGATGCAAAGTTTATTTGTTTTTGCCCTGTATAAGGTAACATCATAAAATTTCTAGGCTACTCGAATGTTAGGATTTATATTAAGAAATTGTAAGTCATTTACCAATATCGATGTATTTAAAACCTAGTGAGAAGCAAATTGGAGTATGGATCATTGATATGGTCCCCAATTTACTCGAAATATATTATGATGGTGGAACAAGTCCATAGAAAGTTTTGAAAATTTTTATCGTTTTAAAATTTCTACTAGAGCTAGCACTTGTTTTTACCTGCCAGCAGCTAAAACAAATATAATGTTGACCGCTCCGGTCTACAATATGTGTTTCAGGTACAATAAAATAGCAAATTACTGTGATCTAGATATTATGTCCTTAAGTATTTTTGTTCGAACCGCCTTGCGCACTTTTTCCTTGAGGCAATAATAGCCGTCAGCAAATTAACGACGCGACGCATGCGAACGTGTTTTAAAAGCGTTCGCACACGACAAATCCCAAACCGCTGACAGAAAAGCCGGCGTTCGCAGAAGACAAATTATAACAAAGCAAAAAATTTCCAGTTCGCAACCAGTTAAAAACCACGCATGGGCAGAGAAAAATTAGAAATCGATGTTGGGCTTACTTAACTGCGGCAAAGGAGGAGGAAAAAATCTTTGCTGAGATGTGTTAAATTTTTAACCTTTTAAACTGTCAACTTAGCCGTTGGCGTTGCTATTTAAAAGCAACTAGAGAGAGAGAGAGAGGCACAAAATGATCCCCATGTCGTTTTGTCTGTGTGTTTATTTTCTCCTGCAAATGTCCAAAATACAATAAATTTCGTAAGAAGTATAAATACTAGAAGTTACATGAATGAAACCGAGGCCACAGTTCCTAAGAAAACGTATAAGAGCTGTTCTGACTGCTACGGGCTGGTCGGATTTCTAAAAAGGCATAAAAATCCTTAAATACTGTCATTTTGAGGCTGATTTGCGGTGTATACCATATTATTTCATAACGTTATAATAGAGAAAGCGTTTTAATGTTAGGGCACTTAATAAAAGGTGAAGCATTCAATGGGTTTCCTTTTATGTCGATCATATGTATTTTACATTTTATAAAGAATTTTGTGGCTTTCCTTTTAGTTTTATTGACATGCTGAGAATATAGGACGTGAGATTTTCTACAGATTTTATAAAGATCCCTTTTTATAAGTTTATTGTTTGGACATAAAAGCAAGTTGTTGAGTTGGCGTGGGCCTATATAGATACTGTACTTGCTATACAAGTATTTTAGGTATATAACTCATTTATACAACTCAGTAATGGAGTAATGACTACAGAGCAGAAAGGTGCTTTCCATTTGCTTCTTTTAAGCAGCAAAGCAAAGTAAAAATCTTTGCTTAGCTAAGTTGTTAAAGGAACGCTTCGTGAACAACTTCGTATAGTCCGTATGGGAAATACAGAGGGGCATACTTAACCGCAACAAGGGGGGAGGAAAAAATCTTAGCTATGCTAAGTAAAATTTTTAATAGGAACGCTCAACTTAGCCGTTGGCTTTGCTTTGCTGTTTAAAAGTAACTAAAAGGAACTTAGCTATTAGGTATTGATATGACCTTTAAACCAGAGTCCGCATTAGAACCAATTGAAAAATATTATTCATTATTATTAGAGATTAAAATTTTACAGACAACATACATTGACGGCCGCCCCTTTCCCCAAGGGGGAGCTGCTCCTTAATGCCAATATTAAAAGTGATATCTCAAAACCGGTAATTCTTAGGAAGCTGGAATTTTGGAGACACTAAACTAAGACATAAGTCTTATGTTGGATTGCACAAGGTTTTTAATAATAATTCCCTAATCAGGTAACTTTGACTGTGTCAGTAGGGTTGCCAGGTGTCCTGGATTTGGAAGGATGTCCTGGATTTAAGGCTTGAATTTAGCGTCCTTCCAATAAAATTATTTCTAAGCTTTGTAACACGGCGCCATCTTTTGTTTAATGGAAACAATTCCGTTATGGAATGGATTCGAGACGGAACAAAAACTTGAAGAAGCCGATTTACTATGCATTGAAGTTTTTAATATTTTAAAATCTGTAAGAAAAAAAATTAGTCAAAGGATTGAAGACAATTTCTTTGGTTTTCTAGACACAAATATTTTTAAAACTTTTTCTCCATACGAACAAAATGAAATAAAAGAATCCTTCTTGGAATTTTATAAAAACATTGCCAAATATCTTGATTCAAAATATAATTTTTCAGAAAATAATTTGTTTCCAAAATTAAATATTTTTTCTCTAAAAAGCCCCTTTGACTTTTATTCAGTGGTGGAAATCGTAACTAACTTATCCATAGACATAAATATTGATAATTTGTATGAAGAATATTGTATATTAAAACCTACCCTTGACAAAGCTTGCGCTTTACCTGAGGAATCCATTATCCAGAAATGTAGCAACATCTTTTTAGCTAACCCCGAAATTCATTCTTTTTTAAAAATAATACAGTTTGTGTTTTCAATATACGGGTCAAACGCTGACGCCGAAAGAATTTTTTCTTTATGCAATGTAGCCTGGAGCGATAGCCGAAATAAACTTTTGGTTGACCACGTAAAAGCAGAGCTTTAGATAAAAACAAATTTTAATTTAACCTGTAAAGAATTTTATAATATGGCAGTTAGAAACAAAAAGCTCTTGGAAGCCGTCCGTTCTAATAAAAAATATTCTGTATAATAATACATTTTTTAAAGCATTGTTTTTTTTGTTTAATTGGCATTTGGCTAATTAGCCATGCAGCCAGTCGCAAAGTATATATATTATATTATACAAAATCTTAAAGTTTTATATATAAACTCCAGATCAATTAAGAATAAAATGGATGAAATTGAAATTTTAGCAGATGATGAAAATATTCATATTATAGTAATTAGTGAGACATGGGTTTACAAAGAAGAAGAAAAATATTATAATTTCAAAAAATTTAATTCAATATATGCATGCAGGAAAAAGAGAGGAGGTGGATTGGGCATTTTTGTGAAAAAGACATTTGACTATGAAATTTTAGAAAAAATTGAAGGTGAATTATCATATATAGCACTTAAAATAAAATCTCCAGAATTTATTATTTGTGGTATTTATAGGCCACCATCCGTAAAAAGTAATAGTTTTTTAAATATTATTGAAGAAAAACTTGAAAATTTAAACAATTATAAAATCAAATGTTTAATGGTTGGTGATATGAACATTAACTTACTTCAAAATACTAGTGATTCAAAAAGACTTTTAGAAATATATTCGTCAAATAATTTTACACTTTGCAATACTACTATTTCAACAAGAGAAACTACAAACTACAAAAGCTTGATAGACCATACTCTAACAAATATGCAAAATAAACTAGAGATAAAGTTTATAGTAAGTCCATTAAGTGATCATAAAATACAAATTTTAAATATACCTAAACAAAATACCAAAAATAATAGAAGTTTCAAAAATATTAAAATTAGAGAATATTTTATAGATAAATTGAAACATGACCTAATAAAATTACAAAATAGGCAACATTTAATTAACGAACCAGATAAACTATATGATGAGATATTAGAAATATTTGAATCCTCATCATATACAAATACAATAAAAATTAATGAAAATTCGAAACCGTGGTTTTCGAAAGATTTAGCAAAAATGATTAAAACAAGAGACAAGATATATGAAAAAAAGAAGAAATATCCAATGATTGAAGAATATGAGCAGACTTTTAATAAATTAAATAAACTTGTAAAACAAACAATAAGAACAACAAAACAAAAATATTTTAAAAACATATTTTTGAACAGTGACCAAAAAGGTATTTGGGAAAATTTAAATTTATTATTGACAAACAAGTCAAAGAAAAACAAAACCAACATTGATAGTATTATATCCAATAGTATTGAAATTAAAGACGAACAAACCATATGCGAAGAAATGAACACATATTTTATAAATGTTGGCGAAAATTTATCAAATCAAATTCCATTTATAAGAAGATATACTGAAAATGCAAACCCTAACTCGATGTTTTTGAACCTAGAAAAGATAACTATGGGTGAAATTGAAGAAATAATAGATGATCTTAATATAAAAAAAGCAAGCGGTTTTGATGAAATATCAGTAAAAATTATTAAAAAAGTCAAAATAGAAATATTACCAATTTTACTTAAACTATTTGAATTATCTGTTAAAAAGGGTATTTTTCCATCAAAAATGAAATTAGCTAAAGTATCACCAATTTTTAAAGCAAATTCAAAAAATGATCCAAGTATTTTAATAAATATATAGTAAATTAACAGATTTCTTAGATAATCAAAATTTAATTTCAGATAGTCAATATGGTTTTAGAAAATATAGAGATACTGAAATTGCTGTTATGGATGTAATAACAGACATTCAATTAAAAATAGATCAAAATCAAAAATGCTGTTTATTATCTTTAGACCTTTGTAAAGCGTTTGACACAGTTAACCATAATTTTTTATTACAAATAATTCATAACATTGGAATAAGGGGAAATATTTACAATTGGTTTGAAAGTTATTTAAGCAATAGATCACAATATGTTGAAATTAATAACAGTAAAAGTACTCAAAAAACTATTAAATGTGGTGTTCCGCAAGGATCAATTTTAGGACCAATATTATTTCTTGTATATATTAATAGTATATCTAAATTAAACCTAAATGGTAAGATACAATTATTTGCTGATGATACAACTATTATTTATTTTGGCGATAATTACTTTGACATTCAAAATCAAATAAAAAATGATTTACAAATAATTTTTTCTTGGCTTCAGTCATATAAATTATCAATAAATTAAAAAAAATCTTCTTTTATATATATTACTAAAACAAAAATAAACAGCTTGTTATCAAAAAAAGAAATTTTATTTGATAATAAAATCATAAAATATGCTGATTCTATAAAATTTCTAGGACTGCATATAGATGAAAATTTAAGTTGAAAAACACATATCGATTATCTCAGGAAAAATATTACCCCATTGATTGGAATTTTTAATAAAATAAGATATTATTTACCAATTAAGCTTTTAAAAAATATTTATTATTCTCTAATTTATTCTAAATTTCAATATTTAATATCCGTCTGGGGATCTGCTACCTCTACAATAATAAACCCTTTAAAAAAATTACAAAATAAACTTATTAAATGTATTTACAAGCTTCCTTTTTTAGAACCAACAATATATTTATACAAACCACTAGGATATTTAAACTTAGAAAATTTGTATAAATTAAAAATATGTGTAATTATTCATTCAATATCCACTCATCAAAAAAAATCAAAAATCACATTCCAAAAATTATATACCGTACATAATCATGACACAAGGCAAAATGAAAGTATTTTAGCAGTAAATATTAAAAGCAATATTGGTAAAAGATCATTATTATACAATGGGGTTATAATTTATAATACCCTACCAAATATTTATAAAAATATAAAAAAATTTACACTCTTTAAAAAGAAAACTAAATTGCATTTTTTAAAGAAATAAAAGCACTCCAATTTTATTCGAAAATTAGTTTTAAAATTGATTTAAATTTGACTATTTTATTAATTTTATTTGTATTGTATTCTGTATTGTAATTCTATATTTTTGTAAAAAAAATTTGTTTATATTTGTTTATTTTTAAGTTAGTGTAATATTTTCCCTGTAATGGACTTATAAAGTTCGTTGGAAATTATTTAATAAATAAAAGTAAAAAAGAAGAACATTATTATACGAAACATATAAACAGGGATACACGCTTCACGCCACTGGGGTCTGTCAGGGCGACTTTATTTAAAGACACACAGGGAATGAAGACCACTAAAAAAGGGGATTACATATAAGGACAAAATAGGGCAGGTTTGTTTTTTAAATAATTAAGAGTTACAATTTTAAATTGACCTTATATAAATATGTTACAAGAACATTAAATATTTTTATATTTCCTAGTGACAAAAGGTATAGGATATTAAAAGGGCACTCGACTTTACATTCTTGAATCAATTGCTTGAAGAGGCTATTAATTTCATTTTCATACTTTTTACACTCCAAGAATAGATAGTCCAAATCACATCTGACATTGCACAAATCACATTTTTCCGAAGGGAAAATACCTATTTTATTTAGGTGGGCTGAATAACAAGCATGGCCCAATTTCAGTCGTATAATGGTTCTAATAAACCGTCTTGGAACTATTATCTCCTTATGCCAGTGCTTATTAGGAATGTTTTTTACAAGAAGTGAATATCTAGTGCGAGATGTGGTACAATAGGTTTTCCATCTTAAGTTCCATTTATCTAATATTTCTATAACATCTGCCTCGCTAAGATTGAGACTAGATCTAATGGGTGTTCCATTACGAATACTATCCTTTGCTAGAGTATCCACATACTCGTTACCTGTTATACCAGTGTGTGCTTTAACCCAACTAAATGTTATGGGCTTTTTTCTTAACATAATATATCGTAATAGTTTTCGAATGTGCCATAATAAAGGATTAGTTTTGTGGGACCAAGGTTTAATATTGGTTAGTGCTTTTAGAACGGACAAAGAATCAGACATAATAACAAAATATTGATTGTCACATTCAAGAGCAAAATTAAGTGCTTTAAAAATAGCTAAGGCCTCTGTAGTAAAAATACTACAATTTTTTTCAACTTTAAACTTAAATTCATTGTTGATTTGGGGTATATCGTCACCCGAGAATTATAGTGTTCTATCCACTTTTCATAATTTTGCTCCACAGCTGTTTAAAGGTTTTTTCGTTGTTTCTTCATTTTGTTCATAAAAGTCAAGTAATTTATTTTTACAGTAGATGCAAATATGCTAAACATCTCTTATTTTCATAATTTTTTTGTAGTTGTGAAGCGATTATCAAGAAAATATTAAAAAACCAAACTAAGGAAATGGATATAGGTTACAAATTACTACTTTTTTGTTTCTTGCTGGATATAGTTTAATATGGAACCAGTTTGAGGTTATGTTTGGATATAGGACAAAAGTTCACCATAGCTCAGAATAGGAAGTATTATCGGTATAATATGGATATAGATCAAAGTGGATATAGAACAAAAACAACAGCACGCGAGGAATGTCGGTTATAGAGTATTGGGTATGTTGTAGGATATAGAATAAAACTTACACAGAAACATGGCATGCTTTGCTTTTAACGGATATAGAATAAAATTATACCATAGAACATAATTGCCCCACTAAAACTTGGTTTTTAACGGATAAAGAATAATTTTGTCACTCATATTTTGGATATTGAGCAACTTAGCCTTTCAGTTTCACTGGATATAGGATCATCTGGCAAAAATAAAAATAATGGTGTATTTAACTCAATTTCGACTAAAAGTGGATATAGAACACTATAATCCTAGGGTGACGATATACAGCTGCTCCATTGCCTTAATCTGTTTTAGACGCATCAGTATATATAAAGATACATTCTTTATGTTTTATAAGTTCTGCCTTTAAAATATGGTTATTAAGTAATTTGCTATCAGTAAAAGAAGGGATTATCAGTGCAACTTCTTGAAAACCACTATGGTATTGATAATCTGTTATACATTGAGGATTCCATTAAAGTTTCTAAATGCTTCACATAAAGGGGGAGAGTTTTTATGATTCCAATACTTATTAGTTAAATCATAAGTATTAAAGCATTGGTAAGTTGTTATTTTGTTAGAAAAAAACTTAGCTTTTGTTCATTTTTTACATAAAATAAATTCTGTTTTAGTTTTTAAAAAATGTCCTTTTTTTATTTCAGTCCTTCCTTTTTTAAACTTGTGTCCTGCGATTTGCAGATTTAAAACTGGCAACCGTATGTGTCAGCAATGAGTAATGACATTGACAAACATAATAATCAAAGTGTGGCTCGGTTAGCTTTTGTACAAGTCTTGTATCAGTTTGTACAAGTTTGATAAATTGGGGCCCTACTTGCGATAAGGCAATTTCTTTAAATTTAGTAAATTCCTCTGTTGAAATTGTAAATTATATAATTAATTGAAGTTATTATTAAGGTTTTATTTTTTATTAAAAGCTCATTTCAGTAATAAAATAATAACTGCAATTTTGTTGATTATTTCTTAAGTATGTTCAATTTAGCGTACATGGCACCTTTACGCTTCCATAAACAAGACCGTTTTGGTTAATAAAATGCATTTTAAATTAATTTTATCGGCTAATCGGTTTTGTACCGATTTTGTTGTTACTTGTGAGCAAGTTTAAATTTAAATTACTAAAAACATAATACTACAAATTACCTTTAATTGATTACCTGTTATGCTTACAAATTTTCAATTTTTTGCATAATATTTTTACCTGAGACCAGCAACAATTTCACTTATTATTTGTTAAAAATTGATAGCGCTCCTATTACATAGTATATGAAGTATCTAGTTCGTTTAGAAACTCATCAAAATAGTATTTTTGACAGAACTTAGGTAATTAATATATATAAACGATTCCTTATTCTTGGGGAAGCCAATTAAGGGCTGAATTAAAACTCCTTTTTTTACAAACGCCGAACTTTCGGAAATTGATTTTTATTAATTAATTATAGCAATATAACAAAAAATCAGAAGAGAAAGAAAATTGGTATGAATATAAGTTACTGCATTTTTACAAAATGGTTTTAAATTCAATCTACTCACGCACAAACTGAGTGATACGCTGGTAAGCGTTAGTGTGTGATGAATAGAATACATCATTTATTAATAATTGACATTTTTTAAGGTAATAATGCTTAATTATTATTTAATAATTTTTTTTGGTATAAAATATAATTGCTTTTACGGCATATTTGCAGGAAGTGAGATTGGCTTATCAGTACAACAAATTATTCAAGGTTTTTTTGTTATTTTTTAAGATAAACTCCTGCTGGTATGAAGTTGAAGCTGATAAAACTGATTACTACTAATAAAAATACTGTTCTAGCCAATCTGGAATTGATATAAACTATGATGCCTTATTTCACCTATATTCACATTGGCTCTAGAGAACTTGTTCAAAGAGTTAAACTGGCAGAACAAGGGTATCCTCATAGACGGCGAAAGGCTAAATCACCTCAGATTTGCAAATGACATCACATTGATAGCACGGGATCACGATGAATTACAAATCATAATTGAAGAACTAAACGAGAAATCAGAGCAAATAGGCCTAAAAATAAACACTAACAAGACCAAGTACCTAACCAATGATATAAATCAGATTCAAAATATTATAACCATAAATAACCAACCAGTTGAAGAAGTAGAATCATATATATAGTTGGGCCAAAAGATAGAGATAAGTAAAAACAATTTGACTGCAGATTTATCACGCCGAATATCCTTGGCATGGTCAGCATTTGGGCGAATGCAAGACGTCTTTAAATCCGACATGCCTAATACAATAAAAGCTAGAGTTTTCAATCAATGTGTCGTCCCGGTGTTCACTTATGGAACAGAGACATGGGCACTCAACAAGAATATTATAAATAAATTACAAGTAACGCAGCGAGCCATGGAAAGACGAATCCTAAACATCAAGCTACAAGACCGCATTACCAACACAGAAATAAGAAGAACAAAGGTTAAAGACGTTATAGAAAAAATATGAACACTAAAGTGGAATTGGGCGGGACATATTGGGAGGATGACAGACAACAGATGGACGAGAAGGATGATAGAATGGAGACCATGGGAAAACAAGAGGAGCAGAGGTAGACCGCAAACGAGATGGTCGGATGACATAAAGAGATTGGCTGAATATGACTGGATAAGGAAAACCAATAACAGAGGAGACTGGCAGATATTAAGGGAGGCCTTCACTCGACGATGGGTTGAATAGGCTGGTTGTGATTGTGATGATGCCTTAGGACACCTATTGTATTAGATCATTTTCCTTAGTGTACTGCCGTTGCCTACGTTAGATCGTAGGCAACGGTACTGCCTCTTTGTATTTAAATTGGAGATCAGTTTTTCTACAATAGTAAAACATTAGGAAGCAGGTTGACGTTGTGTACAGGGACTTCAGTAAGGCGTTTGACAAAATTTGTCATTCCCTACTGATTAAGCGCCTTGCTGATGTCGGTGTGCATAGGAGCTCAATGAAATGGATTTGGTCCTATCTCAGTGATAGAGGACAGATAGTATCCATTGGTGGTTTTTACTCTAAGCCTTATAACGTGCCGTCTGGTGTACCTCAGGGCAGTCACCTCGGTCCCTTGTGTTTTATTATATACATTAACAACATTCAATAATGCTTTAAATTCTCTAAATTTTTAATGTACGCAGACGACCTAAACATTTTTTCGAATAATCAGGGTACCGGGGGATTGCAATGGGCTGCAGGACGACCTTAATACCTTGGTAAGATTCTGTGTTTTGTGAAAGTCAGAGTTTATTTTTCAATCTAGACAAGTGTGTATCGATCACATTTACCACAAACAAAAATGTTGATAATTTTTATTATACTATTAATAATAGGAATAGTGATATTAAATCGGTTAATGAAATACGTGATTTAGGTGTTATAATGGACAGTAAGTTAATATTTAGCTCTTACGTCGAACAGGTTGTCAATAAGTGTAATCGATTTTTAGGATTTATTATAAGAAAGAGTTTAAATTTTAATAATCCTCAAACAGTTCTAAATTTGTATTACTTACTCGTTTATATTTAGCATTTTAGCAAACTTAATTTTGCATCAGTTGTTTGGAACCCTCAGTACATGGTTTACCAGCGAAGGCTGGAAAGTATTCAAAATAAATTTTTACGGTTCTTATCACGTAAGACAGACATAGCTATAGTCAATAGCAATTGAAGACATAAGTGGATAAAGGTGTTATGTCGCATTTTTTTTAAAACTACTTTTTCTACTTTTTGAGCATCCCTGGTATAGATCTTACTATTAGTAAACCTTAGATGCAGCTTTCTTCATAATAAAATATTTTTTTTAAGGATAAAGGTGTTAAGTCACTTAAACATCTAGCATGTCGTAGTGAATAAAGGTGTCATGTTACAATTTTGTTACATGACACTATGAAAAAAACTATGAATTTGCTTTTATTATTAAAGTGCACTAAATAAAATTAGTTAATTTTACCTAATTTATGCAGTGCTAGTAGGTAAATAAAATTAAATAAAAATTAAAAAAGTTCTAAGTCATAACGCGTTTTATTGAATAACTTCGAAGTTTAAAAATGTGACATGACACCTTTATCCACTTATGTCTTCAATTATAAACCTATTATAAAAAAATATTCAATTACTGCAAGACGGATGGTTTCCAATGTTATTATGATTTACAAATTGGTGAACTGTCATATTGACTCACCAAAACTCAGATCAAAGTTAAGCTTTAATGTGCCGATTAGGGACTTAAGGCTTCATAATACTTTTAATATTTCACTCAGAAATACTAATTCTGGAAAGAATTCTCCTCTCTGTAAAGCGACTCGCGCCTCTAATAGTCTGTCTTTAGGCATGGAAATGTTCGATATGTCTTTAAAAAATATGTAAAATCGCTGTTGTTACAACAATTAAAGCAAGTAGTAAAAAACAAATCGTAGTCTTCTAATACAAATCACAAGAAGTTAGATCAGTCAAAATAAATAGAGAAAAAGCACTTTATTTGTTGATAAAAATAAAAATTCCGACAATAATTTTAGGTTATTGTCACCTATCAAAATATTCATCTTTCTCCCTGGCCAATCATGGACAGTTGTGGAGAACGATCTAATGCGATTTAGCACGATCTGGCACGATCTTTTACCTTAGTTGAAAGTTGGTCAACTCATAAATTAAATTAAATGATAAATTAGTTTAAATGAGAGGTATAAACGCATGCATAAGAAAATTAACTTTTAACTTTTAAATTCTTAGCTTAGTTTAAATCTTAAATTAAATTAAATGTTAAATGGGAGGTATAAAGCAGGCATTATTGTTTAAATCCCTATATTTATTTAAGTACACAGAGAATATACTGCGCGTCGGTATACGTAGTAAGTGTATTATGGTATTTCAATATTTTTAGAATAACAAATCGGCGGAAATGGTGTTTCAGTTTGTATAATAGATAGAATTGTAAAAATACGGCAGAATCATTTTCCCAAAATGTGTCCTTCCTATAACTATGATACAAGGGAACCTTTATCGTCAAAACGATGGCGCCTTGACTCGTAAAGGTAGCGAACAAGTGTTATAAAATTTTAACACCTAGGACAATTGCTTGTTTATTGTAAGATCTACCTGCCGATTTAAACATGAATTACAATAATAATCTTCAATTTATTGGGTGGCTGACACATTTTTATTATTTCTTTCTTCATGGTATACAATTCGTAATTCATTATCGTTGCGTTGGTAAAACCGATAATATACCATTGCCTACATGCAAAAGTAAAAATAAGCAAATATTTTTGCCACCACTTTCCTCGCTTATATTAAATTTTTTAGTTGTTTTTCCTGTATTAAAACGACTTCTTAAATGTCTTAAAGAAAAAGGATAAGGCAGTATCTAAAATAACAAACCTAAAACACAATTTTAAACCCCATTTTTGAGTTTAAAAAACTATTGACAATTTTTTTCCTTATATAAATATTGCTGTTTTCTGATATTATTTACAAAATTTTTGCAGGAACTCATATAACAAAAGAAAAAGAATTGAATGAGTAATAAAACTAAAAAAAAACTCGTTTCTATCTTTTTTGAAACAAAAGTTGTGCGTTAAGTTAAAATTCTTGTTTTCTTTTTTTCTCAGTTTTTGACCTATATCTGTGTCCCGACCAATGGAGAGTGGCGTTAATTTCAATTTTATATGAAAGGTGAAAAAAAAAGTGAAGTTTTGGTTAAACCTAGGTTTAAAATCCAGAAGGCTGATGCTTTATTTGATGTCAAGGCATGCTCTTCAAAAGAACGTAATTTTCTCATGATTAATACCGGTATGAAAATTGCAGACCACTTTAAAATTAAAAATAGGAATATAAATTACTTATTTTTGATGAAACTAAAATGTAGAAAACCAATTTCCTCCAAAATTGACGATCAAAAGGTTTATATACGTAACCTTATAGAAACTAAAGTCGAAATACTCCATTTTGTTTTGTCAGCGCATATTTTAATAATTTCCATAAACATTTATCTTTAGATCCGTACAGCTTCTCTTGTGCGCAAACAAACGTTAAATATTATGGGTAAAAATATGCGTTTGCATAGCTCACCAGTCACACGCCTTGCCGCCCTACAGGTATGGGCATGCGCACAACCCTCTTGTTATTAGGTTTTCCTTGTTTAGCGACATCCTCAAATACACTCCAGAATCGGCTCGGCGCCATTTTTGTTGTTGTGTTTTACATTTTCTCTGTGGATTTCTTGATATGTGTGAAGTTATCTCTGTTTATCATTTACGCAGCAACGAAACTTTTTTGGGGTGTGTGTCAATTCCGCCTGTAGCGTTTGTTAACGAATTTAATTTTTTTTTACGGCGAAGATTGACCTTCTACCATTTAGATTTATCGTCTTTAGTAAACTACTTGCTATAAACGAATTTCCAAAAAAAACGGAAGAAAAAAGTTACACGATAAAAACTTTAAAAGTAGCGTTAGCGTTAGACTAAATCTAGACTACAAAAAAATCTTCGCCACTTCTTCTTCTTCTTCTTCTGTATATCCATTAATGGATGTTTGCGACCACATTTTCCATGGCTTCTCTATCTCTGGCTGTGTGTATCAGTGTTTGAATGTCATTCATACCCGTCCATTGTCTCACGTTCCTCAACCATGACATCTTTTTTCGTCCTAGTCCTCTTCTACCCTCGATCTTGCCCTCGATAATCAGTTGCAGAAATTGATATTTATGATTACGCATTATGTGGCCCAGGTATGCTGTCTTTCTTTTTTTGAAGTGAAAACTTCTTTAGGCGCGTTTAGCACTTTTTGTGGGCACTGAATTACACTGAGCCGTCACGCGTCAGCGTCAGGTGTCAGGTTCGGCTGTGTTACGCTCGAATTCGACTCCTATAAATTAATTATTTTTGGATTTTTTGATATTATTAATTTCACCTTGTTGAAGTTTTCACTTCTGTGGTCACGTGTAGTCTTAAGCACACACAATTTTTTAACATTGGAAATGTTTATGTTCGTATATGGGGACCAAGTTACGAGTTTCTCGTTCAAGGTTGTAAGACAATTTCGTTTAAGACAAAATGTCGCGTGCTTTGTTGCCGTGTGTTGGTTTTGTTGGAATTTCTATTTTTCGGTGTTGCGATTGCGATGGGACAAGGTACATATTTTCTAAGGATACGTGCATCGCGATTTAGAAAAAGTACCTACATATTTTAGGATATTTTTTAAAAAATGTTATTTCATAATTGATTTTATAATTTATGAAAGGTAAATATATTTTTTTAAGAAATCATCCGCTTCGGGCAAGCCGGCAACATCGCGCCAAATGCATCTCATGTGTTGTCGCGCGCTTTGTTGCCGTGTGTTGATTTTGTTGGATTTCTATTTTTAGGTATTGCTGATTGCGATGGGATAAGATACATATTTTCTAAGGAGACGTGCATCGCGATTTAGAAAAAGTACCTACATATTTTAGGATAATTTTTTTAAAAATTTTATTTAATAATTGATTTATAATTTATGAAAGGTAAATATATTTTTTTAAGAAATCATCCGCTTCGGGCAAGCCGGCAACATCGCGCCAATTGCTTCTCATTGGTAATATAATATGTGGTTGCATAAGACGTAGTATTCATTTAATTCAATTTCTTAAAAAAATGTTGGAAAATAAAAAAAATAAGGTAGGTATTTAAAAAAAATTAAGGTATCTTGTTTTAGCTATTTATCCTACATTTATGAATTCTGAAAGACATTCTTAGTAGTAATTTTGTAAAATGCTTGACATCGAACCCTAACACATTTTTCCGTGTGGATCATTGATGTGGCGTTTCATTGTTTCTAGTTTAAGAGTCAGACCGGTCGGTGGTGTATGTGTATGTGGTATAGTTCCATCTGGCAGTTGTAATGAAACTTAACATTAATCATAATAATATTTGCTGGCTACAGTTAATAATGCATATACTTACTGCTAAAACTCAGTACTGTAGTTCTCAAAAGTTTTTGTTTCTAGTTTAAGAGTCAGACCGGTCGGTGGTGTTCTAGGTTTGTTTATATTACTTTTGGGAGATTGGGGCGCATATTTTTTGTAATAATGGATTATAAACGTTCGACAAACAGTGAACGATGTAAGCGATCTGGTTTTATATACTGTAATAGTTCCATCTGGCAGTTGTAATGAAACTTAACATTAATCATAATAATATTTGCTTGCTACGTTAATAATGCATGGTATATACCACTAAAAATCAGTGCTGTAGTTCTTAAAAGTTTTTGTTTCTAAGAGTCAGACCGGTCGGTGGTATTCTTGGTTTGTTTATTAGGTGTACTTTTGGGAGATTGGGGCGCTTATTTTTTGTAATAATGGATTACAAACGTTCGACAAACAGTGAACGATGTAAGCGATCTTGTTTTATATACTGTAATAGTTCCATCTGGCAGTTGTAATAAAACTTAACATTAATCATAATAATATTTGCTTGTTACGTTAATAATGCATGGTATATACCACTAAAAATCAGTGCTGTAGTTCTAAAAAGTTAATTTTTCTAGTTTAAGAGTCAGACCGGTCGGTGGTATTCTTGGTTTGTTTGTTAGGTATACTTTTGGGAGATTGGGCCGCTTATTTTTTGTAATAATGGATTATAAACGTTCGACAAACAGTGAACGATAAAAGCGATCTGGTTTTATATACTGTAATAGTTCCATCTGGCAGTTGTAATGAAACTTAACATTACTCATAATAATAATTGCTTGCTACGTTAATAATGCATTGTATATACCACTAAAAATCAGTGCTGTAGTTCTCAAAAGTTTATTTTTCTAGTTTAAGAGTCAGACCGGTCGGTGGTATTCTTGGTTTGTTTGTTAGGTATACTTTTGGGAGATTGGGACGCTTATTTTTTGTAATAATGGATTATAAACGTTCGACAAACAGTGAACGATGTAAGCGATCTTGTTTTATATACTGTAATAGTTCCATCTAGCAGTTGTAATGAAACTTAACATTAATCATAATAATATTTGCTTGCTACGTTAATAATGCATGGTATATACCACTAAAAATCAGTGCTGTAGTTCTCAAAATTTTTTTTTTCTAGTTTAAGAGTCAGACCGGTCGGTGGTATTCTTGGTTTGTTTGTTAGGTATACTTTTGGGAGATTGGGCCGCTTATTTTTTGTAATAATGGATTATAAACGTTCGACAAACAGTGAACGATGTAAGCGATCTTGTTTTATATACTGTAATAGTTCCATCTGGCAGTTGTAATGAAACTTAACATTAATCATAATAATATTTGCTTGCTACGTTAATAATGCATGGTATATACCACTAAAAATCAGTGCTGTAGTTCTCAAAAGTTTTTGTTGCTAGTTTAAGAGTCAGACCGGTCGGTGGTATTCTTGGTTTGTTTATTAGGTGTACTTTTGGGAGATTGGGGCGCTTATTTTTTGTAATAATGGATTATAAACGTTCGACAAACAGTGAACGATAAAAGCGATCTGGTTTTATATACTGTAATAGTTCCATCTGGCAGTTGTAATGAAACTTAACATTACTCATAATAATAATTGCTTGCTACGTTAATAATGCATTGTATATACCACTAAAAATCAGTGCTGTAGTTCTCAAAAGTTTATTTTTCTAGTTTAAGAGTCAGACCGGTCGGTGGTATTCTTGGTTTGTTTGTTAGGTATACTTTTGGGAGATTGGGCCGCTTATTTTTTGTAATAATGGATTATAAACGTTCGACAAACAGTGAACGATGTAAGCGATCTTGTTTTATATACTGTAATAGTTCCATCTAGCAGTTGTAATGAAACTTAACATTAATCATAATAATATTTGCTTGCTACGTTAATAATGCATGGTATATACCACTAAAAATCAGTGCTGTGGTTCTCAAAAGTTTTTGTTTCTAGTTTAAGAGTCAGACCGGTCGGTGGTATTCTTGGTTTGTTTGTTAGGTATACTTTTGGGAGATTGGGCCGCTTATTTTTTGTAATAATGGATTATAAACGTTCGACAAACAGTGAACGATGTAAGCGATCTTGTTTTATATACTGTAATAGTTTCATCTGGCAGTTGTAATGAAACTTAACATTAATCATAATAATATTTGCTTGCTACGTTAATAATGCATGGTATATACCACTAAAAATCAGTGCTGTAGTTCTCAAAAGTTTTTGTTTCTAGTTTAAGAGTCAGACCGGTCGGTGGTATTCTTGGTTTGTTTATTAGGTGTACTTTTGGGAGATTGGGGCGCTTATTTTTTGTAATAATGGATTATAAACGTTCGACAAACAGTGAACGATGTAAGCGATCTGGTTTTATATACTGTAATAGTTCCATCTGGCAGTTGTAATGAAACTTAACATTAATCATAATAATATTTGCTTGCTACGGTAATAATGCATGGTATATACCATTAAAAATCAGTACTGTAGTTCTCAAAAGTTTTTGTTTCTAGTTTAAGAGTCAGACCGGTCGGTGGTATTCTTGGTTTGTTTATTAGGTATACTTTTGGGAGATTGGGGCGCTTATTTTTTGTAATAATGGATTATAAACGTTCGACAAACAGCGATCTGGTTTTATATGCTGTAATAGTTCCATCTTGCAGTTGTAATGAAACTTGACATTAATCATAATAATATATTTGCTTGCTACAGTTGAGGCATATACCACTAAAAATCAGTAATGTAGTTCTCAAAAGTTTAAGTAGCTTTTAGTGTGATATTGTTATTGTTTAACATTGCATATTACGTATTATGATTATCTATTATACAACATGGTTTACTGAGATGGTAAAATTCGTACATAGATTAGAAAGTTCAATACTAATGATGGGTTGTTCGAAATAATAATCTTCTATTGCTTTATCTGACATGCAAAATTTAAAAAAAACTTAAATACAAAGTAAAAATTTATTGGTGCGATCAATAAAATTCAGCTAGGACAGCTAGAGACTCCGAACAACGATGTGACCTGGGGAACAAATAGGTTAAAACTAATACTAAGGCGCGCGGCGATTGCCGATCGCTACGAATCACCAACAACGTCTTGTGGATTATAGGTTCTAACGGATACAATTCATTTTTTGGGGACACTTTTCTGCTTTCTTAATTGTAGAGATAGCGCTTCATAGGGAACAAAATGCGTCGCATTAAGAATATATAGTACCTATAATTTATTTCTTAAAAAAATTGCTGTGTTAAAAGTAGTTAATTTTTCAATAAAACTGTGCTGCTAATGGAACTGATTACTACCAATAAAAACACTGTTCTAGCAAATCGGGAATTAATATAACACTAAAGCAGGTTTGATCTAAGAGTTATTGGTTTGATACACTAGCAATGTATTTAGTATGTGTTAATAAATAATAAGCTATTAATACAAACTATGTCTTAGCAAACCTGCGTTGTATTAGATTATTCTCCTCAGTGTATGTTATTTACATATTATAACCTTATTATTTAGTTGTTGAGAATAATAATAAAATTATGTTTTAAATATAATTCAATCATTTCCAATGTCTCCGCTGGTTGCAAGCATTGCGAAATCTGTGAATTTTTTATAATAATGAGGAGTTCGCGGTTTTTGTTAATACGCCTCAGAACGTCCTCGTTTCTTATTCTAGCTTCGCTACTAAAAAAATTAAAATTCGCTTCCAAACGCTACTTTTTGAAGTTTTTATCCTGTAACTTTTTTCCTCTGGGTTTTTAGAAATTCGTACATAGCAGGTAAGGTGTAGTTTACTAATGACGATAAATCCAAATGGTAGGATTTCAAAATTCGCCATTAAAAAAATAAAATATCCTTACAGACGCTAAAGGCGGAATTGACACATACCCCAAAAAAAATTTGTCGCTACATAAACGGTGCCGATGATCGTTGATAACTTCACACATACTATTTCTTGTTGTTTTCTTTGCTATTGTGGATTGTGGGTGGATCTATATGAATTTCTAGTTTTTGTGTATTTCAGTGATTTATGTTTGTGCCTGTAGTGATTAGTAAAGACCTTTATATGATTTTAATATGCCCAAATAGGGGTAAAATACCGGGTATTTCGTATTGTCAGTAAGTATGAAGTAGTGATAGTTCTTGATTTGTAATTTTATTTTAATATGCTCATTCCCGCATCGTCGCGTATTTATAGGTCTTGAGGTTGACATTAATTCTTGTTTCCATAGTAACGAAAATGAAAAGCAATAATATTGGTAAGGGAGTTTGCAAGAAATATAATGTTCAATCCGCTATGGTGATTTTGGTTATTAAAATATAGTCGTGGCTGGATATAATTGTCCTTGTTGTATTATGCATAGCATAATACTTTTACTATCAATATAACTGTTTTGCGCCTAGTATTATTTGGTTGTAGATAAAATAACTTTACTTGGAAATTCGAGAATGCTATAAAATAAAATGTGTAGGTACTATAAAAAAGTTATATATTTGTCGTTTTGCTTTTTTGAGCCACCCTTTAAATTAAAAAATAATTTCACGTTTTAGGCCATTTACCAACCATTCAATTTTTGCAACTAATATTTGGAAAAAATATATTTGAGATTTGAGGTGCACATGTACAGGGTTTTTCCGTATATTTTGGAGCACCCCTGGAGCTTTTATTTGAAGACCTAGAAAAAACTTTAAATTACCAAAGTTGCATGATTTCTCCTGAACTGCCAGAATTTGTTATCGGACAAAACAAATGAACATCGTAAATTTGTTTAATAAGGCCAATGTCGATTTTTTTTAAATATTAATTTTTTTTTAACTCCTCACTCTTTTCTGATTCCAAATATGTATATATGTTATACGTTTACTTTAGTCGTTTGGGCAAAATTGCATTTTAAAATATTGATGGTTAGAAAATCCATATTGGTGTGAGGAAAACATGCTAGAACATAATGCTTATTCAGTAACAATAATTAATATAAATAATGATAATAATTTATGAAACAAACATATAACATATATACATATTTGGAATCAGAAAAGAGTGAGGAGTTAAAAAAAAATTAATATACAGGGTGTTCCATTTAAAAAAATCGACATTGGCATTATTAACCAAATTTACGATGTTCATTTGTTTTGTCCGACAAATTCTGACAGTTCAGGAGAAATAATGCAACTTTGGTAATTTAAAGTTTTTTCTAGGTCTTCAAATAAAAGCTCTAGGGGTGCTCCTAAATATACGGAAAAACCCGCCTGTACTCTGATGCTGGAACATGTTGTTTAAGTTAATTACTCAAATTGATACTGTATATTTAGAGAAGTTTTCTATTCCCTTACAATATATTGTTTATTCTGTGAAAAAAAGCTATTGAATTGTTCTTCAATACAGACCACAGACATGTAACATGTAATATAAGGAGACACAACATTCATCAAAAAACATTTACCGTCAGACAAGCTGTCAAAGTTTCAGATAGGTTAGGAGATTTTAAAAAATGGCATCACTGTAATCTGTAAAATCGCTTTTATCCAACCTGAATAACCTCTCTTATCGCCGAAATATTAATCTGGGTTTAGAATAGTCGGGTCTCTTAAACACCAAACACTGGCGAATCTTTGTAAATAATAATAAACAGCACTAAATAGTTTTATTTCGAAAAAATACTAAAAATTAATCGAAAAACGCAATTGATCACAAACACAGCTTATCAACACTGTTACGTTAGATAATTAATAAATATTAAAAATTCGACGTCACGCGTAGTAAAAACGTCCGTACAGAGTTGCCATAGTAATTTCCCTAAAACATTATACCTAATTTCATTTAATTAGGAAACTATAAATAATTTGACTATGGTAGAAAATTTAAAAAACACGCATATATTTAGTTTATTACTTTTACTTAAGAGGTACATATCACAAGCGTATCTAATATAATTTGTTTTTAAACACAGGTGGTAGATCTAGGGCAATCAGCAGAAATTTGTCATCATTGATTTCTATTCAAACGATTTCTGAAATAATTTAGTCTGCCTATCTTACGACATGTATGTGATACAGTCCACAAAAACTATAATTGAAAAAATACGTTTTATTTAAAGCGGTTTATTCATTTAAAACGTATTTTATTACAGGTGACTTAAATTAGCAAAACATGACAGGAATTTTAAGCATTCCCTTTAATGGTTTTTAGTTTAAAAGCTCAATAAATAAGCACTTTCGGAAATGAGTTTATCCCATATCCGGAAATAACACGTGTGTTCTGGGTGCTTGTGATATGCAATTTAGATGAAATTTAGCATTAACATTTTAAATTAATAATAACTGTCTTAATTTTGGGATAATAATCTTAAGTGCACTTCCTAAACATTATTTTAATCGCTTGATTGGAGGAAATACAGGGATATCTTGACACCTACTAATTTTAATTTTGAGCCGATTTCCACACGATTTCATTAAGTGCGCTTTTTTACTATACCTAATTGTGTTTTGTATTTTTTAGTCTTGAATATATTCCTAGACATGCGTTTGTGAAACCCCTCTTTCAGAAGACTAAGGGATATGCTGCAGCTTTTATTTTATCCGGACTGTCTTGAGCCTTTTAATCAGAGAACTCAAAGCCAACGAGAAGCGACAGCTCGGCATTTTGCGTGTCCTGTTTTGGTATAGGCGCATGTGGCAAATAAGTTGTGTATCGCTAAAAACCATGTGCTCGTCTAAGATGTGTTTAGTCCGCGAGCTGACGTTGCGCCTAGCTAATTGTTATTTTGTTTTCCTTCTGTTGCATTTGCATCTGTACTAAAAAGTAAGGTCGCTCAGTGCAGAAAATAAGCAAGTTTTCTCGGAGTATCAAGCTGTGGATCGACCGTTATCGTTGGGTGAAGGTCACTGAAAAACGACCAGTCGATATCAAAGGTACCGACAGGTATTGTCGCTTCTGGTTTGCTGTAATATTCTGTGCTTTTAATGTTTCGTTAAGAGTCTACTTACCTCATAGATATTTACAAGCAAATAATAATCACTAAAGTGGTAAATTTATGGCATCGCTCATATAAAAAAAGCTACATACGATTAGGCATGCGCAGTATGCGCACTGCAACATTATCATTTCACGAGTGGGAAAACAGATAGCTCCGGGCTTTAAAATTTAGGTTTTTGCTCAAGAAATTGTAAAAGTTGACCTTCAATTTATTTTTACGTGTAAACAGCTAAAATTTGCTCCAAATTCTGGCCAAAAAATTGGAATTTCTTCTAAATTTTTGATCAAGTTGGTAAAAAGGTAACGATCTCTGGCATTTTTAATAGTTGCAAACCTATGAGATTTTGAGGATACAAAATTGTTTTTAAGGGTTTGTTTCTAAAATTTGTTTAAAAATGATTCGTCGTCGTGTTTTTAGTTCAAAAAGAAAGAAAACAAGTCAATTAAAATATAAAACTCATAAAATCGAATATAAAAAATAAACAAAACCAGCAAAATAACCAATTTGATATTGCGCTATAACTTGAAAACAAATGAGTATTGGCTAAAAACATATGGGTTTTTTACATTATTTTCGCGTGTATAACACATTCCTGAAATTTGGCCCGTTCCTCCCAAATCACCTATATATCACCTATAGTAATAATTTCTCACAAGTATAGGAATGGTGCTTGTGGCATAAGGTTGGTGAGTGTCGAAATCATACTCATGGGACAATCTGTGCGAGTGGCATACCATACATTTATCTACGATTATGCGTATTTTTTTAAAAGAGAAAATTCCATGAATCGCTTTTGTACATTTTTGTCAAACTAAATCCTGCTTGCGGTGGATAGGTAGGGCACTTATTAAACAATATTGGTTACGAAATGCGGCAGTTTAAGTTGGAATTACCCTTCAAACTTCTATTTCGCATTGTGGCAGCTGCCACCTGTGTTAAAAGAGAATTCACCGCTAAGACCACCGGGCTTTTTGTCATTGCAATGAGATTCGTTAAAACATTTTTTTCTGTTGATTATTTTCGTCAATTAACTTAATTACTCTGCAATATTTTCCGCCAATGTATTCGTATTAAGTATGATTAGTGATAATTTTTGATTATTATAATTTATAGTCAAGATAAAATTGCACAAAACATTTAAATTATTAGGCTTATACCTGACCATCATTAAAAATGGATATTTAATAAAAATCAATGAATAATAAAAATGAAGAAATAGGTCTTGTCTTGTTGAAAAACCAAATATGACTAATTGTTTTGGTTCCGCAGAAAGACCTGACTTCGATTTGTCTTGTTTTTCCTACACATATTTGAACTGGGAATTACATTTCATTGAGTGTTTCTCTTAACTGTATTATAGTCTCCATAATTATTGCTTTGTTTTTATGCTTTTGTAGAAATCTATTTGGTATATAAATATTCAGCTACTTAGCTAATCGTTGAAAGGCATATGGGCCTTTCTCCACTAACGGGAAATTCGTTGTCCCAGGCACATTTTACCTATTTGGCAATATTAATACTAAGTTTTGTATATCAATAACGATAATATGCGACCTATTCTTAGCGGGATCCACATCATTCAAGAATATAACATTGTAATAATCTAATAAATTATTTCTAAATACCTACAGTCCTCTGTCATGTCCCATTTTCAGAATGACAAGTCTTAGGATAAATATTTATTTTCTTTACTAAAATAGGCGAATTGTAATATACAGTGATGGGCTAAAATATGGACCAAATTCATTTAAAAATCAGGTATTCATTTTTTGAAAAAATGCTCGGACACGTCGATTCTAATTCTTTCTTCTGGATTTTTTGCCTCAAAAAGAAATTATACCGGGTGTGTCAAAAAGTAGATGTAGCAAATTTTTTTTGTTTTTTAAATAGAACCCCCCTATTTTTACTTATTACCCTAATTCTACATCAAATTCTGCGCATAATTATACTTATACTTATACACTTTTGATTTCAAATAACCCCAAAGAAAGAAATCCATGGGTGTAAGATCGGGAGATCTTGCAGGCCATTCTATGGGTCCTCTTCTACCTATCCATCGTTCGGGAAATACAGTATTCAAATACTCTTGTACTTGTCGAGCAAAATGAGGCGGAGCATCATCCTGCTGAAACCAAATAGACGCTTCTGGTAGATGAGGCTGATTCGAATTTGGAAAATCCGCTGCTAGTGTGGGAATTAATTTATTTTGAAGAAATTGTAAATACCGGTCTCCTGTAAGATTTCCATCGAAGAAAAAAGGTCCAATAATTCTATCATTTAATATCCCTGCCCAAACATTTACATTTTGTGGGTATTGCGTGTGCTGTTCTCTCATCCAACGGGGATTATTTGTACTCCAATAAAGAAAATTTTGTCTGTTTACCGAACCATTCAAACAAAACGTGGCTTCATCGCTAAAAAGTATGTTGCGATGGAAAAATAGATTTAAGTTACAAATTTCCATCATAGTTTCACAAAACTGCAGTCGGTGGTCGGGATCATCTTCGTTTAGCTCGTGCAGCAACCTAATTTTGTACGGATGGTACTTTTCTTGTTTCAATACCCGCAACACAGATCGTCGGCTAACACCATTATTAAGGGCTACTTCAGTGGATGCACTATGAGGATTATCTTCAACCTCTAACAAAATGTTCAATTGTGAGTTTTCACTAATTTTTGGACGACCTGGCCGTAGACGATCCTTTACATTCCCTGTTTCCCTGAATTTCTTCTCAATTTTACTTACTGTAGATCTTGTAATCGGCAGTTCTGGATACTTACCGTTAACCAAGTTACAAACTTCTTCTTGACTTCTTGTTTTGTCTCCACATCCAATTAAAATTAAAATTTCGATTCTTTGTGTTTCATTTAAATGCACCATGATCACCTTTTTTCAAAATTATACCTAAACTAATTTTTGATTGACACATGACTTGCTATCGTAGTAACAATTCATTTAAATTTACCTGTTTACCTTTAAGTAGGTACATGTACAGGGTCATCCAACCAGGACTGAACAGGGGCCTATTTTTTAAGTTTCCCTGTATTTTTATTTAAACCAATATAGCCATTTAGTTTATGCTTTGCCGTAGAATCTAAAATTACCATTTAAAAAGCGATCTGACTTAAAACAAAGGAACTGTGGCGTAAAGTTTTTGTTTTTTCAATGGAATACCCTGTATATTATTTATTTTTATGAAACGCCCTTCTTTTCTGATTCCATAAATATATAGTTTGTCCATATTAGCTCAAACCGTTTTTAAGATAATATGAGCAATCAAACTTTTAAAAAGCTGTATTTTAATGCATCGCAATTACGGGGATTTTCTTTTCCAAGGCATTCTAGACGTATTAAGCTCAAATGAATACAGCTTTTTAAATGTTTGATTGCTCATATCTTAAAAACGGTTTAAGCTAATATGGACAAACTATATATTTATGGAATCAGAAAAGAAGGGCATTTCATAAAAATAAATAATATACAGGGTGTTCCATTGAAAAAAACAACAACTTTACGCCACAGTTCCTTTGTTTTAAGTCAGATCGCTTTTTAAATGGTAATTTTAGATTCTACGGCAAGGCATAAACTAAATGGCTATATTGGTTTAAATAAAAATACAGGGAAACTCAAAAAATAGACCCCTGTTCAGTCCTGGTTGGATGACCCTGTACCTTTTTTTTAAAGAATTTTTTTTTATGATGTAATTTTTCTCTAAAACCGTTAGAGATAAGGATAGAGTATGATACATGAATTATGCGCAGAATTTGACGCAGAATTAGGGTAATAAGTAAAAATAGGGGGGTTCTATTTAAAAAACAAAAAAATTTTGCTACATCTACTTTTTAACACACCCGGTATAATTTCTTTTTGAGGCAAAAAATCCGGAAGAAAGAATTATAATCGACGTGTCCGAGCGTTTTTTCAAAAAATGAATAACTGATTTTTAAATGAATTTGTTCCTTATTTTAGCTCATCACTGTATATATAAGCAATAATAGAATATAGATAGCACGTTTACAAAACACAATAATAATTCCAATTATATTTTTAATACTAACAACATGCACTCAAATGTTGTCCGCACAATTTTTGAACAGTCCTCTGGATACAATTTAAGTAGTGCGCCAAAAGCATACAACGCAGTACTGAGATTTTGTATAGCGTAAAACGGAACGCAACCAATGACAAGTTCGCTCGGAAACAAGACCAAACGAGCGGCGGTCATTTTATTCAGTCTGAATTACTCTGAATAGTCTGAATCAGTCTCAACTCTGTGTGTGTAGGAGATACACGTGTCTGGGCCGCTTGTCCTAACATTCCTCTGGTAAGTTGATTTTTTAGTGTTTTAAATGGTTAAATTATTTTATTTTATATAACATTTACTTAATGCGGCCATTATCATTTCTTACTATAATATTTAACAAAAGTTTAAAAGATTTTAGGCTACGACACTATTTATGTTAGAATAACAGTCCTCTGTAAAACAGTCCTCTGGCATTTTATTGCACAGAGGACTGTTCTCTGCTACAGAGGACTGTTTTTATTTACCGACAATAGCCATTTTCAGTTATTTTTATATGTTATTTTAATAGATTTTGGGATTCTGTAGATATTGACCCCACAATGCCACTCAAAAAGAACACTAGGTAAAACAAAAGAAGAAATAAAGGAACAGGGTGGTAAAACAGTCCTCTGTCGAAAAGTTTCACAAAATCGTCTATAACTCACAAAATAAGAGGAAATTGTTAGCCGTTTACAGTTATTTTAATAGATTTTGGGATTCTGAATAAGGTTTTCTTTCTCGTAGATATTGACTCCACAATGCCACTTAAAAATAACACTAAAACAAAAGAAGAAATAAAGGAACAGGATAATAAAACAGTCCTCTGTCGAAAAGTTTCACAAAATCGTCTATAACTCACAAAATAAGAGGAAATTGTTATTGCTTTTCGTAGATAAGTATCTAATTAACTCATTACTACCTTTTGATGAACATACATTATTTCCTAAATTTCAAAAAAAACGTGGTTGGGCAAGGGCGGATTTAGGTCCAAATCATGGGGGGGGGGTAATTATAGACTTTTTTTTAATAAAATCTACAGGTATTAAAGCGCCTCAGGCGAAAATTATATACATAATTTTGCTTTATTCCCAGTTTTTAAAATAAAGAATAATAATAAACAGACTTTTACGTATGTACCTATTTCGACCGTATGGTCGGGGATTGCAGACGTCGAGTTTGAAAATCTATAATTACGGAACCCCTAAAATTCATGGGGGGGGGTGATTACCCCGTTACCCCCCCCCCCCCCCCGTAAATCCGCCCTTGTGGTTGGGACAGTTTTGTATGGACGAGTTTCCAGTTAGTAGAGAAAGGCTCATATTAAACCCCCCCCCCCCCCGTAAATCCGCCCTTGTGGTTGGGACAGTTTTGTATGGACGAGTTTCCAGTTAGTAGAGAAAGGCTCATATTAAAAATATACTTACAATTTTAACAAAATCTAACGATTATTTTTTATTCTCCCAATAAAATAGATTTCCAAAATGATTTTCTCACAATCAGAGTGGCCCTGTTTCTTTATTGCTTGTTTGACTAATAAGGGAATTTTGATTGTGAGTAAATAATGCTGACCTGACCAATATAATTTATATCACAGTACAAGTTGCCTAGTTCGTTAGTTATTGGTAAAAATCTTTGTGCAACCATAAACTAAGTAAACCTAGACATCCCACGCCCACGTGAATGGTCAAAAGCATCAAGGCCCGAGCAGTGGCGTAACAACGTAGCCCCGGGCCCGTGTGCGAAAACTGTGCCGGGCCCCCATTATGATACGGAGTATTATTATTGATAACCATATTAATTTATGAATTTTGAGTAGGTACACAAAAAAGCAATAATTATTGTTATGCTAAGTAGTTATATTCCTGAACATAGAAAAATATCTGCAATCAAAAACAAAGAATTATAATTTATATATACAGTGTCACCAGTAAAGTCCGCATCATATGGGATTTTTTCTTTATTAATAGCTTTATTCAAAATTTGACTTTAGCATCAAGTTCTGCTTCGATCAAGATGAAATTAAGCAAAAAATAGTAGCATTAGCTGTCAAATTTTAATTTTTTATAAAAAATAATTCAAAAGTAGGGTTATTTCTGAAAATATCGAAAAAAGTTATTGAAAAAGTTTTTTTTTAATACAGTTCCTAGCCCACATGCAAAATTTTAGCTGCATAAGATAATTTTGATTTTTTACCTATATTTTGCAAATTGCACCACTTTTGCAAAATAAGACTCAACGCAACCTACATAAAACTTCTCAGTTTTGACAAAGCTTTATTTCAGATATATTTTCTTCAAAGTAAAGCCATAGTAACTGTGTGTTTTTCTACAAAATCAAAATTGGGCTATTAAAATTTGGTCGCATGTGATGCAAAGTTTATTTGTTTTTAACCCTGTATAAGATAACTTCATAAAATAAGTATTTTTGAAAACGTAGTTTGTGTCTGAAAGTAGTACTAGGGCCTAGGGCCTAGGGCCTAGGCCGAGAATAATATATTCACGTATCGTTATATGTCTCATTGCGTAGCAACGGTTAACAATACTGGAATAATGAACTTTTTTTAAAACCGACCAGAAAATTTACACTTTCTGGACAATTTTTTGTCTAGAAAATAACGCTTTTCCGATCGCAAGACCAAAAAAGTGACATTAGAGACCGGAAAAATCTTTTCCGGACTCTAATGTCACTTTTCCGGTCTCTAATGTCACTGTCACCCTGTTTTTTGTTTTTCCAATCGCTCTTTGATAATACAAGATACCTTGATTTCGTTATTATGACAACAACATTTCGATGTATTGTCGAGTGACAGTTCGTTGATTTTTAATTTTGTTCTTTATGTCAAACTTGTTTCGCGTAGATTATAAAATATATCGAAGTGTCGGTCTTAAAAAAAATATTGTACGTCACGCAACCGAAAATTAGTGTTTTCCAGGTCTCTCCAAGCTTCCAGGACTCGCCTATGGCTCGCCCTGGAAATGCTTGTCTCGACCTGAATAACACTATTTTCCGGTCTTGTAACGTAAATTACTATTGTGCATGGCGTCAAATCACGTCAGAAAGATGTCGGTTTGTGGACGATTGCCGAAAAAAAATTTTTTTTTCTTGCTTTTGCATGCGCAAAGTTTGAAATCAGGTTAGAAATGTCTATTTTTTGAACTTCCTCATTTTCGATAGAAATAATTGCTAAAGCTGATACTTTTTTATCGGTCATGCAATTTCTCAAATAAGTTTTAATTAACTTTAACTTGGAAAAATACTGTTCAGCTGATGCAACCGAAATAGGGATGGTCTAAAAAAATAATGCAGGCAGCTACAATTTCACTAAAACTGGAAGATGAATTAGAATTACTATCTATAAAAGTATTGAGTAGAGTAGTTTTGCGAATATTGCATTTTTTTTCTATGAGAATATTTTGTTTTGCATTTTTATGTTTTTGTGGCTCCGCTCCCGGGCCCCTTTTTCACCCGGGCCCGTGTGCTTCGCACACATTGACCTCCGGTAGTTACGCCACTGGGCCCGAGGCCGCTATGTAAATTCTAAGAAGCGACGTGCCATTAAACGGATATTCTCGTGTGCTAATTGTTTATCACAGGTAACGTTCGGCGTAACTCATTACAGGTTTGTTCGTCGTACAAAATTACAAGCGGTAAATACTTTCATTGTGTCATTTCTCTTATTGCACTGAGGAAAATCATCTTAAACAACAGGTTTGCTAAGACATAGTTTGTATTGATAGCTTATTTTTTATTAACTCATATTAAATAAATTGCTAGTGTATTAAACCCGCTTTAGTGTTATATCAGTTACGAATTTGCTAGAACAGTATTTTTATTGATAATAATCAGTTGCATTATAGCAGCACAGTCTTTTTGAATAACGAACAACTTTTAATACAGCAATTTTGTTAAGAAATAAATTGTATCTTCTCAATGCGACTCATTTTGTTCACAGTAAAACGCTTTTGCTACAATTAAGAAAGCAGAATAGCATCCCCAAAAACGAATTGTATCGATTAGGACCTATAATTCACAAGATAATGGGGGTTCGTAGCGATCGGCAATCGCCGCACGCCGTAGTATTAGTTTTCAACGTATTTGTTGCTCAGATCACATCGTTGTTCGGAGTCTTCCAGCTGTTCTGTCTGAATTTGAATTTTATGGATCGTACCAATACCTGTTTCAATTAATTTAATTTTACTTCGTTTTTAAGTTTTTTTTAACTTTGCATGTCAGATAAAGCAATAGAAGATTCTTATTTCGCACAACCCATCATTAGTATTGGACTGTATAATCTATGGACGAATTTAACTATCTCAGTAAACCATGTTGCATAATAGATAATTATATGCAATGTTAAACAACAAGAACAATATCAAATTTGAGAACTACAGTACTGATTTTTAGTGGTAAGTAATGCTTTATTAGCCGTAGCAAGCAAATATTATTATGAATAATGTCACCCAAGCAGCAATTTTACGTTGACCCGACGTTGGTCTACGCGACCCGACGTCGCCATCCTACGTGATTACGACTTCTTTACAACTCCTGGTTGGACCAATATGGTCAATCATTTTTGGGTCGTTTCGACGTCGGGATCCGCCTTAAAGTTGTGGACAAGAGCAAGTGGCGACTAACAGCTTGTGGTGCAAAAAATCAAACTATGTCGTGCAAAATTTTATATAGTGATAGTAATAGTCGGCGTAATATACTAATTGGTTATATTATTGCTACTCGGCTAATAACCTTTTAACCTATAAAATATGATAGGATAAAATTAACTTGTAACTCATGCCAGTATGTTTTTTATTTAAAAAGATGTCAAGCATATTGCAAAAGATAAATGGTAGAGGTACCTAATTAAGTAATTTCGTTCACGCTACCATCGGGTAAAAATGTAAACGCATGGTATGTACTTTACTGACAAATATGGGTAAAATATATAGTAAATTAAAACAGGGCTGCGATAATTCACCGTTTTTGTAAAAAAAAATATATTTTTGAACAAAAATTTTTTGGAGAAAAACTTTATTTTACCGTCAAACTTTAAAATTATAATCATCTTGCTTTAATATGAAGTTTCAATGTGTTTTAAAACATTATTTTAGGAGTAATCATAGTATAAAACAAAAATAATTAAAGTTGAACAACAATAGCCGTCGAAAATACATTGTTGTAAACTGCTAAAATAGCGTAGTCGTAGAAACGACCAAACTTTTACTAATAAGAACTTCTAGTAGTAATTTTTTACCCACTGCCACACGAAATATAACTATATACCGAGTTGTCTTGAGTAGAGGATATGGGAACTTTAGTCTGATCTGAGATAGGGTTGTTGATGACTTCTTGGCCCGCTTCTTGGCATCCAGTATGAGCTTAAGCAACCTTCTCGAAGCTGTTGCAGTTTATTTTTTTTTTCTATAATAAGTGACAGAATATTTTTAAAACGACGTTTCATTTTATTTATTTTACTGAATAATTGAAACGACATATAAAAAACAAGGTTAGAAAAAGTTGTTTGCCAACTGTTCAGCCCAAGCATGCAATAACCTTAAAATCTAAAATTACTAGAACTTAGTTGTATACTGACGTTGTTACAACATTGGATAGATCACCTAAATGGAAGTACCTTAGTGGATACTTCACCGACGTAATAACGTCGTTGGCTGCATGGACTAAACACGTCTATTCTTTATATGACAAAATCCGACGTCGATCTAAAGTTGGAAAATACACCTTAGTACAACGTCATCAAATATGACTCAGACACGTCGCCCCAACATCGTTTAGTAATAGTCAGAGGTCAGAGGGTGACTATTATTTAAACTTAATGCATCGTCGCCCGTAGCACAAAATTGGTCGGACGTTGTTAAAATGCTGCTTGGGCAAGTTTTATTACAACTGCCAGTCGGAACTCATACCGTATATAAAACCAGATTACACCCCCAATAGAATAATTACTGTGAGTATTCAGAGCAATAATACCTATAAACCATTCTATGGTAGCATTAACTCCTGTTTCCTATTGGCTAAATTACCGTGATATTATCACTACCCAACGGTCTAGCAATTTTCGTTGTAGTGCAGTAGGAAAGCGCGTTGCTATCACATATAGTATTAAACAGTTGTATAAAGAGTATGTGCATTCTTTTTCTCAGTGTACATTATAAAAAAATTCGAATTAAGCACCCGTGGTTTCTTGTCCATATGGCGGAGTTTAGGTAATAGTTAAAGTTTTATCTTCGTAGGCAATCGAGATCATTTACTTTTTTCTTCTCTGTAGGCAAGGGCGTCCATAGGGGGGGGGGGGGGGGCAAAACGGGCACTTGCCCCCCCCCCCCCAGGCGCCCACATTACTATTTTATTTCATAATTCAGTATAAATATTGAATACTACAGTGGTTAGTTAGTAGACCAACAAATCACTAAACTGAACAATTACATAATAAAAACAGCGTCACCAGTAAAGTCCGCATTATATGAGATTTTTTTTATTAATATCTTTATTCAAAATTTGACTTTGGCATCAAGTTCTGCATCGATCGAGATGAAAATTAGGCAAATAAATAGTAGTCACGTGATTCGCATTATCTGTCACATTTTAATTTTTTCCAAAAAATAATTCAAAAGTGGAGCGCGCTTTCTGAAAATATCGAAAAAAGTTATAATTTTTTTTAAATGCAGTTTCTAGCAAACATGCAAAATTTCAACTGGATAAGATAATTTTGATTTTTTACCTAATTTTGTACATTGCACCACTTTTGCAAAATAAGATTCAACGCAACCTATACATAAAATTTCTTAGTTTTGACAATGCTTTATTTCAGATACATTTTCTTTAAACTAGCGTCATTTTAAATGTGTGTTTTTATACAAAATCAAAATTGGGCTATTAAAATTTGGTCGCATGTGATGCAAAGTTCATTTGTTTTTGACCCTGTATAAGGTAACTTCATAAAATACGTATTTTTGAAAACGTAGTTTGTGACTGAAAGTAAAAAAATAAAAAATAAAATAAAGAGATTTTAAATTAAATCGTTGAAAATAGATAAACTTTCCGTTGGGTTAAGCAAAAATTTATTTTCCACTTAATGAACACTTTACTGATGACACTGTGTTCTTTTTTGTCTTAATATTAAGGTGTATCACTTTCAGACACAAACTATGTTTTCAAAAATACTTATTTTATGAAGGGTCAATAACAAATTAACTTTGCATCACATGCGACCAAATTTTAATAGCCCAATTTTGATTTCGTAGAAAAACGCACATTTAATATAACGCTACTTTAAAAAAATGTATCTGAAATAAAGCATTGTCAAAACTAAGAAGTTTTATGTAGGTTGCGTTTAGTGTTATTTTGCAAAAGTGGTGCAATTTACAAAATATGGGTAAAAAATAAAAATTATCTTATCCAGCTGAAATTTTGCGTGTGGGCTAGAAACTGCATTTAAAAAAACTTTTTCCTATAACTTTTTTTGATTTTTTTAAGAAATAACCCCACTTTTGAATTACTTTTTGAAAAAAATTAAAATTTGACAGATAATGCGAATCACGTGACTACTATTTTTTTGCTTAATTTTCATCTCGTTCAAAGCACAACTTGATGCCAACGTCAAATTTCGAATAAAGCTATTAATTAAAAAAAATCCCATATGATGCGGACTTTACTGGTGATACTGTATATAAAAAAGTATTGTTTAAGTTTTTGCCCCCCCCCCCCCCCCCCTGAAAAACGCTCTATGGACGCCCTTGTCTGTAGGTACCAAGACCTTCCCTATTTTTCAGTTTTCAGTTGGTTAGGTTGCCGCTTATACCCAAACAAACCCTAAAAAAACAAAATCCCACAGACCTACAGCCCTTTAAAATTCACTTTCAAAAGTAGCTGAAAAAGTTGTTTTGTCAAAAATCACAAACTTAAACCTCGAAAAAGCCATTTCTGACGCACAGTTTGGCTTCAGGAGCGGGCACAACACAATACTGCAAACGTAGTGTAAGATGCAATTGATAAAATTAATCTAAAACAAAATACGGTGCTCCTCGCTCTGGATATCAAACAAGCGTTTGACAAAGTATGGCATAACGATCCCTTGTATGAACTTTGACACTCCATGAATTTCCAATTTACCTAGGTACCCTTATACAGTGTGTACATAAAGTAAGGAACAAATTCATTATTTAATAATCTAAAAACATCTCGTAAAAATCCTCGGACACGTATGTAATAATTTTTGATTGCCCATATTTTGACATATACACATATTATACAGGGTAGCTCATGTAGTAGATATGACATTATTGACGATTTTTTTAAATGAAAACCCCTATATTTTAGTTCAGATTTGTAATCTCCAAGAATAGCTAATTTCAAAAACATAACATACTTAGAATCTCAAGTTGATAGTTTCGTAGCTACAGGGCAAGAAAAAAAAATGTGAAGTATTTTTAATTTTAAAAAATTTAAATAAAATTAAATAGGCTATTTAATTAAGTGTTGAAATTGTCCTCCTTCTTGTGCCTGGCAGTACCCCAAGCGATCAATAAACTCTTGTTGGACTTTTATTATGGTTTCTTCTGAAATATTCCTGCATTCTGTTGTGATTCGATTTTTTAAATCTTCAATATTGGCAGGTCTTATTTTATAAACGACATTTTTCAGGTGACCCCACAAGAAGAAGTCCAGTGGTGTAAGGTCTGGAGACCTAGGCAGCCATTCAATAGACCCACGTCTTCCAATCCACCTGTTCGGAAAAACTTGATCGACATAATGGCGCACTACTGCTGCATAATGTGGAGGTGCGTTGTCTTGTTGGTACCATAAATTTTCATCTAGAATGCCAGGATTATTTCTACTCGGGTATAAGTTAACTAGCGTAGGGATAAGAAATTCTTGAAGAAACTGAATGTAATTTAGCCCGTTTACATTATTGTCAAAGAAATATGGCCCAATAATTTTGTTCTTCACTATACCCGCCCAAACATTAATTTTGTGGGAATATTAGGTATGATGCCTACGCATCCACCTGGGATTTTCTTTTGCTCAATATCTACAGTTTTGCCGGTTTACTTCACCATTTAATTTAAAAGTAGATTCATCCGAAAATAGGATATTTTCAACAAACAAAGGATCTACGTTACATCTTTCCATTAATATTTGACAAAACTCCATCCTACGATCTGGATCATCTTCATTCAACTCATGAACCAGTCGGATTTTAAACGGATGCCATTTTTCTACTGTTAATAGGTTATGTACGGTCATAGCAGCTGCCTCATGATCCATGCCAATCTAGCGGACGCTGTTATGGGGATTTTCTTCTATAGCCAATAAAATATTTAATTTTTTATCATCCGGAATAGTTGGACGGCCGTTCCTGGGAATATCTTCCACAGAACCCGTTTCTCGAAATTTTGTTTCAAGTTTACTTACAGTTGATCTAGTGATTGGTCTTTCTGGGTACTTAGCGTTGAACAAACTGCACACTTCTTGCTGAGTACGAATCCTATCACCATATCCAATCATCATTAGAATTTCCATTCTTTGTGTGTTAGATAAACGCATATTAACAAATATTAAAATTAATTTTTTACTTCTACTAATCTTAATAGCAAAATTCACTGTAATGACAGCATAATATCATCATTATCTAAATAACCATAGTTACATAACAGCAAATAAGCCTACCTTAAAAAAAAATGTATCTTAAATAAAATTATTTGTTCTACCCTGTAGCTACGAAACTATCAACTTTAGACCTTAAGTATGTTATGTTTTTGAAATCAGCTATTCTTGGAGATTACAAATCTAAACTAAAATATGGGGGTTTTCATTTTAAAAAATCGTCCATAATGTCATATCTACTACATGAGCTACCCTGTATAATATGTGTATATGTCAAAATATGCGCAATCAAAAATTATTACATACGTATCCGAGGATTTTTACGAAATGTTTTTAGATTATTAAATAATGAATTTGTTCCTTACTTTATGTACACACTGTATATTCCTACTTGCATGAAAGGACTATCCGAGTAAACGTAAAACGTAGCTACTGAACTCCCCAGAGAATCCTTAGTGGCATTTCCCATGAAAGGCACGGTCCTTTCACCAAACCTTTTTAACTTCCACACTGCTGATGCCCCCCGCTAACCCTCAACAAAGCAAGCTACATTTGCAGATTATATGCAAGCTCATTCCATGCAAATGTGGCAAAAACGTCAACTGTTATCCCCGCACTTCCTTACAGTGGTATGCCAAATTAAAAATGGACATAAATGAGACAAAATGGGAATGCTTGATACGTGATACATTTCTATTCGAATAAAAGGCAATCACTCAATCACTTCCGTGAAAAAAAACTAAAGTTATTTTGTGTCGTCCTAGATCGGCGCTATAAATTCCACTAACATAGATAATACATCCTTAAAAGAGGTTTTGCTGTAATGGAAAGCCATTCTATCACCCAGATCCCCCGTTCCCCTCGAAATAAATTGATTATTTACTATCAAATAATCGGATGAGTACTCGGATATGCCGCACCTGTTTGTTGCATCATCTGATACGTAAATGCGCAGGTTAAAACAACTACAAAACAAAGTTCTGAAATGTTTTATTCATCGGGAAAATTTGTACGCATTAAGGAACTGCACGACTTGATAAACCAACAAATAAGATTCAGTGACTTTGTCTACGATACTTCAAGCTTGCATTCAGATCAACGATCATCACACCAAAACTTTCTATTAAATCAAGCTGGTTTTTTAGGTTATTTTTTTCAGTAAGAACCAATCAAAACATTATTACCCAATTTTCGTCAACAAAAATGCCTTTTAATTAAGTGCAAATCTCTTACGGTCCTGTGAATTCCACTACTGAAAAGGGTCCTTTCCTACACATAAAAGCGACGTTTCTTACTTATAGGGTTACCATCAGCCCCGCCCAGGCTTAGCCTAGGCGTGTAGCCTAGAGGAGTGTATTTTGATCTGTTGTTTTTATGTAACTAACTATGCTTATGTTGTGTAATAATATACCGGGTTAGTATAAAGTACCGAAACACTTTAATATCTTCAAGACCGCTAAAGATATGCTTAAAATATTCGGTATTTGGAGGTTCCTGGGTATGGGGAATTGAACAATGATATCGGCACTGTTGCCAGATTTCCCAGTTTTGCGCGTGCGTAGTCGTTTCGTTATCTTAAATGGAATGCCCCAATTATTTTTACTGCAGTTAATTGATCGTCTCAAACTTAGTAAGATCCTAAATTTTCAAAATTTTATTCCTACTAGTTGCTGGGATATGACAACACCGCATTTTCAGTAAAAAGTACCGGAACGCTTAAATATCTTCAAAACCGCTAAAGTTGCGCTTTAAAAATTTAGCATTTGGAGGTGTCTGGGTATGGCGAATTAAACAATGATATCGACACTGTTGCCAGATTTCCCAATTTTGCGCTACACATAGTCGTTTTGTTATCTTAAATGGACTGCCCCATTTATTTTTACTGCAATGAATTGATCGTCTCAAACTTAGTAAGATCCTACTGCTTCATAAGGTATTCAATTTTCAGGCGTTTCCGATATATTTAATGCTAATTCTAAAATAAGTCTTAGAAATTTTCTGACTAGTATCTAAAAGGGTAAACCGAACTTTAAAAATTTGGGATCTTACTAAGTTTGAGACGCAAAATTCATTGCAGTAAAAATAAATGGGGCATTTCATTTAAGATAACAAAACGACTATGTGTAGCGCAAAATTGGGAAATCTGGCAACAGTGTCGATATTATTGTTCAATTCCCCATACCCAGAAACCTCCTAATACCGGATATTTTAAGCATAGCTGTAGCGGTTTTGAAGATATTAAAGTGTTTCGGTACTTTATACTAACCCGGTATGAAAATTTGTAAGTGTCTCTTAAATGTAAAATTTTGATTAATAAAGATGTTTTAAAAGTAAGTATGATAGCCTTGTTCAATCGGCGTAGGTGTTTTGCCTACGTCGAATGAACAGGCCTGACAAACTGAAAAATAGATAAGGTCTTATGATGACCTAATAATAATTTTATAAAACCTCAATTAATTAATAACTCAAAAAAATTTCCTGCACCCTATAGATAGATGTAGAAGAAAAAGTTTTTTTTAGCTATTTACACAAATTCCTATGCGTAAATAGGGATCTCGAATATGTTAAGAGATACGAAGACTGTTAAATTTACTCAAAATTGTGTATTTTGGGGCTTAATAATTTAATAACATAATCCGGATGATTCGGAAATACTCGAAAAATAAAATAAAAACCCCAGTTTTCGTTTTTAATTTTTTGTTGTGCCTTAATTTTTGACTTGGGAAGAAAACAAAAACACTTTTCCGTCGTTTTTATGTTCTACAAGATGGTCTTATTAGTTTCGAAATTCGACTTTCGTTCTTTAGTTATCAATTATAAATACAGTTCTAGGGAATAGGGATTTCTAAGCCTTAAAAATTTAAATCAAGTATTTCAAAACAGTAATTTAAAAGGAAGCTGCGGATATGGGTACGAACTGGCGCGACGCCTCCACGTGGCCCTCTCCCGGATTTTCAAGGTCCGAGGGGAAGATCCGGACACTTTTTCCTTTCGTTACCTTTACGGCTGCGTCCGTAATAATTTTATTATGTTTAAGATTAAATATCATAACTATTACACAGATCTATTGGGTTTTTTTTTAAGTTTCTAGGTGGTATAGTTACTAGTATCTAACATTTTTGCTATGAATGCCCATCAGTATTCTAATGTAATCAAGGCTGTGCTCCTTGGAATTGTAATATTATGATGTAATATGACTTCTAGTCTTTATACAGGGTGTCCGGAAAATACGTGTACAACGTTTGACGACAGACTCCTGACGTCAAAATAGGTCAATCTAAGCCGACTTAGTTATATCCAAAATTGTCTCGTTTAGCCGGTAGAGGGCGTCAAAAATTTGTAAAAATATTGGTTTTTCTTAAATTACGTGAAAACCTGCTAATCGATTTTAATGATTTTTAGTATGTAGACTAATACTATAAAATGACGTTTTCTATTAGTATAGTCACCAGCTGTAAATAAGTGGAAGTGTTATAAAAGTGATATAATACGTCAACATTTCTCCTCATTTTTTATATGAACGGCGTTATGACAACCCAGATATTTTTGTAGAGTGACTGGATGTATTTGGAAGCTATTTTACCTCTTTAATATTTTTCGATGAATGAGCTGTTTTGCCAGGAGAAAATATTTACAATATTTAGTATTATTAGTAATAATATTAAAATCAAATTACCTGTAACAATAATTTTTTAAGTGACCTTATTGTTGCTATGGCATTTAATTTGACAATTATTGACAAATTGTCACCAGTATATGAAATTTACTCAAGTATACGATCAACATTCTTGAATTACAAGTTCATTTTACCATTAAAAATGGAAAATTATACGAACTCTGAGAAGGTTGACATGCTCCTGGTATACGGGTTTTGTCAAGGAAATGAGCGTCAGAGTGTTAGGGTTTACATGGAGAGGTTTCCTAACCATCGAATACCAAACCACCAAACATTTGCCAATATCGAGCGTCATCTTCGGGAAACGGGCAGCTTTGAGAAAAACTTTGAAGGCAGGGGTCGTATGCGAACAACTCGAACTGTGGATACAGAAGAGATGATTCTGGAAAGAGTTGAAGAAGAACCAAGCACCAGTACCCGTCGCTTAGAACGTGAGTTACATGTTCCTAAAACGATTGTCAATGAGGTTTTAAAAGAACAGTTGTTACATCCTTATCACGTGCAAAAAGTCCAGGAACTTTTACCGACTGATCCCCCCATGCGGCTTACATTTTATCAAATTATTAGAAACAAAAGAATCCGTGATCCAAATTTTTGTAGAACAATTATGTTTACTGACGAGGCGTGCTTTGCAAGATCTGGAGTAACCAATCTGCACAACGAACATATTTATTCCGATGAAAATCCACATGCCATTAAAGTTGCACAGCATCAGCATCAATTTAAATTAAATATTTGGGCAGGTAATATTGATCGCTACCTTATTGGTCCCATTGTTATTCCAGACAGGTTAGATGGAAATATTTATTTAAATTTTTTTGCAAGACACATTACCAATTCTTCTGGACAATTTGCCCATTTTACTTTGGAGGGAAATGTGGTATATGCATGATGGTGCCCCGCCCCATTTTTCCGTTGCCGTTCGGCAATACTTACATCATCAATATCCCAACCGATGGATTGGAAGGGGCAATGATGCACCAATAAAATGGCCACCACGTTCTTCTGAGTTAAATATGTGTGACTTCTTTTTGTGGGGCGCTATTAAAACAGAAGTTTACAAGACTCCGGTAAACACACGCGATGATTTATTGCAGCGGATTTTAAATGCAGGCAACCATTTTAATAACCCCGAGACATTAGATAGGGTCCAATATAATTTTTTAAGGAGTGTTAATAAGTGTATTCAGCAAGATGGCGGTCATTTTACACATTTGCTTAAGTAATGTTTTTGTTTTACTTAGTTTCTTACAATACATATACTTTCAACTTTGTTGTACTTTGTTTTATTTTTATTGTTAATAATTGATGTATGCAGGTAATTGTAAATATTTTCTTCTGGCAAAACAGCTCATTCAACGAAAAATATTAATGAGGTAAAATAGCTTTCAAATAGATCCAGTCACTTTACAAAAATATCTGGGTTGTCATAACGCCGTTCATAGAAAAAATGAGGAGAAATGTTGACGTATTATATCATCACTTTTATAACACTTCCACTTATTTACAGCCGGTGACTATACTACTAGAAAACGTCATTTTATAGTATTAGTCTACATACTTATCATCATCATTAAAATCGATTAGCAGGTTTTCACGTAGGAATTTAGGAAAAACCAATATTTTTACAAATTTTTGACGCCCTCTACCGGCTAAACGAGACAATTTTGGATATAACTAAGTCGGCTTAGATCGACCTATTTTGACGTCAGGAGTCTGTCGTCAAACGTTGTACACGTATTTTCCGGACACCCTGTATATAAAGTATTTTAGATTAAACAAAATATAACATATAAATATGAACACAATAACTTATATACTAGTACCTACATGCTTTATAATTTTGAATATGTAAGTCTTATGGGGTAAAACCTGTAAGACCTATATGTCGCTTAAATAAAATAAATAAATAAATTATAAGAATCACAATCCGCTTGACCATTTTGGTTATTAAAATATAGTTGTAGCTTATTACGAATTCAAACTAGTCCTAGGTGTTTTATGAGAAGTTATAACTATCCTACAGGTGTATTATGCATAGCATAATGCTTTTACTATAACGCGCTATAAGCGCCTATAACTGATTTTAGGTAAAAGCATAGTTTTTTCAAAAATTATACATGGACTTCCAAACAAGAAGGTACGAAGAACATGCCTTCTTTCCTTATAGAAATAATATTTTTTTGAGCCATTTTTTTAGTTAACAGGCTTGGTAGATTTTAAAAATTCGAAAATATACAGGGCGTTCCATTTAAAAAAGGGTAGGTAACTTTGTATCGCAACATTGTTTTTGGGACACCCCGTCCTCCAGCCTCGCTTTCGCCCAATTAGATGACTAGATTTATTAGACTATGTTTACTTAGTTTTTATGGTGCATACTTACTTCTATGACGATGTTGCAATGGCCTTATTTAAAGTCCCTACATATTTTTCTTTCATAGCGGGGGACTTTAATGCGAAAGTTGGTAGGAAGCAGGACGAAAGCGAGTTCTCCTTGGGACAACATGGAATTGGGGAGAGAAATGAAAGAGGAAATACCCTACTACAGTTCCTCCTGGAGCATGGTCTGTACGCTATGAATACTTTCTTTATGAAAGCCGAACACCGAAAATGGACATGGAACAGCCCTGACGGGAATACAAAAAACGAGATTGATTTTTTCATCACCGACAAAAAGAGACTTGTACAAGATGTTACAGTACTAAATCGGTTGTCGGTAGGTAGTGACCATAGAATGGTCAGGGCAACAATAAGAATGAACGTAAGGAGAGAGAGGGCAACACTCGCTATGACAAAAAGCAACAAATGGACCACAGTCGAAAACAGTAGTGAATATCAACGAACCATAAGCGATCACCTAGGAAATATAAATGAAATGGATATAGAAACACTGCATACCTCCATAAGAGATTCGTTAGAAGTAGCCCGGCAAGAACACTGTTCAAGAGTAAACAACAAAGACGAAAAACTCTCAACAAACACAAAACTTCTTATGAAACAGAGGCGAGAAATGTTACAGAAACACCCGAGAAACGAAAACCAGTTGAGGCAGATAAATAGAGACATATCAAAGGCAGTTCGAAAAGATGTGAGGGATTATAACAACAAATGGACAACGCGGACTATTGAAGAGAATAAAAGCATGAAAGTACTCAAGAAAAACTATCGAAAGGAAAAACAGAGATTAATAAACTGGAGAATAAAGACGGGCAACCCACCACAGATAAAAAAGAAATCCTGGAAATCATAAAAGACTTTTATTCAAACCTGTACAGTGAAAGACCAGAAGAAAAGGATCTTCGAACAATTCCTCATATCCTTAATCAGGGATCGGAAGAGCTGCCGGAAATAACTACATGGGAAGTTAAGAAATCAATATCAGAGATGAAGAACGGTAAAGCTCCTGGTGAAGATGGTATTGTGATTGAGGCAGTCAAGGAGGGGGGAGAGATACTACTGAAGGCAATAACAGTCTTATTTAATAAATGTCTTATAGAAGCAACAACCCCTACAGACTGGAATAATGCCCTAATAGTTATCATGCACAAAAAGGGAAATATTGCCAACCTAAACAACTATAGGCCAATTAGCTTACTGTCACATCTCTACAAATTATTCACCAAAATTATTACTAGGCGCCTTGAATCTTAACTTGACTCCTATCAGCCTCCAGAACAGGCAGGTTTTCGAGCCGGGTACGGAACGAATGACCATCTGCAGGTTATTAAAACCTTAATAGAGAAGTCCGTCGAATATAACAAACCGCTTGTGCTAGTGTTTGTGGACTATGAAAAAGCCTTTGACTCTATTAGGCACAACAAGATGTTCAATGCACTTGCTGACTGCTGAGTTGACAGTAGATACTCTGCCATCCTACAACATATCTACAACCACGCAACAGCAAGTGTGAGAGTATATGAAAAGACCGATAAGTTTAAGATACAACGTGGAGTTCGATAGGGAGATACAATCTCGCCCAAGCTGTTTACCACGCTTCTGGAATACATGTTCAAAGATATTGAGCTGGAGTGTCTAGGTATAAATATCGACGGAAAAGATCTTAATCACCTCCGATTCGCCGACGACATTGTATTGATATCAGATTGCTTAGGTAAAGCAGAAAAAATGCTGTCAAAACTGACATCTGCCTCACACAAAGTTGGTCTCAAAATCAACGCAACAAAAACAGAATTCATGTGGAACCTGGTCCCCAGCCAAAACCTTCTGGTACAGGGAAAAGAGATCTTTCAAGTGACATCCTATAAATATCTGGGGCATGAGATCAGAATTGGTAGAGATAATCAAACATGCGAAATCGAGCGGCGACTTGGACTAACATGGGCAGCTTATGGTAAACTTAAACATATATTTAAGTCAGATATTCCGTTGTGCCTCAAACGCAAGGTTTTTGATCAATGCATTCTGCCTGTCATGACTTACGGTTCAGAAACTTCAACGTTAACGAAGAAATCAGTAAATAAAGTGAGAGTTGCGCAACGCGCCATGGAACGTTCTCTGCTGGGAATTACAATAAGAGACAGAGTTCCCAATGAAATAATACGACAGAGAACCAGGGTTACAGATGCGGTGGAGCGAATGGCCTGCTTGAAATGGAGTTGGGCTGGACATGTAGCAAGAATGCCGCATGAAAAATGGACAAAGAGAATTATAGAATGGCGACCCAGAGAACAAGCCTTCAGAAACCAGGGACGACCACCGACCAGATGGACAGATGATGTAAAACGCATCTCGACAAACTGGATTCATGCTGCTCAGGACCGAAAAAATTGGGGATTATTGAGAGAGGCCTATGTGCAGCAGTGGACGAGACAGGCTGCATGATGATGATGATGATGACTTACTTCAAGAAGATAAGACACAAGTAACGTTGTACCTCCTTTAAAATATCTACAACTCTAGGAGGTCATAGTATATAAAAAAAACATATACACCAAATAATTAAAAATATTCTTTTATTAAAACAGACAGCAATAGTAATATGAAGTAGGTATTTAAAAAAGAAAAAAATATTTATTATACGTCTCTTATATTATTATAAATATGAAATGGCAGTGCTAAACAGTGAAACAAGTTTAAAACAAATAAATAGCCAAAGATAGCAGTGATACGGAAATATAAAATTTAATTAATTAATAAGCCTTTTTAAGTTGACTAGAGACGAAAAAATTTAAGTAGGAATGTTAGGATGGAAACCAAAATGTACGTAGCTTCATGACACTGAGAAATCACTGCAATCGAAAAATAATAGAAATAATATAACAATAAATTTAAACCTTATAAATATACCATTTTGTTTTATAAAGAAAAAGCAAATCAAGAAAAAATAGCAGTATAAAATAGCATCACAAAATCAACTTGTGTATACAGGATGTACCCGATTAAGTCTGCACAATAGCTAACTGGTTTTTATTGCATCCACGATATCGGCAAACTAGTGACATTTTTTCGCCGATTAAAGTGGTAGAAACAGAAAAACAATAAATATCAAGTTTTTGTAATTTTAGTAAAAATGTTCTTTTCCTTTTAGTAGAACACTGTATCTTCTTAACATAGTATAAAACAAAGTCGCTATCCTGTCTTATGTGCTTAAATCTTTAAAACTACGCAACGGATTTTGAAGCGGTTTTTTTAATAGATAGAGTAATTCAAGAGGAAGGTTTTTGTGTATAATTAGCGACCCGCACGGGTGCAATTTCAGAAAGTGGCATGCCGGGTACTAATATATCGGGTTTGTTCGGGTTTGTATTTATACCAGCGGGTTGCAACGCATGCCGGGTACACGCTAGTAATATATAATTTCGAAATCTGTTCTAAATTCTACGAGTATTTTATGTCCCAATTCAACTGTACTAACATTTGACAAATCACTTTTATCACTCCTTGACGGGCTATAGTTTGAGAATAGTAAATTTTGGATAGAAATGTTTGAACTGGGTTATTATCTATAGAATCATCATTGGGTAAAACCGATTTAACAACTTTGTAAAATGTTTTAAATTTCAATAGAGAATTACAACTTAGATAGAAATGTGCAAACAGTTTTTTTCTAAAATGGATAATCCAAACACTTTAGCTGGTAAAAGTGTGTTAATTTTCCATTTCCATTTTCCAAAAGTCAGTATCTCGAAAACAGTAACATTTAAACGTATGTATATTAAGTAAAATAAGCGTAGAATTTAAAGCATAATTTGGAAAAAAATCGAAATGTCCGTGTTTAATAAATATTTTTCTGTTTATAACATTTTTATTAATAGAAGAAATGCCACTGAATTACTAATTTAACCGACGTTGTTGGTGCAATAATAACGAAGTGAGCAATAATGCATACTTAATTGGAAACATCCTGTATGTCACCATTAAAGTCCGCACCATATGGAACTTTTTTTTTTTAATGAGCTTAGTTAAAATTACCTATCAGCAATCGTTTTTGCTTCAAATTAGACTAAAAATTGTATATTCAATTGTCACCATCTGTCATTCGGTATCTGTCAAAAATAACATTTTTGTTAAAAAATGCTAAAAAATGGCATTGTTTTATCGAATTTCAAAAAATGTTATTAGAAAAAGTTGTTTCTAGTGCAATTTTAGGCCTAAATACAAAGTTTCAGATGTCTAGCGCAAAGTTGAATTTTTTGCCATTTTTTTAAAGTAACTTTTTTTATAGAATGTAAGTTGGCTTAATGGACTTTAAACTATTTGTTTATACCATACCTAATATTTTATTTAGTTTGTATGCTTATTTTTTCACTAGAATACCATTTTTTTTTCAAAATATAAAATTAGAGGCAAAAAAAAATTACACGGGTGGTGCAAAGTTATCATCATTTAAAAATTTTAAAAGATAGACGTCATATGTTCTATTTTTTTGATAGTACATACACGTAAAAAGTTTAAAAAACTTATAATTAAATTTTCAGATATCAGATTAGTTCACAAATTTCAAATGACAAATTATATTATTTAATATTTCATAAAAATGTTATTTTATACTAAATATAATTTGTCATTTGAAATTTGTGAACTAATCTGATATCTGAAAATTTAATTATAAGTATTTTAAACTTTTTACGTGTATGTACTGTCAAAAAAATAGAACATATGACGTCTATCTGTTAAAATTTTTAAATTATGAAAACTTTGCACCACCCGTGTAAATTTTTTTTGCCTCTAATTTTATATTTTGAAAAAAAATGGTATTCTAGTGAAAAAATAAGCATACAAACTAAATAAAATATTAAGTATGGTATAAACAAATAGTTTGAAATTCATTAAGCTAACTTACATTATATATAAAAAAAAAAGTTACTTTGAAAAAATGGCAAAAAATTCAACTTTGCGCTAGACATCTAAAACTTTGCACTTAGGCCTAAAATTGTACTAGAAACAACTTTTTCTAATAACATTTTTTAAAATTCGGTAAAACAATGCCATTTTTCAGCATTTTTTGACAAAAATGTAATTTTTGACAGATACCGAATGACAGATGGTGACAATTGAATATATAATTTTTAGTCTAATTTGAAGCAAAAACGATTGCTGATATTAAATTTTAACTAACCTCTTTAATAAAAAAAAGTTCCATATGGTGCGGACTTTAATGGTGACACTGTATATAATTTTAATATATAATTGACACACAATTTTTACCCCAAGTTCGTACCTACTTAAGTTTACATACTTACATACAACCTAAACTAAAATTACTATACAAAAATCTTTACATACTTGTTAAAACATGGCACGGCAGTATTAGGAGTTACAAGCTTACTATACATTTTTGACGAGATGACCAAGTACTTGATCTTCCGTTTCAATATTATCACAGCAGACGATCAAGTACTTTGAAAAAGGAACACTCATTGGTTGAACACAGTGTGTTATAATAATTGATAGACTGTTTATAAGAAATATGTTTCAAGTTAAGTTAATAAGTTTAGGTTATAAACAGTTTACCAATACAACAATTAAAAAACCCGATTTCCTAAAATAATCTACGTATTTTACGTATTTTTAATACAGACTTGACATCTGCTTATTCTATCTCGTACATTACCAGCTTTAAGTGTTTGTTTTTGTGGTTTCTGGAATTGCTGGTTAGATTCGATTGTTGCAAGCCAGAAACTTAGCATGTTGGAGTAGTAGTGACAGTGACCTTGGGCTCCGTTACATTCTATAAATGGCGATGCTCGGAAATCTTCAAGACAAGATCCTGGACTTGAGAGGGATTGGCCTCCACCGTGCGCGCCAGCACCAGTATGCTAAAAAACATAAATTGTGATATTTTGGCAAGGAAACTGTGATATTTTTGGCAAGGAGAAGGAAATTGTGATATTTTGGCAAGGAAATTGTGATATTTTGGCAAGGAAATTGTGATATTTTAGCAAGGAAATTGTGATATTTTGGCAAGGAAATTGTGATATTTTGGCAAGGAAAACATAGGTACTAAACATAAATATACAGTAATTCTTAATTTAATAAATAGTAGGTTATTTTTAAATGAATTTGCATGTTATGTGTTCCACGTTCCACCTATAATCGCTTCGATCTATTAAAAACTATACATAAAAAAACTTGACAGTAGGCTAATGTTAATGGGGCAAACCGGCTAAAATATTTATCCAGTTATACCGGAAGTAGATGCACTGAGGAAAATTATCTAATACAACAGATTTGCTAGAACAGTGTATTATTGGTAGTATTTAGTTCCATTAGCAGCATAATCTTGTTTAATAATGAACTACTTTTAATACAGCAATTCGACGCATTTTGTTCCCAGTAAAGCGTTTTCTCTACTATTAAAAAAGCAGAAGTTTCCCCAAAAACGAATTGTATCCGTTAGAACCTATAATCCATAAGATGTTGGTGGTGGTTCATAGCGATCGGCAATTAAACCCCTAATATAATTATAAATAAAGTTAATAATTTTATTATAAAAGATAAACAAATTAAATAAGGGGTAGCAAATAAAATCCATATTAAAATACTTCCCATACAAATAACTAAAAAAAATAATCCCGTAGCAAGCAAATATTATTATGATTAATGTCAAGTTTTATTACAACTGCCAGTCGGACCTAATACAGTATATACAACCAGATTACACCCTCAATAGAACTTGCTAATTACTGTGAGTATTCAGAGCAATAATGGCTCTAAACCATTCTATAGTAGCATTAACTCCTACTTTCTATTGGCTAAATTACCGTGATATTATCACTACTTCACTACACACCGGTCTAGCCATTTTCGTTGTCTTACAGTAGGAAAGCGCGTTGCTGTCACATAATATTATTAAACAGTTGTATATAAAAAGTATGTGAATTCTTATAAGGAATAGAAGGCTTTTTTCTCAGTGTGTCAACTTCCTTATTTAAAATAGATTAGCCCATATATTATTACATTTTTTGATTCTACTAAAGATTATATGCAGTTTTCTTATAGTTTCCATATAGAAATATTTTAGGGCCTGCAAATATGATTTTTGACACAAATATGTCAAAAACGCATAGACGCAGGTATATGATATGATATACGAAATCTGCATTTTTTATAATCTTGCTTGAAATCCAAAAATGTAATATTATATAAGAATATAGGGTATTCTATTTAAAATAAGAAAATTGACACCTACTTCCGGTAAAACCGGAAGTACAACTATATTGAAAATATTTTAGCCAGGTTGCCCCCGTAAACATTAGCATACGGTCAAATTTTCAAAATGTTCCTATGTACAGTTTCCCATATATAGATCGAAGCGGTTCTCGGTGGAACACCCTGTATATTTTTACATTCAACTCACCATAACAAAACTGTATCCAATCCATAAGGAGGACCAGCCACCAGGACATTCTGGTAACGATAAAGATTGACTGTGGACTGCAATAACGTTTGCTGGTGTCTCACAAACAACACATCGTGAAATATAATCTTGGATGGCATTTTCTTCCACTGGCATCATGGGAATGGGGGCGCTCGTTGATAACCAGTACGACTTGTCATTTCTGTTGGCATAATTACAAACGTTATCGATGTCACAAAATACGAATGGCATCGTTGAAAATCGTCTTATGCATGAACCTGCCATACCCAAGTCTTGACCATGTGGTTTCTCGTTTCCTAAAATAATAAAAAACAATTTCTAGTTGCGCCCAATTAAAAGAAATTATAATGTGTCTATTAAATAATTATTAGAATTTCTATACACTGGACCATAAAATTAACCGGACGAAAAAAATGTTGCTTTAATTCGATCTTAAATAACTTTTAAGTTTTTTTACCCAGTTCGATAATTTTACATGTTGCAGATGCTGTCGTCTTTATCATGTTCTGATATCGGTTTTACGAACAGTGTAAACGGACATGTTGACATACAGGGTAGCACAAAAAATTGCATTTTACGCTTAACTTCTGAACATCCTGTGGACGCTTTTAGTAACTGATTGATGTTTTTTTGTACGACATTTTTAAGTCCCATGTTTTCTGAACAACTTATTTTTTGATTCATACCGATATCTGGATTATTAAAGGAAAAACAACAGGTTTAATGGAAATAAAGCACATAATCCTTTTTTATCAACAAAAAAATTATGCACCATGGCTTGTCAAAAAGATTTTTGTCAACAATATACAGATTTATTAATTGCTGTACTTCTAGCGTTTGTTAAGGAAGTTGTTGGTTGTTTTGTGTATTAATAAACTGTTCCGTAAACGATAAGTGTATTTACGTAAAATTAAAAATGAGACCATAAGAAGTGGCACAAGCCGTTGCTTTACAAGATGAGGGTCGTCCGATACTGTATATATCACAGAAATGCTTGGCCATCCATGTAGTACCGTATCCGATGCGATACAATTTGTTGTACAATAGTGACCTCTACGTAAGTAAACTATTCGAGGTACATTGAATAGAACAACAAAAAATATTATTTAAAGAAAATGAATTTAAATACAAAGAAACGTAAACAAGGTATTAAACAAATATTCTATTTATTTTTTAAAATAATATTTTATAACTCCATGAAATTTGAGTTGGGCGAGATCCACCGATATTTTTAATGCCGATAACTGCTGCATATTATGATGCTTTACAAAATAATATGTTCAGTCCGGGACTTGCGGGACAGATTTAAGAAATGCGGGACGATTTTAGGTAAAATTATAGGGGCGGGACAATTCTAAAGAATACGGAATATAGGTACTGTCGCGCAAAATGCGGGACGGTTGGCAACCTTACTTTAAATCATATATATTTTAATTTTACAACATTAATAAGACAAAGTAAGATATTATGATAATCATAGGAAAAATTAGGTACTAGTTATATCAGGTATTCCGTTTGGTTGTAGGTTGTAGGACTTCTAGGTTACTTCAGTCGCGGTCGCGTATAGGCGATTATAGATAATAGAAAAATTATACGGACTTACATTTTAAACGTTTTAAGGTGGCTCTTGAGTTTTTTAAAATTATTCATTGTTTCAATAATAATAATAAATGGTTGTGGTAATTTTTTTTTTGTAAGTGATAATAATTTATTAACATTAAATTATTGACCAAACTTGGGCGTGGTACAAAAAAAATTTCGTCTGCGGCGGGCTTACACCTATATCGTGCCCGTCGCCTACCCGCATAAATAGAGCACGAGCCGCCACTGATCACAGCTAATATTAATAACACTTTTTGCAATTAAAAACTCATCATCATGTTATTAAAAACTGCTATTTTCAGTGTCCGTAACCTAAGCTAATTTTTAGCTGTCGCAACTGTAATAGTAGGATGTGTCTGTAAGCACTTGTTTAAATAAATTATAAATACTGCTTAATGACAGATTAGGTTAATGTAATTGTTCAGGTAAAGTGCAAATGACTTGCAAATGCTTGCACTTGCTGCTTTCTTCTTCTTCTAACAAAACTAACTAAATTAGTTAATCTATTCTGTCTTAAGATTTGTCCACAATTTCTTACAATTATACAAGTTTAAGCGTTTTAAAACAAACCTTCCTAGGTATCTGGTGGGAAATTAGAAAATCAGTTTTGTTGACTTTTGCTTAAAAACATTTTTTAAACGGCATTTTAAATAACCAGAAGTAGTAATTTAACTATTAGCAATAAATCTTACCAGAAACATATAGAAGAGAATATCCCTCCCATAACTTCGTATGTCCCCTTTCACATTGTGGTACATCTCGACTTTGACTGTGACGAACCAGTAATGTGCCAGTAAGATAATCTGAAACTTCCTGACATGGAGCTCCAGGTTCACCCTTTACACCTATTTCTCCGATGATACCATCTAGACCAGCTATTCCCTCTATTCCGCGTTCGCCCTTTTGTCCTGGTAATCCAGGTTGTCCTGGAGCTCCTGGAAAACCTCGATCACCTTTGTCCCCAGCTAGTCCCGGTGCTCCTGGACGCCCATCAAGACCTGCTGGTCCTGGCAATCCTCGTAGTCCAGGGGGTCCTTGAGGTCCCCTATCTCCCTTAAAACCTTGTGCGCCCGAGCGAGCTGATTCGCCCTTGTCACCTTTGGGTCCTGTGAGACCAATTGCGCCGACTATTCCTTGTAAACCAATTTCTCCCTTAAAGCCTTGAGGCCCAGGTGCTCCAGGTAATCCAGGCATTCCATCACGTCCTCTTTCACCCTTATCTCCTTTGAATCCTGGTGGTCCTTGTAAACCACTAAGACCTCTGTCACCCTTTTCACCTGGAGCTCCCAAAAGTCCCGGTGGACCTCGATCTCCTTTTTCACCTATAGCTCCTGGTAGTCCGCTCAGACCGGGTCTTCCTGGAGGTCCTTGAATTCCAGGAGGTCCAGATCGTCCATCAAATCCCCTATCTCCTTTAGCTCCTTGAGGTCCCAGAGGACCAGGTGGACCTGGTAGTCCTGGATTACCATTAAGACCATCTAAGCCACGATCGCCCTTAGCTCCTTGGAACCCAGGGGCTCCTTCTCTACCATTTTTACCAGGAATGCCAGGTAGACCTTTCTCTCCTTTCACAGTAGCACCAGGTAACCCTGGAAGTCCAGAAAGTCCCGCTTCACCTGAAATTGAAAAGTTTTTATTTTAAAATATGTCACCCACTTGCTTAGAGAGGAAGTAGTATAATTTTTTTTGTGCTTTATTTATTAAATTTGCGTGCACAATATTATACAAATCCATGTACAATAATTTTATCGTTAAGCTTAAATTACATACAAGTTTGAATGAGCGTTGTATTGAATTTTTCCTGTCATTATCCTTTTGGTTATCGATATTTTCTTTTTGACGAGAATATGAAGTAAAGCAAATTACTTGACTTTCAATATAAATCACCAATAAAGAATAATAGATTTGTTGGTTAAGTTAGTTAAATATGATATTATTATGTCTTTGTTCTTTTACTATACAATTCACCCAAAATTGGTAAGGATATGTAATATACTAAACTTCCTCTATCTCAGTATTTGAAAATGTGTAATATTAAACTCGTACCTTTTCTACCTTCTGGACCAGGCCAACCACGATCACCCTTAATGCCTGGGAATCCGACGTCTCCTTTCTCTCCAGTAATACCGACTTGACCAGCATATCCTCTATCACCTTTTTCACCTAGTCTTCCCTGTACACCGGCCGGCCCAGGCTCTCCTTTTTCACCCTTAACCGGCACAAATAATCCTGGTGGGCCCCTTTCACCCAGATCTCCTTTTTCTCCGGGGTAACCTGCAGGGCCTACTGGTCCTGGGAATCCTCTTTCACCTGGAAGACCATTCATGCCATCTAATCCTGGATTACCTTTATCGCCCTTTGGACCTGGAAATCCTGATGCACCACTATAACCTCTTTCTCCCTTTAACCCATTTAGTCCGTCTTTTCCATCCATGCCAGGGGAGCCTCGTTCTCCAGGGAAGCCGCGATCGCCTTTAACTCCCATAAATCCTGGAAGACCTCTATCTCCCTTTTCCCCAGGCGTTCCAGGAGTTCCATCAAATCCACGCTCTCCACGGTCACCTTTTTGTCCTTGATATCCAGGAATACTTTGTCCTGGTAAACCAATATCTCCCTTAAACCCAGATACACCTGGTTGACCAGGTAATCCATCGGGCCCTCGTAATCCAGGAATTCCAGCCTCTCCTTTTTGACCTTTCTCGGAAGCTGCACCTGGTTCGCCTTTTCTTCCTGAAAGACCTGGTAACCCTGCATCTCCTTTAAGTCCTGGAAAACCTGGAGATCCAGGTAAACCTGGTGGACCAAATGGACCCAAATCGCCTTTTTCACCGGGGAATCCTCTTTCACCGGGCATGCCAACCAAACCTTGTGGACCAACCGGTCCTACATATCCTTTGTCTCCTTTGTCGCCCCTGAAACCTGGCATTCCGTCCATACCGGGTGCACCAGGACTTCCTGGTCTGCCCACTGCACCTTTAAATCCTACTGATCCGGGGAATCCAATATCTCCTTTATCTCCCTTAGTGCCAGGGAATCCTTGTAGACCTGGTTTTCCTGATTCTCCTTTTAGACCAGGTTCTCCTTTTGGTCCTCTGGGTCCAGACGCTCCCGGAATGCCTGGCATTCCAGAAGGACCAACTGGACCGGCATCACCTTTTTGTCCAGGTGGTCCAGATAAACCATTTAAACCGGGACTACCAATATCTCCCTTCTCGCCCATCATTCCAGGTAACCCGTCATTTCCTCTAGGGCCGGTTTTACCTGGAAAACCTGGTAAGCCCTTTTCGCCGATTAATCCCATCGGGCCTGGTGGTCCTGGTGGTCCAACTTGTGGTCTACCTGCATCTCCTTTACCACCTTTGGCCCCATTTAAACCCGGTAATCCTCTGGCTCCATCCCTTCCTGGCTCTCCAGGGAATCCCATTGGTCCAATATTTCCTTTGTCACCCCTGGGTCCTGGTAAACCTCGACGTCCAAGGGGTCCAGGTGGCCCTTGTAAACCAGCATTACCCTTAGGACCTGTTCTACCAGGTTCACCTTTTTCTCCACGGTCACCATCTCTCCCAGGGAAACCTGGTTCACCTTTGGGTCCCATTGGTCCTTGATTGCCTTTCAATTGTGCTACAATGTTTGCTGAACATTGTCCCTGAAGTCCGGGAACACCTCTTGGTCCAGGGTCGCCCTTTTCACCTCTATCTCCATAAATACCAGTTGGACCGGGCTCTCCTTTAATGCTATCACCTTTTAGTCCCTTTTGACCGGGCTGACCAGGTATACCAGGCAATCCATCGGCACCTGAAAATCCAGGGAGGCCGCGATCTCCTTTTTCACCTGGAAAACCGGGCAATCCCTTGTCACCTTTTAAGCCAACAAAACCAGGAAATCCTTTTGGTCCTAGTGGTCCTACAAAGCCTCTTTCACCTTTTTGTCCTTTTTCGCCCTTCACAAGATCTTCTGATATTACAGCTGGCCGTCCCGGGTTACCTGGTGGACCAATTGGACCATCAATACCATCCTTACCCTTAAATAAAGAAAAAAAAAATAAACATCTCTACGATAAATTTATTTAGCTCACATACATAACTGGTATCAGTTATAATTAAAAAATGTATAGTTTAAGATTTTTTTGAAAATGGTTTCTTAAGAAGAACTACATACTGTAATTGGATGCTAAATAATCTTATCAATAATATGTTTCCTATTTTTTTAACTAGTCTGCGCTGGAAAACCCCAAAATAAATTGTTGCTAAAATGACCAGTTTTTTCTGACTTTCTAGATTCCCAAAATTCAAAAGTAAATCCGTATTTCTTTTTTTATGCCCTTTTCAACGAGCTCAATATACACCTTTACATTTGAAACACAAAGTTGCCAAACAAAAATAATCGCAGCCGCAGTTCTGTATTTTTTCAATAAATAAAGAGTCGTCCTAATAGTAAATTTATTCCTGTAAAAAATTTCACCTTGTATATTTTTATATTTTAGATTAATATTTAATTCAATTGTTTTAACTAATTTAAAAAGACATACTAAAATAACCAGGCACCCTAATGTCAAATTAGAGCTGTTTTAAATTAAAATTTCTTTAGTGAATACGCATGTAAAAGTCTCGACGTTAATCATTGAAGTATCGTATCTAATCTATGATTGAAATAACATTCATTTCCAATTAAACTGCAAGCGTTAAATAAAATAGTAAGTAGTGAATTAAAAACTTACAGGCCTGCCCGGTGGTCCTTGTATACCAGGAACTCCATCTTGTCCAGGTGGTCCCATAGATCCTAGTGATCCAGGCGGTCCTCTTGGTCCAATGTCTCCGTCACGTCCATCAAAACCTCTGTCACCCTTATCTCCTTTTAGACCAGGTAAGCAGTCTATACATGTGCCACCTTTATCTCCCTTATCTCCAGGAAATCCGCTACTTCCATGCATGCCAGGTCGACCAGCATTGCCCTTTTCACCTGCTGGACCTGGTAATCCAGGGGCGCCGGGAATACCATTAATGGAATCGCCTGGAATACCAATGGGGCCTTGAAAACCTTTTTCACCCTTGGAGCCCTTTCCGCCGTCTCGTCCTGAATATCCATCGTCTCCTTTTGGTCCCTGTAAATTTAATGCAATATTTAAATTTTTGTCATTTTGTGACCTTTTTACGTGTTACTCGAGAACGTAATATCTAGACTGTACTAGTATCAAAAGATTAACGTTTATCAAAAATATTTGAAATTATAAAAAGCTATCTGAGTGATAGAATTCAATACACCAAAATCGACGATATAATTAGCGATGCTGGTCGTGTTAACTATGGCGTACCTCAGGGTACAGTGTTGGGTCCGGTTCTTTTCATCCTGTACATCAATGGGCTGCTGAGGATGGAGGGTGCTGGACGGGTACTGTCCTTCGCGGACGATACTGTCGTATTATTTACAGGTAAAACTTGGGATGATGTCATAAGACAGGCTGAACGAGAGTTTGATAAAATAAAAAAGTGGTTTGACTATAACTTGCTTACAGTAAATTTCGATAAAACCAAATGTATGTTGTTTTCTAGTCAGGAGCAAACCACAAAAAACATCCAAGGTATACTAGTCGATAACTTTTTAATACCCACCACAAAATCCATCAAATATTTAGGCATAATAATAGATTGTAACCTTCGTTGGGAATTGCATGTTAAGTATATTGTTCAGAAACTGAGAGGAATCTTGCCAAAATTCAAATATTTGAAAGATTTCATGTCTGCAAATCAACTGAAAATTCTGTACTGTGCATTAGTTCAAAGTCATTTGATTTATGGAATTATTGGCTGGGGCGGAGTCCTAAACACACACCTCAAAAACTCAGAGATCATACAAAAATGGTTTCTGAAAATCATTTTTGGCAAGAACAGGCTCTTCCCAACTGACTCACTATATCGTTTAAGTGGTGTGATGGATATCCGACAGCTTTTCTGTTACAGAATGGCTTTGAGGTCATTTAAAAACCCACACGAATGTCTAATTGTGAATGACAGACATTATACTTTAAGAACTATTAACAAAGTTGCAGTACCAAAATATCATAAGGCCTGTGGACAGAGAAGCTTTCTGTACCTCTCACTAAGATTTTTTAATATAGCCCCAAGTGCAATAAAATCTTGTGGAAGTTTAATAAGCTTCAAGAAAAAAATGTCAGAATGGACTTTAAAAGTGTGTTCTCGAGAAGCAATTGACAGTTTTGTGAATCAAAATCAAAGTAGATATTAGAAATTAGAAATTAATGAAAAGTGGAGCACAAAAACTGCATTGAAGTGAAGGAAAAAATACTGCCATACAAATACGTACATTTTTTGTGCATATTTCGGCAGAAGTCAAGAACGTTTATTTTACATCTTTAAGTAGTATTTATTGCTTACTTGTACATAACAAATTTTGTATTAAATAAACGTCTAAATTATTATTAATTATTATTAGTATCAAAAGATTAACGTTTATCATTTTTCAATAATTTTTCCACCTATTTTACATTATTTTATAAAGTATAGTGTTCAAACCTTTTTGAAAATACAAAAAATGCACTGATATTGGTTAGATCTCTGGATTCACCGGATCAAGTCCTTATTTATACTACAAACTACAAGTAACTAACTATTTAGGCCCAATTGTATAGGTTCGGTTTAACTAGAACGCTGGGTTAAAACTAGAGTTTATTCAAAAAAGCTTTTGTATAGGTTACGTTGACGATCAAACTACAGTTTAACTATCAACTGGTGGAGGAGGCACCAGTTAAACTTCAACTGATGGTTAAATGCATGCAAAATGTCAATTTAACTGAAACCGACATAACCACAAAAAATCCGAAAATCAAAATAACTATCAAGGTTGGGATTGTAAAATTGTGTAGAGAAAATGAATATTTTTGACTTATTTGAGGATTTGTTGTCAGATGATGATGAGGACTTAAATAATATTATTAACATTATTGAAAATCCAAGGTGGCCCCGAATATTCAGACCGCGAATAACCAATATGGATCGGTGGAGAGATAAAGAATTTAGCCAACGTTTTAGAATATCAGAACGATCTGTCGAGACTATACTTCCACAAATCGAAGGAAGATTACAAAGAAACACGGAGCAGTAAGTAGATGATTGTTGTGCAGGTGCTTTATATTATAGAGGGGAACTACCCCCTCCCCCCCAGAAATGTACTTATGATTCTATCACCATTTTATATTTTTTAACAAGCCCAATGAGCAATTTAATTTCTTCTGTATTAAAGTTCATAGAACGCTTGTTCTCTATTATAGCCTCCATTTATTATGGTGATAGGCTGGCTGATACTACATATACTATTTCAAAATTTTAACAATAATACAACAAATCAAACTAATGAACATTTGAAAATTAAGTAAGGTTAACTTTTTTGTTTACAAAATATACAAACCTAGGTTTGCCACACGTTTAGCATTTCTCTTTCTCTGGACTCCTAGACAAGAGAGATGGGAATACAGACTGGAGATTCTGAACTACTTTTTAATTCATTTCCATTATAATGATAATAAAGAAATAAGTATTGACTTTTCAACTCGCCAGAAGTTAGCCGTAGATATAAATAACCAAAAGGTATACAATCGGTATTTTAATGGTTTGGTTTAAACTTGCTGTTAAACCTAAAGTTAAACTAAAGGTTAAACCTAAGTTTTACCGACACCTATACAATAATTGGGCCTGAGTCATACAGCTAAAACCTCATTGAATCAGGTATCTTTACATTGTTAGTTTTAATTATGATGATCCTATGTTGATGTTATTAAAATAATAATTATATGTCTAATATGTACTTACAATAATTGAAAGTCCTTTTTCACCAGTGTATCCTCGTGGTCCTTGAGGACCTGGCGCTCCTGGAAAACCACGTTGTCCCTCGGGTCCTGGGAAACCGATAGTCCCAGCTTCTCCCTTTTGCCCTTTATCTCCAGGGGGTCCTTCTGGCCCTGGTCTTCCTGGTACACCTAGGCCTCCAACTGGTCCTTGAGGACCTCTCCTGCCGGGTTCACCAGGGAATGCATCTACACCTAATATATGAAAATATACGGATTAGACTTCTTTCCGGAAACGAGAAAGATTATTCTGTTCGGAAATGCTTTTACCAATATTGAGGCTGTGTGTTTTTATTCGTATTTTACTCGGAGTAGGATTAAATATATAGTTGACAATCAAGTATTATCAAAAAAGTTACGTTGCCAGACTTCTATTGCCTTTATTTTGTTAACTACGTGCTTATTGAAGTTTGAGCTGTTTGTTTTGGACAAGGCGAGGCTTCCAAATATTAGGGATATCTAAACGTGGTTTACAAAGTATACGGGTAACTATGTTTATTCATAAAAGCTGTTTCTTTGAATTTGCGTTTTCGTCAGTGCTGTTCCGTATCCAAAACCTTGGCTTCCACTGTATAAATATGAAGTTGGTTGGTACATACATGTTCACGATTTGTCGTTACGGTGTTATTAAAATCTTTTATTGAATCGGGTATCAGAGAATGTTTCTGATTTTTTCTTTTAAAGTTTTTAAATCACTTATTACAAATTACTTGAAAATTGCAAACAAACAAAACAGTTACTAAATTTAGGAAAATTTAGGCGTGGTTTAAAAGTGTTACTTTGAACCATTTACATTAAAAACGAACCAAAAAACTCTGAAGGATCTGACTCTATTTGATTATTAAGTGTATGGCAAAGTCCTATTTTTGCGGAAAATGAAAATTAACTACTAAAAAATCGTTCGACGTTCTAGAAGAAATTGAAAGTAGTTCAGCGACAAAACATATCTATATACCTATGGTAATATCTAATATCATTTAAATCGACAAACTCTAATAACATATAGTAATTATTTCTTAAATAAGGAAGTAAGGCAATACCTTTAGGACCCGCAGGTCCTGGGTATCCTCTTGGTCCTGCTGGGCCTGGTGGGCCAGGCGTGCCTTTACCACCACCTGGTGGACCAGGTGGACCTTGCAATCCTGTCAATCCAGCTGGACCGTCGCGACCTGGTTCTCCTTTTGGACCATGACGTCCAGCTAAACCTGGAAGACCTTCTAAACCTCTATCTCCTTTTTGCCCTGGTGGCCCCGGAGGTCCAGCGAAACCGTCGCGACCCTAAAGTAATAAAAATTTATATAGTTAATAGAGAATGTCATATTGTCAAATGCTGCGCTTTTCAGAAATGTTAGAAATTCTTCATACAATGCATATAAAGGTATGTTTTTACAATTGAGTTATTGCTCTAATTACACATGTTTTTATTTTTAAAATATTTTTATTTATTTAGTAAGAGTTGTAAATATCTTACCCGAGGACCTGGCGATCCTGGTAATCCTTTTTCCCCCTTTATACCGATTGATCCAGGAATACCATAATCTCCCTCTGGTCCCGGTTCTCCCTTTAATCCTTGCATTCCAAAATCTCCTCGATCTCCTTTCAAGCCCTGATCTCCTTTTGCTCCGATCTGCACTGTGCCATTTGTAACAAAGTTACTTATTCCAGAATCGCCTCGTTCTCCCTGAGGACCTATTTCTCCCTTTTGACCCTTTTCGCCGAAGTAGCCCACCCCCATTAAGCCTTTTTGGCCCTTAAGGCCTGGTGGTCCCCTAGGCCCCTAAAATAAATTGACATTAAATAAAATGGTGAAGAAATACAAATTATCCATCAATATTATTTCATAGAAAAGTTTCATAATACCTATTATTCATTATTCCAAAGTTATTTACAAAGGTGTTAAAATCTATTATGATCACGATACACCTATAAAGTCCGCATCACCGATTTTGAGCTGCCGAAATAATGTGGGCAAAAAATATACATTGTGGTCAAATGTCAATATAATATTAATTACAAATAATTTATTCGCGTTTATTTATTTCACTAAGGTACATAATATACTTCCTGCCAGTAACATATTATGCTGTTTATATTTTTTCACATATACAATAATACCAATCGTTTAAAGTAAATCACGAAGCGATAGACCTAATATTTAAAGAAATCTTGATAAAACCGATAATTTTGTTAAATCTGCCAACAGCTATATTCACGGTATCGGGCTTGTCCATATCGTGCGCTAAGTTCTCCCGGTTACTATTCTGTCTCTTTTTATCACATATAATATTAAATAATATGTCACGTTGATCATTGATACGAACACCACAAAAAATCTTGACTCGCCTAACGAGGACATTAAATCTCGAAATATCAAATTATTTCAAAAACTATTAGAGATAGGGATAGGACGTTCTTCACGAAAGTTAAAGTTAATGACGAGCTATAAGATGACGGAAAATATATAGGGTGTTCCATTTAATAAAAGTGATATTTTTTAATTAGAAGTTTTCTGACTTTGGTCCTAGAAAGTAAACACCCTGAAATGAGACGTCAAATATTTCATAGTGAATATGTATTTTTAATTTTATTTAGTAAGTATAAAAATTATGAATCGCTTGGTGTCAAAATTTACGTAGCATTTTCACAATAACGAGATGCTTGCAAATGCAAAATTTTCATTATAAGTCGAAATATCTTAAAAACTATAACTTTATCGTATATTAAACCATTAATTCAAATGTATGAAATAACACGTATAGAATTAATAAATGTATTCAAATATAGGGTGTCCGATTTAAAAAAATTTAACTTTATGACACCCTACTTTTTGGGCGCACCCTGTATAATACAAAATATTTTTAAAATGTGCCAGATATCCAACCATACGTTTATACAAAAGCTCATTATCCACAAATTTTATCTTCAAGGCCTAAATTTAATCCGCGCAATCGTTGACTCACCCGGTACATATTGCATTATATGGTGTATAATATTGTTGTCTGGTGCAGGTATCTTATTGACGTGTTTCTAGGAGCTGACAGTACAAATCTCTTATGGGCTTTAAACTGCTCCAATGTTTGAAAAGTCTCGTTGCTTGAATCCCCATAAATTTAAAAGGGCTGGACCGGACCATCTGACGTCACAATGCGAGAGAGGTTTATGCGCGTCAGCGTACCGTGTATAAGCGTATCGTGATTATAATATTAGTTTCTTATATATTAAATAAAAGTTACCACTTGAAAATAAACGACACCATTACTATTATGAAAATATTTAGGGATACAACAAATGTACAGGGTTATCCAACCAAGACTAGACAAGGCGATTTTTTGACTTTTCCTGTACTTTTATAAAAAACTGAAATAGCCATCTTAAGTCATTTCCTCCCGCGAGTTCAAATATCTTCAGCAAAAAACAATTGAACATCAAACAAAAGTACTAGGGGTCACTTTGATATTTTTTTAAATGGGATGCCGTATTTTTAATGAGCTTATCCGATTTCTCATATAAATTTTGATCTAAAATGTTGGATTTTTAATTCAAAAACGCCTTTTTTCTTCAGTTTTAAATTCGGAAAATGTTCGTCTACCGTACGATTAATACCTGATAGATGGATACCCGTTTCACCTGTTCACCCTTTAACCTGCTTTAAAGCGTCCGTCAGTTAGACAAAATAATCAAGTGTCAAATTTCTATATATTTTTCACGAATTAATTACAAATAATGAAATATTCTTTAGAAGAACGGCTAAGTGTAATAAAATTATATTACAAAAGTGGAGAGAATGCTCGACAAAAACAAAGAACGTGAAAAATATATAGAAATTTGACACTTGATTATTTTGTCTAACTGACGGACGCTTTAAAGCAGGTTAAAGGGTGAACAGGTGAAACGGGTATCCATCTATCAGGAATTAATCGTACGGTAGACGAACATTTTCCGAATTTAAAACTGAAGAAAAAAGGCGTTTTTGAAATAAAAATCCAACATTTTAGATCAAAATTTATATGAGAAATCGGATAAGCTCATTAAAAATACGGCATCCCATTAAAAAAAATATCAAAGTGACCCCTAGTACTTTTGTTTGATGTTCAATTATTTTTTGCTGAAGATATTCGAATTCGCGGGAGAAAATGACTTAAGATGGCTATTTCAGTTTTTTTTATAAAAGTACAGGAAAAGTAAAAAAATCGCCTTGTCTAGTCTTGGTTGGATAACCCTGTACACTTACTAGTTTTTGAAAGACAGGATGTCCAATGGCAAACTATTATTTGTATTCTGTTTCACAATAATTCGTATTTTCTTTCTGGAATTTTTATCATCTTGTCTCAGATAACTCGTAAAAATATAGTTCATGGGTTGGGAAATTAAATAATGCTTGAAATATTAGTTTAACGATAATAGAATAAGTTAAATATTTTTTCCGTACTAGATTTTTATAAAAAAAATCCTTAGTAACAATAAGGAATGACGCATATACTAAGTAAGCTTTTGAGCGATGATCTCTCCTTAAATGAGATAATTGAGATTTATGGTTAAGACGATTTTTTTTTAATATGGCCAAAACGAAAATACAACTGTCCTTCCTTGTTCAAAAAGTCGAGAATTCATATAAAAGCCCAAGCTATTATTTATATAAATAAACTAATTTAGTTTTCAATAAAAAGGACACTTAGAGTACAAAATAAAAGAAATAACCCGATAATTTTCTCCAAAAAGAGCCTTCTTGTCCACTTCCGCACCTGTCCTACGTAGCAACTGCTAAATTGGATACAATTTAATTGTTTGATTAAAATACAATTATAATAAAAACAATATATCATAGATTTGGTTATTCTTTCTACTAAAATATTTAATGACTGTCCTACGTAGCAACTGCTAAATTGGATACAATTTAATTGTTTGATTAAAATACAATTATAATAAAAACAATATATCATAGATTTGGTTATTCTTTCTACTAAAATATTTAATGACATAACCGAGATAACCCGCAATAGTCTTTGCACTATTAGCTTTCTAGGACTGTCACCTCGGAAAAATGTCCATTCCGCACCTACGAAATCCCCACATTAAGACAGCGTCAGTTTGGTATCAGTGCGTTTTTATCATTTCTGGTTTTGTTATAGTGTTGTGCGCCGCTTAAAGATATTGGTAAGTACCCGTTTTTTGATATATATTGGCAAAACAGTTAATTAAAAAAAGAAAGTAAAAAATGCTCACTTTCTTGTTTGTCCTCTCTGCACCGCAGTTTCCGTTTACGTTACGTATTTCTTTTAGAAAAATAGATTATGGTATGGTGCATTTTTAGGTCGGCAAAACATAACCTAAGAATAATTCGAATCAGCGTTGCCAGAATTTGTGAATAAATTAAAAAGTCAAAAAATTTCCATTCGGCACCGTCCGTTCCGTGCCTGTTTTACGTTGGTGCGGATTGGAAGTTAGGTGCGGATTTGACATAAATAAGTATTTATCGGTGTTGGTTAATGGTAATGTTGTCTCTTCTTAGTACTTATTTGAAATTTACATTTTGGTTTTTAATAAATAGTTCTTTACCTTTTTATATTGATTTAATCGAATTTAATCATATACGATGTCCAATCCACACCTTAAGTGTCAAGTCCGCACCTTTTGTAAAAACGGTTAAAAAAAAAAGTTGAGGCACCCAATTAATATTTTTAGTCTATTTTTTATAAAGACTAGAAACGTTCTTAAATTTTTTAGAAATATTCTAGGGGCATTTACCGATGAAAAATATATCCCAAAATATTATTTTTATATTTGGGTCAATAAATTTTCATCTTAGTTTTTTTCAAGATTTTATTCACACAAGATATATTTTTTGAAGATCTAGTCTCCGATTTAAGAGAAGTGAACGCTCTCTCGCGAGAAGGGACAATTCACATCATATGCTCACATCGTATGGAAATGAATAGTAATTTTAAGTTTCAAGAATACAGTTTAAACATTTTTAAGAGAAAAAGTTATCACTTTTCTTGAAATGATTATTCGCCTATTTTGAGAATAGACGTCCTGTTGTAATTTAAGTTTTGTTAATATATAATGCATATTTATTCTTACTTTTTAGCATAAAAAATTGCCTTGGTTTTTAAGGTGCGGAATGGACAAAATTATCGACCTTTTTGAGCAAAATAGCGTTTTGAGACCTTATTTTACAAAAAGTTGTTGATTTTATTCCCGAATATCTATCCTCACACCTTTGTTAAGTAAGGCAAATAACAAAAATATTAATATCTAAACTTTAAAAAATTAGAGTATAAAAACTGGTTTTGGCCATTTAAAAAAAAATCGTCTTAAATAGAATCGCAAGATGCATTGCACTGCTATGCATTGATGTTTTTCACCCAACGGCAAATTGTTCGTTTTTGAGTTTCTATTTATTACTCATAAGCTATTCGACTTGTTGCAAAAACAAAGAATAGAGTGTTTGAAATTCAGGTTTCTATATCGTTATCTCGGTTATGAGAGAATCACAATAATATTGTGGCTCAAATATACCTTTCAAATTTTTAGAATAACATTTGATTATTTAGATATAGGCGAAGAACAAAGAAAATGGCTTATTTATTTTTTAGTTGGCAGCATAGTTAGCAACATTTATTTAACAAGACACTTTTTGAAAGTTTTATTTTAACCAAAACCAAAATTCCAGTTTGTCGTTTGTGGTTCGATGTCAAAATTTACGATTTCTTATAGCTCTAATGCTAAGTATAGGAATATACCATTATTATCTCTCTCAAGATTGTAGTCAATAGCTTTATAAAAATTGTCATCAATTATGGAAATTAAATATTTTATCACAATTTGGCAACATCACCCAACACGCAGTGATGAATTTAAAATTTTAATTTATAATCTATAAGTTATTATTTTTGGGGCATCTTTGGTTATACCAATATCGGATTCAGAGTTTTGCTGAGGGGGCGAAATAAATTAAAACAAATTAAACTTTATTATAATATTTCAAAGTAACCGTCCAGACAAGAGCATGACGTACTTATAAAGAATAGGGAACTTGACAAAAATTTTAAATGGGGAAAAAATTCTATAAATCATAAGTACATATTGTCATTAAACATATGACAGCAAAAAAAACAACATATTTCGTCCCAAAAGACCGCTAGAAAGATTTAAAAATGCCCCAAAATTCAAATTATTCCAAGCTGGTAAAAACGCGCTGTTAGTAGTCGTGACGTCAAATGGTATCATTTGTCAGATTTGTGTATGACATCCACGAAATAGGTTATAGGTTTTCAATAAATTTGACGATTTGTCAGATTTGACATCCACGCGTCAAGCGACACGACCTTAAAACAAAAATACGATAACAATAACACACGGCAATCCAAATGCAAATTGGGTCGCTCGGCACCTGTCAGGAGTGTCAGGATGACTGATGACCAAAAATAATTCTACTGTCATACCATATGACGTCATCGGGCTTCGCGCGCTTTAGAGATCGTTTGAAATGCTTTCGACACGCGCGAAACTTTAAAGAATGTTTACCAAGTTATTTTTGATTTTTAAGGAGTAATAATTGGGGAATACTTTTTTTAGGCCTAACTAAATCATATTATTGAAAAAAAAAAATTTGAAAGTTCCCTATTCATTCCGTGATTATTGTGCAAGGAGAGCATTGGTCAAATTTTCCCATATTTCTTTTCCTGCTTTTATTATTTAATAAATCCAACCTTTTTAAGGTAAAACTAACTGTAGATACTTCAAAGATGGGTATTTGGCCGATTTTTGGAAAAACGAAGACAACGAAATATTGATCAAAAAACGAAATGGCGGAGGCGTCACTGGTATTTGCACTTAAACTTTATACCATAGTGGTAAAGTTTAGAAACACTGATTGTAGTATTTTGTTTTAAGTTTTTTAAGTTAAGACAATATAGATACAGTGTGTCCACGGATGGAGTTTGGAAGAGGAAAACCTTTTTTATTAGTAGGTATAGAAAAGTAATTCTTTATAAAAACGTCTGCTTGTGCTGAAACTACAATTTCGAATATCAGCTTTGCGCTTACTATACAGGGTTCTTCAAGAACAACATTTTTATTTTTTTGGATTTCGTTAAAAATAAATTTACGTAAAAAAACCTATCGTTGCTTTCTTACTTCTAATATTGTTATATATCTGGCCGTGTGACGATTTTGTTGTAAGAAAACCATTTTTTATTTGGCAACTTCTAAAGTATTTTTATTATTACATGTCATATTTCTTTAATTCATTCAATCATAAATTATAAACGGCGTTGTGGTCTAGTGGTCAGTGCAGCGGCCTCACAGATCGAAGGTCCCGGGTTCGGCAACGTCGATGTTAAATTTGGAATTTGGTTTAAGAGCTGCGCCGTCTTTCGGAAGAGACGTTAAACTGTGGGCCCCGTGTCATGGATGTTGGCACGTTAAAGAACCCTACCCTCGACAAAGAGGGATTCGGCAAAATTACCAGATAGTGTGTGACAAATTCCCTGGCGAACAGAAACTATTGTTTCTGACGGACCCTGTATATGAATGACATCTTCGATCTGGATACAGGGGGTAAAATAGGTAGTTTCGCGGACGATACTTTTCTGTTCATTAGAGGCAGATCATGGGCCGAGACGGAAGATATGGCAAAACAGGATTTTCTCAAGTTGAAAGATTGGTTTGACTTAAATACTCTTACCTTGAATGCTGATAAAACACATTTTATTACTTTTAGCTCATATACTTCAGGACTCCCTAACATTAATACATTAAAAATATCGGATAATGTTACAATTACTGCTACTAAGTCGGTAAAATATTTAGGGATTATAATCGACCGTCATTTAAGGTGGGACTTACAGGTAAAGAATGTGATAAACAAGCTGAGGTACTTGATATCCAGATTTAAATGTCTCAGGGAACACTTGAGACTGTCGGAATTAAAAACATTGTATTATGCACTTGTGCAATCTCACTTGACCTACGGTCTGTGTGGATGGGGAGGGGTAAATAATTTTAATATCAATAAGCTGAACGTAATACAAAAATGGATAATAAAGGTCATCTACAACAAAAACATAGGGCATTCAACTGAAAAACTATTTGGAGAGTCCGGACTTCTAAACATAAGGCAATTATATTGTCAAAAAATTGCCATTAGAATTTTTAAAGGAAAGGAAACACTAAAATATCCAACTCATCAACACAGAACTAGGAATATAGTAAACAAAAGATTCCAAATACATAAGTGTAACAAGGCGATAACAACTAAGAGTATAACCTCGCTGGCACCTAAGCTATATAATATTATCCCTGCCCACATTAGAACCGTTGAAAAGATCAAAATGTACAAAAAATTACTAAATGAATGGATTTATAGGTCAATTTTTGAAATTGAAAATTTGTTTAAATAAATATATTTTTAGTTGTTTATGAAGTGTAAAAATTTTGATAGACTGTAAATATTGTAGTGCGATAAATAAAACAGGCACTGGTCAATAAAAAATGGTTGATATGTAAATCAAGTTTAATAAGTGCCTAAGTGTAACTAAGACTGTATTTTCCCGGATGTGTCTTGTGAAACTAAATTGTGACATTACCCGATTATGACCAAAAAACCTGGAAAATTACTTTTTTTTTACTCACAACAAGTGGAAAATGCCACTTCAAATGTGATCTGTTTATTTTCATTCTCATATTTTCTTTATTCTATGTTGTAAATTTGTTATAATTTGTAATACTTTGAAAATAAACATATTATTATTATTATTATTATTATTATTAGTACTCGCAAATTTAATAGTTGAAATTGTACACATTCGTTTAATAAATCATGGAATTAAAAAAAAAAAACAAAAAATAACTTGTAATGGCATTTCGGTTTTAGCCTAAATTAATATTCTTTTTAAGAAAGTGTTTTTATAATTTGATTTTTCTCAAAAATCGGCTCCGAACTTTCGTAATTCAACCACACTTCTAGCTCTCATAATATCCGAATTCCTAACGAATTTCTAATATAGGAATATCAATTCCAGACACATTGTATATTTAATATAATTAAAGTTATTTACCGTTATACCAGGTTCACCTTGAATACCGGGCAATCCAGAAGGGCCTTGAGGACCGGGGTTACCTTGTGGTCCAGTCACACCATCTCTACCTGCTTCTCCTTTTTGACCCTTTAAGTTAATTTCACAATGAGCCGCTTCTCCTCTTTCCCCTTTTATACCCATTGGTCCGGGAAAACCTTGAGGGCCAGATTCACCTGGATGACCGGGAAGACCAGGATATCCCTGAAAAATGTTCAAAATTTTAATAGACATTTCTGAAAAGTAAAAAAGATTTAAACAGAAAATGTCGAATACAATATTTTAAAATATTTACGATTTATTCGCGGAGATTTCCCTAAGCGAATAACAAATTCCAGTTTGAAGATTTGAAAGATTCTAAGCAGATCTCCCTTTCTCTGACAAAATGCAATATACACAATATAGGCAATAATTCGTTTATTAGACATGGGCGGTAGACAAGGGCGGATTATATGCACTTAAATTCAGGAAAAAATATGCCCATATACAGGGTTAGGAAAAATTACCAGAACGGTCGATTATTTCAAAATATACAGGGGTTATCAAAACACGTCTTATATAAAAAATGTAGGGCTGTTAAAAATCTACCTGTCGGTGATAAATTGAAATATACAGGGTCGCCCACAAAGTTGTGGAGAACGATAGTTATATTTTTTTAAATGGAATACCCTGTATATTTTTACTTATTTTGATTGTCAACTCAATTTTAAACATTTTTTATTAACCATGCGTTATACCTAAATTCATTACTTTCCTACATAAATTGATCAGCTACAAAACACAAAATAAATTTCAAGAAACAATTTATTAAGTTAACTTTAAACAAAAACGTATAACAAATCATGGCAAAACGGCTCTATTTTTTAATAAGTGTTGAAAATGACCCCCATTTACTAACTGACAATGATACAAATTATCGCAAAAATGTCTTTGGGTGTTTAAAACCATTTCCCTTGTTATTCTCGCACTTTCATTGACAATTTTCATTCTTAATTCTTCTAAATTATTGGATTTATTTTGATAAACTATGTTTTTCAGGTGACCCCAATAAAAAAATCTAATGGCGAAAGATCGGGGGACCGTGAAGGCCATTCGATAGGCCCTCTTCTTCCTATCCATCGATTTGGGAACGTGACATCCAACAATTCTCTAACTTCGCGAGTAAAATTCGGAGGAGCTCCATCTTGCTGATACCAGGTTAAGTTAATATCAGCATTTAAATTGTTTATAGCTGGAACTATTTCTTGCCGAAGAAGCCGGAGATATCGATCACCGTTCAAATTTCCCTCGATAAAAAAGGGTCCAATTACATGTCCCGCAAACAATCCAGCCCAGACATTAACTTTTCTTGGGAACTGTGTATGCAGCTCTACATACCAGTTAGGGTTATTTCGCGCCCAGTAACGGTAATTTTGCCTATTCACCATTCCGTGTAGTGTTAAAGTCGCTTCATCCGAAAACACAATATTGTTTGAAAAATTCGGGTCTTCTTCCATATTTCTAGTCATTATTTCGCAAAATTCTAGCCTTCGATCACAGTCAACGTCAAAAAGTTCTTGTACAACATTAATTTTGTATGGATGCATTTTCTTAGTACGAAGAACGGTTCGTACAGATTTTTGATCAATTTCATGATCCAAAGCAAGCTGATTGGTGGATTGTTTGGGATTTTCTTCTATCGCAAGCAGAATCTCCAGCTTTTTTTCCTCGGAGGTAGCAGTCGTAGGTCTTCCAGATGTTGGGCGGTTTTTTACAGTACCAGTCATTCTGTAACGCTCAATAGTTCGAAAAACTGCATTTTTTTTAATGTGCCTGTCTGGATGCAAATTATTGTAAATATTACATACCTCCTGATTATGATCTCTGTTTATCGCTAAACCCCCTTAAAATTAAAATATCAATTCTCTCTGTTTCAGTAAGTAAAAATGCCATGCTATTTTCTTTTTTGTCTGTTTCTGTCAGAATTTGAGTTTCAGATGTCAAACTATAAATTATTTATTAGTAACCATGGTCGTGCCTTACTTGTTGTTCACTATGTTCGAAAATCGCATCGTTATACGTTATTATTTGAAACGCCGATTTCTAGGAAAGTAATAAATTTAGGTATAACACATGGTTATTAAAAAAATGTTTAAAATTGAGTCGATAATCAAAATAAGTAAAAATATACAGGGTGTTCTATTTAAAAAAATATAACTATCATTCTCCACAACTTTGTGGGCGACCCTGTATATTTCAATTTATCACCGATATGTAGATTTTTAACAGCCCTACATTTTTTATATAAGACGTTTTTTGATAAACCCTGCATATTTTGAAATAATCGACCGTTCTGGTAATTTTTCCTAACCGTGTATAATATGCCTTGTTTGCCTTTAAAATATGCAGGTATTTGCATTTTTTTACCAAACACGCATACTGGTATCTAATATTTCTTAATTTATTATAGTAAAATAACGTAAAGAAACACAATGGGTTCTAAAAATTATGTTCATTTTTAAAAAAATGCAAAACCAACCAAAAAAAATAAAGGTAAACAATTTTTTAACCTAAATTTACTAAATATTTTTTTAAATTTTAAACTAAAAAGGATTGTCTTCTATTAGTTAAAATATGTTTATACAAAGAGAAGCTTCTTTCAACATCTACTAATGTAATCGGACAATACTGCAACATAGATATAGCAAAATGTAAGGCCAAGATACAACTTCGTTGTATGGTTTACCCTCATAAATGCTTTTTACTGCAGTTAAGTATTTAAATCCTTTATTCTTTTTTACAGTTACGTCCAATTTGTTCCTTATTTGACCTCCTATTTTACCGGGAATGTTGTTACATTTAGCGGAAAACGTTTCAACAATACTATTTCAGTCTCTTAAACTTAACAGTTTGTTAACTCCACTTTAAGCATGGACTATTTCTACAAATTATTATTGTTCAGTTGAATTTATCCTTGCAATAAACTTAAATTTATAAAAAAATGCAATCAATCCATGCTTATCGATCAATTCTTGTAAATATTGTACATTTTATAAATAATATAGGAGCTAATATTAAACTTACATCTGTTCCGTTACAACCATCAATACCTGGTGCTCCTGGAGAACCCTCAGGACCTGGTAGGCCTGGAACACCATTGACTCCAGGGAATCCAGGCAATCCTGTCTTTCCTCTATCACCTTTTGGACCTCGCGGACCTGATGGGCCGCTCTCGCCTCTGTCGCCTTTTTCTCCAGGAATACCTTCATCACCTGGAAAACCTCGTACACCTTTTTCCCCGTTATGACCGGGAAGGCCAGGATAACCCTAGAATTTTAACATTTAATTAAAATATATTGATAAATTGTTTTGGAAGAATAGGTTTTTGGTACAAACTGGTGACAAATTTGTTTTTATAGCTAGGCTGTAAGAATCAGACAGATGGCGCACTATGGGACGGGGAATAATTTAAATAATTTAAGAAAATTTAAAGAATTTATAGCTGTTTAGTAGATCACTTATCAGTGCGTAATTTTACAGTATTTGATAATTGTGAACTTAACTCGAATGAGGAACGAGCGTTGACATTCTTATAAGTCTAACATGTAGGTGACTGAAAAATAATGTATAACTATCTATTTTTTCTTAATGATTTGTTTTGTTAAATTAAGCCAAGTTTGTTACGGTATATTACGGACATATATTATTTGTTCATTCCAGTATTTACCAGACGTTGCACACATTCTACTAATTTATTTTTCACCAGTTTTTGGTACACCCTAAAGTTGCCCCAGTGTGCATGCACTATCCAATTTTTTACATTTTAATACAAATTGCAAAAAGCATACCCTGTTTCCTTTTTCGGCAAAACACTTCGGAATACATTTTTCAGTGCCATTTCTTCCAGGACCTAGTGCGCTACTAGGAGCGTCAAAAATATCATAGTTGCTGCCAGGTGGTCTTCGACTTTCGTAGGGACTGCTAGGGTAGGCTCCATAGGAACTATAATTAGAAATGTTGAATTTTAAAATCTTATCAGGTAATGACGTTGGTCTCTACATAATAAAATAGTGTGTTTCTTATTTCCGTCAATATATCTGTTGAAAGCTTAAAAACTGCTTGACGGGCACACACTTTTGTTTGCATATAGGTATAAAGTACTATAACTTAAAAACTATAGCTAGAATGTTTTTGAAATGTATTTTTACATTTTACAATTAATTCCAAACATTTTTTATAAATCATGCCAATTAACACGTGAATGCTGGTGGTATGCACCATTGATATGTTTCTCGACTTAACAACGTTCCAAACTCAAATCACAATCTTTAAGGCATTGCTATTTAATTCAGACGACTGGATATACTTACCAGTTGAAACGTTGTGATATGAGAAACTAAAGGCAATGGAAGTCCAAAATACATCTATTACTCAAGATACATCATTGTCTACAACCTTCAAACAAACATTGCTATTTAAGTTTGAGACGTCAAAAAATGTCAGTAAATGTTAATAAAATTTGAATTTTGGTGTAGGTACCTACCGATGATATTACATTCGAAACGCGCCTCGTTAAAGATGAACGCATAGAAATGTTGATGATGACAACGGCATTATTTTAAAATAATCATACCGAAAACAACACTTGCATTGTTCCAGGGTGCAAATCAAATTACCATAGCTCCTTAAAATAAGGTAAAAAACTTTATCAACCTTAAAATTGCCGGCAAGTTATGATTTATAGAAAAAAAAATGATTAAAAGCAATTTCCAGAGACAACTGGACACCATTAAAATAGTATGTAGTTTACTCATAGACAATTTACCTTTAGATAAGCAAACAATAATCACGAAAGTGGCAGATTTATGCGCATGTAAACAAAGCTAGACACTATTAGACATGCGCACTGCAACATTATCGTTTGACGAATGGGAAAATAGACAGGCCCGGGCTCAACGGCGTATCCAGCTCATGCGTATGGGGGGGGTAATCGATCGGCTAGGATCAGGCACGTAGCTAGGATTCGTCATTGGGGGGGGGGGATTGCACCGACGGCGCAAAAAAGAAGCGCCGCAGGCGAAATTTTTTTGGGTGCGCCCTTTTTTGAATCATGGTGCTTGGTTTCCAAGTGGGAAAAATAAAAAACACAACACAAAATCCTTAAGAAAAGCAGAAAAGCACAAAAACAAACCCGGTACCTAATAATTGAGGTGAAGAAAATGTAATAGTGTAGGAAATGTTTAATGTGTTGCCTATGTTGCCGAAATCAGAGCTCGAGTTTCGGGGGGGCGGGGCCCCTGTAATAGCAACTTTAAGGAGTAAGGACAAAAATTAAACAACGCTTAAGTAATCTTGTAGGGGGGGGGGGGGGGGTAATTACCTCCCTCCCCCCGTTGTATACGCTGGTGCCCGGGCTTTAAAATTTAAATTCTTGCCAAAAAATTGGAATTTCTTTTCAACTTTTGATCAAGTTAGGAAAAAAGGCAGTGATTCTGGCATTTTTAGTAATAGCAAACCTGTCAGTTTTTAAGGATAGAAAATTGTTTTTAAGGTTTTCTTTCTAAAATTTGTTTAAAAATTATTCGTCGTCGTGTTTTTAGTTCGGAAAGAAAGAGAACAGGAACAAGTGAATTAAATTAGTCTTATAAAATGAAATATAAAAACAAACAAAACCAGCAAAATAACGAATCTACGGTGTTATCGCGTGCCTAACCTCAAGTCAAATATTAGTTGGTATATAACTTGTATTGATTTTTACAATTTGGTAAAAACTTGGGTACATTGTACGTGTGTAAAACATTTTTAAGCAAAATTTCTTGTTCAAGAATTTGAAAAGTATTTGCCCGAAAACTTGACCCGTGGAATACTGGCTTTATTAAAAGCTTAATGTCAGGGTGTACAGATTTTAACCAAAAAAATTAACCAACCAACAACTTTGACAGAATTAATTTTCTCACAATCAGACACAATTCACTAAACTACACAAAAACTACACTGAACCAAAAGTGAACATAAATACAAAGAAAAAGTTCATTAAATCAATGATTGATAGCATTGATTTTGAGCCGATGAACAACTACATCGATATAATGAAAACTCGTTCGTTTAATCTAGGAATCTATTATCATTGTATTAATGAATACTGTACATTGATTTTATGAATAATTTTATTGATACAATGTAAGTAGTTTTATAGCTTTAATGAATATTTTCGTTGTTCCGATGATTTTTTAGCATTAATTCAATGAATACAAAAAAATTATTTAAATGAACGCAATCATTGTTACAATGAACTTAAAACATTAATTTAATAATTACAGATTCATTGCGTCAACGAAAGCGTTCATTATTACAATGAACGAGTTCATTGTTACAATGAACTTAAACATTAATTCAATAATTACAGATTCATTGCGTCAACGAACGCGTTCATTATTATAATGTGCGCATTCATTGTTGCAATGAACTTATAACATTCATTCAATAATTCCAGATGTTGTCTCAATCCCATACCGATGCGATAAAGCGGTAGCGGTATTATAGGCGATACAAATTTTTGCGGAGGTATACTACAATGATGATCGTCGTACACCGCCACAAGAGTTTGGGTCGCCTATATACCGCTACCGCTCTATCGCGCCGATATGGGGAATATCTTTATTGTAATTAAATATTACAAATGCATAACGTTTATTTTTATAAGGGTTGGTGCATCATAGCAATATGGCATTAATCAGATCTCTTGTCTTTAAAATTATTTTAAAGTTTGGAAAAAAGGGAATGAATAAAACTTACATATTTAAAAGTAATTTCTAATTATGTTTATTTCTGTAATAAATACTCGCCTAAAATGTGAACTTTGGAATTGTTTGATGGCTTTAATTCAAAAAAGAAAGATTCAATGAAGGAATAAAACATAGTCGATTCCGTTGAAAATTCGAGATCAAATAAGTATATAATTTTAAAGCAAACGTCTAACGCTCTCAAAACATTTGTAAACTTATATCTAATATCATCAAAATTTATATATATTTCTTCAATAGAAAATATATCTCTCCCAACGCAGTAAATGGAGGGCTGGATTGAAAAGTTTGTTTTCTTTAAATGATTGATTCTATCCTCAATTTCCTGTAGATTATTCCCAACGAAAATAACCGATTCCTGGGAGTCTTTTATAGTAAATTTTGTAGTACTTTTCTTTCCGGTTATCAGGTCTTTTTGACAACTTTATTAGTCGGTACTAGATATCCGTGAAGAGCCCAAAATATCGCTGCATTACGGCTATCTGTAAAAAAATTATGCCATAATTAGATACCAAAGTATGTTAGTGTTAATTTTAATGAATCAAATAAATTTAAAAAAATTAAATCCTAAAAATGCTTACTTTCACTTATTGATGTGGTTCTGCCATTTAGTTTCTCCACCACCAATTGTTTGACATTATGATCTTTGATATGGTTGTCAGTCGTTAAAAAGCAAAGAATTTTTTCTTGTGTCTGCTCCCATTTGGTTAACAAACCGTCCTTGTTTTCGAAAGCAGCCTTAAAATCCATATCGATCTAAAAACAATTAGTTAGGAAAATAGAAGAAATAAAAGGAATAAATAATTTTACCAGTCGAAATCCAGAAGGCGTTTTATAAAAGGGCCATTTATCCATTATTTGGGCTGTGTCGTTGGACTTAATAAACTGTAGCCGAAATTGACAACATGCTTTCCATGTACTATCAAATTGCTCAGAAGTCAAGTTGTCAAATTTAAGTGCCCGAATGCAGCTTTCAGCATCTTCTTCTGGTTCTATGGACAATACAATAAATCAGAATGTGCTAAATTAAAAACGCAAGTAAATAATCTAGACTTGTTTTGTTCTTTTCTTTGTATTTTCCCTTCTGATACATGTTTCAATACCGCTGCCTTAAATGATGTAGTTAAATTATAAAACTTTGTGTATATTTTCCCCCTTTTACTACTTCTGTAATATTCCTGAAACAACATTAAGTTCATTATAAGCATGTGCCATCTATTAAACAAATATCAAAAATGTATATTAGATTTTAAAATGCCTATTACTCTTACCAATTTTTCTGATGGAAATCTTTCAAGAATTTGTCGTTCTATCTGATGACTAGCACCCAGCGTCATTTTAATTCCTCTATCTTCGAAATATATTGCAATTAGTGAAATTAGTGAGGATCTCTGTTCCTCGTGAAATTTATTAAATTTGTTGTAATACTCTATGAGTATCTTTCCTCTTGAGGTTTCATTTAAAATTGTGGCTAGTTCAATACCATCATTTAAGTTGTTAGGTCTTTCATACGGCGTCCGTGGTGGGGTACTCGCTCTGCTGAGTGATCCTGAAGATGCTGGGGATGGCGGACTTTTCAAATTCTGATTAAAACACAATGCTTCTGGGGTCTGTATTAGCGGTAATCCAATGGAATCGCGCCATTGTTCTAGATTATGCTCAAACAATATTAGGGTTCCCATATCAAACTTTTTTAACAAGCGCTCGTAAACGTAAACATTTTGAGCTAGAAAAATAATGTAGAATTAGCAATTTTATTATTCTTTTAGTTTTAAAAGTATAGTTACCGTAAGTAATTAAGGTTCCCTTATTTGGCGAACCGAACCCCACAAAAAATAGATGATTGCATTATAACTTTAAAATTGGTAAACTTTCTTTTGTGCCAGTTTATTTTTTAAATAAATTTTCAATATTTGCATGCTGTAAAATGTAAAAAACATTAGTATTGGTAGGTTAATTCAAAACCTTGGTTAAAAAAGCGGCACAAAAATACGCAGATTAAGATTTATATACTTATATCGTCGATTTGGCCCTGTTCGACAATTAGTAACAGTAGATTTTCTTACGTTATAAATAACGCTGGCGTAAAAAACTGTTAATTTAAAGAGTGCGTTCCAACATTTCTTTGAGAAATAAGGTAAGACCTTATTAAAATAAGGCATTCCCTTATTAGTGCCTGACGTAAAAAGTATCTTTCCAATAATTCCATAATACATATTTGCTTGCCGCAAATCACTCCTAAATGAACTGTTTGATTGTTCATATTATCGAGCGGCCTGTTGTTCACGTTATAAGTACCCAATATAAAAAATATTGTGTTCACAAGAGCGCGTTGTTCACATGTACGAGCGTGTACTGTATTACTTTTTTATATCAAAAAACGGGTAATTAGAAATAAAGATTGATGGGTCCAAGCGTTCTTAAAACTTTTTTTTTCTTTGGCATATATAGAATTTATGCGGGACTTCTGGCGGTCACTGTATAATTACTCAAAATTAATACTTTTTAGCTTTCCTTTTAAAAATTGTGAAATTTCTAGGGTCATTAAGTGCGCCAGAACCCAAAAAATATTTGTTTTGCTCTTACCTCTGAAATAATAACTACAAATCTACACATACACCAATAAACAAAAATCGCAACCGCCTAACTCAAGATCAGACTTGCATTTGTCTATTTATTTCCGGGCAGCAACCGTTTCTGCCACTGGGGTGGGGGTGCCGTTTAATGATATGTTCATTAGCGCGATGAAATCCGTACATCAATAATAGGAACAGATCGTTTTTGATGTTTTATTCTTTATATTAACGAAGTCATACATTAATTTAATGTAGCCTTGTTCATCCATATAATAACTATCGTTCGTTAATACCATGTACACTTATTAATCTATGATTTGTACATTAATATAAGGAATAGTGTTCATTAAAATTTAAGAAATAAAACGCTATACGAATTCCTTAATTTAATGAACATGTTCATCTTTTTTATGCACTTTTCATTATAACAACGACCATCTTATATTAATTTAAGAACATATAAATCATTATATAGATGAACATGGATTCCTAATATTAATGAATGCGGTTCTTAATCTATGAACGCCATTTATTACGTTCATGAAAAAGTTCATTGTTTTAATGAAATATTAGTTAATAATTGCCGTTCATTAATATTATGAACGGTTTTTTTTTCAGTGTAGAAATCCGTAAATATTAAACACCCACAATTCACGATAGCTAAGAAAACTACAAGGAATCCACAGAGAAACCTTACAACACAACAACAAAAATGGCGGCCGAGCCGGTTCTGGAAAGCAACTGGAGAGTATCTTGAGCATGTCGGTAAAGTAGGATAGGCCGATAACACGAGGTTTGTGCGCATGCACGAAGGTGTCTAGAAGGAAGGCAGCTGACCGGCGTGTCATGCGCTCGGACGTATTTTTTCACCCATAAAACGTATCTTTTGTTTGCGCAGGAGATAAGCTGTACGTATCTAAAGGTAAATTGTCTATGAGTTTACTGCATACATTTTGCTGAAAGTGGCCTAATATTATACTTAATTCGCGAAATCGATTATCGTTTATTAAATGTACCTATCAGACATTTCGACAATAACTTTAACCGTTATAAAAAAAGGTTAGTTTTTTCTTTTGGTCATTTTTTCTATTGTTTTTGGGCAACGTGTCCCATTTTTTTCCTGGCCGCCTTGCAATATTGGTAATAAAAAGCTTTTTTATCGAGTGATACTATCTGCATTCCTTTTAAAGTTTGCAAATCCTAATCAAAATCTTAATTTATTTCGAGATTTCTCTTTCTCGCATATTTTTGTCTCGTCTCACGAGATTCTCGGAGAAAACCGAACCACTCTCGTCTGGTTCTCGTCTTGTCTCGTCTCGCGAGAACTACCCAAGGCTTAATACTTACCCACTATATGATGAATATGTTTGACTTCCGGAGCTAGCACCTCCTCCTGCTACTGCAGCTCCTGGCCTTGAAGCGTCATATCTTGTTCTTGAAGCGTCATATGCACCAGATCTTGATGAATCGTAAGATCCGGACCTTGACGCATCATATGAACTATATCTTGTACTGTCGTAGGTTCCCCCAGACCCTCCTGATGAACCAGAAGCATAGTTGTTGGTCTGATAGCCGCCTGCTGCGCCTCTTGAAGCATAGTAGTCTAGATTTAGATAAAGATTGGTAACATAATGTCATGCGGGAAGCGTAAAAATAATTATTTGAATAGGTGCATTTAAAAAATTACCTGGGAACTGTTTTACAAAGTTTGTAAGTAACAAGTGAAAAGTTACAAGTCTGACAAAATATCTCGTTATTGGTGTTGGAAGAAGGTATTAATGTATAATGTATACAATAGTATACAGTATACATGCAATAACAAGTCAAGTTGTACACGGCTGACGACACCAAGAGTATATTTGTTAATAATATTAGAAATCTTAGCTTAATTTAAAATATTTTCAATTTTACTGTTACCAACAAGGTTTCGTGAAATATGCCTCAGGTATAGTTCACATCAGCGACAGTGCTGTAAGTTACACATTTCGGCTGTAAATCATGTAAATGTGATTCCTTTGACTTCTGTGTAAACAATTTAAAAATTGGTCTGCCTGATATTAAGTAATCACTATATATTATTTCTTCGAAATGCTCAAGTTTACAGATAGTTGTTTGCTTAGAGGGATATTACAGAAAATGCATATTTGCAACTTTGCAGACCTGCAAAAATGGCGGACTTGCAGGTGCAAAATGATTTGCAGAAAGTCGACATTTTACAAACTATTTGCAAATCCGCCATCTTTACCGCAATTAAAAGATTTTGCTGTGTCTGGTTTATTATAAAGAATAAAAACTAAGCAGCATTTTACAAGAACAATATTTTGATTAATTTTCCTTCGCCATTCTGTCAGCTTAGCAGATTCCCATGTCACATTAAAATTAAAAAAAAAAATTTTTTATAAGAATTACGTTACATTTTTTAGTTGATTTTGTCGCTCAGCGTTTTAAAATCTCGAACTTCTAGGTGGAATTTGTTTCAAATTACAAAGTTAAGTTAAGTATTAAATTGTAAATAAAAAACGCAGAGGATAAAAAAAAATATATTTTTCGAAGCCCTAAAAAATATCAAAAACTTCCTCGAGAGTCGTAGATAGTCGATGTCGTCTTTGACGATTCTGTATCACTCACCACAATAAAAATATCTACTCCTAATTACATTTCTTACTACATTTAATAATCTATCATTTCCAAAGTTATCTTTATTGATTCGAAAAGGTTTTGTCTGTTTCCTTCCGCCAAACCCATCCCCAGACGCGTTTCTCGCAGAAGGAAACAGGGCTTAAAGACAAATCACTTGTCAGGATCGATGATCATCGGGATTTATCTTTATTGTTTTAAAACTATCTTTAATGGTTTCACGAATTTGTACCTGTACATGGGACAAAAAATTCAGCCAGCCGCGTTACACAGTATATTATTAATCAAGTTTAATAAAATTCCCCTTTAATTAAAAAAATCCCCTTCTATAAAAAATCAGCATTTTTGAACGGACACCTTACCCAGTTCCCTTTAACTTTCAAAATGTCTTTATTCCAAACTAAATTTTACAGTTCATTACATGAAAAGTGACAACATAATATAGAAAATAATAACCATTAAAAAAAAATAAAAATAAAAAAAAATGGGAGTTAATCCAATTATTTAATTCATTAATAAAATCAATTTAAAAAAAAAATAGTATAAATAATTTAATTTAGTAAATATCTCTTTAATTGTTTTTTAAAAGTTGCCAATTTTTTAATTTTTCTTATATTTTTTGGAAGATTGTTATATTTTATTATTTTGTCATATAAAAGCGATTTTTTCCCAAATTACTTTTTACTGGCATAGTTTGATAATTTATACAATGTCTGGTGTTATGATCATGTAATGTCTTATTCTCCTGAAGTGTTGTGTGATTTTTTTTCTTTTCAAATGTGTGAAGTGAATTAGAATACAAATTTTAATTTATAAATGTTTTGAACGTGTAAATACCCTTTCGGTCTATATAGATTAACAGTTGGTTCTAAATGTGGTAATTTGTGTATACATTTAATAACTTTATTTTGCAATTTTTGTAATGGTTTTAAGTTTAATAAACAAGCAGATCCCCATTCAGAAGCTAAGTATTGTAATTTTGAATATATTAATGAAAAATATATATTTTTTAAGTATTTTAAAGGAATGAAATATCTAGCTCTGTACAAAACAGATACCAAAGGAGACGTCGAGTTGATAATATGCTGGATATGGCATTTCCAACTTAAATTTTCGTCTAAAACTAATCCTAAAAATTTTGTCGTTTTTGAATATTGAATATTTTCATTATTAAATGTTAAGGGGTTAATGAAGGAATTTATTTTTAGTTATAAACATAAAAGAAGATTAGTAACACGTCATTTATTACCATTTTTTCTAAAGGAATAGCTTTTATTAAACATTCTTTATGATTGTATTGGTGCTCGTATAAAGGCCGCCACAGACGTCGTTCTTTTTCGGAAGGAATGCACGACAGTCATCATAACGAATTAGAATAGGCATTGACGGCGGCTTTAGCACTTAAGGCGAATTGTACCAAGACGAAATGTTCCAAATTATTAACAGGATGATCACTAAAAAGAAATTCTCCGGAGGTGATTTGTGAGAATTGCGTTTGGAACCATTGGTTCGCCTTCTTAAGGATAGCGAAACATTAATCTAGAAATACTTAATTTAGTTAGAAATTTAATTAACGGATAAAATCAATTAAAAATTATTAATCGCATTGCTGTCAACTACTCGTATTAGTAAATATTTAGATGCCTTGCAATGACGATCAAAACCCGAACGACACTTAAAAATTTCGTCGTGCGTCGTGATTATTACGCACTGCAGCGCCGACTTCTATTATACACCTGTCGTTTTGCACGAACAGTTTTATGCATCCGGTAATCCTGCCAAAAAGAACGACTTCTATATATGTAACTAGGCCTTTATAGAAATGTCACTGTATCTGTATAGAACGCCTACCTCCCGGCGCCGAGTTGTATGTTTCTGTTTCAGATCCTTCAGCTTCTCTACTACCCGGAATGGGCCGGCCACCACTAGACTCCCAGTAGTTCCTTGCAGATCCAGAGTATTCTGATGAGGCGCTGTATGGCCTGCCGGCAGCATCGTAGCCACTGCTAGGCACGTTCAATGCTTCCCCTGCACTCCGTTGAGGTGATTGTGATGAGGAGGGGACTTCTCCAAATAGGTCTTGGTCGCCTCTTAAAAATATTGACGTATTACAATGTTATATTAGTATTTGAAAGGTTGATGTTAGTTAACAATAATGAACTATTATTGGATAATTTTAATAGTAACGTAATTGACTTCTTACGAAGAAAGAAGCAATTTTCTCCGAAAAAAATGTGAAGTTACTTTGGTCTGACAAATATAACAAAAATTTTTTTTTGTTTTAAAGCGATATATTATTATGACGCGTATCTTCGGCGCCGCCGTCGCGTCTTGTGAAATACTGATAGGCGCCTTTTCCAGCAGCTTTTACATGCCTACCCTATATGGCCTCTTTTATGCACGCTTTTTTTTGTTGTTTGTCACGCTGCGACAAAATTTTTATAAACTTTTGGATTAACTTTTGTTCAAGCGTTTCTTGTCGGGTGCCGCTGTTATAGAAATGCTAATGTTAAAGAAATTTAATGGTACAGAAGGAAAAAAGCAACGAAGTGAAAGTTTAAAAAAGTTTTCGAACAAGGAAGATTAATGGAAGGAATTTTTTTTTTATTTTATAGTTTTTTCGGAGTCAAAGTTGCATAATTAAGGCTGAATAATTTGTTAAAAAAAGTTTAAAAAAATCAGGTAACTTCCAGAGACATCCGAAAATAACCGAAAAAAAATCTATTTTGGTTTTTATTTTTTTTTACGACGAAATACTGATTATTTGGAAAAACCAAGAACACTTTCTTAAGCCATTTTTTTATGCTCATCAAGGAAATAATTTTATTTTTCAGATACGGCGTTTAGTTTTTTAGATACCCACATCAAATTCACTTAAATACGGACCTGAATTTTTAAAAATATTTTGTGTAGCGTTTCACCTCCCAAAACTGTCAGTAAATTGTGAGGGCACGTTCTTAAGGCAATTTTTATGCTACTCAAAAAAAAAATCGGCTATTTGTCTCCAATTTCTTCCAATGTAAGACTAAAAAAAGGCCGATATTTTCTTGAGAAGCATAAAAATTACCTATTTGTATAAATGTGAATAAACTATTTATGATTAATATTATATTGAAATTTGAACTGAGCACTACGACAACAATGTATATTATTTATGTTATATAATTTTTTTAAACATGGACCTGCATTTTTAATTTTGAGTAGCTTTTGACCTCCTAAAACTGCATCAAACTTTTCTCTAAATTGTAAGAGCTTTCACAACAGCTTCAGCACTTGTAGACTTTACTTATTTAAAGGCGACAGTGCACCCCCTCGTCTTTTACCAGTATCAGTCAAAAAACAAATTGCCAACCACTCACATTTTCGCAGTCAAATCGATATAACTTTCTGAAATCATCATATCTGCAATTTTTACGTACACTGTAGATTTTACGGACGTTCATATATTCAGCCATAATTGAAGACACAAATTAAGAGCAACGCACGTGTATGCTGCGGAGAACTAAAGTTTACTGCTACCAAGCAAATGATGCAGGGGTCGACCTACCATAAAAAGTTGAAAGCAGTTGCTACACTAGAAAAAGCAATTCCTTAATTTATTCATCATATTTTAAGCAAACGATAGGAATCGCTTCTATTTGTTAAGAAAAGGCATTGACTAGAAGCAATTCCTGCACTTTTAAGCAATTGCTGGACGCAAAAGCAATTACTTTAGTTTTTATTCATTGGCTTTCAAGAAATTACTTCGATTTTATAAGAAAAAGCAATCGCTACATTTTTATTCATAAGGCTCATTATGTCCAAAAATGTATGTTTGATGCAGTTTTAGGAGGTCAAAAGCTACTCAAAATTAAAATGCAGGTCCATGTTTAAAAAAATTATATAACATAAATAATACACATTGTTGTCGTAGTGCTCAGTTCAAATTTCAATATAATATTAATCATAAATAGTTTATGCACATTTATTTATCTCACTAAGGTACATAATATACTACTCCGCCCGTAAAATACGCTGTTTATAGGTATGTTTTCACGTATAAATAATACCAATAATCGTTTAAAGTAAATTCACGAAGCGATACACCTAATAGTACCTATATTTAGGGAAATCTTGATAAAACCAATGATTTTGTTAAATCTGGCAACCCAGCTATATTTGCAGTATCGGGCTTGTCCATATTGTGCGCTAAGTTCTCTCTGTTACTGTTCTGTCTTTTTTTTTTATCACATATAATATTTAATAATATTTGACGTTGACCGATTGATTCGAACACACCAATAAATCTTGAGTCGCCTGTCTGCCAGTGTCGAGGTAACACGATTTTATGTTTTATAGTGATTTATATCATGGACGATTTTTTTGATTTAAGACTGAAAACATCAAAGTGCGCACGCTTATGCTGCCACTGCTAAAACCTTACTGTTTTTGCATTTTACCGCCCTGTCCCTACAGACGTCGCGCGTCGTAGCTCAAAAACCGTGTGTAGTATTATACACGCATTGAGCCGGACTATTATATTGAGCCTAATAAATAAAAATTAAGCAATTTCTTAAAGCAATTACTTTTTAGTAAAAGCAATTGCTTGACTAGCAAATGCTATAAGTAAAAGCAATTGCTAGAGCTGGAAATGAATAAAATTTTGAAGCAATTGCTGTTTTTCTTACACCTCTGTAGCAAATGCTTATTCAACACAAGTTCAGATTATAGATTTCATGTTCAGTTTGGTGCCTTATTTGCAAAAGAGTTGACGTAAATACAACAACGTTGGTCTATTAATTTAGTACAATAGTAATCTGCTACGTTTTTTTGGAAAATAGGAAACTGAACTGGTGAAAATGAGGAAAGTGATAGTAGTGATGAAGAAATTAAAGACAAACAATTGATATTCGTTCACAAATTGAAGTAACATAAATAAATCTATCTGACCACAACCGTTTAGCTTCCACAACAGTTTCAGCACTTGTAGGAAATTTAATAAAAATATTGGCCTTCTCCAAAACTGCATCCATTGCAGAACTGTATGTCTTACAGACAGCATTTGGTAAACACCGAGTTCTTCACCACGAATTTTAAAAGCCCGGATCCCACAATTTCCGCAGAAAGACTTTACTTATTTAAAGGCGACAGTGCACCCCCTCGCCTTTTACCAGTATCAGTCAAAAAACAAATTGCCAACCACTCACATTTTCGCAGTCAAATCGATATACCTTTCTGAAATCATCGTATCTGCAATTTTTACGTACACTGTAGATTTTACGGACGTTCATATATTCAGCCATAATTGAAGACACAAATTAAGAGCAACGCACGTGTATGCTGCGGAGAACTAAAGTTTACTGCTACCAAGCAAATGATGCAGGGGTCGACCTACCATAAAAAGTTGAAAGCAGTTGCTACACTAGAAAAAGCAATTCCTTAATTTATTCATCATATTTTAAGCAAACGATAGGAATCGCTTCTATTTGTTAAGAAAAGGCATTGACTAGAAGCAATTCCTGCACTTTTAAGCAATTGCTGGACGCAAAAGCAATTACTTTAGTTTTTATTCATTGGCTTTCAAGAAATTACTTCGATATTATAAGAAAAAGCAATTGCTACATTTTTATTCATTAGGCTCATTATGTCCAAAAATGTATGTTTTCGTTTTTTGTACCCTATATGCATCCCAATGAAAAATTTTCGATTTAAAAAAAGCTGTTCGGATCAATTACAATTTAAAATTGAAAGGGTTTCTCGTGTGAAATTTATATTTTGTGACATAAAATAATTCTGCTCTAAGGGGCGGCATCTATCAAGTACGACCGTGTAAAGGGGTCTCAAATTGTCCTCAGGTAAGGCCGGCACTGAACATAGCTGCTGATGTGTACCTACGGCCAAATAATAGAATTTTAACCTCACCTTTCCGGATCATTCTCAGCTTCTTCGTCTTTATCATACACATCTACCCTATATTGTTCTTGTGAGTCATACCGGTTGTCGTAGTCTCCACTTCTATATGATCCTCCGACTACCCGCTGCTGCTTATTAAGATTTCGTTCATTTGGTCTGCCGTAGAGTCCTGTCCTGTTTGCTGCCCGATAATTACTTAGAAATTGCTGAAAAAAGAAAAAAGTTATTATTAATTGAAAATTTTCGTGTGTTAGATGAAATGCATTTATAATATATATTTATTGTATAAGGATTTTTTAGGTGTTTGGAAAAATATTTTCGTTGTATACCGTGCGAGCAAAACTTATTTGCATCAAAGAGGACTTGGATTAAAAAACGTAGTGCTTGGTTTAGATCACAATGATATGGGGACGATATATCTAACCAAATATAGGTTAAATTTTTGTCAAATTCATATTTTGACATGATATGCCAAACTAATGAGTACTAAAATAAGTAGACAAATACAAATTTATTTTTGTTGTTTACAAAATTAACAAAGTAAGAATATACAGCAAGAAAAAGAAAAATAATTACATAAATTGCTGAAATTGGCCACCGCCATGCTCCAAGCATAAATTCACACGTCTCTTCATATTTTCGAAAGTGTTGACCAGCATCTCTGGAAAAATGTTACAACATTCTTGGATAATCCTTTCTTGTAATTGTTGTAAATTTGCCACTGGTGTTTAAAAAATAGTGTTCTTTAAATGAGGAAAAACGAAGTAATCCATAACCGTTAAACAAGGTGATATAGGTGCGTAAGTAGTTAATAGTTTCGGCGGCTGTATGGGCGGTTGCACAGTCTTGTTGAAAATATCCAAAACGTAGTTCGTCTCTATACCGCTGTGCTATAACTGTATCATGAAAAACAATAGAACCAACAATTCTTTTTCGGGAAACAGCTAACCAATCACCAATTTTTTGAGGGTGCAATGTGGGATTTTCACTACTCCACATGCGTGTATTCTGAGAATTCACATAACCGGAGAGGTGGAACCAGGCTTCATCTGAAAAAAGATGTCAGGTCAAATAAATCATTTCTTTCCAATAAATTTTGGGTAAACCATTGAGACTAATTCCTGCGTTTTTCAAAATCTGCGGATTGTATTTCTTGGAATACTTGCACTTTATAAGGAAATAAGCTGCTTCTTAAGAATAGTACTGCATGTTCCATAAGATGTTCCCACTTCTTGGGACAGGCGTCTTATACTATTTGTTGGCGTATTTTGCATTATTTCACGAACGTTTGCAACAAGTTCTTCTGTTCTTGCAGATGGTCTTCCTGCTCCTTTTTTGTGTTGTATTGAACCTGTTTCCCTAAACACAGCCACGGTTCTTTTCAGGCAATGATAAAAATCCCCAGCAATAGCAACGTTAGGAAAATGTTGGCGAAAATCGTCCATGCACAATCCCGGACACTTACCATTTATTCTAACCCCGTTTCAAAAATACGCTTCAACCATGAATGTTTTGTGCTGTTCCGTGAAGCCCATTGTGTGAATTGTTCAAGAAATTGGAAAAATTAGCGATTAATCAAATTACTTAACGACTGTCAAAAATGACGGAATAACTGATTGATTGTCAATTCAGGTAGTTACTAACACCCAACAGGTATTAATATATAATAGATGCAAGGCCCTCTTTGATGCAAATAATTTTTTCTCGCACGGTATAATAATAAATATGGAAACAAACATTCTTATCAATTACATATTTCCTTTTTTTTTTTAAACAGTCTGCGCTCGCAAAACCTAAATTGTAGTATCAATTATTGTTGCTGAAATGGTCAATTTGATATTCTGGCTTTCTAGATTACCGACATTCACAAGTAAATAGCGGGTCGTAGGTATTCCCTCTTGTATGCCATTTTCATCGATACATACATTTATATTTGAAAAAGAAAGGCGGAGAGGCGGTTTCTACCCGAAAAAGAGGGGTAAATTTCAAGAAGATATGAAAAAAGCGTGCCAAACTAAAAATAAACTTAGTCGTAGTTCTGTATGTAAAGAGGCTTCCTAATACTGAATTTATTTCAGTTAACAATTGCACCCTGTTTATTACAGCGTTTTTGTTTATCAAAATTATTTTCAGAAAGAGGTCAAGTCTATAAAACATAAGTTTACAGGATATTCTCTTTTAAACTTCCGTCCGCTCACAAGTAATTTTCTTACGTGATATTTTATGATCAATTAAATTAAAACTAGAATAATTTTAAACAATTCTTGGTTAATAGATTTAAAACAAAGCCTTTAAAAAATGTGCAGTTGTTTAGTTCATAAAAACCAAAAATTATTGTTTAAGAGGTCATTCTCTCAGTGGTTATAAAATTGTATTTTAAAGAAATTAAAGGTCTGTCTGAACTGAAGTATATACTATTTTGTGGTTCCTATACTAAAAATCATTGGTTTAATAGAATTCAAATACGTATAAGAAGTATCAAGTATAAAATATAGATGCAAAATTATTTGATTATTTTTGTTATGGTGGAGATATCTGATAAGAAAAATAGAGCTGTATAGTTACTTTGCTTATTTAGTATTCACCAGAAGACGACTGGAGATCCATACCAGTTAAAACGTTGTGATTTAAAACAAATAAAGACAAGTTCAAAACTTTTCGGTCATTCAAGAAACATCATTGTTTCCAATTAGAGTTGCCAACTTTCGGATATTGGAATAAAGGGCACATTTTGAAATATTTTTGGGTGCCACTGTACGGACTGTACCACTGCTAAAAATCTCCATTTTGTGCCCTAGAATAACATTTTTGGGCTATTAAATTAGGGGCTAGAAAAAATAACGCAGAAACTAACATATTACTAAACTAGTAGGTAACTATAAAAATAATTAAAAACTCCAAAATATGCAATCAAACACATCTTCATTATTAATTTTACGTAAAAAATTTTCACAAAAAATGACGTAGAAACTAACAAAAATTACTAACCTAGTAGGTAATAGTACCTAACTAAAAAATTAAAAACTAAGCTTTTTATTTTTTAGTTTGTTTGTGGTTTCTTAAATGCATTTATTATTTTCGGACATTTGCAGTCCTTTCACAACTTTCAAAAGAACAAAGGACATAATTTTAAATTAAAGGACTGTTCTTTCAAATAAAGGACGGTTGACAACCCTATTTCCAACCTTTAAACTAAACTATTTGTTAGCCATGCGATCTAGGAGCAGTGGCGTAACTAGCCCTCTGACCTGGGGGTGGCCCTGTTATTGTGATTTGAAGTGGCGGCTCGTGAAAAGGTGGAGAGCCCGCCACCACACCCTGGACAAAATTTTAACAAATTTGGTCAATAATCAACAGTAATATCACAAGACCTCGTTTTTTATCGGTTAGATTTTTCAGCTGTCACGAAAACTTTTTTTGGAAATTTTTCGAGTTGAATTTGGACATGTTTGATTGGATCCCGAGAGCGTCTTGGCAGGCAGCATTGGATTTCTAATTTTACAGACCTGGCTTGGAGTTCCGATTCCGAGTTTTAGTTGCGCGTATAGGGTATAGACTAGACTACTATAGCTACAGGCGTATGAAACAAAAAGAGCCAAAGAGTCAAAGAGTGCAACCCCGTAAATGGCCAAGCGCCATATTTGAAACAAAATGTTTTTAGGAATTTTATCATATCGTCGGCTTTATCACGAAAAGGCGTAACTCAATATTTACAACTTTACAGGAGAGCAAATTTAAAAAAATGACGACTTTATATTTGAGGCTGGCACTAAGTTTTCAGTTTTTTTTGAGGTTTTTTTGGAGAGATATGTTGGAGTTGAAGTAAAACTAGAACCCTATGTTACTTATTTGATGTATATACTCTAAGTATTAGTAATATTAATTATTTATTGAGATACGCCTTTTTGTCATAATATTAATAATTGGTATGGAAAAGATACGCCCTAGTAGTATCAATCAGAAGGTACTGATAGGGTGATTTTTAAATTGAAAAAACGTTTATTAGTATTGTTATTTTACTACTACGTAGGTACCTATAAACTAAACATACAAAAAGTCAAAAAAATAAATACAAAAAAAGAAAAAAGTGAGTAAGTAGGTAATGATAATAAGTACGTTTTATTATTTTAAAATAAAACTATACACATTATTAATTTTAAACTAATCTAATTAAGTAACTTAAAGTCAATTAACCAACAAGTAATTAAAAAATGACAATTCGGCAAGTTTACCAATGCGAATATCTTTAATTTACAAAATAATACTTTAACTACAGTAAACAAAAATCAAGAATTGTTTTTAGGACAAAGATCCGTATTAACTAATTTGTTACTGAACACAAAATAGGCAACAAAATAAATGTTTAGACTTTGTAAGAAAATATTTTAAAATATCAACAAGAAGAACAAACAATAAAGAAGATTAATATTATAATATTTTAGTCGGCAAAAATTTAAAAAATAGAATGTCCTCTGGTGGTCTGATTACAGGTTTGTCACCAGAGCAAAGCGATAGTAAGTCTTAGTATTTTACTAGTGAAATTGGTTTTGGACCATTATTTAATTTAAAAAGAGACATGGAAGGTACTAATTGCCGTTTTAAGGTTATTGTTCTATATTCACCCAAGTGGCTGGTTTTAAAGAACATCTTATCAAGGCTTTCCTTTTTTACCGACTGATTTAAAACTATTGTATTACCGTCTGTATAAATATTGCATTGACGCAAAATGTACCGATTAGCAGATAAGAACGCAAGGACCTATGTCGAGAAACACGCTGCCTGGTTCAAAAAAGAATATGACTAATAGGAGTAACTTGAGGTACGCCTATTTGTCATAATAAAATGTTGCAGTATTTGAGATAGGGCTTTCTTTTTTCTGTCTGTACAATACAAACGGTTTGACTTTGAGGTACGCCCCTTCGTAACAACAAAATATGAGCTATCCCGGGTTTAAAAATAGACAAAGCTCATTTTGGCCAAATATTGAGTTACGCCTTTTCGTCATAAAGCCGACGATATAATTTAAGATAATTAAAATAAATAATTTAATAAGGTTAGGTTTAGGTTCACGATTCCTTCCTCCAAAGAACTACATAATATTTTTTTCAGTAAATTTAAAGATTAACTTGAAAAATATAATATTTAAAAAAAATTCAATTAATCAATTTGTCGTTTGACTTATCGTTCGCATTTGGGTGGTCTGGCAGAATAAATTTGTTTCTCGCGGATTCTGGGGGGGGGGGGGGGCAGGTAGACCTCTGGGGGGGGGGGCCCTGGCCATCATCATCTTATCGCAGATACTTAAAAATTGTAATTCCGATATTTTTTACAGAATACCAAGAACAAACGTATAACAGACCTAAAAAACTGAAAGGGAAGCGGGAGATCAGCCGCTACCGACATCGGAGCGATCAGTCAATTCACAAAAAAAAAGGTTAGCATAGTACACAAATCGTTAGAGGTGAGTTAAAAAACTCCAGGGGTGCTCCAAAATATACGGAAAAACCCTGTACCAAGAAAACTGTGCATCAGTTCAGCACAGAAATCATTGAATAGTGCTACAACTAGCAGTAGTAAAAGATGGTTATTTTTGGATTACTTTAGAAGAAATAAGGTAACATAGCATTAGGCATACGATAGCCGTGGAACTTATACAAGTTGAGCATCATCTTCAGAGCAGAAGGTGCACCATGATCCCGGTTGCTAGTTGCAAAGTACACTTTAAATACCTATATTTAATATTGTTATCAAACAATTGCTTGCTTTCTTACATGCCAGTCGAGCAGAGAGCCAGAAAAGTTTAGTCTATTGTAGCAGTGGACTTTGGCCAGTACAGGTTTTGATCAGCAACCTATCTTTTAGTCAGTTAGTTCTGGAGCAGGTGCTCGGTCGGGTGCAAGGTCGTTAACCGATCGGTTGTAGGATATTTTGACGCTATTATTTAATTTACTGTACTTTACATTATAACCTAGCTTTGTAAGTTACTTAGCGACAAAAATTGGTGAAAAACCTCTAACTTAAAGTATATCACTTTATTTAAAAATGCCTAAGAAGACAGAATCTAACCGAGCTGGCGCAAACGATGATAAAATATAGCTGATTTAAAGCGCAAAAGGTCTGGTTTAAAGTCAACATTGACTAGATTTGATTTATTTTTAACAAACTTAAAAACTTCAGAGCCTAATGAATCAAAGTTAATTGAATTAGATACCCGTTTAAAAGACATAGAATGTAGTTCACTTTTAGAATTTTCTAATGTACAATTTGAATTAAAAGGCATAGAGTCAGCACTACTAATAGTGCAGCTGCAAGTAATTCACCAACTAGTTCGGTTAAAAATGAAAACGTTAAGCTTCCAGTAATAGAGTTGCCAAAATTTTGGACGCTACGATCAATTAATCACTTTAAAGAACGGTTTTATCATTAATTAATAATAATTAATAATAATGCTGATAATCTGGATGTGGTTCAAAAGTTGCATTACTTAAAGGCATCTTTGGAGGATTCTGCGGCTCAGTGTATTCAAGGTATTAAAATATCAGTTAGCTTGGAATATTTTGTGCGAAAGGTTTGATAATAAACGATTAATAATTTATAATCACATTAAACCACTTTTTAACATTCCAGAGCTCAAATCTGAGTCGTTTTTAGTTAGATCCCATTCCAGGGATACGAACCGGCTTATATAGGAATAAAAAAATATTAGGTAGGGTCTGCATTCGATGAATGCGGTTTTATGGAAGACAGTACAACTAAGGGATAAGTCAGAGACGTCATAATCTGAGCAAATAAGGGTTAAGTTAGAGTAAAATTTCGATATGCCAGTGGTATGTGGTTATAAATTTTGATGCTCCCAAATATCAAGGAATTTTTGGGGAGAGTTGTTTTCGGTATGGGAAGAGGAATATCATTCACAGTACGCATCTTATAGGAGCTGTTAAAAGCAACATTTTAATATTTTTTATGGATTAGGTTTCCAAGATAAAAATTCCAATCAAAGTTAAAATCTTTTCCCTAACAAATTAGTTCTACTACTACACTGCGTGCTAGGTCGTGTTACTAACTTGTAACATAGTTTTTATTTTACTTACCTTTGGCAATTATAAAATTTTATCGGCATCATGAAAAACCGCCAATCTATAATTTTCTTGATGGTCATAAAATTATTCATAAAAAATAACAATTTTAAAAGGATATTTAATCATTAAAAGTAGTAAAATTTAATAATCTAACAAAATTAATTAGATATAGGTAACTTTGTGGCATTTGAAGACGATTAAAGCATCGAGCAACTATATTATGTTTTAATATTTATGCTGGGTTAAATTTTAAACTCTTTAAATAAGTGTGGAGCATATAGAGTATACGTATACAGGGTGTTCATTTGAAAACTTTCCACCTCGATTTTCCTGCTTTAAAATAAAAATGTGAAAAATCGCTCGGAACCGTCGATTTTTATTTCCAGGGCACATCTTTGGCGTATATTGTCAATCTTGTTACTTCAAGCCCCTAGGAGGGAGGGGGGTAAGATCTAAATCTTGAATGAATACCCCTATTTTATATAATTTTTTTGGATTCTGCATAAAATCCCCCCCCCCCCCCCTTCCACATTGACAGAAAACAGCTGGGAAATTTTTGTTGATTTTTGAGGTTTTGATCGATAATATCTGAACGGTTCTTTTATTTACACTTTTCACTCAATTTTCAAGAATTTTTTGATACTCTCATTTTAAAAAAATACAGCGATTTTTTGGCCAAGAAATAAGGTAAAAGGTTATGTTGTTATAATCAGATGACAGTATGACAGGCCCTGTGTCAAAATTTTTCTTAAGCATACACCTAATTTATTGTTGCATAAACACGTATCTTTAGGCTTAAGACTAAAACAAAGACTAAGACAAAGCTTATGCTTAAGAAAGTGGTGCATAAACCCAGCTCGTTGCGGAAAAAGGTAGTAATTTCTGGTGTTTTCAGTGGCTGCTAACATATCAGATTTTAAGGTTAGAAAATCGTTTTTAATGTTTTGTTTCTAAAATTTGTTTAAAAATTATTCGCCGTCGTGTTTTTAGTTCGAAAGGCAAGAGTCAATTAAACTGACTTTATCAAATTAAAAATAAAAAACAGCCATATTCGACGTTATCGCGTACCTAACCTCAAGTTCAATATTAGTTGGTAACATTTAACAATTTGCCAAAAACTTGGGTATGTGTAAAACAACATTTTTAAGGACAATTTGATGACAATCGTGACTAGAAGTCCGATATATTACACACCCACAACCCAATCCACAATAACCGAGTTCCTTTTAGTTGCTTTTAAATATAAAAGCCAACGGCTAAGTTGAGAGTTCCTTTTAAACATTTAACTCAGCTCAGCAAAGATCTTTTCCTTCCCCTGGCGGCGGTTATAAATGCCCTATTTCTCAAACGATTATACGAAATTGTTCAAAAACTGTTCCTTCAACAACTTAGCTGAGCAAAGATGTTTACTTTGCCGTTTAAAAGATTTAAAAGGAGTACCTAATAGGAAAGAATACGAGAAATTCACAAGGAAAACAAAAATGACGCCGAGCCGATTCTGAAGTGTATTTATATGAAGTTGCTAAAGAAGGAAAACCCAATAATAAGATGGTTGTGCGCATGCTCATTGCTGTTAGTAGCCTAGAGACCTGTACGTACAAACGTATTTTTTACCCATAAAACTTAACCTTTGTTTGAGAACGATATAAACTGTACGGATCTAAAGGTATATGAATGTAGTGTTTCACTCTCTAGTCTTTTATTTTCTCGTCTCGTCTCGCGAGAGAGAACGAAACGAGAGTGGTCCGGTCTCCTGCGAGATGAGACCAGAGTTTTTTCTGCGAGAATCTTGTGAGACAAGACTAAAATATGCGAGAACGAGAAATCTCGCAAAAACTTAATTAGGATTTGCAATAAACTTTAAAAAGAATCCAGTTAGTATTACTCGATAAAAAAAGCTATCTTTATTACCGATATTGCAAGGTGGCCAGGAAATTTTTGTAAATAGATAAGTAGTACCTATTTATAAATAGGCATGAAATTAAGGACATCTTATTGCAACTGGATTATCTTGAACTTGACCGGTTTTCAAAAGTATCTGTTAATAACGGTTCATTTTTTGCTTGTCAGTTAACAAATTAAACTTTAATTGTGGTATTTACATAAAATAATGGTACTGTATTTACTACCAGAGAAGCTTCTTTTAATATAAAAACTCATTTAATTTATTGTTAGTCAGTGTTATTCTTTTGGATTGTGAAAAAAAGAGTCAGGTGTCCTATTATATATCACGACTTTCTTACACTGCAGCCTCTTGGTTTATTATACGTCTGTATCGTGTTAGAAAAACAGTTTTATCAGAGCTAGTTAGTTTCTGTCCATGTGGGAGGCTGTCGTCTTGTGCAAGAGAAAGAACTTAAACAAGTATTTCCGAAAATGCTTTCTTTGACATATCAATCTCTCATAGTTTATGAAATATTCGGACTAAATCGCGGTAACATTAGATAATTAATTATTGTGTCCTTCTTTTACATATGAGTTATACAATGTAAACTGTAATTGGTTTAAGATCACCGCCGCTACAACAGAAAGTTTTACAATACCTATAAGAATCTCATATATTTTTGTTTAGTCTCATGTACTTTTGTTGTATCTTCTATGTTTCTAAAAAATATATATCTGACAACCTTTGGTATGAAAACCAACAAGCATTGCCATTGCGTTTTTTTCTACTGCAGTACTACAGTGCGTGAAGTACCAAATCTAAGCATGCTAAATAAAGCGTAAAGTAAGTCTTTTTCGCACTAATGCGTGAAATTTATGTAACTTTTGTTGTTAAATACGCGTAAAACAAGTATCACTTTAAGAAATTGTTGCAAAATAACTATTTAAACTTACACTACTAATTTGACTTCTGTAAATCATTTTGGCTAGTTTTTGAGATACGGTCTGTCACGGTTCACGGTATTTTACCAACCATGTAAATAAAATTACTCCATAGGAAGGTTTCACATTTTATTATTAGGATTAACAAACATGTATTAACAATGACATTATTTTTATTGCATTTTGAATTGCGTTTCATTTAAACTTAAAAAACTATGCTTGTAAATATCTTGGCGATGTTCGTAAAAGGACTCTTTGTTTATTAATGATTTTTGTGTGAGAAGTTTTTGGCGAATTTCGAATTTTTGATACAAAATTGTTAAATTTAGTCAAAATCTATCGCCTTTCGCCTTGTGAATGAAATTTGACTGGGGTTCTTTTCGATATTGTGTTTTCAATCGAAAATGCTTTCTTTCAGATTTGGTTAATTATTTAAAAATGTCAACTACTAACCGTAGACAGAAGAAAGAGGCTAGACAATTTGATTCTGTTCTCTTGAATATCTGTTTTAAGGTAAATGCCTTCACAATACGATAGAGTGAGAACGTTAAACACATTATTTTTTTGTCTATATATTAGGAGATACCTAAAATTCAGTGTTCTAACAAACGAGAAAATTCGAGAAAAAACGAGAAATTTCTCGACGAGAAACGGTCTTCTCTCGTCTCGTCTCGTGACTTCTCTCGAGAAAAAAATTTCACTCTCGTCTCGCCGAGACGAGACGAGACGAGGCACGAGAATTTCTCGTCTCGGCAGCATCACTAGGCTCAACTGTCTCGCCGATTGTACATGTTTTGGTGCTTCGTTTGTATTTTATGAGCTTTAGCCTAGCATACATGCAGATAAAACTGTAATAATATACTGGTTGCAAACCAATAATATATTCGCCGTAAAGAGTGTTTTTTCCTTTTATTCCGTCAGATCTATCACCAGACGCGTTCCGCCATATCATGGCTCGTCAGTGATGCAAGGATACGACCATAGAAAGAAAACGCAAAGTTTTAACTGGAACAATTTACGACTAAGAACGTCAAAAAATGCAGAGCTAAGCGCCATCTAATGACGAGTCTCGCTGTCGGTGTAACTTGTGTTTTTACAGGGGATTATTATTTCCTCTCAAAATTTTACTTATTTATTTGTTTGTTAAGGTGCGGGTGTGTTTTAGAAGTGTCCAACACCGACACTAGATGGCGCTTACCCTTTTAAAACCCAAATCTTTCGAGGCGTCCAACAATTAATTATTGTGTATGGAATGTCGAACGCCTTTGCTAAAAAAACACAAATAGCAGTATCTCTCTCGGCCAAAGCAGTATATCGCACCCCCGCTAAAAAAGAGTCACAACTCAAAAAACCTTGTTTTGAGAAAATTAATGTTAAAGTTTTTTCTTACTGGAAACATTTATTTTTCCGTTACCGTGACAAAATATAAATTACCAGTGTACTTTATTGGTAACATGGATATAATAGCTTAATGTTATTAGTGCAGTAGTTTTGCCAGAAAGTCCCATTTCTCTAGATTTTAATAAAATTTAAAAAAATATTGATGTTGTGACACTTTTTTAGAAAAAAATATTATTATTCTATATAAAAAAACACACATAAATAAAGTAAAAAAAAATCTTTATTATTACAAAGAGAAAATGCTGAATAATAACTAGGAATGTGATTATTCTCTAATAAATCAGAAGATATTTTTTCTTATTCTCCTTTATGGTAAGTAGACTTTTGTAGGCCCGTTGTAAAGTATTTGGAATGGTATTTTTTTGCGGCATAAATCTACTTGCTTAAACTCTTCGTCCTTATAGGATGTTTTATAATAAAGGGTTGTGGGATTTTCTCGAGTTAACTTAAGAACTTTTACTTCAGTAATCTTTAACGACTTGAAGCCAGCCATGCCTATGTCGCACACAATGTTGCAACTTTGCATATTCGGGCAGTGAATGCTTGGTGACTGCATAGAAAATAAACAAAAATTAGAAACAACAAAGAGTCACTACCACGAAAATATCAGACAAGAACTCTAAAAAGGTGGCATAATTAAAAAAAAAACATTGGTAAATTTTAAAATCATGTGTATCGGTTCTAAAAAACCGTCACATTTGAAAAACATATCAATATAATGCAAAAAATAGTACTTACTTGTTGAAAGAAATTGGCAAAACTCAAAATGTAACAGTATTCTGCACCACACAAAATTATTTTTATTGTTTAAAACTTCGAAAAAACAGCCACAACACAAAAAACAACGGTATTTTACTTATTATAATTATTTGATCTAACTAATAATTCACACAAAAACTGTCACAATGCAAAATGTGACTCTTTTTAGGATGAAACCCGTTCGAATAGGAAGTGCACGATGTTGCAAAGTCAAAAGTGACACTGTAACTGAAAGCATGCGGCGCTAACCTTAACAAAATAAAAGCGTCACTTCCGCCATCTCGCGGATAATGGTTGAAATAAAATTGGAACGCTTTTCTAGAAGAAACTTTAAGTATTTTCCTACGACCACCTACGAAAATGACAATAGCAACACGGTTAACTTGGCTAGAAAGTGCCAAATATCACACGCGTGTTGTAAAAAAATATTTCAACACGAGTGTGGAAATACCAAGCACACTAAGATATTAAATTTAAACAGGTGTCAATTTAACGACAAAACTATTTATTAAACATAACAAACTTACGGGACACGTGGAGTGAATTGGGGTGCTGGGTGGGGTAAAGTACACTAGGGCATTACTGCAAATTTTTCGTTATTTTTGGGAACCGAAGAGTACTTATTTATGATAAAAATAATATTATCAAAAAGGGAAAATAATAATATGTCAGGCAACCCACCACGGGTATGAAACCGAGATGCGAAAAGTCGCAACTGTCACTTGTCATTAAAGTCAATGGTTACCATGGTCACGCACTACAAAAGATGGCGTCTCTTTCAAGGAAATAAACAAGGTTGACTCAAATTAAAATACATATGCCAATGGCAACCAATCACATTGCTTCATTTCTTAACCAACCTGTTTGTGTTGATTTGTGTTCGTCCTTGCTCCTTGCAGTCTTTTTAATGGAGTATCACGGCGGTTCGCCGATGAATTTTTTTGTAATTTTCTCGGTAGTTTTCAAGATCTTGCTGAGAATGAGAATGAAAAAGAAAATGTAATTACCTGTCTCGGTAAGTTTTGGATTAATATATTTTACATTATACCTATTTTTAAGGATCTAAAAATAATAGGGTTCCAATTTTCCATCAGGTAAAGGTCAATGACTCTAAATTTTTATTTTAAAATAAGTTGTTCAATTTTTTTCTTTTATCTCTGGCAGAAGTAATTCAATTATCTTGGAATGTAGTTCTTCACTGATTAATGTAAATAATGCTTTGTGTCGTATTATCATATCATGAGTTTGTATCGAGAACTTTTGGCAAGTCTGGAGAGAAGACTCGAGCTTTTCAAACCTAACATTATATTATCACATAAAGGATCTTTAAAGTTTATATTTAAGAATACTTTTTAGGGCATTGTATGGCTTATATACAACTGAAGTTATTCGGTTAGCTCATCGTTGATTGACTACCTGAAGAATTTTACGACTAATAAAATAACATTCGTAGAAGTGATATTGTTAAGTTGTGTGGTTAGCTAATTTTCCTTTAACATCTTTCTGTGACCTTGTATGAAATTGATGAAATACACAACTCTTTATTCTTTTTGATTTCAGGTGTTGATTTATACAAATCGAATGAAAAAAACTGTAATATTATTTTATTTATTTTATATACTTATTAAAATATGTACCTACCTATATTTAAATGATTTTGTGCAATAAAAAAGTTACACTAAAGTTTGTTTTACTAAAACTAAGGCTCAAGAATTTCGATATCAAGGTAATTTAATATTTTGGCATTTAAACTTTGTTATAAATAATTTTTAATAAAAATACGTTTTTATTACAAATCGTGCAGTGCTAATTGTATTTATTGGTAATGAAAACGTATTTTTTATAAAATTACTTACAACAAATTTTGAATTTCAAAATATTAATTTGACCTTTAATAAATGAAAACATATGATTGCTTCCCCCTACCCCCCTTCAGCCATTATTAGTTCAGACCCACTACACATGGCGCCACATTCGCATCTATCTGATGTCATTTCAAAGTCACGGCGGCATCGACCAATTAGCACGTTTATAGCGTTTCTCTTTATTGGAGTTCTGTGCAACCCACCAACTGTCATGTTTCATGTTTACATGTCAACTCACAGAAAAGTTCTGTTCTGTTCTGTTCGAGGATTGCGATGGCCTCTAGCTTTTCAGCCTCCAGCCAATTTTTATACTCACACAAAAATAAAGCGTTTATGTCAACTGAGTTGAACCACAGAAAAAAAAGGGGCAGCTATAGAGCAGAAATAAAATACCCTAGGAAATATCGATTTATAATTTTGCCATTATTTCGAATGTTTAATTATATTGGTGTAAGTGAAAGTGCTTTATGTACGTAAAATTATTTTAGCAATATTCAAAACAAATCGAATATGGACAGAACTTTTATAATTAGCAAGCTATCGATATTTTAACTCCATCTCTATCTTTCAATAATATTGAGGTTTAATAATGCGGTACATTAATTATCATAAAATAAAACTATAATAAAAAAAAATAAATAAATAAGTTAGTGAAGTGTCTAGTTAGGTTCTACTCAGTAAATGATTGTACTGTCTACAAACCCCTAAATCCCTTCTTTTTAGTAAATGTCACTCCTATCCTATGTTGTAATTGTCAATAGTAAACCCTTGACCCTTAAAATAGCAGCTAAGAAAAGGTCAAATACACAAATCCAGAGACTCATATTAAGCAGTCCAAACCGCAATGTACGCAAAGAAGAAAAGTCAGTGGTTGTGATATGGTACAGACCAGACAACATCACGATCACCCCTAATGTGCTGGCAAATTGCCCCCAGGGAGCAGAGCCATTAAGAACAAGACAATGTTGAGATTATGTTTTGTGTTTGTGTTTTGTTTTTGTATGTATATTTAGGTATATTATTGTTTTATTTTTAAAGAATGCAAGCAGCTAAAAAATCAGAAACGAAATTTATTCACTGTACATAGATACTAGGTATGATGTGCGTAAGCAAATAGGAGAAAAAGTTATTATTTTTATTTAAATCTAGGTAAGTTAAAATTTGTAAGTAGGCATTGTTTTTATTTTGTTTTAATATAGACGCTTCTGTTGGAATCCGCCTTGAAATTTGTTTTGCATTTATTGCGTTTGTACTTTGTCAATTTTTTTTAACACAATGGTGTACAAACTATTAAAAACCAAACAAACTCTTTTTGATTATTTTGTATGGTCGTAGGAAAAATTGTGTACATTACTCGTGTGAAAGTGATTTTCTCACACTCGGAGAATTTCCGCACTCGGCTGGCGCCTCGTGCTAAATATCTCCTCGTTTGAAAATTGCCACTTTCAACACTTGTTATGTAATATACTATTTCAATGCTTGCTGCGTGTTTATCTCAATAATAGCGATTTTTGAGTTGTGACTCTTTTTTAGCGGGGGTGCGACATGTATATCTCGGAGGCGAGAGTGCAAATGGCATCATGCAGTGTTGCCACAAGCATTTTTTTTTTCGAGTCAGATGATGTGAAGAAAACGAGCCAAATTCATACCGGAACGAGCTTTTTCAAACAAAAAATATTTATCAGTGATTTTTGGAATTGGAAATATATATTTTTAAGTACTCATATTATGACTAGCTTGTATTCCAAGTAAATATTCAACAGAATTCATTGTTTTCGGTAAGTATTCAGAACGGATTCGGAAATAAACGCATGCGCAGACTCAAATCCTTACAGTGAACAGACCCAACACGCAAACCCAGAATGTTGTGTACACACATTTTCACACTGAATGCGCGACTTCAAAAAATCCTATCAGATTTCAGTCACTTTGACAGATGCTTTTTTTGCATTATAAGTTAAATTGTAAAGTGGCCAACTACGCCACGAATGACGTAAATTCTTTTGTTCCTCGGTTTGGCAGATTTCGACCAAGTGGAGCTTCCTATAATTGGGACGATTTCAAGTTAAAAAAAAAACAGCTTAAAAATGCTCGTCATGTGGCGCTAACGTACTAACGTCAGAACTATTTCAGAGGGAAATTCAAACCTGTAAATTGATTTTCCGTAAGTGTCAGGTTTATGAACCGTCTTGTTAGAAATTAGGAACAATCATTAACGAGTTCAAACAACATTTATTTTATTTGTTAGGTACACACAACAAAAACATAAATTATTGTAACAGTTACTGAAAACTGCGACATTCTGCGTTCACTCAGTTCAATTTCACTTCAGCAATACTCAAAATGGTCAAACTCAACAGATCAACCTCGAAATCAACAAAAAAATTAACCGAATTCTAATAAAGAGTCAGTTTTAATAAAGAGGAGCCAACGAGTAGCTTTGAGTCCAAAAGAGCCAAATCTGGCTTGAACGAGCCACCTGTGGCAACGCTGCTAACCACTGAGCGAAAGTTCGTTCATTCGATATCCGCTCGGCCATCGTCGCTTGACGGCTTTCAAGTTAATGCTCCGAAGTCTCACACGACATACGTCTTTGTTAACGGCACATAAACATAAAAGAGAAGGCGCTATCGCGACATGCGTTTCGTTTTCGTCGTTTTGGTTTGGATTTTGGATATTTGACAGTCGGCGTCATTCGCTATCGAATCGAGCGGCAAGCGATCAACCACTCGCTCAATGCGCTATTCATTGAATTCATTCACTACTTGATACTTGAACCGAAATTTCGAGTGATAAATCGATCGAGTGATAAATCGCTCGAGCGATCGCTCGATTATTGAAATCGCTCGAGTAGTGACTACTCGATTATTAAAATCATCGGTTTTTCCCAACACTACTGGAAAGCAACACTAGCGAATAGATTCTGGTACAGGTCAGTAGGTACCGACCAATTACAGTAAAGTAGTTTACGGCGGCAGATTTAAACGTAGGTTTTTATGCTTACACTTTTACTACTAATATACAGTACCTAAGAAATATTAATAATTGTGGGTTAGAAAATTGGGAGGCGATAACTAGAGGAACTAATTCCGTCTAAAAGGTATATCGGCAACCGGTTTGTTCGTTGTTACCCAGAGCATTTTTTTTTTAATTTTATTTAATTTAAATTTTATTTTTATAAAAAATGATTAGTTAAAAAAATTGAATTAAAAAAAAATGCTCTGATGAACAACGAACAAACCGGTTGCCGATATACCTTTCTCCTTTCAGATGGATTTTGTTTTAACATGCCAAATGTGACAAATTATATTGAGGTTAGGGTAGAGGGGGGGAATGGCGGCCCTGTAAGCAATTTCTGTAATTGTAAGCGCATTTTTTACTGTAAAGGTTTGAAAACTATATCAAATTGTTAACCCGAACAAACCCGAATCGCCAGATTCGCTTTCGGAAGAATCTTCCTGCTTTTTATATTTGATATCCGTTTTAATTCGTTTGGACTTCTCTCTAACGTTAATTATTTTCAATTTTTTGTTCAAGTCTTCTTTATTTTCATTAGATACTTCAGGACTCGGTTCAGGATTTCCAAAAACACTTTTCTTTACCTTTTCTACTCTTTTTCTTTTCGGTTCGAGCCTATCAAGTTTTTTCTTCTCTCTTTCTTCTAAAATCTCTTTCATGGGGGTTATTGTAAATATTTGGGAGTGCTGTTGTCGATTATGGTTTCTTTGTTGTCCCTCAGATTTTGAAGTACTAGGAATAGGGATAATTTCTCTGAAGGGTATTTTGGCCTTTTGATTTAATTGGACAATATTATTTAAGGCTTCTGGAGTTCCGTGCCTATCATTTAAGGCTTCTGGAGTTCCGTGCCTATCAAAACTTAAGTTTTCAGCAGCCATGAAGTCATCTTCTGAAAAAATATCTTTATTCATTGGAAATATACCAGTGGCTTTAAAACCATTTATAGCTTTTTCTGGGGTCGCAACTCGACCAAAAGCTTGATTGAAAAGTTCTGCAATCTCATTTGGGGTTATTTTTTCACCAGGATGACTACGCAAATATTTGTCACATTCAGAATTATAGGCGGCTTTAAGTGCAGCATAAAAAGATACATCCAGTGGCTGTGTGCGATGGGAAGTATGGGGAGGAATCATAAGAAGTATTATAAAGTTCTCTTTGCAAAAATTGTACGCTTTTAGCGTGCAGTGGCTTACGTGATTATCTAAAACTAGTAGCACGGGATCTTCTACAGAGGGCTTAACAAAATTTCTAAAATGTTGTAGCCATTCAATAAATAAATTTTCGTTAATCCATCCATTATCAGAACACATATATATTGCACCAGGAGGGCCATTTTTTTTTAGTTGTGGTGCCATTCTTTTACGTGCAAATATAAACATTGGAGGTACATAAATACCTGAAGCACTAAAAGCGCACATTGCCGTTGTTGTTTTACCTCTCTCCCAACTCGTTACGAATCCCACTCTCTTTTGGCCCTTCTCAGCATAAATTTTATTAGGCCTTTGGACCGTCGTGATGCCAGTCTCATCTGCATTGAAGATTCTGGCTTCCGAAAACTTAAATTGTTCCATTAAACTTTCAAGATTTTGATAAAATAAGGAAACTTCTTCTTTGTTGAAAGCAGTTATTCGATTTATACTGGTAGCTTCTGGTTTCCTTAACGACATTCCTGGATTTCTACGCAGAAAACCTTGAAGCCAATCCCTTCCTGCAGCTTCATTATTTATTTGAAAAGGATTTTTTAAATTATTTTGGTGTGCATAGACGTAAGCACACTGTTTTACTTGACTTGGCGTTACCCCAAAAAATACTTTTGATAGTTTAATAATTTGCGCCGCCAACTCGTTTTCTTCTTCGGGAGAGAATACTGAATTTCTGCCTAGAGATGGGCCGGACTTTTTTCCGTTTCTACGACGATCTTGCAAAGTACTTCGAGGAATGTTGAAACGCCTGGATACTTCCCTCAATGCAACACCATTATTTATTGCATCCAATGCTGAATTTAAATCTTCAGTAGTCCAGGACGCCTTATTCGTTTTCCTAATATATTTACGGGGCATCTGAAAATTAAACAAAAGCATTCTTATTATCACTTATTCGATTGGAGGTAATAGCGGCCGGCCGCCATTGTCCGATACGCCTTGTCCGCTATTGCCCCCATAAGCACTGCAAGACATTTATTTCCTTAGAAAAAAAATTAGGTTATGGGTTGCAATATTACAATTTACACTAAAGTATGAGTATCCTATGTTAATTGTTGGTTTATTTTGAATATACTTAAAATACGTTTATGATATAAATACATACCTTTTAAAATGTAGATTTGCTATAATACAGGAGCACAATTCACAACTTTTGCTGGAAACTTCTGCCGACATGTAACAGGTAGATCGCATTTGAAGTACGGATTCCACAACATTAAACGAGATGGCGCCACTTGTGTAAAACATAAAAACGTTTACTGAATATGAGAAACGCGATGGCCGGTATTCCCTCCAGGGCCGCCATTCCCCCTCTCTACCCTAAGTGTTAACGTTTTGTTCATTGGTTGGTACCTATTGACCTGTACCAGAATCTATTTGCTAGTGACAGCAACGCATTCGATTTTAAATATTTCGTCATTCTCATTCATTCATTCATGTCAAAAATTATAATACGTCTGCGCGACTTGAAATACCTGTACAAAAAGAAGAAACTATTATTGTTCCGGTACTTTAGGGCTAGCGGGCAACGAAAAAGTAGATACTTCTAACCAGAACCTTGCTAACAAAATTGTGACCACTATGAAGAACTAAAGCGGGATACAGAGTTTACGCAGTTCACATCATTTTGTGAATCATAAAAACACTGAACAGGGCAGGCGTAAAATGTATTTAATTATTTTTTGGTGCTAAATTTTTGAAACACCAGTTACTACATAGGTTAGCAAAGGTACCTTTACTAGAGGGCTAGAGGCGCAAAAAAGGCGCTATTATAAACTAGACAACACAACACTTAAAATTCACACAAACACCACAAGACATAAAATGAAAATCTGGTTCTGTTCGCTTCGAAGCAGCAACCGATTAACATTTGTTTATACTACATATTGCGCATGCTTACTATCCCGGTAACGAGCCGCATCGTGGCCTAACTTTTCAATAGCCTGGTTGCATACCATTGGCAATATTATACTGATAACCAATATGAGGGTTTTTCATGCAAAAGCACAAGCAAATAAAATGTCACACTGGAATTCAAATAGTTCAAAAATTTTTTTTTTGTTTCAACTCATAATAAGTGTCTCAGGCACAATAATAAGATTTAACGCAGCGACGTTCTCATTTTCAAAAATAAATTATTATATCATTACTTCATGAACCGAAAAGTTGTACTAATATAACACATCTCCAGTAACCGCAATTAAGTTTCGTTTTTTTCGGCGAGTTGTGTTCAGTGTCATTAATTTGTCCCGATGCAATTTAAAATCCAGTTTATTTACGATAAGATCAATGAATTAAGAGGATACGAAAGAGGTTAAATTGCACGTGCGCATAATTTCAGAAATTATAAATATATTATGAGCAATAACAATTTTTAAACGATTACAACTTTTCAGTTTTATTTTAACAAAAGTTTGTTTATAAGACAAAGTAACCGCTTATTGCAGACTATAATAATAAAGAGAAAACATGAAATATAAAGTTGGAAACAATAATTGTTAATGTTAGAGACCTTTTTTTTTAACGAGGAGAATCTCCTAAAGACTGACACCCTGTGAAACAGGGTGATGTCGGATGCAACCCTGAAGGGGCCGCCTACCGACTAAACTCCCCGTGTTCCTGCGGTTTCCGCGCCTAGGGCGTATAAACCTTCAGACCACTCCATTAGTATTTCCGCTCTGCGTGCCTAATGTGTGCTTTGCTTCCTACTTCGTGTATCTAGGTTAGGTTTTGTCTTCTAGCTACTTTACTTACTATAGTTTACTGTGAGAGTGTTTGTGTATGGTATTGGTGTAGTGCTTCAAAAAGGTACACGTGCTCACGCTTTTCAGCTGTGAGGTTAGAGACCGAATTTTAAGCCAACACTACATTATCCCTATATACCGGGTCCGACAACGAAGCAGGAACGGAAGATTAAATCCTTATCGAGGAACTTATCAAAAATCCTAAAACAGCATGAGGTATGGACTTAAAAGAGGCATATTTTAAAACTGCTCAAAAAAGTGTGGCGGACCAAACTTGCATTTTTTTAAAAATGGAATACCCTGTATATTATTGGCCCAATAGATGAGCATAGAGCTGCTGATCATTTTAGTTTAAAGTTATGTGGGTTTATTATTAGTAGCTGTAAGTTTAGTACCATTCAAATTACTTAAAACAATTAAATGAAATAGTAAACTAAAAACAATTATTTTAGATAGTTGTCTTTCTTTACAATGAAAAATATTTGTGTTCGGTTCATTTATTATACAGGGTGATCATGATATGCAAAATACAAAAAGAAAAAAAATATCTCTCTTTTCTTAAATAGAACGCCCTGTATATTTTTTGATTTTTAGAAAGCCCTTTTCATATCCTTTTTACTGATACCAATTTGATACCTTTTACAGTTTACCGTATTTTAGTTATTTCGATATTAACTTTAAAAGCCTACATCTTTGCTACTTTTTAGTTATTTTTATTCATAATCGAGTGTTTCAATTTTCTAATACCATTTTATATCATTAAATGGCATTCCTTATTATATTATATTATATATTTTGCTATAAATAAACTAAATGTTATTTAATTTGAAGAAATAGTCCATACTTAAAGTGGAGTTGAAAGTATGAAAAGGAAAGAAAAACACAAGGTCTTCCTCAACAAAATTTAATAAAATAAAAAAATTCTTAGTTCAAAGGTCTCTACATATGTTTCGAACGTAGAAACCTTCATCATCAGGAGACAGAAAAGGTATGTTGCTGATGGTTGTAGCAAAAGAGAAAATGATAAGTGGTAGGCGTAAAACCTTAATGGAGCTTTTATGGCATTAAAAGTTGTGACGTTAAAATTATACTTGTGAAGATATTAAAATGAAAGTAAGTCAAAACATACAGGGTATGTGAAAAAAAAGACATTTAAAAGGGTCTACAACAACCAAAAAGAGGAAAATAGATTCATAAAAATACTTCTAAAAAGAAGATGTCCAGACATGTCTTATCGACAATGTAAAATGTGAACAGTGATTTTACATATATAAAATTGCACATTGTAGCCATCATGTATTGAATTTGAGTATTTATCCGGAAAAAGGACGTTTGGGGCACTGAATTCTAAGGTTCAGTAACCACACCGTATATTAATTTCAAATTGATTGAATAAACAGAATATTTAAACATTTTAAAATAAGGAAATAAAATTTCTTCGAGTTTTCACGTGCTAGGACGAAAGTCCTAAAATACCTCGTATGTTTTGACTTACTTTCATTTTAATATCTTCACAAGTGTAATTTTAACGTCACAACTTTTAACGCCATAAAAGCTCCATTAAGGTTTTACGCCTATCATTTTATCTTTTTCTACAACCATCAGCAACATACCTTTTCTGTCTCCTGATGATGAACGTTTCTACGTTCGAAACATGTAGAGACGTTTGAACTAAGAATTTTTTTATTCTATTAAATTTTGTGGAGGAAGACTTTGTGTTTTTCTTTCCTTTTCATAAATGTTATTTATTAATGATAAAACTTAAAAGAATTATAAATAAAGGAATTATAATTCAAATTTAAGAAACTAAAGCTGTTGACAAAACAAAACTAAACAATCCCTTATTTGGCGGTAATACAGAATTGGTTGTCTGGCTCTAATTATATCTATGCCTATGCCTTCGAACAAAATTTTGCTGGACATCTTGCAAATGCAAAGTTCTCATTCTAACATTTCTAAATGCCTCTCGTATATTATCCTTCATATCGTCTCGCTTTGGAGGAGCTATGGCATAGACTTGTTCTTTAACATTACTACTACTAATCAAGTGGTATTAAATCAAGGAACTTTAGTAATTTGAAAATGGTTACTAAACTTAGATAATTATTAAGATAAAATCTTTATTATTTTTAAAACTACTAATAATAAACCCACATAACTTTATACTAAAATGATCAGCAGCTCTATGCCCATCTTTTGGACCCAAAATATACAGGATGTTTCATTTAAAAAATTTGCCAGTTTAGTCCGCTACACTTTTTTGAGCCACCCTATATAATATACAATGTTTTTAAAATGGCCGCTTTTAAATCCATACCTCATGCTGGTTTAGTGTTTTTGAAGTTCCTCGATAAGAATTTAATCTTCCGTCCCAACTTCGTTGGCGGACCCGATATATCGTAAAACAAATAAAAGCCATTTTGCTTATGTATTATATTGTGGGTTTTTGCATAAATTAAATGCTTAATAATTATATATTTTTTTTATTTGAACGTAGGTAGGCATCAACACCAACCCATACTGTTCTATTTTTAAATACAATATAAACTATATGGTAACAAAACATAATAATATGCGATTGCCAATTGCCGATTGACTAAGATTATTGTAATTATTTAAACTCATGTGTAAAATAAGTAGTGAGTAACTTAAACTAAGTACTAGAAGTTATGATTTATCTCAATATTGTCTCAGGCTCCTATTGCTATTATAGTGATGTATTTAAAATTAGATATAATGCTTGCTTTATACCTCTCATTTAAGATTTAAGTTAATTTAAGATTTAATTTATCATTTAAACTAAGCTAAGAAATAATTTTGTTAATTTATACCTCGAAAACGTGCCACTAAATTAAATTAAATGAAGTGCAAAAAAAAGAAGATTTTTCCAGCTGTTGTTACAACAAAAAGCAAGTAGTAAAAAACAAATCGTAGTCTTCCATTACAAATCACAAGCAGTCAAAATAAATAGAGAAAAAGCACTTTATTTTTTGATAAAAATAAAAATTCCAACAATAATTTTAGGTTATTGTCACCGATCAAAATATTCATCTTTCTTCCTGGCCAATCACGGACAGTTATGGAGAACGATTTAACGCGATTTAGCACGATCTGGCACGATCTTTTACCTTAAGTTGAAAGTTGGTCAACTCTTAAATTAAATTAAATGATAAATTAGTTTAAATGAGAGGTATAAACGTATGCATAAGAAAATTAACTTTCAACTTTTAAATTCTTAGTTTAGTTTAAATCCTAAATTAAATTAAATGTTAAATGGGAGGTATAAAGCAGGCATAACAGTACAAAGCTATCCTATATTGATTAATTTTATTAAATATAAAATTGTTCGTTCTTAGACTATCATATACTGATAAAAAAAATCACTTCTAAATAAAATTAAAATTTAGATTTTAGAAATTTCATGCATTTTGAATATCACTGTCGTCATAATTAAAACCCAAATTTAAAACTAAACCTGCATATTTTAGAAAAAGCCTGTGCTGACAAATTACTAGAGGAATTAAAAGAAGTGGGCAAGAAGCCAAGATTATTTTTAGGATCACTCGTTTAAGAGAATAATGTAAACACAATCATGACAATAATATTCCCGATATTACGAAATAAGGAAATTTCATTATTTTTTATTGTTTTATTGGTAGACTGGAAATTTGAATTACTTTTTAACGTTTACTTGGTGCACTGCTATTTTTACCATTTGCAAATAATGTAATGATTTACTTTATGCATGTATATTAATCACCGTATTTATTAAATCCAGCGTCACTATACATACATTTGAAAACTTCCCACCTCGATTTTCCTGCTTTAAAATGAAAATGTGGAAAATCGCTCGGACCCGTCGATTTTTATTTCGAGGGAGACATCTCTTACGTATATTGTCAATATTGTTACTTCAAGCCCGTGCACGTCATCCTTTGCACATGCGCATTTTAAGTTTGACATAAGCTTAGTCTATGGAGAACTATAGGGTAGGAGGCCGATCGACAATGGCAGCATTTTCAAATTCTGTCCCGGTTTTTGGTTAGTTCGCTATTGGCCGATAGATGGCTCTCGCGTCCGAAGTGGGCTGATGTTGTCTTCTTCTTCTTCGTTTTTAATATGGAAAACTAGATCCTCCATAGTTTTTAACTTTTACTTAAACCCTTTATTTTTCTGTGCTTTTACTTTTGACAAGTGACATTTTATTTTTCGAATTAACAAATAATGTTTGAAGGCAAGACAAGACAAATAACGTTGTATTGTAATTAATTTCCATATTTATAATAAATAATGGTACAATTTATAAAAGTAGAGTTTGCTTTGTGTCGGGGTGTAAGACAGGATCTTGTTCAGAGAGAAAACGCAGCCAAACAAGTCTCTTTCTAGCTCCAAAGGTATAGCTAGAATGTTTAATACCCTGTATTTTAAAAACCAAGCATCGTTGGAACTTTATACAGGCCGAGTTTACTAATAAGTATAACAAAGTAAGTGTAAATTCATATAAAAGTTCTTATTTGTCCCTTAAAGAACTAATTTAAATAAAAATAGTTATTGCGTCCATAAGAAACCATTATTTGATAGCCCACTTCGAACACGCGCGCCATCTTACAGCGACTCGGAAAGCTGAATTACCGATGCTAATTTTGGACCAAATCCAATGCATTGCGATCGGCCTCCTACCTCAAGTCCTCCATAGCTTAGTCGTAAGAATTAAAAATTAGTTAATTTTTCAAGGTTATTTCTTATGCTTATGTTTACGCCTAAGACTAAAACCTTGCATAAACGTTCTTATGAGATCGCCCAAGTTGAATACCTAACACTAAGACTAAGACAAAGCTTATGCTTAAGAAAGTGGTGCATACACCCAGCTTTTAGTCAAAAAATTAGAACACGTTCCAGTTTCTTAACAATAACTTTTTATATTATTTACCTAATTAATTTTAGCTGTTTACACGTGACACGTGAAAATAAATTCATGGTCAACTATAAATGGTTTAAAAATTATTTAAGTAACAGGTAAAAAAAAACAAAAATATCAAAAACATATTTAAATAAAAAAAATAAATAATATAGGAGTTCCTTAAGGAAGTATACTAGGTCCAATATTATTTATTTTATACCTCAACGATATGCCTTTATAGTTTTCAAAATGTGTAAGTTATAAATGTTTGCTAATGATACCTTAATTTACATTAATGTTTTAAATATTTTTGATGGTCTAAATACTCTAAATTCTGAGATAAATATGTTATCAAATTGGCTAAAAGTAAATAAATTAAAATTAAATATTTCAAAAACTAAATATGTATGGTTATGGGTAATAATTTAAATTGTCAAAATATAAAAGTTGTAATTGATGGTGAAAAATTGGAATTAGTAAACAGTTTTAAATATTTATGGATAATCATTGATTCAAAATTAAAATTTTTTAATTATTTTGAAAGTATTATATCGAAGATTGCCGGAAAAGTAGGTTATTTTAATCAGTTCTAATTTAAGTTTGTTTTCTAAAAAAACTGTATTTAATAATACCACATTTTCTTTATTGTTCTTCCATTTTATATTGTGCTAGTGAGGAAATATTCAATAAATTACAAATTTTACAAAATAAGGCAATGCGGATTTTTTAAATTGTGACAAATATACAAAAATTAATTTTATGTTGAAAAATTTAGATTGGTTGAATGTCAGAAATTAAATTTTTTATTTAGTACCTATCTATTTATCTTTATATATAAAATTAAAAATAATTTATTGCCTTACGTTTAAAAAATTTTTGTTCTTTTAATTATGACCGTCATAATTATAAATCAAGAACTAATCAAAATTTTTATGTGGATAGAGTGCCTAAAACATTAATTGAATTGATTCTGTCTTTACTTGGTGGAACTCCATTTTAATATACGAAGAAAACACTATGTTGTGTTAAAATTCCACTATATTAAAAAAAAAACATTTGTTGACTTAACATGTTTCGCTACACTGTAGCTTTATCAAGGGTGAATAATCAAACATAGGTATTGGGTTTTCCAACAATTCAAAACAAATTTAATAGGGGTGAGTTATTAAGATCTAATTGACAATTTAGGAGGTTATTTGTATTTTTAAGTTTATTTATTTCTAGGGATTCCAGCAAATTAAGTTTATTACCCTTATTTTCTGTATGAAGAATTTGAAAGTTGTAATTAAAATTATGAGAATATTCTAGTAAATGATTTGCATAAAGGGAGTCTGTTTTTTCCAACGTAAAGTTAGAACTGTGTTCTCGAATTCTTTTTGAAAATCTTCTACCAGATTGACCTATGTATGTTTTGGGGCAATCCTGAAAAGTTAGTTTATAAACACCGCATTAGCAGTGTCTTCAATTGTGCAGTGCGCATGCCCATGTCAGTTAGGCTTTGTTTACATGCGCGAGGCGATAAATTTGCCACTTTCGTAATTACTATTTGCTGATCTGAAAGTATAAATCTATGTATCAGCCTCGACAGTAAATAATTGAGGAGCTTGCGTTCAAAAGCGGCTATATCACTTTTTTTGCTGATATGCTTTTTTTGCGATTTTCTGTAAAGTTCCACAAGCTCTATCAACTAGCACGATCATTTGCGTTCAAAACGGGCTATTTGTATGTTAAAATCGCATGTAAAGTCGGCCTTTTACATCAAAACTGGCTATATCCTCTTTTTGCGATCAAAAGTGATCATATCCAACTATATACAGGGTTCCCCATTAAAAACGAAACAGGCTAAATATCTGGCTCCACGTTAATTTAAAAAAAAAACGCTCGGACCAGTCGATTTTTATTTCGAGGGGGACATCTTTGCGTATATTGTCAATCTTGTTACTTCAAGCCCCTAGGAGGAGGGGGGGGGGGGGGTAAGATCTAAATCTTAAATGGATACCCCTATTTTATATATTTTTTTTGGATTCTGCATAAAATTCTGACCATTTTTTAATAAAAGCATTATTAGTCTATACTAAACAGTTTCCGAGATATTGACTCTTGAAAAATGAGATTTTGAACTTTGACAGCGTCTAGCTTTCTAACTGTACGTCTTAGAGTAAAACGGCTTACATGTCCCTATCTTCGATTTTTATTATCTTTCCAATAGTGTCAACTTCCGGTTAAACCGGTTGTAAGAAATATAGTACTTCCGGTTTAACCGGAAGTTGACACTATTGGAAAGATAATAAAAATCGAAGATAGGGACATGTTAGCCGTTTTACTCTAAGACGTACAGTTAGAAAGCTAGACGCTGTCAAAGTTCAAAAATCTCATTTTTCAAGAGTCAATATCGCGGAAAGTGTTTAGTATAGACTAATAATGCTTTTATTAAAAAACGTTCAGAATTTTATGCAGAATCCAAAAAAATTATATAAAATAGGGATATCCATTTAAGATTTAGATCTTACCCCCCCCCCCACCGTTCCTCCTAGGGGCTTGAAGTAACAAGATTGACAATATATGCAAAAGATGGCCCCCTCGAAATGAAAATCGACAGGTCCGAGCGTTTTTTTTTTAAATTAACGTGGAACCAGATATTTAGCTTGTTTCGTTTTAAATGGGGAACCCTGTATATACTGTTTAGATGAAGAAGCTGCTCTTCATATATAAATATTTTATGTTTCTTTTTTTTTTTTTTATGTATGTTGAGTTTTCATAATAAAAATATGTTTTGTGTTCGAGTCTTATAATAAAAATATGTTTTAATTGTTTTTTGTTGAGATTATTTAATGCTTTGCTATCAAAACCATTTATATCCAGATTAATTTTTATTTTTTCTCAAGAACTATTGAGATTTGAAAAAAAAATTTAAATTGCATTAATCTACTTTCCTGAAACACTATAAATAACCTTTTTTTGCTATCTCTATATATTAAGGCGAACCGATGAGAAGTTTTTGTCGATTCCTGAACATTTTTCCTAAATGGATATAGCCGCTTTTGCACGCAAGCTCCTCAATTCTTAATGGGAGAAAAAAAGAAATTTTGATGTCCTGGCTTTTTATCGGCACGATGTTACATACATTTAGTATTTTATCGTTTATCGTAAAAAAATTATCACGCGCAACAAACCATACATACGTTCTTCTTAGCATTCAGATTTCTCCATATCTTACGGCCGATAATAATATATCGGTAAATGGCAAAGAAATAATCTACGGCAACAGTTACTTGTTGGAATTTATTCAGGCATACCTGGCTAAAGCCGAAAAGGCGCATAACGTTCCCTGAAATAACAAAAACTTCCGATGTCGCTTGTCTTTTTCTAATGATAATTTATAGCTCTCGGAAGAGCTAAACAAACAAAGGACTAATGAGGTTTAATGACAACCATTTCGAAGGTACCGTTGGAAGACAATAGACGCTTTTTATGATCTGCGTTAAGAAAGTGTTTACTATTGTTTACATAAACGTATAAACCAAAACATGACCCTTTGACATAAAATTGTTTGTTAAACGTGTAAGGTAGAACATTAGGCGCGTTTTTTCATTACTTACCCCATTAACTGTGCTTATCCCCAAACATAGCACCATGAACCTGAGAAAAAGAAAAAAGATGATAAAAATCAGTCGATTTTAAAAATGGGTTACAAATTTTTTTTAATATACAAGGTTTCCAGGAAAATGTGGGAAATCTTCCGGATATGAAAAAAACACGTGAAAAGAATACTACAAGTTCATATAAACTTCTTTCGTATCGGCCTCCTCTTCGGAGATATGGGCTCCCAAAGAGCCCCCATGGAATTAAGTTTTTGACACATAATTAATAAACCGACAAGTATATTTCAATTTTTTTGTCATATGATCTAGACATTCTAGACCCTTTAAATTACTATCCTAGAAAGTGTTTCGAATTACTCACAGCTGCAGGGACGGACTAGCTGTGACACTAATTTGCCCATTTTTTTACGCCCTGTATGATAAAAACTTTGGACAACGTTTTTTACATATTTTTAACTATTGACTAAAAATTAAGTACTCTTCATTCATGTCGCTAATCCTAACCATTTTCGAAAAAACGTCATTATATTTACATCATGTATTTAGCGTATTTTAATAAAAGATACATCTTTGTTCCTATAAATTATAAATGTTTACTTTTAACTGCTTAATATTAATACATCATCGCAATAAAATGACGTTTTTCCGAAAACGGTTAGGATTAGCGACATAAATGAAGAGTACCTACTTAATTTTTAGTTAATAGTTAAAGGTATGTAAAAAACGTTGTCAAAAGTTTTTATCATACAGGGCGTAAAAAAAATGGGCACATTAGTGTCACAGCTAGTCCGTCCCTGCAGCTGTGAGTAATTCGCAACACTTTCTGGGATAGTAATTTGAAAGGTCTTACCTGGTATACATCATACGAAAAAAAAAATTGAAATATACCTGTTGGGCGAAATTTTAACGTTCAAATTAAGATGCTTAGGTTTATTGGCATTTCTCGTTTCTATAGTACCGGCAATGCTTCTTATCATACTAAGTATTGTGCTATGTATTAACTGTTTGTAGATAAAGAAACTTTATAAAATTATTTTACTACACATATCTTCCGTTAAGTTAAGTAAGATTTATTGTTTACTATGCTTTTATTTGAATCAAGTAAAATTCTATTATTTACGGTGCTTAGCAGCAAATCAAGCAATTAAATGAATTGTCAGCAATTATACAGCGAATAATTTGCGGAAACAAAATTGCAACTTTTCAGTTTTTCTTTTATTTATGTATTACATAGCTTAACCTGTGGCCTTCTCCGTAATGACAATACCTGTGGAATAGTTGTCACATTATTATAATCGATATTAAATCTTATCGCATACCTAGCTTTTGTAATTATAAAAAAGTAAGAAAAACACTGTTTTCTGCTGTTTCTGGCAAAAATTATTTACTGCCATAATTTAATGCCCTTTTTTTTTACTGTAGGGTAAAGCGAAGAAAAAAAAAATGTCACACGTTTGACAAAACATAAAATACCTTCTTTATTTAAGAGAATAAAAATCTATAAATACGGAAAACAAACATAAACTTTGTAATTCTTTTTCATATATGTAGTTAAAAAAACTTATCCAAATGGTATAAAAAAAAACTGAAAGTTCTTGGCAAGTGAGGCTATTATTTTGAATTTCTTCCATTTTGACAACCCTGGAACCGTAGAGAACTTTGCAAATATATGTGACAGCTGTGACGGTCTTGACAAAGTTAGGCCTGTATTAGGAATTAAATAAATGAAGAATCAAATACTATTTCGTTGCCATTTGGGAGCAATCGAACATTAAATCTTGCATGATATCAAATATATGCCTATACATAAACGGAGTTTTAGTGGTCTCACTTTATTGTTTTATTTTTATTATGCAGTATAAAAATAACTCCCCCCAATAAATCTCTATTTTAGGTTCTTTTAAAATAAATAGCTTGTCCAAATTCATTTTTTCTCTTTTTACTTACCAAATTATAAATAATATTGTAAGGTTTAATTGGGCTTATAACCAGGATTTTAATAGTTAGGGTAAAGCAAGGAGAAAGGGCACAGAAGAAGAGATGGAGTACTCGCTATATTTTTACAACGTGGCAATAATGTCTGGTCTATACGTGACCACATTCGTCATGCGCACATGTTGGATAGAAATATTTCATTATTTATTATTATTTTCGTTATTTGCAAGCGACTGTTGTTTTTGACTACACGAAAAATTTTACGAAGATAATTTTATTCGCCAATTAAAGCACTTTAAGGTAAGTTTTGCCGATTTTTGTTTTACACGGTTTCTGCTGTAAACCCAACCTAAAAGCAGTTGAGCATTACATTCTTTGTTGTAGAAATTTCCTGGTTCATCTATCCTCCCTTTTAAGGAGAGACGAAACAGCAATTACGAGGAAAAATGGACTGCCATTTTATTATTTTCAAAAAATTGCCCAGTATACACGAAAGACAAAACGCAGCTCCAAGGGCTACTTGGTCCGCAAATTATTTAGATTAAAGAGTACATCGAAAAAATAAAACAAGTTCAGACAAAAATAATGAAATGCCAGAGTCAACTACAAAGCCTAAGAAAGTCATAAAAGGAAACTCTTTGCAAAATCCAATAAAAAATCAACCACGACGTCTCTTTCTTCTGAGCCCAAAGACATTAGTTTAGATGAAGTACTGAGTGGGGAGAGACATTTTAGCGATATGAAAAACGAATCTGTTGGGTGCAACGAAGATTATCGGAAAACGAAGACAAATGATGACTGGATTAGGTGCATTTTGTGTCTAAGATGGCTGCATGAGGACTGTCCATCTTATGAAAACATTTGTAAAGGATGTGGTGCCAGTATATATTTAATAAGGACGACTTTTACAACATCTGGGATTTCTCTGGATTACATTTTAAAAACTCAATGCAAGCATAGCATTCTGCATACCAGCCTCCAGATTAGAAGCCTTTGGACAGGTTACAAGAATGGTGGAATCATCTGCATATAGTGAACATCATATGATAAAAAAAAACATTTTTAGAAAAGAGACTTGAGGACGGACCCCTGTCATACACCGTGCTGTACTATTGGATAGTCAAAACGTTGAGAATTGAATTCAACACAGTGCCTTCAATTCGTCAAATATGATTCCAAAAGAACTCAAGAAGGCAAAACTCGGATACAATATCGCTTCAATTTTTCCAACAGAAGGGAATGACTGACACACACCATGGATCTGTCACTCCTTTCAAGGCACTACACAATGCCATTCACCACCTCAGTTACTGTCATAACTATAAATTATCCCCTGAAAAAACCAAACTGACAGCATTCCGGCAAAATACTTGTTTTCAAAAATTGCATAGTATATTCTTCAATATTTTTTCAAAGACTTTTGCAAAGTATGGTACTGCCAAAATTGAGTGGTAATTGTCAAGAACCTGGACGGCTGGACATCTTTAACAGCCTTACCACTTTTCATAAGTTAAAGCAGTCATTAGATGAAATACAATACTTTAACTAATAACGTCCTTATTTTGTTAAGTATTACTGATCGGATAAAAGAAAACAATCAGAATTGCAGCAATTTTAGAAGTTTTCATCCCCATCTCGTTGACAGATAATATTATCTTTAATTTATTAATAGATGCAGCTGTTCTAAGAAAGTTGACGGTTTAAAGTTATTGACCTATAAAATACATGAGCTATCCGCTAATAGTCAATAAAATTTAGGTATTATCTATAGTATCTTTTACAAAGATAATCAAAGGTCCATCTATTACATTTACAGACGATTGGATCGAACCAATATGCGTGGATCCTCATTAGGTAAAATGTCGTTATTATCAGATACTAAACAATTTTGTTCAACACGGTGTCGTATTATTATGGTAATCAACAGTGATATTCTAGATTCATATCAAAGATTTCATAAATAAATGAGACATTGAAATAGAAGTTGTATCAAATAACTACCGAACAGTGATCGATATTCTGTAAGAAAGATTATTCTTGCTTGAGATGTTTTGCTCAAAACTGTTAGAATAAATTACATGATTTAAATAATCGAACGGAATTTAATAAAGATGGTTAAGTCATCAATCTGTGCAATAGGGAACTTGACAAACATTTTAAATGGGGAAAAAATTCTATAAATCATAAGTATATATTGTTATACAACATATGGCAGCAAAAAAGCCACATATTTTGTCCTAAAAGACCGCTATAGTCAGATCTGGTCTTAACGTGCGGGTCCAAAGGTAACTGATCTTCTGCGTCAAATCAGACAACACAGAGGCTATCAAAATGTTGTGAGATTATTTACAAATATACCGAAGGAAGGAAAAATAGTTCCATTATTTTAGCTATCGCGAAAATAGCCACATATACCTAATATTATTAGTTTTGTAAAAATTATGTACAGGGGAGTTGAAAAAGTTACAAAAAAAATTATATAATCGTTAATTATATACCTACTGTACCCTTTAATTAAAAACGACAATAATTACCAGTGCAATTTATTTTAACAATTTTACTTACTACTGAAACCTAAAAATACAATGGCATTTAGTCTGATAAACTATTTCGATAATGAAAGAAAAAGTGGAAATTCGCAAACCAATATGCAGGAAACCGTAATGAAAACACTGGGAATTAGTGTAAGGACTATGCAGAATAATGTGCATGAAAAAAAAAGCATAATATAATACCCAAGAATACTAAAAAATGTAAACGAAAAACACCGTTTATAATTATAGCCTAAAAACTCTCATCGTCACTTATAAAATCTGAAAAGTCCTCGTCGTCTGAGTCGTCTTCGAATGGAGCAATTATCATTGGCGCTACTTCGACATCTAGTACTTGTTCTCGATCCCACCAATCCCTTATTAATATTTCTGTATGTTCCACCGATTTCTTCCAGTACTCTTGTGTAATATGATCTAACGAATCTTGCCAAACTATTTGTACTTGGTCAGATTTAAGACCATCACCTACATGTTTTTCATAATAAGACTTTGCACCATGATAAGGCGGCAGTCGTAGAACCTCATGACCATATTCACGCAGTATTTCATCTACCGCGTATATTTTGGGTTTTTTAAGAGACTTTGCTATTGATAGGAGTTCCGATTTAAGCATATTTGGTAAAGGATTTTGGTTGTGTTTTTCCAGCCACTCATAAATATCACTTTTCCTCCAAGATGAAGTAGGCTGTTTATTTAAAATTCTTGAATGATATGACGCATTATCTAATACCATTAAAGACGGAGCATCCAAATTTGGTATCAATTGAACTTTTAACCATTTTTTAAACATTTTGCAATTCATATTATCATGATAGTCAGCACTTTTTGATGTTGAAGAAAAAATTAAACTCGCACCTGCAACATATCCTGTTGCAGAACCGGCATGCAAAATAATAAAACGCTTTCCCCTACCGCACCCCTTTTTTCTTTTAACACTATTACAGACTCATCTTGCCAAGATTTTGAACCACTTCCATTCGAAAATATCCACGTTTCGTCTAAAAATACCACTTTTCTAAATTTCGATTTGTAATTGTCCGTATATTTTTTTAAAAACTGAACACGCTGACTCACTATCTGTGGCTGCTCACATAAAAATCTTCGGTTACAGTATTTTTTATAGGAAAAACCTAAATTTTTTATTAATTTTGATAACGCTTCAAGTCCAATTGCCAAAACACCCCGAATTTTTAATGTTTTTTGTAAAACTGGAAGAGTTACATTGGTTTTTGATTTGTAAAAATCGTAAATCACATTTCGAACTCCCATTTTAATATTTCTTTGGCTTTCTTCGTTTACACTTTTTAGTATTCTTGGGTATTATGTTATGTTTTGTTTCATGCACAATTTTCTGCACAGTCCTTAAACTAATTCCCGGTGCTTTGGCTACTGTTTCCTGGATATCGGTTCGCGAATTTCCACTTATTCTTTCATTTTCGAAATAGTTTATCAGATTAAGTACCATTTTTTTTTGATTGGGGATGCAGAAACCCAGAAAATTGTTTCATTTTGTCACAAACTGTCAAAGTCACAAAACTGGCATATTTAAAATAAAACGTAGCTGGTGCTATTATAAGCTTTTTTAGAATCGCTGGAAAGTAAATACATATCCTTTTTCATGTCAAAATGGAATAAGTCTGTCTCATTTATCTTACGTATTTTATTTAGAGGGTAGAATTAAACGCAAGTAAAGAAAACAAAAACTGAGGGTATGTCTTTCTTGAATCGTATGACCCGCACGATAAGACCAGATCCGACTATAGCAAGATTTAAAAATGCCCCAAAATTCAAATTATCCCAAGCGGGTAAAAACGGGTCGTGACGTCAAGAAGTATAATTCGTGTGTGACATCCACGAAATAGGTTATAGGTTGGCAATAAATTGAACGACGTTAAGAATTCCACCTTAAAACAACAATACAATAACAATAACACACGGCAATCCAAATGCAAACTCGGTAGCTCGGCCACCGGTCAGGATGCCGGATGACGGAAAAGTCATACTTCCTGACGTCATCGGGCTTGGAGCGCTTAAAAGGTTGTTTGAAATGCTTTTGACACGCGCGAAACTTTAAAGAATTTTTACCAAGTTATTACTGATTTTTAAGGAGTAATAACTGGGGAATAATTTTTTTAGGCCTAACTAAATCATATTATTTAAAAAAAAATTGGAAAGTTCCCTATTTAGAAGTTTAATTTAAGCTTGGCCACACATAAAATAAACGTGAACCAGGAAACATGAAACATATTTTATAAAATACTAGCTATACCGCGCGCGCGTTGCTACGCTACTTATTAAAATAAATTTGAAGGAAAGACATTACACAAATATCCGGCATCCCGACATCCCGGCACCCCAGCATACGTTGCGCTACTTTTTTTTTTATGCCGAAACCTTCCTCGGTCTGTACACAACAACTCACCAAATCCCGGCATCCCCGCATGCGTTGCGCCACTTTTTTTTATACCGAAATTTTCCTCGGCCTGCAGCCTGCACACAACAACTCATCAAATTTTCACTTATAATATCACAAGAGCTTAAATTATTTCCGGAAATTTTCTTGAGGGCACGAATATTTTGAAAATTATCAAGAGTGAGGGATAATTTTCTTGAAATATTCGTGCCCGAAAGAAAATTTCCAGGAATAATTTAAGCTCGCGTGGGATTCGGTAAGAAAATTTTACACCACTTCACACCATAATTTGGAAAAAAAATTATTAATCAAACTTGACATTTTAAACTAATTTCACTGCTTGTCAAGTTGGCCAGGGTATTTTGACATAATATGTTGAATTGTCATTTTTGTTTAACCGGTTCTGTCACAAAACTTAATAATAATTACTAGGTATATAGTTTAAAACGTCTGTACGTTGCGTGTTGAGTTTAATAAGTGTATAGCGAAATGTCGCGATTTGGTAAAGAAAATCAACAAGTAATTAGACAAGAAATTCAAAATATAACACCAGATAACACCCGAAAATCAAAATCAAGTGTATGGAAACAGTTTGTTGAATTTTGTGACGAAAAGTTGTATAATATTCATGAGTGTATAAGTGTAGTACAGGTGGCTACTATACTGGAGGACTACGCATTTAATATGAAAAAGCAAAATTTTGAAGATTATAAGGAAAGTGTGGTCAAAGTGATGTGAAATGTATGTGGCTGAAGTTAGAAACGGATTCAGAAACGATTCCACCAACGAGTTCCCAATATTGGGAGATATAAGATATAATTGAAAAAATACGTTTTTCTTACATGTTGTATAGTCAGCTGGCCCAGACAGTAAAAATTATTTGTGATATACATACGGGGGTTTGTTCTGAAAATTGGTTAGTCTGCCAGGGGCTGCAGGGGTGGATAACTTATTAAAATTAATAAATTATCAAAATTGGTCCCAAGAAAGAGTAAACGATTTTTGTAGACCGTTAGATTTTGATATGAGGTAAGAATCAATATTAACAAAGTTTTTATACACCAGAAACGGAAAAAGTCAGGGGCGGCGAGGGTGAAATTAATTAATTAAAGTTACTATTGGGAATAATAAATAGTAAACGAATTTGGTACACCACTAGATTTTGCCAAAATATAAGGTTTACAACTAAAGAAGTTATTATATGTCAGAAACGGCAAAAGTCAGGGGCGGCGAGGGTGAAATTGATTTATTAAAGTTACTATTGGGAATAATAAATAGTAAACGAATTTGGTACACCACTAGATTTTGCCAAAATATAAGGTTTACAACTAAAAAAGTTATTATATACCAGAAACGGAAAAAGTCAGGGGCGGCGAGGGTGAAATTAATTAATTAAAGTTACTATTGGGAATAATAAATAGTAAACGAATTTGGTACACCACTAGATTTTGCCAAAATATAAGGTTTACAACTAAAAAAGTTATTATATACCAGAAACGGAAAAAGTCAGGGGCGGCGAGGGTGAAATTAATTAATTAAAGTTACTATTGGGAATAATAAATAGTAAACAAATTTGGTACACCACTAGATTTTGCCAAAATATAAGGTTTACAACTAAAAAAGTTATTATATACCAGAAACGGAAAAAGTCAGGGGCGGCGAGGGTGAAATTAATTAATTAAAGTTACTATTGGGAATAATAAATAGTAAACGAATTTGGTACACCACTAGATTTTGCCAAAATATAAGGTTTACAACTAAAAAAGTTATTATATACTAGAAACGGAAAAAGTCAGGGGCGGCGAGGGTGAAATTTATTAATTAAAGTTACCATTGGGAATAATAAATAGTAAACGAATTTGGTACACCACTAGATTTTGCCAAAATATAAGGTTTATAACTAAAAAAGTTTCTATATATCAGAAACGGCAAAAGTCAGGGGCGGCGGGGGTGAAATTTATTAATTAAAGTTACCATTGGGAATAATAAATAGTAAACGAATTTGGTACACCACTAGATTTTGCCAAAATATAAGGTTTATAACTAAAAAAGTTTCTATATATCAGAAACGGCAAAAGTCAGGGGCGGCGAGGGTGAAATTGATTTATTAAAGTTACTATTGGGAATAATAAATAGTAAACGAATTTGGTACACCACTAGATTTTGCCAAAATATAAGGTTTATAACTAAAAAAGTTTCTATATATCAGAAACGAAAAAAGTCAGGGGCGGCGGGGGTGAAATTTATTAATTAAAGTTACCATTGGGAATAATAAATAGTAAACGAATTTGGTACACCACTAGATTTTGCCAAAATATAAGGTTTACAACTAAAAAAGTTATTATATACCAGAAACGGAAAAAGTCAGGGGCGGCGAGGGTGAAATTTATTAATTAAAGTTACCATTGGGAATAATAAATAGTAAACGAATTTGGTACACCACTAGATTTTGCCAAAATATAAGGTTTATAACTAAAAAAGTTTCTATATATCAGAAACGGCAAAAGTCAGGGGCGGCGGGGGTGAAATTTATTAATTAAAGTTACCATTGGGAATAATAAATAGTAAACGAATTTGGTACACCACTAGATTTTGCCAAAATATAAGGTTTATAACTAAAAAAGTTTCTATATATCAGAAACGGCAAAAGTCAGGGGCGGCGAGGGTGAAATTGATTTATTAAAGTTACCATTGGGAATAATAAATAGTAAACGAATTTGGTACACCACTAGATTTTGCCAAAATATAAGGTTTACAATTAAAGAAGTTATTATATGTCAGAAACGGCAAAAGTCAGGGGCGGCGACGGTGAAATTGATTTATTAAAGTTACTATTGGGAATAATAAATAGTAAACGAATTTGGTACACCACTAGATTTTGCCAAAATATAAGGTTTATAACTAAAAAAGTTTCTATATATCAGAAACGAAAAAAGTCAGGGGCGGCGGGGGTAAGATTTATTAATTAAAGTTACCATTGGGAATAATAAATAGTAAACGAATTTGGTACACCACTAGATTTTGCCAAAATATAAGGTTTATAACTAAAAAAGTTTCTATATATCAGAAACGGCAAAAGTCAGGGGCGGCGGGGGTGAAATTTATTAATTAAAGTTACCATTGGGAATAATAAATAGTAAACGAATTTGGTACACCACTAGATTTTGCCAAAATATAAGGTTTATAACTAAAAAAGTTTCTATATATCAGAAACGGCAAAAGTCAGGGGCGGCGAGGGTGAAATTGATTTATTAAAGTTACTATTGGGAATAATAAATAGTAAACGAATTTGGTACACCACTAGATTTTGCCAAAATATAAGGTTTATAACTAAAAAAGTTTCTATATATCAGAAACGAAAAAAGTCAGGGGCGGCGGGGGTGAAATTTATTAATTAAAGTTACCATTGGGAATAATAAATAGTAAACGAATTTGGTACACCACTAGATTTTGCCAAAATATAAGGTTTACAACTAAAAAAGTTATTATATACCAGAAACGGAAAAAGTCAGGGGCGGCGAGGGTGAAATTTATTAATTAAAGTTACCATTGGGAATAATAAATAGTAAACGAATTTGGTACACCACTAGATTTTGCCAAAATATAAGGTTTATAACTAAAAAAGTTTCTATATATCAGAAACGGCAAAAGTCAGGGGCGGCGGGGGTGAAATTTATTAATTAAAGTTACCATTGGGAATAATAAATAGTAAACGAATTTGGTACACCACTAGATTTTGCCAAAATATAAGGTTTATAACTAAAAAAGTTTCTATATATCAGAAACGGCAAAAGTCAGGGGCGGCGAGGGTGAAATTGATTTATTAAAGTTACCATTGGGAATAATAAATAGTAAACGAATTTGGTACACCACTAGATTTTGCCAAAATATAAGGTTTACAATTAAAGAAGTTATTATATGTCAGAAACGGCAAAAGTCAGGGGCGGCGACGGTGAAATTGATTTATTAAAGTTACTATTGGGAATAATAAATAGTAAACGAATTTGGTACACCACTAGATTTTGCCAAAATATAAGGTTTATAACTAAAAAAGTTTCTATATATCAGAAACGAAAAAAGTCAGGGGCGGCGGGGGTGAAATTTATTAATTAAAGTTACCATTGGGAATAATAAATAGTAAACGAATTTGGTACACCACTAGATTTTGCCAAAATATAAGGTTTACAACTAAAAAAGTTATTATATGTCAGAAACGGAAAAAGTCAGGGGCGGCGTGGGTGAAATTTATTAATTAAAGTTACCATTGGGAATAATAAATAGTAAACGAATTTGTTACACCACCAAATTTTGTCAAATTGTGACAATATGACCCTAGATATAAAAATAAACATTAGCATTTAATACCTTCTGAGAAATCAATAATAACATTTTTTTGAAATTGCCGCTATTTTTTGGGCTACCCTATACATCGATAGTTCTACATTTTGGTTATTATTTGTATGACGCAGATTCGCCTTTAGTTAAGAGTAAAAATTAAACACTAATTTTTAAAGATTTATTTTTGTTTTGGGGGGAATTTACACTTGTCCACATGACGTCGGTTGTATATTACCAATAACATTTAAATTACATTGTAAAAAGATGTTTAATCCATAGTTTTGGGCACGATAATCACTTTTTCATAATAAAGTTTTTGCCCTACATCTTTAGTTACCATGATACAAGAATTTAAAAAAACATTATTGTTTAAAGTTCAGATACCAAACACAGTTGAAGTTGCGGTTATAGCAAATTCCCCCTAAGTGGTCATTTTCGCTACGAACGTTTATAAAGGATTGGGAAAGCGATTTAAATTTTTTATTGAGTACTTGTAGTTGTTCTTTTTTAGTACAGTTGTTGATTTCTTTAACATCATATTATATATGTAGTTTACAGAAAATTGAAGTTTTCTTATAGATATATCTATACGTTTATGGTAATTGGGTTTTATGTATGTTCACATTCGAATTTACACATACATATAATATATTGTAGAAGCGTAAATATTTTTCTTGCTTATTTTTTTTAATTAGTCAGTTTTAAATTACATGATGCCTAACACATCTGGGAGACCGGTAAAACACAAGAAAATTAATCCGGTCAACATTGCTGCTTTTATTAATGTTGGTCGTTCTACACTAAGATCATTACAGCAGTGCTCAATAAGGCCAAAAAATTCACCCTTAAGCAAAATTTGTAATTTTATTAATGTAAAAGATACATTTAAAAACCGAATGTCTGTTAAACATGTCTTAGAAAGACATTCTAAAGATTTACAGCCACTATTAGATCTCAACATGCAACACACGCATGAAAATACTGACAGCAATTTATCCAGTGCTAACACAGAGTATTCTGCCTCTATTTGTAATTTACCAGCCTTTGAAGAAAATGCTATTATGATTGATACCCCTAATAATACAACAAATGCTTCATATTCATTTATTAGTGATAAATTAAATAATGAAAGTAAAGATTCTTTCGACTTGTTCTCCAGGTCAAACATGGTGTGTTCCTCGCCGCTTTCAGATGTACTACCGACAGCAGTCGCAAACAAACATAACCTTTCTTACACTACTCAAAACGAGTTTGATACATCAGTTATTTCTAATTCTGTAAGTTTTCATAGGAATATGAAGAAAAATACATTAGATTTAATGAATGATTTAAAAAATAATGTTGCCGTTTCAGAGGCAGAAAAATATGTTTGTAAACAAACCGAAGTTTTACCCGAAAACACAGCACATCAAAACTTTAATTTGCTTTATACAGACTTAATACAGTGCAATGAAAGTAAGGATGACATCATAGCTGAGTCAGAGTACCGGCACATTATTGCAAGAAAAAGTCTTTTGAAGCATGATATTACCTGCACTGTGCCATTTAAAGGACATAGATCTAATAAAAATGGCGAGTTAATCGAATATGGGCAGTGCAAGCAGCACAATTGTAGAAAATATAAGTTTACTTATATACCTCAAGGTAGTCGCATATTGTTAAAGGTTTTTTTCACAGGTCCGATACAAATAAATCACTTTGAAGAATTTGCCTATCAATTAAGAGGACAGGAAAGAAAGCATGTCAAAGCTCTTCTTGAAACTAGATTACCAAACGTCGTTCGACATCAACATATTAAAGAAGTGGATCCTCATATATTTGCGGATGGTAACTGGCAACAACTTAGATCTTCTTATGTATATCAAAAAGCAAGATCAGAAATGGCTTCTGAAAACGACAAACATGTAGATCCGTTATTTGATTTAATTCTTAAATCCACATGTCAAACTAAGGGAGCAGAATACATTCAAGTTCCATCGGGAAAGCCCTTAGTTTACTTGTATTCAGAAGATCAAGTCAATATTCTATTAAAAAACTGTAAATATGTAGATGCATATTTTGATGCCACAGGTTCTGTAATTTTGCCAACTCCTTATGATAGGACCACTACAATTTTATATTACGCTTTAGTTGTTAATGTCGAAGGTATTATTGTCCCAGTCGCAGAACTTATTAGTGGGAAACATGATTCAAGTACGATAACGAGTTTTTTACTACATTTTAGGTATTTTGTTACGACTATGTTTAAAAAGTCTCCAATATTTCGTGTAGTAGTAACCGATTGGAGTATGGCGCTAATTATTTCCGTTTGTCAAGCTCTTAATGATATGACACTTTTTACATATTTGAACATTTGTTTTAAATACACAACTAATATACTGGACGACAGAAGAGGGGAAAATCTTGTGATCATTAAAACATGCTGTGGCCACTTCATAAAAATGATATGTAAAAGAGTGTCTTCGTATAAATTTAGCATTAAATGTAGGTGTATTATTATTGATGCTGTAGCAGTTTTAATGCAATGCTCTTCATTGGAAGAATTATCATTTCAATTTGAAAATATATGTGTACTTCTCCTGTCACCTAGATTTGACAAAAATATAGAAAACGCAATTTCTAATCTGGCCACCAACGATTATGAAGCTTCTGATTTTTTTATGGGTATAAGAGATGATATCTCACCAAAAGAAGAGTTACTCATGGATGAGAAGGTGCGGGGAGGGTATGAATTTTCTCCGTTCTTTAATCTATTTTTTCAGATTTATGACAGCCAAAAAAGTCAGATTGAAAAAAATTCTGAGGAAGAGAACTTAGAAGTTAATCCTTTTCGGTCACAGGAATTAATAAATTATATTTTAAAGCGTTTAATGCCATTTGCACCTCTTTGGACCGATATTTTGCAGCATGGAAGATTTAGCAACTCCAACGTAGAAAGCTGGTTTAAAATTGTTAAATCTGAACTAGCACCACGTAAAAAAAAATTAGGGCGATTCATTGATGCAACAAACGATCGTATAAAGACTAGTCTAAAAGCCATTGATTTAAAAATCGGAAAAGCACCGAAGAGGAAACAAAAAATTTATCATACAGAAGTAGATGATCTGAGTGCAAAAGAAGAATGGGGCAGTAAAAGCCAAATAACAACAGCGAAACGGAGTTTTTTAGTGGCAAGACATCTAAGTAGCTTAAACCATTTTATAAAAAATAAAAGTATTAACGATCAATTAGGACTACAGGAAGAACCAAACGACGCGGAAACTTCTGAATCTTCCATATCAATTAAATCATCTAACATGAATGAAGAGCTAGTATGCAGTAACCAAGAGGTATCCAATCAATCTTTGAATTTGGATCTAACCAGTGACATCAATGACGTACTGGATACCACAATAAAAGAGGAAAAACCTGGATTAAATTCACTGGAAAATGGTTTGCTTTTTAACAGGAAGTATTATCTCAATGCCGCCTTAAAGAATAATTTTGTTGTGGGGAAATTTGAACTTGATAATGAAATAATTTCTTTAAGTAGTAGTGACTACCGAACACTGGCATCAACTCATGATATAAAGGGAGAAAAAGAAAATCCTAGATGGCTTACAGATTATGTAATTGATACGGCCGCTGCATCCATACTACAAAATAATAATTTTGTCTACTACATTGATACCATTTCCGCTTGTGTTCTTTTCGGCGAGGTGTTTGGTCTTTCTTCCAATTTTAAACCAATCTTACGAACGTTTGAAGGTATCCAAATTATTCTTATTCCTTATAATATTAATGAAAATCATTGGATTCTATTAGTGGTTGAGCTTCAAAAGAATAATCTTTATATTTTAAATCCTGGACAAAATTATCCTATTCCGGAAAACGATATATTAAAACAAATTAAACATTATTTGACTGCTCGCAATAGGATTCATCCATTAAATAAGATAAATGTAAGAAAATTTAAATTAAACTTCATAGACAAATATCCAAAACAGGACGAAAGGGATCAGGAAAATTGTGGAGTTTATGTCATTAAATATATTTCGGATTTGGCATTATCAAACACCATAGAAGGCTTTAAAAGTAAATGCAATGATAATCATAAATTTAATGCGGAAGAATATAGAATTGACATTCAAAATATGCTTTTGTTAAACTCAAAACCAATGTTCGACAAATGCATATATTGTGGTTTAAAAACAGAAGAACAATATGTTCAATGTTCGTTATGTGAGAGGTGGTCTCATGTTAAAGAACAATGTTCAAAGCTAAGCAGCAGCATAGAATACAATGAAATTAAAAAACAGAAATTCACTTACATCTGTACCTTGTGCCAGTAAAGTTCAAAATGTATATTGAATATTATAGTAGCTTAAATATTATTGCTAGAATTCTATTATCTCTCCTTATTTCATAACTGAAATTAATTGATGATTTTATTATAATCTTTTGCTAAATATCCCTGACTTTTTCCGTTTCTGGTCTATAGAAACTTTTATAGTTATAAAACTTATGTTTTGGCAAAATCTAGTGGTGTACCAAATTCGTTTACTATTTATTATTCCCAATAGTAACTTTAATTAATAAATTTCACCCCCGCCGCCCCTGACTTTTTTCGTTTCTGATATATAGAAACTTTTTTAGTTATAAACCTTATATTTTGGCAAAATCTAGTGGTGTACCAAATTCGTTTACTATTTATTATTCCCAATAGTAATTTTAATTAATAAATTTCACACTCGCCGCCCCTGACTTTTGCCGTTTCTGACATATAATAACTTCTTTAATTGTAAACCTTATATTTTGGCAAAATCTAGTGGTGTACCAAATTTGTTTACTATTTATTATTCCCAATGGTAACTTTAATTAATAAATTTCACCCCCGCCGCCCCTGACTTTTGCCGTTTCTGATATATAGAAACTTTTTTAGTTATAAACCTTATATTTTGGCAAAATCTAGTGGTGTACCAAATTCGTTTACTATTTATTATTCCCAATGGTAACTTTAATTAATAAATTTCACCCCCGCCGCCCCTGACTTTTGCCGTTTCTGATATATAGAAACTTTTTTAGTTATAAACCTTATATTTTGGCAAAATCTAGTGGTGTACCAAATTCGTTTACTATTTATTATTCCCAATGGTAACTTTAATTAATAAATTTCACCCCCGCCGCCCCTGACTTTTTTCGTTTCTGATATATAGAAACTTTTTTAGTTATAAACCTTATATTTTGGCAAAATCTAGTGGTGTACCAAATTCGTTTACTATTTATTATTCCCAATAGTAACTTTAATAAATCAATTTCACCGTCGCCGCCCCTGACTTTTGCCGTTTCTGACATATAATAACTTCTTTAATTGTAAACCTTATATTTTGGCAAAATCTAGTGGTGTACCAAATTCGTTTACTATTTATTATTCCCAATGGTAACTTTAATAAATCAATTTCACCCTCGCCGCCCCTGACTTTTGCCGTTTCTGATATATAGAAACTTTTTTAGTTATAAACCTTATATTTTGGCAAAATCTAGTGGTGTACCAAATTCGTTTACTATTTATTATTCCCAATGGTAACTTTAATTAATAAATTTCACCCCCGCCGCCCCTGACTTTTGCCGTTTCTGATATATAGAAACTTTTTTAGTTATAAACCTTATATTTTGGCAAAATCTAGTGGTGTACCAAATTCGTTTACTATTTATTATTCCCAATGGTAACTTTAATTAATAAATTTCACCCTCGCCGCCCCTGACTTTTTCCGTTTCTGGTATATAATAACTTTTTTAGTTGTAAACCTTATATTTTGGCAAAATCTAGTGGTGTACCAAATTCGTTTACTATTTATTATTCCCAATGGTAACTTTAATTAATAAATTTCACCCCCGCCGCCCCTGACTTTTTTCGTTTCTGATATATAGAAACTTTTTTTAGTTATAAACCTTATATTTTGGCAAAATCTAGTGGTGTACCAAATTCGTTTACTATTTATTATTCCCAATAGTAACTTTAATAAATCAATTTCACCCTCGCTGCCCCTGACTTTTGCCGTTTCTGATATATAGAAACTTTTTTAGTTATAAACCTTATATTTTGGCAAAATCTAGTGGTGTACCAAATTCGTTTACTATTTATTATTCCCAATGGTAACTTTAATTATTAATTTCACCCCCGCCGCCCCTGACTTTTTTCGTTTCTGATATATAGAAACTTTTTTAGTTATAAACCTTATATTTTGGCAAAATCTAGTGGTGTACCAAATTCGTTTACTATTTATTATTCCCAATAGTAACTTTAATAAATCAATTTCACCGTCGCCGCCCCTGACTTTTGCCGTTTCTGACATATAATAACTTCTTTAATTGTAAACCTTATATTTTGGCAAAATCTAGTGGTGTACCAAATTCGTTTACTATTTATTATTCCCAATGGTAACTTTAATAAATCAATTTCACCCTCGCCGCCCCTGACTTTTGCCGTTTCTGATATATAGAAACTTTTTTAGTTATAAACCTTATATTTTGGCAAAATCTAGTGGTGTACCAAATTCGTTTACTATTTATTATTCCCAATGGTAACTTTAATTAATAAATTTCACCCCCGCCGCCCCTGACTTTTGCCGTTTCTGATATATAGAAACTTTTTTAGTTATAAACCTTATATTTTGGCAAAATCTAGTGGTGTACCAAATTCGTTTACTATTTATTATTCCCAATGGTAACTTTAATTAATAAATTTCACCCTCGCCGCCCCCGACTTTTTCCGTTTCTGGTATATAATAACTTTTTTAGTTGTAAACCTTATATTTTGGCAAAATCTAGTGGTGTACCAAATTCGTTTACTATTTATTATTCCCAATGGTAACTTTAATTAATAAATTTCACCCCCGCCGCCCCTGACTTTTTTCGTTTCTGATATATAGAAACTTTTTTAGTTATAAACCTTATATTTTGGCAAAATCTAGTGGTGTACCAAATTCGTTTACTATTTATTATTCCCAATAGTAACTTTAATAAATCAATTTCACCCTCGCCGCCCCTGACTTTTGCCGTTTCTGATATATAGAAACTTTTTTAGTTATAAACCTTATATTTTGGCAAAATCTAGTGGTGTACCAAATTCGTTTACTATTTATTATTCCCAATGGTAACTTTAATTAATAAATTTCACCCCCGCCGCCCCTGACTTTTGCCGTTTCTGATATATAGAAACTTTTTTAGTTATAAACCTTATATTTTGGCAAAATCTAGTGGTGTACCAAATTCGTTTACTATTTATTATTCCCAATGGTAACTTTAATTAATAAATTTCACCCTCGCCGCCCCTGACTTTTTCCGTTTCTAGTATATAATAACTTTTTTAGTTGTAAACCTTATATTTTGGCAAAATCTAGTGGTGTACCAAATTCGTTTACTATTTATTATTCCCAATAGTAACTTTAATTAATTAATTTCACCCTCGCCGCCCCTGACTTTTTCCGTTTCTGGTATATAATAACTTTTTTAGTTGTAAACCTTATATTTTGGCAAAATCTAGTGGTGTACCAAATTCGTTTACTATTTATTATTCCCAATAGTAACTTTAATTAATTAATTTCACCCTCGCCGCCCCTGACTTTTTCCGTTTCTGGTATATAATAACTTTTTTAGTTGTAAACCTTATATTTTGGCAAAATCTAGTGGTGTACCAAATTCGTTTACTATTTATTATTCCCAATAGTAACTTTAATTAATTAATTTCACCCTCGCCGCCCCTGACTTTTTCCGTTTCTGGTATATAATAACTTTTTTAGTTGTAAACCTTATATTTTGGCAAAATCTAGTGGTGTACCAAATTCGTTTACTATTTATTATTCCCAATAGTAACTTTAATAAATCAATTTCACCCTCGCCGCCCCTGACTTTTGCCGTTTCTGACATATAATAACTTCTTTAGTTGTAAACCTTATATTTTGGCAAAATCTAGTGGTGTACCAAATTCGTTTACTATTTATTATTCCCAATAGTAACTTTAATTAATTAATTTCACCCTCGCCGCCCCTGACTTTTTCCGTTTCTGGTGTATAAAAACTTTGTTAATATTGATTCTTACCTCATATCAAAATCTAACGGTCTACAAAAATCGTTTACTCTTTCTTGGGACCAATTTTGATAATTTATTAATTTTAATAAGTTATCCACCCCTGCAGCCCCTGGCAGACTAACCAATTTTCAGAACAAACCCCCGTATGTATATCACAAATAATTTTTACTGTCTGGGCCAGCTGACTATACAACATGTAAGAAAAACGTATTTTTTCAATTATATCTTATATCTCCCAATATTGGGAACTCGTTGGTGGAATCGTTTCTGAATCCGTTTCTAACTTCAGCCACATGTGAAATGTTACATAATTCAGATATTTTGCATTATTCACAGGTATATGTACATTATTTAATGGTTGTAGATCATATGTTTACCTTTTCAACTGTCAAAAAATTTCCACTTAAATATCGTGGCGCCTCGAAAAAATTTCCGGAAATTCTTTAAGTTGCCATGGTAACTAGTCATAATTAAGGTATCTTATTGATTAAAAAGTACAGGTGTGAAATTTTTATCGTAATCGGATAAATGGTATAGGAATGCATACGGGACATATAGACAGACAAACATTCATTTTTATATATTATATAGATAACATATTTTTGTAAATGAAACTCCTCACATTAAGCTATGGAAATGCATTTAATTTGACATCCAATATGTAAAGACATATTTTAAAAATTCACAAAAAACGGCAGAAAACCGTAGGTATACGAATTACCCAATTAAATGTGCTTTGTGTACGTAAATTGATTGTAATATAATGTGAGCATTATTCAAAACAACTCGAATATATAGGACTTTCATAATTAACAAGCTATCGATATTTAACTCCATCTCTATCTATCTATCTACAAGGGTTGAGGTTAGGACTTCTTAGGAGATGAGTACAGCATAAACAAATACCTTTTAGATCCGTACAGCCCTTCTCGTGCGCAATCGTTAAGTTTTACGGGTGAAAAAATACGTTTTACGCACGGCTCGCCGGGTAGATCCCTTGGCGCCCGACAGGGTTGGGCATACGCACAACCCTATTGTTATTAGGTTTTCCTTCTTTATCGAGATCATATAAATACACTTGAGAAACGACTCGGCACCATTTTTGTTGTTACGTTTTCTCTGTGGATGTTTTGTATTCTTTGCGATTAGCTACTTTTCTTTTGCTTCTTTTCAACAGCATAGCAAAATAAAAATCTACTGCGGCAAGGGAGGAGGAAAAAACCTTTGAGAAGCTGACCTAAATTTTTAAAAGAAACGCTCAATTTAGCCGTTTGCGTTGCTATTTAAAAGCAACTAAAAAGGAACTTGGTTATTGAAGATTGTGGGTGTTTAATATTTCGGATTTCTAGTTTTTGTGTATTGTGTAGTGAAGTGAATTGTGTTATATCGTGCGAGCAAAAATTATTTGCATCAAAAAGGGCCTTGCATTTAAGGACGTAATGCTTAGCCGTGGAGCTTGATACCTGTTGGGTGTCAGTAACTACCTGAATTAACAATCAATCGGTTATTCCGTCATCTGTGACAGTCGTTAATAGTAATTTACGTTACAAGTCCGGAAAATACTGTTTTTTCGGAGGAGTTGACAAAATTCTAGGACGAGCCCTAGGCGAGTCCTGGAAGTCTGCGAGTCCAAAAAAACTGTTTTCGGACGTGTTGCGTACACTATTTTTTCGGCAACCGTGTAGAATAACAAATCAATGAGACACATTTCTTTATTATATTTCTTTGTAGAACAAAATTTCGAACATTTTAATTCTTATTTATATTAAATATTGAAATTCGAACAGAAGCTCGGTACTAACAGAAACATTATAATTCTTATTTATATTAATATTTATATTAAAATTCGAGCAATTGCTAATATTGATGTGATTCTTCCCGGCCTAGTCCGGGAAGTACGTACTTCCCGGACTAGGCCGGAGAAATGCTACTTTCTCAAAGGAAAAGCGTCCGAGAAGTGGGTACTTCCCGGACGGTTGCCGAAAAAAGTAATTTGATTCATCGCTAATTTTTCCAATTTCTTGAACAATTCACGCAATGGGCTTTACAGAACAGCACAAACCATTCATGGTTGAAGCGTATTTTCAAAATGGGGTTAGAGTAAATGGTGAGTGGCAATACAATCCGGGTTTGTGCATGGACGATTTTCACAAACATTTTCCTAACGTCGCTTTTATTGATGGGGTTTTTTATCATTGCCTGAAAAGAACCGTGGCTGTGTTTAGGGAAACGGCTTCTATACAACACTAAAAAGGAGCAGGAAGACCATCTGCAAGAACCGAAGAACTTGTTGCAAACGTTCGTGAAATAATGCAAAATACGCCAACAAATTGTATAAGACGCTTGTCCCAAGAAGTGGGAAGATCTTATGGAACACGCAGGACTATTCTTAAGAAGCAGGTAAATTTATTTCCTTATAAAGTGCAAGTATGAATTGTGTAAATACAAATTTAGAACAATTAGTGCAAGAATTCCAAGAAATACAAGCCGCAGATTTTGAAAGACGCAGAATTGTTAATTTTGTGAACAACAAAAATAAATTTGTATTTGTCTACTTATTTTATTACTCATTAGTTTGGCTTATCATGTCATAATATGAATTTGACAAAATTTTAACCTAGATTGGGTTAGATATATCGTCCCTATATCATTGTGATCAAAACCAAGCCCTACGTTTTTTAATCCAAGCCCTCTTTTATGCAAATAATTTTTGCTCGCACGGTACAATGTGCTATAAACAATGACTGGTACCGAAAACTTTTCCAAATTCTTGATCAAGAAAATGTGCCTGAAAATGTTTTTACACGTACCCAAGTTTCTGGCAAATAGTTTTCTTTACGTTATTGTAAATATGAATGGCTAATAAATGCTTTGTTTGCCTAGAGAGAATGCAATTGGGGTAAAAAGGTAATCAGCGGTAAGTAAAAAAAATACTGCCATTTTCATTTAATAAGCTGAGACGCATGACACACCGTTGGATCGGTATTGGCATAACTTATCTTCAGTAAAACATTTTAATCTGAGACATTAACAATTATTGTCCATACAATGTAATATTAAAATTGATAAATTATTATCCCTGATTTCAGTTGTGCAAACTGGATTCTGGATATTATCATTTCCGTTTTGGCCGGATATCATGTTCCAATTCACTTTTGTTCTGTAACTGTTTATACATTTATCATAATGAAATAATTTTAAGGTCATTATGTTTTAAATTAAATTGGCGTTTATCAATTAAAATTCATTATTAACCGTTATTTTTTTATGGTAGCTTAAAGGGTTTAGGCTGCATTTTGACATCAGATTTATGCCGATTTTACATATACTTAAAATTTGTATATAGAGTAGTTAATTGAACACATAATATAGGTAATTCAGAAAATGTATTGAAAAAGCCAAAACATGACAACGAAGTTTCGTGTCAAGAAATTTGTCCAGTACCATCATGTCTGAGAGTGATTAGTGAGACACTGATAACGGATGCGGCGAAGATTTGTTGTTGTATTAAATCGTTTGCCGCTAAATTAAAAATGCAATATAAGAAAGTGTACACTCAGTTTCATGAATGGTGTAACATAAAGAAGGTAAAAGCCGTCTTAGAAAATGTTTTGCTGCTGTTATTTGGAGGAAAAATAGAAAATATTAAATTGATTTACTTTGATTATAAAAAATGTTAATAAAAAAATGTTTTGAAAATTAATTTTTGAATTTAATAATAATAATAATAATAATAATAATAATAATAATAATAAATGTCTTTATTGTAATTAAGGATAAAATTACAAAAGGCGAAGTTGAAGCTAGGCTTCCTCACTTAACCTAACATTATACCTAATAACATAGTAGTAATATTTGACAGTAGTTATGATACTCATATATAGGTTGAAAAAATTACGTAATAAGTAATGATAGTAACAGTTTTTACAGTTAAATCCTATTAACTTTAACGTGGGCATGTGAAGGGCATTGAGAGGCAGTACAACTGGACTGATCTAATACGTGTCAGAGCATATTCGATGGACAAGAGGACGAATGGCATTTTTAAATGTGTGAATTGGCGCAGATTTTAAATTAACTGGAACTTTGTTGTATATTAAAGACACCTGATAACTAAATGATCTTTCAAACAGTGAGGTTTTGTGTGACGGAGGAGTAATTGTGGATTTATGTCTGAGGTCGAGGTCATGAGAGTCATATCTAAATTTTATTTTTTGATATAGATATTCTGGACATTTTTTAACTATTATTTTGTTATACAGTGCTAGGCAATGAAGCATTCTTCTTTCACTCATATTCAACCATCCAACCTCCCTCATTTTGGCACTCACCCCTCTATCATACTTTCTAATTCCCCCCATCATACGGACACAGCAGTTTTGAATCATTTGTATTCGTTTGGCATCCCTCTCTAAAAGACATGGACCATACAGTGTATCGCAGAATGTGAATTGTGATAAGACCAGACTATCACATAACGATTTTTTAAGGTGTGTATTTAAAATGTGCCTTTGGTTAAAAATAAACTTTAAGTTGGTAAAAGCTTTCTTTATGCAGTTATTGATATGCTCAGTAAATCCTAGGTTAACATCTAGCAGCAGTCCAAGGTTTCTCGCATTGATTGAACATGACAAGGTTTGACTACCAATGTCAACGTGAAGGATATTTCGATATTGCTCCCTACTCTGTGCATGACCAAACAGAAGTAACTGGCATTTTTTTGGATTTAGTTCGAGACAATGCTGTGTAGATATTCTTAACAGAAGATCAAGGTCAGCTGCTAATCTTTATACGAGAATATATGGTGAAAAAAGGAAGAAAGGGTATGGAATATGGGCTTCCTAGAAAACAAAATTGTAGATAAAAGGTGTTACAAAACTATCGGCAAAAAGCGCTCACGTAGGGGCATACTTCTCCGCCACGGAGCACTGTTCATGTGCCCATAAAAGACGTATAAGACACTGAACCCAGAGATCTAGTGTATTGAGAAAACTGTTGATTACAAAATTAGCATTTTGCATCATTGTTTTCAGGAGGGAATTATCCAATGTGGTCCATATCAAGATCATCGTCTGCCAGCGCAAATTCCTGTTCTTCATCCTCTTCCGAATTTGATTCTTCTTTCTGAATTTTACTCGATTCTACTGGAACTAGTATTCTCTTTCCCTTTCTGTTTTGCTTAATTTGTCGATTTCGAGGTCTGCTTTGTAAGAAAATAAAGCTATATCTTGGGATTTGGAAGGCTTTCGCCCCCTTCTAACCCAGTGGTAGAGGTAAAATGTCAAATGGAGTAACAAAAGTTCTTGAAAAGTCATTTGATTCCACACGCCTTGATTCCATCGTTGCTGGAGCCTCCGACTTTTTCCCCATCTTGGTTTAGAATCTAGGTCTTTTGAACAACCTGGTTAGAGATCCCGATCTTTGGAATAGTCTGGTTGTGAATCTAGTTTGGGCCCCAGCCCATATTCAACACACTCAAGCCCATATTGCATAAGTACAAGTCACCATAAAATTATTGGTTAGGAAAACCTGTAATTTTAAGAATAAGATTGAATGCTGAAATGCAATGTTAATCATTCCCTCTATCACATACAGCATAAGGAAACATGAAATAATATCAAAAAATATGAAAATTACGCTATATAATTAAACTTAAATCAAAAAGTTAAAACGAATACATCAATCACAACCGTTTAATAACAACACGTAGAATTACGGCGGGAGTCGGTAAAATAGGTATTGACCATCTTAAGTGTAAACTTACGCTTCACCTGACAGATAGCGTTACTTGGTTTGTAAATGGACAGAGGGCACATATTAACTCCTAGCGTCCTAGCCCATATTCAGACCAGTTCCTCTAATGCTAGTTGCGATGTCGTACACATAGACACTTTACCTTTGGATAAGCAAACAATAATCACGAAAGTGGCAGTTTTATGGCCTCGCGCATGTAAACAAAGCTAGACACTATTAGACAGGCGCACTGCAACAGTATCGTTCGACGATGGGAATATAGACAGGTCCGGGCTTTAAAATTTAAATTCTTGCCAAAAAATTGGAATTTCTTCTCAACTTTTAATCAAGTTGGGAAAAAAGTGATTTCTGGCATTTTTAGTAGTAGCAAACCTATCAGATTTTAAGGATAGAAAATTGTTTTTACGGTTTTGTTTTTAAAATTTGTTTAAAAATGATTCGTCGTCGTGTTTTTAGTTCGAAAACGAAGAGAACAAGAACAGGTAAATTAAACTAGTCTTATAAAATGGAATATAAAAACAAACAAAAACAGCAAAATAACCAATCTACGGTGTTATCGCGGTACCTAACTCCAATACATCACTCTACTCTATCTACTCCCTACTTACCGAAAATACGAAATACCAGGTATTTTACCCCTATTTGGGCATAATAAAATTATACAACGGCTGCTACTAGTACTAGTTATTGTTTATATTCCAATCCGAGTCACTATAAAAGCACAAACACAATTCACTAAACTACACAAAAACTCCGTAGATATTAAACACGATAGCCAAGAAAACTACAAGGAATCCACCTCGGAATCCACAGAGAAGCCTTAAAACAGAACAACAAAAATGGCGGCTGAGCCGGTTCTGGAGAGTATCTTGAGCATGTCGATTATTGTCGATAAAGTAGGACAGGCTGATAACACGAGGTTTGTGCGCATGCACGAAGGTGTCCAGAAGGAAGGCAGCTGACCGGCGAGTCATGCGCTTGGACGTATTTTCTCACCCATAAAACGTAACTTTTGTTTGCCCAGTTGATAAGCTGTAGGTATCCAAAGGTAAATTGTCTATGGTCGTACATCGTGACATGTAAATTTTGTTTCCATTCTTAAATTGCTTCTGCTCTGGTAATCATTTTTGTAATTTAAATTATGTTTTCCATATTTTTTAAAAAAATAATTACTTTATTTAGTGCTATTGGATAAGGTTCTTACTCTATATTACAATAACATCTAAACACTTAGTAAGTTAAATGTCATAATATTTTATGTTTTATTTTATTTGTTTATTATGCCTTAAAGGATTGTTCTTTAATTTGAAGAACTTTCTTTCACACGTAAAATACCTAATTGTTTTGTTTAGATCTGAACTCAAAATATTAAGTTTCCATTTCATGAATTATATTAGATGATCAAACAGTTAATTTTTAAAAATCTGGTTAAAACAACATTATTATATTTGTGTTTACTTACCGAAATGTCTACACCTACACGACAATGTCATAAATTGAAAAGCACTTTTAGAAAAGTCAAAATTATTAACGCGTGATAAACAGGTGAGATTTAACAAATGCTTAAAGCTCTTCGCTAATCGGTAACTAAATAAAAGAGAACAATTAACTAGGTAATTAAAATAGCTTCTGCTATTTAAAAAAAAAAATATTGAGGGTGACTTGTTAACTCATGTACATTTAAATCTTTCAATTTTCAAGTACCTAAACAAGATGCAGCATATCTGTGTATGAAATCAAATCAGATTAAATGTTTGTTTTAGTCGTAACTCCAACCTGATTTGAGATTAGTAGTTAAAGATAAAGATGTAATTTTTAGTGTCAACTTTTGCACCTACACTGGGAAAAAGCCTTCTATTTCTTATAAGAATTCACATACTCTTTATACAGCTGTTTAATACTATATCTGACCACAACGCGCTTTTTTATTATAAGACATAATAAAATGGTTTATAGTTATTATTGCTACGAATACTCACGATAATTATCAAGTTCAATTGGGGGTGTAATCTGGTTTTATATACTATATTAGTTCCGACTGGCATGGCAGTTGAAATGAAACTTGACATTAATCATAAAAATATTTGCTTGCTACGGTTAATAAAGGACCACAAAAAATTAGTAATGTTGTTCTCGAAAATTTAAATAGCTTCTAGTGTGATAGTGTTCTTATCGTTTAGCATTGCATATGATTATCTATTATGCAATATGGTCATAAAGTCCAATACTAATGATGGGTTGTGTGAAATAACAATATCCTATTGCTTTATCTGACATGCAAAGTTTAAAAAATCATAAATACAAAGTAAAAATAAATTAATTGAAACAGGTCGTCGCCCTTCTTACGAAGTGACCTAACTAACATATTTGTAAAAATTGAGATATTTTGGGGTCTAACTGTTCTCATGTAACTCTTTTGTCTCACAAAGCGGCATATCTCCATGTCTGATGGTAGGACCTGCACAAATTAAAATACATACGGACTATCTGCATAAACCCAACATAATATTCACACGTATCGACCTATCTAAAGTTAGGTCTCTTCGTGTGTTAGGTTCCTCCTAAAATATCATAATTTAATAATAACACGAACAGACCAATCTTCAGACAGGTCTATTCCTGAGAAAAGCTATTCGCTTATTACAGGTTCAGTTGTCGAGAGCTATTAAGGAAGAGAGCAGTGTTTGTTTTATTTCTGCAGTGTTTAATTATTGGTATTGGTATTTGTTTTTATTTTGCCGTGTATTCATTTAATTTCTTTAAGATCTTTTGAGTCCAATCACGGACAAAGTGATGAAGACTCTGTCCACAGCGCGATCCATACGGCAATATCTGGAGCTAGGGATATATTTGAACCCTTACAGTTACATATGAAATTAGCAAGACGAAAGCAACCTTATTTAGTAGAGCCCATGAATTCTTTAGACTTTATTGATTTTAAGAAACTATCGCAAGCATTAAGAATACTCTCTGTTAGAATGAGCGAAAGAGGTCAAAATGTCAAATGCACGGAAATGAGAGAGTTTATGGTTACAAAAGATGAACCCACGAAACTTTTTTTTAAGTTCAGTCACTGGGATGATAATTATGATGCCATAAAACTTGAAAGACTAAAAATAAACATAAGGAAATCAAAGATTCAACCATTAAATAAAGGGCCTGTTTAACTTACCAAAAAAAAAATACAATGATTTAGTTTCCCTATATGAAAGCCTTACGCCAGTGATTCGTCTGCCCGATATTCAACAGTTTTATAAAAACTTACCCCATGAAGAAAATTAGTTACTTACGATCGTTTTTTTTTTTTAATTATAAAATTAAACCTAATACTAATAAATTAAAGAGCTCTTGGTTTTGTAAACAACGTTTTATGGTTTTGTTTATTTTAATTAAAGTTTAATACAAAAATTACTGTTGTTTTATTATTCAATAGGATGTAATTTTTTGCTTCACTGCAAGCCACTTGTATTCATTTCAATTTATAAATTTCTAAAATTTTACAAAACCGCGGCTTAACTAACATAACCCGACAAATATTTCTCACGTAGTGGCATATCTACAAACATAACCAAAAATACAAACTGTGTGTAACTTCTTATAGGTGACACTATCATTGGCTTATTGTAAGCTATATTAGCTAACTAAATACAAAAGAAAGAAATTCATAGCTTCAAAGCTAAATCGACTGCGTTGTCTTAAACCCAACTCATTTTCGTTTTTTAGATCTCCTGTAAAATTTGCCAAATGCTAGTTAGGTCCCTTCGTTAGAAAGGCGACGAGGTATTGGTACGATCAATAAAATGCAAATTAAGACAGAAGAGCTAGAAGCTAGAATACTCCGAACAACGATGTGACCTGCATAACAAATACGTTAAAACTAATATTTCGGCGCGCGGCGATTGCCGATCGCTACGAACCCCCACCAACTTCTTGGGGATTATAGGTTCTAACCGAAACAATTCGTTTTTGGGGACGCTGTTCTGCTTTCTTAATTGTAGAGAAAGCGCTTTACTGGGAACAAAATGCGTCGCATTGAGAAGATACAATATATTTGAAGGTTGGAGACAATGATGTTTCTTGAATGATGAAAGAGATTTGGACTTCCGTTGTCTTTATTTGATTTATTTTAAATCACAACGTTTCAACTGGTAAGTATCTCCAGTCGTCTTCAGGTGATTACTGGTATTCAGTTGAAACGTTGTGATTTAAAACAAATAAAGACAATGGAAGTCATCATTCAATATACAATATATTTCTTAACAAAATTACTGTATTAAAGATAGTTTATTATTCAACAAGACTGCTGCTAATGAAACTGTTTACTACCAATAAAAACACTGTTCTAGCAAATCTGAAATTTATATAACACTAAAGCGGGTTTGATACACTAGCAATTTATTTAATGAGTTAAAAAAAATAAGCTATTAATACAAACTCTGTCTTAGCAAACCTGTTGTATTAGATCATTTTCCTCAGTGTATTTGTTATGCTAGCTGTGATAAATTGTCAAAAATAATTCTGTCACAATTCCAGTGATTCGATTAGCCTAATTTTTTATTTACTAACCAGACAACGTGGTTAATGAGTCATTTCAGTCAATATTTTGGCAATGTCATTGTTGCATAATCAATTTTGTCTGGTTAGTCAATAAAATCGTTTAAAATTTGTTTGCAACCCGACATATGTTTTTTAAAAAATAGTTTTTTAAATACTAGGTCAAATATAACAATAAAATCGTTTCTTGTCAAGATATTTACAGAAAAAAATACTCATTCGCTACTCTTCAATGAACGAAAAAGTCCAATTCTTTTCTCTAATTCATGAACATGAACTCATATGTTTTAACACATGATCTTATATTAAAATTAGGAACAGATTAATAAAAGTTAATTGGGATCAGAAAACACGGCAAAACACATCATAACGCATAAAAAATTAAAAGCACCAATTAATCTCACGGGAAAAACGTACTCGTCAACTACAATTTAAAACTCGTGGGTATTTCGAAAGTTGTTAAAATGCATGGGCAGCAAAGAAAAAGTAGCAAACGGATTTTTTAAAAATAAGTCACAAAAGAAAGCGATTTTTTTATTAAAATTATTACTTTATAAACGTTGACTCTAATAGAAACTTAAGGTTGCATCATCGCATCTAAAATAAATGCAATTTTTGTTTTCCGCTCCCCCCGAATTTCTCCGAAACCGATTTACTTTAATGTAAAAATATTAAATGACTTATCCTTACACTCTGTTTCTCATGCAGCAGATTTTCCGACTATTCTTTCGTTTTCAAAAAAATATACTATAATAGAAAGGTTAACTTTAATAGTATATTAAAGTACATGTTGTATACAGCATCATTTTATAGCCCGCGTCCATGTTAGAAAATGAACCGCTCGCGGCGAGTTTTATAACGGGGCAAGTGCTCCAATTGCTTTATAAAACATGTACTTTATACTATTTTTTCTAATTTGTATTTTTTCAATAAAATATAAAATCGCAAAAAAACGAAAACAAAATTAAAATTTTGACACCCTGTATCTTGGTTGTTATCAATTTTGGGATAAGGCAAGTTTAAATAAATCGCATTATTTCGCCTTAAGGCGTCTGCTGTTGCTCTGTGTCCCATTACTTTTGGGACACCCTGTATAGGTTGCTTGTTACTTAAGACTTAATTGTGTCGCGATTGATTTGTTGTTACATATCAAATAGTATTTCTCTTGCTTATTGCTTATCGCTCGATGCTTATTTTTTAATTAAATCTTGACCTCTAGCTATCCAGTGATACAAAATGTAAGTATACTTGTTTAAACTTTACTGGTCATATTTAGTAACAGCCGATCACCTACAACAACTAATTCTGAAATATTTATCTTGGCTATCGTGGAGAGTATAGAAGTAAAATGGACAAAAATCACTTTATATTTCAAAATAAATAAATATATTATCTTAAAATAAATTCGATAAGTTTGGAGGGCTTCGTGTTAATGACATGTCGCAAGTAAAAGCGATGGTAGTTTTTAAGTAGGCATATTTTCATTATTATGATATTTCCTGGTTTCTAGTTTTTCCTTTCTTGTTAATTTAGTTTGGGTTCGTATAAGTAACTAAATATATCATAAACACAGCTAAAAAGAGCAGTAAAAACATATAGGTACCTTGTGTAGCTGCAGCTTTATCTCCAGACTATCTAAACTTTGTGTCAATGTAATACGTTTCTATCATAGCATTTATTTAATTTTTATTGCAAATTTTAAGATGAAATAATTAACATTACAAATCTTCAAAAGTTACATGGCTGTTCTTAACCCTCTTCTTTAAGGGATAGAGAGGGGATAAAGTTATAATTTTCTTTTCGATTAAAGGTTAAGTTTCTTTACGCAGTAGCTTCTAAAGTGGTAACGCGGCAAACAAAAATAATGTTACTTACTTTACGTCTCTTAGAAAACAATTAAAAGTCAGTAAGATTTATATTATTTGGAATTGGAAGGATTTTAAAACCCAAAGGAATAAAATTTTGGAAGTCACCATAAGAATATTTCAATGAAAAAAACTTGCCCTACGACGCGATTGTGTAACCGATTTTACAAAGCATTATTAACTTGGTGTTGCTCTTTTAATAACTCTAAATTTGACTTGCACGTCAGTTAGTTATCACATATCACATGTTATCATTGCTGTAAGCTTATAATATGGTGGTGTAAATTTAATTGCAGAATCAGCACATTAAACCAATTTTTATATAAGATTAAATCTAAATCATACACCACATACTACCACCCTGCTAATTTCATATTAAATTTTCAAATGAAAAGAACCTGCATGCGTTAACAAAGTGTTCGGAAGTTACAAGTATATCATATCTCTTAATTTACAACAAAACCCGTTATGAATACACGAACTTTAAGAGTTTGCAATAATAAAAATAAGCAAATATTTTAAAAGTAATAATAAAAAATTTACGTGGTCAAAATTCACAAAAAAAAGCAACACTCTTCCTTCAAACCCGCCGTACCACTTTATATGCAAAAATTATTCGCCGATATTGAGCTTGATCCACTCACAAAAACTGGCCCGCATTTCGCATTAAGAACACACATTGTTTCAGCTCGAAACCTCTCCGCATATCACGCCAACAGTGGCAACAAACACAACTTATAAAATTAAAAAAGTGAACACAATGCAATAGTTTAAGTTACACAAATTTATAAAGGGGCAAATCACTGTACTTACCACCCCAGTCCATGGGCGGTCATCGCGACCGTCAACCCCCCTCACAGGGGAAACGCACAAAACTTTAACCTTATGTGATGAACACACGCGAGTCCGCGCGTTACTAAAAATCACCACTGAAATCATCATCTTCAAGCTCAAAGCCATCCACTTCCACATCTCGGCTTACATGCGCGATTTCAGCATACTCCACTTAGGGCCTAAATATCTGATTAATTCATTACCCCATTATCATCAAATTTAACATGAACCAGGAAGAGTATTTAAAGAATCGATACTGAAAATTTCAGGTTCCTAGGTGCCCTGCAAGGGGTGACATTAGGGCCTGAAATAGAACGTCGCAGAATGAGCTTAAGTCATTTGGGAGGGGACTTGCTTTACTGAAAGAGATGCTTAAAAATATGGAGCCAGTATGATATGACGCTGCGGACGGGTGTGTGTCGGGCTATTGCCCTGACAACCCTCGTGTTATTTACGCTAGTGACCAATGGTGAAGCTCTGGTAAGTCAGTTTTTTGATAGATTTTTTTTTAAATGAAATTGTTCCACTACTATCCGTAAAGAGCGTTTTTTAGTTTGATGAGACCGGTGTTAAATTATTATTACCGAGCCAAAAAGACTATCCCTATCATGCATGTGTGTGCGCAAAATCCGTGGTTGAGTAAAAACGATACCCAAAAAATGCGGGGTGATGATAGTACCAGTCATTTAGAATGATAAAAGTTTTGATTCGCTGGTCATTAAATTTTAAATGATAATTAAGTGTACAGGTGAAACGATAATTAATTTTTTGTTTAAAAGTTATTTAGGGTGATGTTTTAATCTTTTTATGCAAATTGCTGGCCAGAAACGTTTTTTTATATCAAGTGTAATGCATTTGTATTGTATGTGTTTACGTTTCCTTCGATGAAAATATGAGCTTGTGTCTCTAACAGTAGATCAAATACAAATACCCTGCTCTGCAAAAAGTGAAGAAGCTTAAATATAATATGGGATTAACGTCATCTTTTCCAAAAAGGAAGAGTTATGGATTCACAACTTTCATAATAGTCTGCCCAATATTTATGTTAACTATTTGATTATTTGAACAATCGGATTGATCTGAGACCCTGACATTGCCTAGATTTATTTCTTCTTACGACAAAATAATAAATATTTAAAATATATTTTACTAAATATTTCTGCAACAAAATCATATAATTTCGCGAATGACGAGGTGTCAGCGATCCTATATTGTAGAATAGAAAGAACTTTTAACATGTGTTTCGTTTAATTCATTAAGTTTTAAACTGAGGTTTTAATTCATTGTTGGACAAACCTTTACTATTATTTGTAAAACTTGTATAGTCCAAAAACTTAAAAGATCTTTCGTAGAACTGTTCGCTCCAAAAATTAATTTTTTTTTGATAATAAATACCTGTTTTTAATCTCAAACAAGGGTTTACTCTAATGTGGGTCACAGGGTAGGGACGTAAGTTATAGTAATTGTTAATATTTAATAAGTTTTGTTAATTTCAATAATTTTTATAGTCTTCACTTGTGATAACCTATTTTAGTTTTTGCTCTTTTAATTTTTTAGAATAAATATTTATTATGTAGGTGGTTTTATGGGTTTAAGAAATGAAAATTAAAACATATTAGAAAGGAGAAAAGGTTTCTCATTAAAATAAAATAAAATAGGGACCAAGGGTGAGCCCGAAAAACAACAAAAAAAAGTGGTAAAAACTTACAGTTAAAGTGGGCTCCACGAGTCATAATGGTAAAAAACAAATAAAAAAAGATAAAATTAGGACACATAATGGTAAAAGGGACACGTAACAAACGGCACCGTAAACAATTAGTAATTAAAAAAAAATAGTAGCACAACCTGTGCAAGGCGAGAAACCAACTGATTTGTTTGTCAGGTATTAGCGGTGATAATGTAGAAATAAATATTGTTGTAAATCTCTTTTTTTCCCATCTCGTTTTTTTCAATTAAATTAAAATATGAAGTACTGAGGGTTTCTATATCTGTCCTTCGATTGATACTTTCCGGGTCATTTTAGATTTCTATTATTTCCCTTAAAATGCGTTTTTTATTATTAGTCTCTGTTCCTAAAATGCTTACATTTTCAAAGTCAAAAGTGTGCGTTTTAAATGATCTTTTCTGCAGTCTCTTGCATGTTCCGACATTCTGGTCTTTAAATACCTTCCAATCTGCCCTATATATACTTTTGTACATTATTTACAGGGTACCTTGTAAAATATATTAGATTTAAGGGGTGTTGGAGTTTTGTCCTTTAGTTTTGAGTTGATAGTATTGCCTATAGTATTTTCGCTCTTATTTATTTATTTAGCGTATGGCATAAGACACATTATACAGTATGTTCCTACTACAAACAAGTTTCCAATAAATCTATATAGGCTATTGATTCCGGAGTCGCCAACAGGAAATCTTCAGGTGGTCCCTCGTAAGCCGATCCAGGGCACTCTTCTATAATATGCTTCACCGTTTGGTATTCGCCACACTCGCAGAGAGGGGATGGTATCTTGCCCCATTTATGTAAGAAGTAGGCGCACCTACCGTGCTGAGTTTGGATTCTGTTTAGAGTGGACCAGGTCTTTCGTGGTAAGTCGTACCCTGGGGGTTTTTGGGTAATAAATGGCATTTGGTTGTTCTGATGCATGGTGGTCCATTCTTGGTGCCAGGCGGTGGTTGGGTCAAAGCCCTCCTCTAATGCAGATTCTGCTGTTTTGGTGGGTGGCTTTCTAGAGCGGAGGCGATGGTGATTGGCGTATTTAATGTCTTCATGTATTGGGAGATTTGGGTTAGCCAAGATCTTTGTGTACTCTCTGGTAAGAGCATTCACACGGCGCAGATTTGGAGGCTGGATGTGGCTTAAGACTGGAAGCCATTCTGTGAGAGTGGATTTAATGACAGCGGCGATCATTCTTATTGTGTTGTTGAGCTGAGTATCAATTTTATGGGCATGAGGGCTGTTAAGCCATACAGGCGCATAGTATTCTGCAGCTGAGAAAACGAGACCCAGAGCTGATGAGCGCAAAGTGGATGCTGACGCTCCCCATGTTGTTCCGCATAGCTTTTGTATTATATTATTTTTGCTCTTAAAAGCTATCTTAACATTGTCCGTTGTCAAAAGAGTCTTTATTTTTTCGGATAACCCTCTTAGGTATATTAGGAATTTTTAAATACAGTTGATGTTCAGCAGACGGAATGTTTGTTTTATTTTTTTGTTGGTTGTTTAGAATTCGATTTACAAGTTTAACGGGGTAGTTGTTTTTAAGTAGGTATTTTTTAATAAGTTCTAAATTCTTTTCCCTAAAAGACGGGTGTGATACCGTGTGATAGTTGTAATGCTCTAGTCTTTAAGTTGTTCATAATTATAATTTTTTGGCTATGTGGATGATCCGCAAAATAATTTAAAAACCTTTCCGGAAAAGTGGGTTTATGGTACCAATCAGTCTTAAGATTTCCGTTCTCGTCTCTTATGCACAGAACATCAAGAAATGGTAAAGAACCATTATTTCAGAGCCCTGAGGAAGGAAATATATCTTCCGAAACGTCGGCAAATTAAAATTTGGGTTTCATTTGCTCCCTAAGATCCTTAAACCCATAAAACCACCTACATACAATGTCTATTGGATCATTAACAATTTTATTTTATAAATATTTATGTAGATTAATTTGCTTTAATAAATTAAATCACATTAAATACATTGGAAAAAAAGTTCTTGGTTAAAATCAAGTTTTTATTTTTCTTAAATGGTAACTGTTTTTATGGGTTCTGTATTCTATATTTGACTATATTACAATGGTAGAAAAATGAACATCTTTACCTTAAATATTGCAGTGATTTTACAGAATCGGTCACACATAATATTTGCTTCAATTTAACTGGAACATTAACTGGTTGAAGATAAATAAACCCTTGGGCGAGCGTCAGACTTTGATGAATTGTTTACATTGTTAAAACTGATTGTATATTATTACAATGTATAAGGAAGGTGTTAAATCTATTCCTGATACCGAATAGTAATTTAATAATTTATTTTTTCTTGCTTGCTTGCTTGCTTATTTCGGATGTTTTCCTTTTCATTACAATTTTCAATTCATTTCAAATTTTAAATAAATCGACATGACTTTTTTTTAGTACTTTCTCCAATGCATCGCTAACCTTTTTATTTAAGGTAGGTATTCATAATCAGTAGTGTAACTTACAATTTGAGACAACATTTTGCTCGTTGTCCCTATATAGGGTGTTAATTAATGTCATGCAGATATTTCAGAGGGTGATAGTACTCGTCAAAATAAAAAAAAAAAATGCAAATATATGCATGGTCTAAAATGCGTTATTTTCGTTATACAGGGTGGCAAAGTTTCAATTTTTTTTCTCGTATTTTGCGTTTTCTCTCTTATATTCTGCGATAATTGTTTCAAATTTGGAACATCAACCCTTTTTTAAAATCTCTACAATAAAGTATCAAAATAGTCGGTCGCAGTATACAGGGTGTTACATTTTCTTGAATCGGCTACAATTCTATCTTTCAGAACTTTTTTTTTTGGCTCCCTGTATGAATTTTGGTATGAAATTTGAACTCTCTGTTTCTTAGTTTAGCGTTCCGGTCTCTTGCACTATTCTCGTATCTGTGACCGTTTTCGATTTATTTGCAAAAATAGCCATCGATGAAAACTAAGTGTAGGCGAAATAATGCAGAGTAAAAAGCTATGTAACAAAACAATTTTTTAGTTAATCAAATAAACATAAAACAAAATTATAAAAACTGTTGAAAATGTCCGCCTCTTGCTAAAATGCACGAATCAAGTCTTCGCCTCATGGACTGACGAACTCTGCCAAATATTCCAGGAGTATTGCGAATGATGTCGCATGAAGCTATTATTCTGTTTCTTGAATTCTCTTCTGTCTGGACTGGGGTCTGATACACTAATGCTTTCAGGTGTCCCCAGAAAAATAAATCCAGGCTATTCAGGTCTGGGGATCTAGGGGGTCATGGCTGAGGCTGAGGTCCCCCTTGACCTATCCAACGGTTGTTAAAAATTTGATTGAGAAAGTTTCTCACCTCTATGCTGAAGTGCGGTGGTCATGTCCGTGGGTCAAGCAGTATTTGATTTGGATACCTTTGTGTATACAATCGTCTGGCTTTATAACAATTGCCATCGGCAAGTCCATTGATTAAAGCATCTCTGCATAACTAAGTATTCTTTAATTATTAATTTATTAACCACTTCAAAACAACTCCGAAAACGTCAAACAAAAAATATTTGTTGCAAAATGTCACAAGGACAATAAACAGAATTAACAATAATTGCCTATCCCAGCCTATTATTTTTTTTCTCATATTTATTATTGCGTTATTTTGCCTATCTACACTTAATTTCCATCGATGGCTATTTTTGCAAAGAAATCGAAAACGGTCACAGATACGAGAATAGTGCAAGAGACCAGAACGCTAAACAAAGGAACAGTGAGTTCAAATTTCATACCGGAATTCATACAGGAAGCCAAAAAAAAGTTCAGAAAGATAAAATTTTAGCCGATTCAAGAAAATGTAACACCCTGTATACTGCGACCAACAATTTTGATACTTTATTGTAGAGATTTTAAAAAAAGGTTGATGTTTCAAATTTGAATCAATTATCGCTGAATATAAGAGAGAAAACGCAAAATACGAGAAAAAAAATTGAAACTTTGCCACCCTGTATAACGAAAATAACGCGTTTTAGACCATGCATATATTTGCATTTTTTTCTTCTTTTGATGAGTACTGTCACCCCCTGAAATATCGGCATGACATTAATTAATTAATTAAAATTTAAAAAAAGAAAAAGTAACGAAAAAAAGATCCTTTAATTATCGGGGTCCCAAAAATCTTCTGCCCACTTGCTACACACTACTTGTACATGTACACATAAACAATTTGTTTCAACAAATAACTACCGTATGACCTGCTAGTTTTTGCACAAAAATTGTCATTTATGAAGTGAAGAAAATCGATGTGGTTTTTATTTTGATTTTTTTTGCCGAACATGCCATTTAGACAGTTTTTTGCCAAAATTATTTTGGAAAATTTGTTGACTATACTATAAATGTTCACCAACTGAAACTAGTTTAGCCAAGACGGTCCTGTCCCCAGTTTTATTTATAAGGTCGATATATCGGACCACCCATTTACTATATGGGTGGCTGCTGCGGGAAGTCAGGAATACCATAATATGCTCCACCCGTTCTTAATTCAGATTATCATTTAAATCGCTTTAAATAATTTTTTGGTATTTTGTACCACGGTAAAAATTAATTTAAACCAAACTAAAGTAAATCCTACAATCTTATACTCAACTACTGACATTTGTCCTGCTCAGCAGTATTTGAATTCATTTTTTTGTATTATAATTTTTTTTGCTTGTTTTTTTTTGTTATGTGGTTTAGGCAAAAAATTTTCCTTCGCTTTATGGTGAACTGAATTTCAGAATGATTCATTTATTAGAATTTACTTTAAATTAATATTTCGTTGTGATTTTTGACTCCACTAAAAAAATAAATAAAAATTATTTGTATTATGTTCACAGACATTTAGCTTTAGATAAGCAAACAATAATCACGTGACAAATTTATGGCCATGCGCATAAAAACAAAACCACACAGAAAGAGGCATGCGCACGGCAAAATTATCGCTTAACGAATGGGAACATAGACAGGTCCGGGCTTTAACACCTTGTTTGTGTGGCCTAGGCCTACTTAAATGTGTTTAAATTGATCATAATGAAATAAAATTACAAATCAAGAACTTTCACTATTGCATACCTACTGAAAATACGAAATATCCGTTATTTTACCCCTATTTGGGCATGCATAATAAAATTATACAATTTTCTTTACTACTCATTGCATCAGTCACCAAAGGCACAAACCCAATTCACTAAACTACACAAAAACTAGAAATCCTTAAATATTAAACATCCACAATAGCAAAGAAAACAACAAGAAATCATATGTGTGAAGTTAGCGACCTTCAGCAGGACCGTTTATGCAGCAACGACATTTTTTGGATACGTGTCAATTCCGCCTGCAGCATTTGTAAACTAGTTTTAATTTTTTTAGTGGCGAAGATTCTACCATTTGAATTTATCGTATTAGTAAACTAGCCCATAGGGGTAATATACCTGCTATATACGAATTTCCAAAAACCGGAGGAAAAAAGTTACAGGATAAAAACTAGCGTAAAAAGTAGCGTTTGTAAACTAATTTTAATTTTTTTAGTGGCAAAGATTGAAATTTTACAATTTGGATTTATCGTCTTTAGTAAACTACCCCAAGGGGAACAAAACGCGAGTGTACGAAACAAGATTTTATCAAAATATATTATAAATCCAAAATACTTTCTTCCGGCACCCCAATTTTATTTAATTTTTGCTTTAAGAATATATTACCAACATTTGTTAAGCATTTATGATAAAAACACAAAAATTTGGACTGGAATTATAATATAAAAACAAACTCAGGCACTTATATTTTGTCAACAAAAGACCTATTAATATTAGAGTAGTTACTATATCTCGCAACACCTGATGAAAACTTTTAAAATGATATCCTGGACCACACTAAATTATGACTCCGATATAAAAATATATGGGTTATAGAGTTGCTAATAGTGCTAACCTAATTGATAGATATTAATAGATGGATAAATATAATGAAAAAATATTCCCATGTTATACCAGATGCTTTTTTAAAGTGTCAACACACAGAATCCCTAAAAATAGGTGTTATAGATGTGTAAGTTCATTAACTTTGTCTCGTTTATTTGCTGAGATAATTTCCAAGGTGCTAAGTAGAATATTATGTGGTTACAGGTTCCTTACATGCATTTCTTTATTAAAGTATACCATTTCTTTTCTGGTTTGAGTTTTTACCAGGGAGTTATGTTATACTAAATTCAGGGACAAGTAGTATTTAAAAATATAAAAATTATTATTAGCTATTTAATTATGTAGTAAGCCGAGTAAGCCTTTAAAGTTGTGTACTAAAACTATAGATTTCATAAACTCAGCCCATACATACGCATTAATGTTTCCTTTATTCTTGCTTACACCATTTACCTTTAGATCTGTACAGCTTATCTCGTGCGCAAACACATGTTAAGTTTTAAGTATGGGGTAGTGATGTATCTTGATATATAACTTTATTTTATTACGCATTTTTAAACACATCTAACTATAGGCTTAGGCTACGCAAACAAGGTATGAAAATAAAGAGAAACACATACCAAGAGATATTATCCCGATGCATGTTTTGGTATATTTAATTTGCAGCCCTGCAATCTAATTAGGTACGCCTATTTTTCGGGCAATAAATTGCTTTAAAACGTTTAAAAGACAGTTTTCTCTATACCTATATTATATAAAAGGAAAAATTAAACACCAATAGCAACTATTAAAAATACCAGAAATCACTACTTTTTTTGCCAAGTTGATCAAAAATTGAGAACTTCTAATTTTTTGGCAAGAATTTCAGCAAACTTTAGTTGTTTACATGTAAAAATAAATTGAAAGTCAACTTTTACAATTTCTTGAGCAAGAACTTAAATTTTAAAGCTCGGACAGGCACGTAGCTAGGGGGGGGGGAGCAGGGGGCCCGCCCTCCCCCCTGGAGACTCTAGACCATACTTACAAAACTTATAAAAACAAAATTAATTTGATGTTACCTATATGTATATTATATTATATTATATATTATATATTATAATATATTATAATATTTACTATTACCGGGTTTGTTTTTGTGCTTTTCTTGAGGCATTTGTGTTGTGTATTTTATTTTTACCACTTGAAAACCAAGCACCATGATTCAAAAAAGGGCGTGGCACCCCAAAAATTATTCGCCTGCGGCGCTTTTTTTTTTGGCGCCTTTGGCGGAATGTCGGTGGGCCCGAGAAGAACTCCTGGCTACGTGCCTGAGCTCGGACCTGTCTATTTTCCCATTCGTCAAATGATAATGTTGCAGTGCGCATGCCTAATCCGGTGTAGCTTTGTTTATGTCGTAGGCTGATAGTGAAATCCGTCATTTCATGAAACGCCTAGTCATATCATGAAGCGTGGCTAAAAGGTATATTGCAACTGGTTTGTTCGTTGTTCCCCAGATCATTTTTTTCATTTTTTTAAAATTTAATTTAAATTTTAGTTTTATAAAATAATATTAGTTGAAAAATTGAAAAAAATGTTCTGGGGAACAACGAACAAACCAGTTGCAAATATATCTTTTAGCGTGCAGCATGATATGACTAGGCTTTTCATGAAATGACGGATTTCACTATCAGCCTACGACATTTACATGCGTAAGGCCATAAATTTTCCACTTTCGTGATTATTGTTTGCTCAGCTAAAGATAAATGTTTATGGCTAACACTCGTAAGTCTTCAATTATTTTTTTTTAATGAACTCTTTAAAAGTCTCTTTAAATATTTTCCATCGCACCTTGCTTTATAGAGTTTCTTCAAAAATGACTAGAACTATCGATGCTGGTAAATTTATAATCAATTTGTATTTTTATCTAAATTTATTTTCATTTAAATTCATGAAACATGCATATAGGTACATATTTATAAGATAGGGGATTTCTGGGCAAGATAACACTTTTTAATCAGAGCCACATAAAATAAAAAAAACAAAGTAAACTCTTGTTCCTTACAATGTGGTTAGGTCAAACTTCGTTGTTTTAATTATACTTTTTTTCCTTCTAACGTTATACTTACGTTCGTCAATTCTATCTCAATAAGAAACCCACGATGCTTAAAGTTATTAACACAAGTGCATTTTAAAAATGTATGGCCGAAAGTTTGGAAACTCAGACGGTGAAAAAGTAACCACTTCGGTCTACATTACTTAATGTAATTGGTACATTATACAGTGTGTGTATAAAGTCTGGAAACGGCTTAATAACATCACAATTTACTGGCCGATTTAAACCAAATTTGGTACAGTTGTGTAAGAGGATCTAACGCACCGAATGACGATATTGGCGTTGTTGCCAGCTTTTTAGTTTGTCTGGAATTCGAACGAATTTTATATTTTTAAATATAACACCCAGTATATTTTTACATTTTTAAATTCCACATAAAATTATAATTATTTTTTATTAAATGCATTATTAGTCTATACTTCATAGTTTCCGAGATATTGACTTTCAAAAAGTGACATTTTTGAACTTTGACAGCTTATAACTTTCTAACAGTACGTCTTAGAGCAAAACGGCCTACATGTCCTTATCTTCAATTTTTATTATCTTTCCAAAAAAAATCAACTTCCAGTTAAACCGGAACAACTATATTTCCTGCTTTCGAGTTGCATCCGGTTTAACCGGAAGTTGATTTTTTGGGAAGATAATAAAAATTGAAGATAGGGACATGTAAGCCGTTTTGCTCTAAGACGTACTGTTAGAAAGTTATAAGCTGTCAAAGTTCAAAAATGTCACTTTTCGAGAGTCAATATCTCGGAAACTATGAAGTATAGACTAATAATGCATTTAATAAAAAATAATTATAATTTTATGTGGAATTTAAAAATGTAAAAATATACTGGGTGTTATATTTAAAAATATAAAATTCGTTCGAATTCCAGACAAACTAAAAAGCTGGCAACAACGCCAATATCGTCATTCGGTGCGTTAGATCCTCTTACACAACTGTACCAAATTTGGTTTAAATCGGCCAGTAAATTGTGATCTTATTAGGCCGTTTCCAGACTTTATACACACACTGTATATTTAAATTATAAGAAATAGCGGCACCTACATTGTATACGTTATAATAAGATTAAAGGGAAAACGGGTAAAAAGAAGACATAAATTAATAAGGCTTTTAAGAAGACAGACGGTTGTTGTAAAAGGTGCTTACAAAGCTACTTAAATGCGTATGAGTCTTAAATATTTTAACATTGTAAGTGTTATTAATTTGGGTAGGTAAAACGATTAAATTTATCTTTAATAATTTTACACTCCCGTGCAAAAAAAACGGGCATCATAAAATTTGGATTACGTTTAGGGCTTTATAACATTTTTATTTTCACTCCGATTTAAGTGATTTTTTAGAGAGCTATAGATACATTTATTAGTTTTAATATTCTTATGCAAATTTTAACAGTAATTGGTTTTGTGATATTTTTATACAAGGATAACACAGGCCTGCATTTTTTAACACTTTGAAAGTTGATTTAAAAATTTTAACTGTTTTCTAGTAAATGGGTAGCGCTGATTTCAAATCTGCTTTCAGTTTTTTTATATCACGTAAGGTTATTTTTCAAACCGGTAAAATCCAAAAATATAGAAAAAACACGATTTATTTAATTTATAAGCTAGTTTTTTAATATATTAAGGAAAAAAAATACAAATATATACAAAATATACACATACAAACTATTATAAATGGTTATTTATTCGTTACTCTTCTTCAAAAAATGTTTTCTTTTTTCGGAAAAGCTTCTTTTGGTTGTTTTTCTGTTCCAACAGAAATCGGCCATAATTTTTGTGTCCCAGCGCCCCTGGTATATTTTTTTCATCTCTTTAATATATTGATGAAATCTTTCACCTTGGTCTTCACCCACGTCTCCAAGATTTTCCGGGAATTAGTCCAAATGGGAATGTAAAAAGTGAATTTTTTTGCTCATATTCTGAAATTCCTGAAATTTTTCAGCATATTTTCAACGATCTCAACATAGTAGTAATTTATGTTCAACTTCTTTAATAGCATTTCATGCATGTTTTTCCTTATCCTCCATTACCTTTTCAAATTCTGTATCTTTCATCAAGCTGCTAATCTGCGGCCCTACAAAGATTCCCTCCTTTAATTTTGCCTCTGACAGCCGGAAATGTTTTACACAAATATTTAAAACAATATCCTTCTTTGTTTAATGCCTTAACAAATTGTTTCATACGTCCAAGTTTTATGTGAAGTGGTGGAAGTAAAACTTTTTGAGGGTCAATAAGACTTTCGCGAATTACATTTTTGTTTCCAGGTGTTAAAGTCTCTCTTTGTGACCAGTCTCTTTTATCCAATGCTGTTCTCGCTAGGTAGACCACTCGCACAGGAAACATGGAAATTCAGTAAATCCAGACTGCTGACCTAAGAGAAGACTTAAAATGTTTAGATCTTCACACACTTTCCAGTTGTGATTTTCATATTGTATTCTTAAAAGTAATTCCTCTAAATTTTCATAGTTTTCCTTTAACTTAACTGTATGGCCGACCAAAACAGAAGCAAAAACATTGTCATTATGTAAAAGAACAGCTTTAAAGCTCCTTTTTGAAGTCGATAAAAAGTCTCCAGTCGGAAGGTGTGTAGCACCACAGAGAATAATTATTTATTCATCAATCATTTAGAATTTGAAGTACTACATTCATTTTAAAATGTATTAAAACGCCTATTATAAGTTTTTTTTATACTTTTTCTTTTTTTTGCAAAAAAAAATCTGTGGGTGATAGAGACCAATTGTATTTTAATTAGTTATTTCTATATAAAAACTAAGCTCAACAAACAAAAATCACGTGATCACAAATTTCATGCAGGCCTGTGTAATCGAAAAGTTTTTTTTTTGCTTAGTGTCAAAACACCCTGTGGAATAATTAAGAAGCAAAATTACATCAAAATATCAGTTTTCATTTGGCCGCAAATATTCTTTGCATTTTGGTTTTTGGTTGGCATTTCTCATACATAAAATGTGGTAGTGGTTCTTAGAGTTCCCTTTAAACATGCGAGATGATCTAAAAATTTAGTTTGGCTTTGATCGTAAGAACCATAGTGGGTCATTCTTGTTGAAACCAGAACATTTTTGGTAAGATTTTTTTTAAATTTAATTAATTTTTTTAAATTATCATTTCACTAGAGAATATAATATTGGATATCTTATTAATGTTGATATCTTTCCTAGCTTCCAAATGAAGATTTTTTGAAAAAATCTTAAAATTAAGTTTTTTCACTTAACGGAGTAGATGTTAGCTTTAATGGAGAAGAGAATACGGAGAAACAGCAAGGATAAAAGAATAGAATCGACAAAACAAGGAATATAATAAAAGTATAGCCAAAGTATAGTTTTTACAAATTAAAGATTTATTTTTTATAAGTGAAAAAAATTAAACGAGGCCTAAAAACTAAGTTAATATAAATTGATAAAACCCTCTTAAGTCATTTTCAAAAAGGGAAGTGTTTTTTAATTCGTTAATGGTTTACTAAGAACTTTCATAATAACACCCAGTTCTATTGTAGATATGTCGGGTTTTCCCGGAAATTCAAAGTGACGACTAGTGACTTTTTTCATAAACGAGACTGTTTACAAACCATTTTGGTTCATTGAAATTATTTTAGCTATATAATGCCTAACAATTTTTTTGCCACAGGGTTTAACAACAACGAAAGAATCTGCAGTAATAAGTTTTATCAATATTTTTTCTCTATAATACTGTTGAAGGGGAATATCTTCTTCGCTGGAACTGTCTTATTTTGCTTTAGGACCTTCTTCTGAGGAGGAGTAGACGTCTTCATATCTTAACCGATCTTTCTTTTCTTTTAATCTCCTCATACTTAATTGGATCTCTTTTCCTTTCTTCTCAAAGTCTACGCATTGATTCTTTGCATTTTTCTCTCTTTTCTTCGCTTTTATTCTTTGTCTTTCCCATTCTATAATAAAAATGATTTGCATAAATTATGGGTAATAAGACACACAAACTAACTCCACTCCGTTATTGTTACTCCCCTCCGTTACTAATAAGAATAACAAAGGGGAGTCTAACGGAGGAGAGCATTTTTAAATTTCGCGCCATTTTTATTCAAACGAGACAGGTTATCTATATCTGCGCACTACGTCACAACGGTTGTTCATGATAATTTATGTAATTTATTATTAAACATTGCAAAACTACTTTAATTAACTAATTACATAGGTTAACGGAGGGGTAACGCATGCTTGACAAATATAATTTTACTTACCTTTTCAATAAAAATCTTTAAATTTTCACAAAATAACAGAAGTAAACCAACACTGCCCGTTCTCAAATATAAAATGGCGTAACACTATAACCGACTGCTAGATGGCAGACCATTTCATTTCATTTTAATTTGTTTTTAAAATGCTCTAATGGAGGAGAGACAATTGGGATGAGACAAGATATTTTATTTATTTTAGCGACTATTTTTCAGTAACATCTTAAATGCAAAATATAAAATAAAAGTAGGTATTTTGCGATATATTTTACAAATTTGAACAATTGTAATAATACAATTGCGTTTTCAATTGGTAATTACATGATTATATCCACCTTGTGAGACCGATAACGGAGGAGAGTTTTGGGGTGCTTAATCTACATGTTCGACAAAAAATAATTTTTTTTTATCATTTTTTTTATGTAAATAAAATAAAATAAAACTTAAAGAATTTAAAGTACTTTTTAAAGAAGCCGATTGTGCATTTTTTACAATAAAAAAGCAGGAGAGACTTACATGTTTTGACTTTTACAAGAATTACCCATTACGTACAAGACTGGAAAGTACTATTTTACAGGACGAAGCAGGCCATTTCCAGGGCGAGCCGCCAGGCGAGTCCTGTTAACGTACTTTTCGATTGTGTAACGTCCAATATTTTTTTACAATAGACACAAGACCAGTGGCAGAAACATTTCTTACATTCGTTTGTCTACACCAATTTTTAAGAACGCTTAATGGTTTTTCATACCTCTCCCTAGACTTATGCGGCAACCAACCGTATGTAGCTCCAGTAGCTGCCTCAGTTATTTCAACTGGAATTTCTTTTTCTTTCCAATCCAAATTAATTTTCATTTCTAACGCTCAGTTTTAATAAACCACAAAAATATTATTTTTTGTTTTAGGTTTATTTTTGAAAGTCATAATATTAATATTGTACCTGTATTACTAAAAAAGAGGAACCGGAAGGGTACTTTGTCCGTCCGTCTTTTAATACTTTGCTTTCTAGAACGACAAAGTGGAATTTTCCGGTCAAAAATTATCTAGAAAGTGCTTGCTTTCCGGTAGATTAAAAAAAAAAAAAAGATTTGCAATGACCTGCTTGTATATTACTGTAATAATGTGCTATATTAAACTTACTACATACTCGTAGTTTTATAAAAGAAAATTTCCAGTTTTTTCATGCAGGCTTAACTTTCTAAACAACATCTATTTTATTGACATTTTTTTCACCTATTTTTTAAATATTAATTTTGAAGAAGTAGTCCATACTCAAAGTGGAGTTAAATGATATAGAAAAAAGAAAAGCACAAAGTCTTTCTCCACAATTTTTTATTAGAATAACTAGGCGAACCTAGAATAATTCCTAATAATTCAAATCGACATGTTTCGAGTGTAGAACCACTCATCATCAGGAAAACAAAGTGAAAGGTAAAATGCTGATGTTGTTAGCAATAGAGAAAATAATAGTGGGATTGAGCCGTAATGGAGCTTTTAATGGTGTACAAGAGGTGTAAAATTGAATAATCAAAACTTCAGCATACTGAAAAGTCGAGGGTTAGTGTAAAGGCACTGTCCTGGGCAGAAAAATGAGGAGAGCAAAAGAAAAATTAGGGACTTTTAAAAAACTTATTTGTGAAAATCCTTATTAAGTAGTGAAAAATCATGAGTTTTATTCAACTTTGTCATAGACATGTGAAAGTATTGAAGTGAGATGGAAAGAAAAAGAAAAAAAGGTTGTTTTTCATAAAAGTCGAAGCATCATTTGGCTTAAAGTAAAATACTGTTGGGGTACCAGGCTTTTTACGGCCAGTTACCCCGGCAGGAGTCAAAACATACACATTTAGTGCAAAATTAATATTTAAAAAAAGTTTTTAAAAAGTTTTTTGTTTTACTAGAACATCTTTGTTGGAGAAGTTCCACTGCAACCAGCACGTGTCAGATGGGAATGGGGATGGGGATGGATTTTCCATGGGCCGTAAAAAGCCTGGTACCCCAACAGTATTTTACTATAAGCCAAATGATGCTTTGACTTTTATGAAAAACAACCTTTTTTTTTAACTCGATTTTTCAGTATGCTGAAGTTTTGATTGTCGGCTTTTGATTATTTAATTTTACACCTCTTGTACACCATTAAAAGCTCCATTACCGCTCAATCCCACTATTATTTTCTCTATGGCTAACAACATCAGCATTTTACCTTTCACTTTCTTTTCCTGATCATGAGTGTTTCTACACTCGAAACATGTCGATTTGAATTATTATGAATTATTCTAGGTTCGCCTAGTTATTCTAATAAAAAATTGTGGAGTAAGACTTTGTGCTTTTCTTTTTTCTATTTTAAATATTAGGTTATACAATCTGCTATATTATTTAAGCAAGTAAAAAATATTTTTTCCAAATATGTCTTGACCCCATAACCTCTCGGAATTCCTGATCCGTATTAAAAGGTTATCTTTATAAAAAGAAGTAACAACAATTGAGATATAATTTGGATAATATTAAATATTGCGTAACTAATCTTAACAAACCAAATTATACAGTGTGGCCAGTAAAGTCCGCATCATTATTTGGGGTTTTTCTTTATTAATAGCTTTATTTGAAATTTGGCTTTGGCATCAAGTTCTGCTTCGATCGAGATGATAATTAAGCAAAAAATAGTAGTCACGTGATTCACATTATCTGTCGAATTTTAGTTTTTTTTAAAAAAATATTTCTGAAAATATCGAAAAAGTTATAAAAAAAAGTTTTTTTTAAATGCAGTTTCTAGCCCACATGCAAAATTTCAGCTGCATAAGATAATTTTGATTTTTTACCTATATTTTGTAAATTGCACCACTTTTGCAAAATAAGACTCAACTCAACCTATACTACATAAAACTTCTCAGTTTTGACAAGGCTTTATTTCAGATACATTTTCTTTAAAGTAGCGCCATATTAAATGTGTGTTTTTCTACAAAATCAAAATTGGGCTTTTAAATTTGGTCGCATGTGATGCAAAGTTTATTTGTTTTTGATCCTGTATAAGGTAACTTCATGAAATAAGTATTTTTGAAAACGTAGTTTGTGTCTGAAAGTAATACACCTTAATATTAAGACAAAAAAGAACACAGTATCATCAGCAAGGTGTTCATTAAGTGGAAAATAAATTTTGTGGTGTAATTTACAAAATATGTGTAAAAAATCAAAATAATCTTATGCAGGTGAAATTTTACACGTGGGCTAGAAACTGCATTTAAAAAAACTTTTTTCTATATTTTTAGAGATAACCCCACTTTTGAGTTATTTTTGGGAAAAATTAAAATTTGACAGATAATGCGAATCACGTGACTACTATATTTTTGCTTGTCAAAGTCAAATTTCTTATGAAGCTATTATTAAAAAAAAATCCCATATAATGCGGACTTTACTAGTCACACTGTATAATTTATTGGAATATTAATACTTAAAAACTGTCAATATCAAAATCTATGTGTAGGACCTCTGCCGTTCTCTGGAATATTAACTACAAAGTCGAGCTCAGCGCCTTTTGCAAGCATAATTTCTTGCCTGTAGATCTGTGGTATTGGGAGCAGGTTTCTTGACCTTTTTCAAGCATAAGTCAACTTCATTTTTCGCTATGTCAGGAACACCATGTATGGCTTGATTTTGTTTGGATGTACTTGTAGTCTTTGCATGTTGTCAACGCCCCAGGGCATGGTCTCTTGCTTGGTGCACATCCACATTATGTTGTTGGTATATTTACGTTTCATTGTATAACGATGTCCTGAATGTAAAATGGCGGGTTTCCCTGTTTTCGTTTCTATACCTTAAATATTCATGATGAAAAACATGACTGTAATGCTTGATATGATCAGCTTTTACAATAATATTAGAAACAAATTGAACACCTTTTATATACAGGGTGTCCGGTAACTTATGGGCCACAGAGCAACTGGAGATAGTAGATATAAAAATATGTCTTTTGAGCCAAATTTGCCCAAGTAAAATGTTAGAGGTTAAAGAAATACAGGGTGTTGAAAGTGAAAATTAATTTTCGAAAAATGATGATAATTTTGAAACGGTTTAAGATATCGAATTCAAAATCGGTATAACTAGGTTATCGAGAGTGAGAAATTCGAATTTGGTGTGTTAATTTCAAGATACTCCATAGAGGGCGCTTGCTACGTGCTTCATGTTGAACTAATTCATCCATATTTTTTTTAACCGTGCAGTTACTAGTATTTATACTTTAAACTATAAAAGAACCTACCTTTTTACGTAAAAAAGGTACTCTTGGTCGATCTCGATATCTCAAGCCGTTACCCAGATTCTAGGACTTGATGATAAAACGGCAGAAAAAAAAACAAAATGAAAATATTGGAAACTATTAAAAATTTGTTTTAATTCACTTTAGTAAATGTTGAAAGTGTCCACCGTTTACTTCAATACATTTTCTTAAGCTTTTTAACAAATGACGTCTTACATTCAGGAAGATATTTTGATTATTTCCTATAACAATGGCGGCTTCTTGAATTTTTTGTTCAAGTTCTTCCCGTGTTTTGGATTCATCACCATATACCAAATCCTTCATGTGACCCCACAGATAAAAATCTAACGGGTTAATATCTGGGCTACGCGGTGGCCAAGGAAATTCGCTACCGTGACCAATCCACCGATGTGGAAAACGCTGATTTAAATGATTTCGAACAGGAACTGCAAAGTGTGCTGGGGCACCATCTTGCATGTACCACATATTGTGTCTTATGTTCAGAGGTAAATCATCCAGAAGGTAAAGTAAATCGTTTTCTAAAAACTGCAAATATCGTTCTCCATTAAGTCTCTGCGGAAGCTGATATGGGCCGATCAAGAAATTGTCGATAATGCCGCACCAAATATTTATCGAAAACTCGTGCCGAAAATGTCTTTCTTTGGGTAGTCGTGGATTTTCCAAAGCATAGTGATGATTATTTTTCCAGTTAAAAATTCCGCGTCTTGTAAAAGTTGCCTTGTCAGTAAATAATATTATTATATATATATTATATATATATTCTCAGGAACATGGGATCTTCGTTATTCTTATTTAGTAGATTTTGACAGAATTCTGATCTGACTGGCAAATCTCCTGGCAGTAAATTTTGAACGGGCGTGAAATGGTAAGGAAATAAATTTTCTGCATTGATGACTTCTGAGACGGTCGATTTACCTATTCCTGTACAAGCTTCCAAACGCCTAGTGCTTAATTCAGGATTTTCCGCGATACGAACCAAGATCTCTTCTTCTTGTTCGACCGTTATAGTTTTCGGTCGTCCACCAGGATTTTTGACATAAAACGAACCTGTTTCACCTAACTGATTGAATATTCTTTGAAATATTTTTCGGTCTGGAATGATTCTGGTTGGGTAGAGTTCTACATACCTTCTAAGTGCAGCACGACTATTATAATTCTCTTGTGCATAAACGCAGACCATATCACGTAAATCACGGTTAGAAAACTTATTAAGCCTGGGCATTTTTATTTGAAAAGATTACAGTACTTGGATATTGCAAAAACTTTTCATTTACGTACCTTTGACGGGAAAAAGTAGAAAATAATGACAGTTTTCACCGCAACAAATTTTGTCAAAATGCAAGGCACACTTTGTGAATTAAATATTTCTCAGCAATCAACAGAATGTGCAATGGAACATTCAGACGCTAAAATCTGGGTAACGGCTTGAGATATCGAGATCGACCAAGAGTACCTTTTTTACGTAAAAAGGTAGGTTCTTTTATAGTTTAAAGTATAAATACTAGTAACTGCACGGTTAAAAAAAATATGGATGAATTAGTTCAACATGAAGCACGTAGCAAGCGCCCTCTAGGGAGTATCTTGAAATTAACACCAAATTCGAATTTCTCACTCTCGAAAACCTAGTTATACCGATTTTGAATTCGATATCTTAAACCGTTTCAAAATTATCATAATTTTTCGAAAATTAATTTTCACTTTCAACACGTATCTCTTTAACCTCTAACATTTTACTTGGGCAAATTTGGCTCAAAAGACATATTTTTATATCTACTATCTCCAGTTGCTCTATGGCCCATAAGTTACCGGACACCACATAAAAAATTTTCGTTTGTGTTTGTAAAGTTACTGGAAGTGCCTGTAAATTCCAGTAACCACCAATAAAAAATAATATATTTTGTGACAATAATCTGTTAATGACAAATGCGATTTTACCCAGCGAACGGGATTTACGTTAGTAAGTCTTTAGATTCTTTTAATACCATTATTAAATAATTGTTATGAAATTGCTTATACCTATAAAGGTACCTACGTTACATGGTGCCAACACCTAAGAGATTCAATAAATTTTACAGCCGATTTATTTGAAGGGGTTTTAATTTAAAAATCATCCTAATTGACAGTAAAGGTTTAAAATGACAAATTTAAAAATAACTTATCTAAGTTTCATATCGAAATAATTTTTTCGTCATTCTGTCAAACTTAAAAAGAACGAAGTATTTTAGTGTAGTTTACTACGGCCTGTACTTTTATTTTGAGAAAGATGACAGAAAAATGAATTGAACAAAAATTCACCAAATTAATGTAAGAACTCGCCGTATCATCTGTCATTAATGGCACCCTGTTGAAGTCTGGTATATTTTACGTTAAACGGTTGGCTACAGAAACAGAACCGGACTAAGTTATTTTACCTTCGCTTTCGTCATCTGTTAAATTTTGTAAGGGAGTCTTAATATTTTGTGAAGATATAGCGTCGATACTAATTTTATTATTTATAAAATAAATTATTGACAGACCCGTACTTACCAAAATAAGCATAAACATTATAAAACTAAAGGAAAAGAAGAAAACAACATTTATTTCTTTTAGAAAGTATTTATTTATAAAAAGCAAAAATAGGTAGTTCTGTATTTATTATACAAGAAAGAAGTTATACATTTTTTGCCAGGTGTACACCATATTGGGAACACTTTTGGTATTTACTATTGTGGGAATTTTATATATGGTTATATTATAGGGTGTCCCATAACTTAAGAGCTATACAGCAACAGGAGATAGTGAACTTGAAAATATGTCATTTAATTTAATTTCATTTCTAATACGGTTAAAGAGATACAGTGTGATCCAAGTAAAGTATTTATTTTATAAAATTTCGGATGATTTAATGTTAAGCGGATCAATTTTGGTGTAGTTATATTTTTGAGGGCAAGAAGGAGGATTGCATTATGAGTTTTAAGATACCTCCTAGAGAGCGCCAGCTACACAATATGAGTTTGAAAAATTCTCGCATATAATTTTTGTCTCTCACATTTTTGACCGCTTTTCCTCAAATTATGAACGAAGGATCTTTTCTACGTAAAAAATGTGTACTTCATTAATCTAATATTTCTATTAGTTTTTGAGATAATTGCGTTTAAATGCTAGATGACAAGAAACATTTAAATAAACACCTTTCATAACGAAACATATTTATTGAAAATTAACTGTGCGTTCTTAAGCATAAATGATATATTTCAAGTCAACTATCTCCTGTTGCTGTATTTGCCGAATAGTTATCCGACATCCTGAATATAACGATAAGTAAATGGTTTAACTAGGCACTTTATTGATTTGAGAATTAGTTAACCAAAATGGAGTTTGTACTCACTATTAAACTTAAATAATAAACACCAAAAAAGTCTGTCGCTGAAATATACAGGGTGTTTCTTAATAATATGCAAATATTTAAGGGGCTTATTATAGGGCCCATTTTAAGAAAAAATTTTATATAAGCTTATGTTCTAAAATTCTTAACTGTTGAACTACAGGGTGCTAAAGTTTTAGGAAAAAAATATTTTTTTTATGATAACTTTGGCATGACCCTGTATATTTTTGTAAAACGTGGTACGCATCTTCTATGAATCAAAAGGCGTTTACTGCTGTACAACATAATTTTTTATTCTTGCCAGTGGCGTTCGTGCGGGATTTGAACTGCATCATTTTAAAGAGAAAAGTGTTACGCCACTGCTTTTTCTTTACATAAAAATTATTTTTTAAATCCTTATTGCTTACTGAGCAAATCTGGTCTCTTCATTTTGGTTCATATGACGTATGGTTTTCTTATAAAAAAATAAAATACATTAATTTGCATCTCGCAAGACTTACCAGAAAAAACAATTTATGTAACTTATGATGCAGTTCAAATCCCGCACGAACGCCACTGGCAAGAATAAAAAATTATGTTGTACAGCAGTAAACGTCTTTTGATTCATAGAAGATGCGTACCACGATTCACAAAAATATACAAGGTCATACCAAAGTTATCATAAAAAAAATAATTTTTTCTTAAAACTTTAGCACCCTGTAGTTTAACAGTTAAGAATTTTAGAACATATGTTTTTATGAAGTTTTTTTCTTAAAATGGGCCCTATAATAAGCTCCTTAAATATTTGCATCTTATTAAGAAACACCCTGTATATAATCCAAAAGTGAAATGTTTAAAACAGACACAGAAACACTTAAAAAATACCAAAATCGGAAGATAATAATATGACGCAACCTGACGCGTGAGCTTGCTACGGCCCCCTGCTGTTCTGGGAACGTTAACGACGAAACCAGATCAGCTGTTAATGTCAAATATCATTGTCTGCTGTCGAAACGCGTTGTGTTAAGAAAAAGTTAACTCTACATCCAAGGGCGTGAGTTTTTAAAAAGGATCATATTTGTGGCAAAATGCATCAAAAATTATTTACCTATTATTCTTCTATGTTTCTGCAGTCAACTATTTTCTTTTCTGTCGTAACATCAGAATACCTTACTTTTTCCAAAGTGATAAAACGATGCGTAAAATTTGTACTGTGTAAAATGGGATTCTATCATCATTCTCAAGATAAAATGAACATAGTTCTACTTTCTTTAACCGTTCTAAAACTGTTTTCGCAACAACATTCAGATAAAATATTTATTGGCAACACATATAATTTCAAAATGCCACGGTAAAAACACGACTGTGCCTGTGGAACAAGATCTAAAGTGAAATGAACCAGGGAGTTAATTTCAATTAATCTTTGTTAATTTTCTTAAATGATGGGGGACGTGTTACATTGTTTAAAAGGTTTTTTGTTGCTCCCTCGAGTTTAAAATAAACATATTAATTTATTTTAAAAAGGCGTGTTACCCTCATATTCACATCAAAGGTTTTTAAGTTAGTATGCGTCTTGTAATCATAAAACTAAAAACTGTTCTTAAGCCAACTTTGTTGTTTTTATGACATTATTTCCCAAAGGAAATTATGTCAGCTTTTACCGTGGTAGGAGTAGAGTTCCCATTGTCTATAATATAAATGGTGTGAATCTGTCCTATTTGAGCACTGTCAGAGATCTCGGTATCTACTTTGATGAAAGAATGACCTTTGCTGAACATGTTTCTAAAGTGAGTCTGAAAGGAATGAGAATGCTAGGATTTGTCTGGAGAAACTGTTCCCAATTTTCCATTGATGTTATTAGGTTATTGTTCTGTTCGCTCGTTAGATCCAACATAGAATATGCTACTGTTATTTGGTCTCCATCTTACCAAGTATACAAAGATATATATTAGAAAGTTCAGGTCAAATTTTTAAGATTTGCTGCCTAAAAATTAAATATTGATATGGAGGATTATCATAGGGCAGACATGTTGAATACTTTGAATATGGTTTCATTGGTCAGCAGACGTCTTATGTTTGATGTGTCCTTTGTTTTTAAATTAATTAACGGTTTATCAATTTGCCCTCGGCTATTATCTCAGATTCGTTTAAATTTACCTAATCGACAGTTACGTCACGCAGATCTGTTCCACATCCCCTTTTACCCAGCAAAATATGGAATGACTTCCCCAGTCGATAGAGCACTTCGACTGGCCAACCAGTTCAGTAGTCAGGGTCATATCGATATTTTTAACTTTAGTCTTTCTAGTATGAAGAAAAAAATTATTAATATATGTATTAAGTATTGTGATAATTCGTTTTATTTGGCAGATATTTATTACTCCAATAACACTATTTAATAGTATATTTTTGTAAAATGGGGTTACCGGTCTATTTCGTAAATAAATAAATAAAACATTTGCTTTAATAATATTAGTTTTAAAATCTATACGTTCGGATTTACTCAAAGTAGCAGGCAAAGCAGATTCTATTTTTTACATGTATGGGTATATCTTCTAAAGTACTCGTAGGTGGAGTCGTTATAACTTTACCCTTTATAGAAACCCAAAAGAAAAAGCCAAGGCGGGTCATATCCGGAGACCTTGCTGGCCAATTGACCGGACTAGCTCGACCGATCCACCTGTGTTTAAATATTTCATTCAAATGATTACGGGACTATATTGCATAATGGGGCGGAGCTCTGTCCGTCCACAGATCGGGATTTATGTTTTGGTTTAATAATTGGGGTAATTGGTTTCGTAAAACGGTGTATATTTCACTCGTTTTAATGTCCTTCAAAGAAATGCGGACCTCAATCGAGTAGTGCATATTATGAAACCTCTAAGAAAACAATTATATTTCTACTGATAAGGTATAGCTTAATAATATCCTACCTACCCAGAATTATAAAAAGTAGTAAAATGTAACGCGTTTTTTAAAAGTCTTGCTATATAACTCTAGGTTGATGATTGATTAAGTAGTATAGATAAATATTGTACAAGTGCAATAGAGTCACAACTGATTTTGGACTAATTCCAGCATCTCTAGCAAACCGTCTGGTACCGGCAGACATGCGGGTCAATTATTTATACTACTGCTCCTAAAATTCCAACTGCGACATTTTCTTCCCTTTTAGTTCGCTTCCTAACTCGCGGTTTTCTCTTGAGACTGCCAGTAGTACCCCTTCTGGTTTCCAACCTTTTAAATGCTGTAGTACTGTCAAGCCTGAAGTTACTTTTAATGTAAAGAAATTAATACAAAATTGACTTGGCGCGAGTTTAAAAGAGATCGATTAAGACTTAAATTGGCAACTTCTATTCGAGCGCGATTCAAATTCCCATTCCCGTCTCGCTGCATTCTCCCTTCATAGCAGCAAATACGTTCCGATAGCGAAGCACCCATCGCGACATTTAATGTTTCCGTTTTCTATCTTTGCTGAATTTTTCAGGTAAGCGTAGATACAGTGAAACTCTGCTCGTATTTTGAAATGGCTTATTCGCAAGAACAAAAGTTTAGAATTATTTTATGTAACGCGAAGGTGGAGAGGAAGTAGTTGGGTGTTTTGCATTTTTGTAGTCCGACCAACCTGTCCCAACACGCAACACTATCCAAAAAAATATTTTTGATAGATTTAAGCAGCCCGGGTGCATACCAGCATTTTATTTTTCACCGTAAGCTAAAAAAAACAAACCATTTAAAATGATTGTAGCATTTTTAATGCAATAATTAATTAGTTAACAACATAAAATGAAAAATTCCTACGTAAAATAGTTCGAACTTCACAGTTTGGTTTAACCTTTATTAATTTTCTTCATATGTCTCTTCTACACATTAATTTTTTAATTCCATAAAAGCTCCATTAAGGTTCTACACACAAAAAAATCTAGTCTCCAGTTGAACCTAAAAGTTTCAAACTGAAACTATCATATACATGAATAGGAGCAATGCTAAAGTAAAATTAAATAGAAAATACCTTAGCATCAAAATATAGTTTTAAATTAATACTACATTATTTTAACTTGACTCTACTTTAGTTTTAGGGTAATAAAAATAAATGATCAACCTAACAATAATTTTAGTTGCAGATATAGTATACGTTAATATTGGTTTGATGCAAAGTAATGCAAATAGCATCAAAGAAATAATAAGGGTTTAGATTTTACTCAAGTTGTGTATAGAGACTGTCTTTGTGCTCGCTGTGAGAATACAAATTTATTTTTATTTTCAAACCCATCATAGTATATTTCACTTTGACCACAATACTTATTTTTAAAACAAGTATAAGATTATCTTGTTATGATGATAATGTAATCTCTTTATGAACATAATTTTGATTAACTTGATGATATAATTTAAAACTAGTAGTAGTTTAAAAATGAATATTTTTTAGGTACAAAATAAAGCAAGTTAGTTTCAAAATAAGGCTATTTGTTTGAGCATTACTATAAGCTTGGTTTGAGAGTAGTTTTTTTTGTGTGTACACCATTTTCTCTTTTGCTAAAACCATCAGCACTAAATAAATTTTCTTTCTCCTGATGATGAACGTTTCTACGCTCGAAACATGTAGAGACCCCCAGAGAATTTTAATTCTATTAAACTTTGTGGAGGAAGACTTTTAGTTTTTTCTTGCGTTCCCATACTTTCAACTCCACTTTAAGCATGGACTATTTTCTTCAAATTGCATAGATTTGTATAAACTTGTACAACCTTGCATAGGTGCGTACAAACTGGAAAGGGCATAAATAAGGAATACGAATCCCCACATTTGCATTTCGGTAATCTAGAAAACTGGCCATTTAAGCAACAATTTTATTGATACATACTATAATTCGTTGTACTTGCTCTTCAAGAAAACCGATTACTCCAGTTCGGCAACTTGCAGGAGAAATTAACATAAGCCGTACGCCGGCATTCAAGTTGAAATCATGTCAAATGCGTCCTTATAAAATATTCATGGTACAAGAGTTACTGATGGAAAATGATCCGGACCGCCGTCTTCAGTTTTGCGAAGTGATGATGCACTTGATCAGCATTTAGTAGATTTAGACTAAATCCATTTTACAGATCAGTATATTTTGTACTAAATGGTGAAGTCAATAAACAGAACTATCGATATTGGTGCGCAGAAAATCCTCACTGGATGAGAGAAACACACACCTAGCTTCCGCAAAAACTTGTTGTTTGGGCAGGCATAAGCGTCATTGGGCCAATATTCCTTGAAGGTAACTTACATACCTACTTATATACGTTTTTTGCAAGGAGATCTTATTGGCCGCCATGATCGCAGGACCTTAATTCTCTAGATTATTTCCTTTGGGGTCACCTAAAAACCAAAGTTTACGTAACAAAACCAGAAATTTAGATGAACTTAGGCAACGACATACACGATATTTGCCAAATAACCCCGGATATCGTACATAATGTCAAGAATGAATTTTACTTTAGATTAAGGGTTTGTCAAGAAAAAAATGGGTATTATTTCCCACAATTTTTACAATAAAACAGATTGCGTCTACATTACCGAAATGCAAAAGTAATTAATGGGTATTTCCTTTTCAATGAGGTATCACAATACATACCTTTACGTTTGAAAAAAAAAGTTAGGAGCATTTTCAACCCCCAAAAGAGGTGTAAATTTCATGAAAACACGAAAAACGTATGCCAAACTAAAAATAAACGCAGCCGTAGTTCTGTATTTGTACAGCAAATAAAGATATTATATATAAAATATTGAATTTATTTCAGATAATAATTCCACCCTGTATAGTAGATTTTTAAAAACAATCAACTGAAAACTGAACATTTCATATTCCCGTTAAAACCCAGGTTTTCAATTTAGACTTTGATCGTAAAAGTCAAAATTAAACCAAGGCGAGTGAAATCACTCCGGTGTATTTAAGTAGCTGACTGATGCCTCGTAATTTCCTTGAAACAACATACAACTTCTCAAATATTATTCTTAAGTTTTAGTGCCACTTTAAACAAGTAGTATTGTTGACTTTTGGTTATGTAAAAATTAAAATAGGTTTTGGTTTCCACGATGTTAAGAATACCTATTGGAAATGAGAAATATTTTATTTACAGTGCATGCACAAATCTGGTTATCATAAAATATTTTTGAAGAAGTAGTCCATACTCAAAGTGGAGATGAATAATATAGGAAAAAAAAAAATATATAATATATATATATAAAATATTTTGTTTAAATTATATATTATACAGTATTATCGGCTCTATATCAACTGCAGTAAATTCTGGTTTTAGTATTGTAGCATAGATTAAACTCGGTTATTAGAAAATTATATAAATGAAGACAAAAAGTTTTGTCTTAATTTGGGATCACGGTTTCTTTTTCACCAGGCTCTTGAGTAGAGGCCACAGACATGTTATACCGTGCGAGCAAAAATTATTTGCATCAAAGAGGGCTTGGATTAAAAAACGTAGGGCTTGGTTTAGATCACAATGATGTGGGGACGATATATCTAACCAAATCTAGGTAAAAATTTTGTCAAATTCATATTATGACATGATATGCCAAACTAATGAGTAATAAAATAAGTAGACAAATACAAATTTATTTTTGTTGTTTACAAAATTAACAAAGTAAGAATATACAGAAAGAAAAAGAAAAATAATTACATAAAATGCTGAAATTGGCCACCGCCTGCTCCAAGCATAAAGAACCCCGCACTTCTCTTATGGAAAATGGCCCTCGGTTAAATTTTCTAAACTTTTAGTATGTTGTAGAGAATGCCATTCTGATCAAAAGTGTTCATGGCCAAAACAATATCTGCAGACCAAGTTGCAAAATATGAATTCTTAATACATTATATTTTCCTAGTTTATAATATGAATTCGTTTTGTTTTTCTAAATTTTTGAGGGCCCCAGGGTGTTTTAAATAATTAGGGTATTCTAACACTATATTTCAAATAAGAAATATATATAAAAACTATGAACAATTTATTATATCGAAATTATTTTATCCAAAAATAATAAGTAGGCCCCTAATTATTCGAAACACTTTGTATAGCATTAAATATATTTATTTTTAACCATAAAATGAACTTACATAACAAATTTTATTGAAATTAAAAAAAAAATGTTATTTTATTTGCTTATTTTTTGAGTTTTGAGTCTGTTCGACGCTGTATATTCTTCTAAACTGGTCATAGGAAAAGGGAAATCAATAGCAAACATGTAAGTAAGACACTTCAAGCAAAAAATATTAAAAAATAAAGAAATTTAACCGATCCATATTTAATATACCGGGTAATTTATAAATACATGCATTTTAATGTTATTTTTCTATCGCTTATCATCGGAAACACCCTGTATAACTTTGATAATTATATATATTTGGAAGCATACGATAACCGACAAGTAGTACATAAAGAAATATCTACAAAATTTCTTTCAAAACTAATGAAAAAAATATTAACTTTTTTGAGTTACCCTGTATAAATATAAATAATAAAAATTCTGATAGCTTTCTCCAAGCTTATGTTATCTACAGTATTACTAACAACATTTAATTTAATGCCGAAAATACAATGATTTAACAAAAAATATTCAATAATTTTCGTCGCTCACCCGGTATATAATAAAAAAATTTAAACTATTTTTATAGTTTTCTATCCTATCTACGACAGGGCCATCAAAAATTTAGAAAAACAAAACGAATTCATATTATAAACTAGGAAAATATAACGTATTGAGAATTCATATTTTGCAACTTGGACACCCTGTATTTTAAAAACTGGTCGGCAGATATTGTTGTGGCCATGAACACTTTTGATCAGAATGGCATTCTCTACAACATAAGAGAAGTGCGGGGTTCTTTACACTTCTCTTCAAATTTTCGAAAGTGTTGACGAGCATCTCTGGAAAAATGTTAACACATCCTTGGATAATATTTTCTTATAATTGTTCTAAATTTGCAACTGGTGTTTTAAAAATAAATAAATCATTTCTTTCCAATAAATTTTTGGTAAACCATTAAGAGTAATTCCTGCGTCTTTCAAAATCTGCGGCTTGTATTTCTTAGAATACTTGCACTTTATAAGGAAATAAATTTAGCTGCTTCTTAAGAACAGGCTTGCCAGATGTGGCGATAAATCGCCATTTTGGCGTTTTTTATAGGGCAATTGGCGCGTACTTTTCCTATTTGGCTATTGGCTCCAATATTTGGCGGTACAAAAATTGTTCTTGTTTATTTTTGGCGATATCACTAGCTCAATTATTAATTCTACACCAATGACTTTTATTTACTAATATTTCGATAACCCTTATTTCACGGGTGTAATGTATGTTGCCTACGATGAATACGAACTTTATGAAGTTTGCAACGAGTACAACAAACACTATGACACACTTAAACGAATAACGGATGTACAAGAAATTAGAAAGAGATAAAATATTATCTAATGATTGGTATAATGATACGAGAATGAGAGATAGATGATTGATTGATTAGAATAGATTGATTTGATGGCGATAGAATTATTTCCCCGAAATTCCAAAAACCAATGTTACCAATAATACCAATTAACAAACCATAATAATACCATAGTACCATATTATAATGCCGGAAAAGTTGTGGAAATTTTTAAATTGTGGTCCAGATTCCGGAAAAACAAATGAGGAAACACGAAAAATATTCCAGAAAATACAGAAAAGATTGGGAAAGAGAACGCTGGGCGGTAGGTATGTACCTTTGCAGGAATATTTTTTTTGTTTCTGCCCACTTTTATATATATACTTCTTCTTTCTTGGGTTTTAACGTGTTAGTGCCGTTGAGCACTTTTACACACTTTGGGTTTTCTGAAAATTAAAGGACAAATTGTCCTTTGGAGGGGACGTTAGTGTTTCTGTAGTGTAATTTTTTGGAATTTTTTATTTTCAAAAAATTTTTTTTTTTTTACTTTTTAATTGATCAAATTTTTTGGGTTTGATCAATTTTTGTTGTCATACAATCAAGCATGGCTTGACGATTAGGATGTTGTTTTTGTGTTTTTTATGTTATTGTATAATAGGAGCATTTATGCTCCTATTGCGGATTTTGAGCAGATTTGGGGCGGGATTTATGGGAAATGAATTTTGAATTAATTGATTTGGGTGAAACTGGTTTTTCCTAAAAAACTCAGTCTTTTGTTTAGGAATTCTTGAATTGTTTCTACTTTAAGATCGCGGTGGATCGCCGCTCCCCTAATGTAGTAGGGCGCGTTTGTGATGGCCCTAAGAATTTTATTTTGAAGTGTTTGAAGACGTTTTCTTCGTGTTTTAGGTGCTTGACACCATGCTATGCTTCCGTATAGTATGGAGGGGCGCACTACTTGTTTGTATAGTAGCGTCTTATTTTTAAGTGACAGTTTGCTTTTGCGACCCAGGAGAGGATATAGGCGGCCAAATGCTTGCTTTCCGCTTTTGATTTTATTGTCAAAATGGGGGGCCCATGAGAGCTTTTTGTCAAGAGTGACACCGAGGTATTTTAGGGTGTTGCTCCAAGGTATTTCAGTATTGTCTAGTTCAAGATTTTGGATATTGATGTTGTTTATTCTCTTGTTGGAAATGAGAATGGCTTGAGTTTTTTCAGCGTTAACTTTTATTTTCCATTTTTGAAAATAGTCAATAAGCGTGTTAATCTGATTTTGTAAACATCTTTGAATGTGTGCAAGGTTTTTATGGGTGCACGTCATGGCCGTATCGTCAGCAAAGATGTATTGCTCGACGAAAGGCGTTTTTGGCATGTCCGCAGTATACACAATGTATGAAACTGGGGCAATTGGGGAACCTTGGGGAACGCTCGCTTCAATATCGCGTACGTCTGACAAAACGCCGTTTACACGGGTTTGGAATTTTCTATCTTTGAGGTATGAAATAATGAATTTTGTGAAATTTATGTTTATATTATAAACATAATGGAGTTTGTATGCGAGGCCGTCGTGCCAAACTTTGTCGAAAGCTTTGGAGATGTCTAGAGCTACCATGCCTGTGGAGGCCTGGTGCTGCAGACCATCTGTGGCTGTGTCGATTAGTCTAGCAAGTTGGTCTTCGGTCGAATGACCGTGGCGAAAGCCAAACTGCTTTTATATACCAAACAATGCCACAGTCCCCTCCAAAAAGCTGACTGTGCTCTGTGCTACTGTGCTAATATATTTATTAGGACCAGTTTAACTTAATATTTTGATTTGCATTATTGAAGGTAGATGGCGCACCATCTTCAACGCATTGGCGTACAAAATAATTTAGAAACAATTTTTCGTTTTTTGTAAAAATAAATAAAAAAACTCTTGCATATCTCCTATTGCCAATATATTAAGCATTTAAGTCATATCATAATAATATACAGAATTTCTGGCGATTTTGGCGATTTTAAATAACAATATTGGCGTTACTGAACTCTGAAAATCTGGCAAGCCTGCTTAAGAATAGTCCTGCATGTTCCATAAGATCTTCCCACTTCTTGGGACAGGCGTCTTATACCATTTGTTGGCGTATTTTGCATTATTTTACGAACGTTTGCAACAAGTTCTTCTGTTCTTACAGTTGGTCTTCCTGCTCATTTTTTATGTTGTATATAACCTCTTTCCCTAAACACAGCCACGGTTCTTTTCAGGCAAAGATAAAAATCCCCAGCAATAAAAGCAACGATAGGCACATCGGCACTGTTCTAGTTCGTTTAATTATACGACAGCTGTCACTTTGACAGGTAAGTGTAATTTTTTTAAAGTTTTTTCGTAGCGAGGGTTATAGCTGTAAGAATCCGAAATTTAAAAAATTTTCAGGTAACTAAATAAGAAAGTTTTATACGATAGCTGTCAAATTTTTGACAGGTAAGTGTACATTTTTTTTAGCTTTGTCGTAGCGAGGGTTATAGCTGTAAAACTCCTAAATTGAAAAGTTTTTCACTACGTAAATAACAAAGTTTTATACGAAAGCTGTCAAATTTTGACAGCTAAGTGTCAATTATTTTTTAGCTTTTTTGTAGCGAGGGTTATAGCTGTAAAAATCTGAAATTAAAAAAAAAATTCAGTACCTACCTAAATAACAAAGTTTTATACGACAGGCTGGTGTAAATTTTTTAAAGCTTTTTTTATATAGAGGATTATAGCTGTACGAATCCGAAATTTAAAAAATTTTCAGGACCTAAATAAGGCGCAATGTTCGTGAAAATCGTCCATGCAGAAACCCGGATTGTATTGCCACTCATCATTTACTATAACCCCGTTTCGAAAATACGCTTCAACCATGAATGTTTTGTGCTGTTCCGGAAAGCCCATCGTGTGAATTGTTCAAGAAATTGGAAAAATTAACGATGAATCAGATTACTTGTAACGACTGTAAAAGATGACTGAATAACTGATTGATTGTTAATTCAGGTAGTTAGTGACACCCAACAGGTATTAAGCTCTACGGTTAAGCATTATGTCCTTAGATTCAAGGCCCTCTTTGATGCAAATAATTTTTGCTCGCACGGTATAAGGAGACAAAACATTTCATTCGTCAAAAACCATTTGTAGACGCACTTCCAAAGTTTCAGATAAGTTAGAAGGATGTGGCTTCAAAAAATGGCTTGAAAAAATGGCAACACTGTAAGCTGTAAAGACTTGCCGTTATTCTTACAGTGCATTGGCTTGTTTTTTTTTATTATTAAAAACAATCCATAAATTTTGCAACATTTACTTAAAATACAGAACTATCTACACCATTGCTTTTAAACTGAAAAAACATTTTATACCGCCTAAAAATTTATCCAGGGCTGGAATAGTTGGGTCTGTTACACCTCACGCACTGGCGAACCATAGTAAATAATAATAAATAAACACTAAATAGTTCTATTTCGAAAAAATACTAAAAATTAATCGAAAAGCTTAATTGATCACAAACACAGCTAATAAATGAATATCAAAAATTCTGTGTCACTCATAGTAAAAACGTTCGTGCAGCGTTGTCGTTATCATTTCCCTAAAGCATTATAATTTTATATAATTAGGAAACTATACATAATTTGACTAGTAGAAAATTCAAAAGACACGCATATATTTTAGTATATTATTTTTACTTAATAGCTACACATTATAAATTCATCTAATATAATTAATATAACCTTCGTTTTAAAACACAGGCGGTAGATCTAAGGCAATCAGCAGAAATTTGTCATCATCGATTTCTGATAGGGACAAAATGTAAATATTTTTGTCTTTTACTCTATTACATGTCTGTGGTAGAGGCCATTGTATGATTTTATGATAATTAGTTTTTAAATTAGATAATTAAAAAACACATTATCTTAACGTAGCGCCTATTTGAGGGCATGGTGAATTTCATAAAGTATTAATATATTTTACTATTATATAACTGAAATGACTGAGGGGCTGACTGACACTGATTCATCAACGCCCAACCTAAATCTTAATCCTAGAATTATGGCATTTAGAGGATGGGATTTTTTAAGAAATTAACCCCCTAAAGGGGTAAAAACGGGGGATTAGATTTTTATGGTATGCATATACCGTGCGAGCAAAAATTATTTGCATCAAAAAGGGCTTGGATTATATAACGTGGGGCTTGGTTTAGATCACAATGATATGGGGACGATATATCTAACCAAATCTAGGTTAAAATTTTGTCAAATTATCAGAGACATGATATGCCAAACTAATGAGTAATAAAATAAGTAGACAAATACAAATTTATTTTTGTTGTTTACAAAATTAACAAAGTAAGAATATATAGAAAGAAAAAGAAAAATAATTACATAGAGTGCTAAAATTGGCTACCGATGCACCAAGCATAAATTCCTGCAGTAATTCCTGCGTCTTTCAAAACCTGCGGCTTGTATTTCTTGGAATATTTGCACTTTATAAGGAAATAAATTTAGCTGCTTTTTAAGAGTAGTCCTGTGGGTTCCATAAGATCTTCCTACTTCTTGGGACAGGCGTCTTATACAATTTGTTGGCGTATTTTGCATTATTTCACGAACGTTTGCAACAAGTTAGTCTGTTCTTATAGATGGTCTTCCTGCTCCATTTTTGTGTTGTATAGAACCTATTTCCCTAAACACAGCCACGGTTCTTTTCAGGCAATGATAAAAATCCCCAGCAATAAAAGCAACGTTAGGAAAATGTTCGTGAAAATCGTCCATGCACAAACCCGGATTGTATTGCTACTCACCATTTACTCTATCCCCGTTTCAAAAATACGCTTCAACCATGAATGTTTTGTGCTGTTCCGTGAAGCCCATTGTGTAAATTGTTCAAGAAATTGGAAAAATTACTTGTAACGACTGTCAAAGATGACGGAATAACTGATTGATTGTTAATTTAGGTAGTTACTGACACCCAACAGGTAGGTATTAAGATTTAAGGCAAAGCATTACGTCCTTAGATGCAAGCCCTCTTTGATGCAAATAATTTTTGCTCGCACGGTATCTGTATCTCGGAGACTAAAGCTGTTGGAGGTCTAAAAGTAGGTACTATATAAGTTACTTTAATAAAATAATCATATACGTGTTTCGTTATTTTTTCAAAATTCACTTCGGGGTTGAAAAAAGGGGTGTAGCCTATTTTGACGGGGGTACCTATAACTGTCTATGATTTTAAGTTATATTGCTAGAAATTTGGACTATGCTTACTCTGTTAAAATAAGCAAGTACATGTTTTGATGTTTTGGAAAATTTGCCTTCTAAGAGAGAATGCTCAAAAGAAATATATTAGTACAAAATTTTAGACCAATTCTTCGCTTGAAACAAATAAACATGTAGGAAAGAAATAAACGAGGAAATAAAAAACTAAAAGTCATCCTCCACAAAATTTAATAGAATATAGAAATTCTTTAGAGGTCTCTACATGTTTCGAACGTAGAAACGTTCATCATCAGGAGGCAGATAATTTATATAGTGCTGATGGTATTAGCAGAAGAGAAAATGGTATAAAACCTTAATGGAGCTTTTATGGCATTGAAAAATTGAAGTGTAGAAGTGACATATATAAAAAGGTTGAGGAGAGCTAAAACATGCTGAGCATGTGAAGAAAGTTAGTAAAGGAAATCTAAACAACCAAACAAAATAAGGGAGAAGAAAAAGGCCTTCTAAAGAGAAGGTGTCGAGGATTTTTTAAATCCTTTATATAAATTTTTTTGCAAAATCATTGATATGTCTGTAAGACAGTATAAAGAAAATAATCGTCATTTGTAGAAGTCATAATCTGTAAAAATAAAACTTGAAATTAAAATCAAAAGTAAAAAAGAATATTTATATCTTTTTTTTTAATTTTTTGGTTAAAAAGAAAGTACTTACATCAACATTGTTGAAGAATGGTTTTTGAGGTAGGTACTGGGGGTTAAAGCCCAATAACCCCTCGAGAGGTTAATTTAAATTAAATAAACATGTGTTTAGGCTGACGGAAATTTGCCCCTAAGGGGGGGGGGGGGGAAATTTATATCGGAAAAATGATTTTTGACGGACTTTCTTCAAACTCAGAATAAGTACTCTAATATAATGAAACACGTATTTCTTATTTTTTTGAAAATTTGTCCCCAAAGGGGTGAAAGGGGGTACTTATAAAAATTTATATTAGAAAAATATTTTTGACTTATTTCAATATTTTAATAAATTCTACCCCGAAACGCAAAGTCCATGGAAAGGTTCTGTGAGCGTTATTGACGATCTGTTTCGTAATAAGGATGAACAATCCATAGTTTTGGTATTATTTTTATGGACAAAACTAGAAGATAAATAATTAAATTTCTATTGAAAGAGAAAAAAATTATTTAAGAAAACACCAAAGAAATTTATTTTTTAATATTATATGGTTCACTTGATTAAAGGTTCAATTGAGTAGTATGTATCGTACCCGCTGCTTTCTTTCGATAACAAATTATTTATGATAACAATTGAATTAAGCAAGCGCGGCCACGGGTACCCGCTAGTTGTCTTTTAAGATAATAATTAGTATATTAACGTTCGCGTTTTATAAAGCATAATTTTATAGCACGCGTCCATGTTAAAAAACGAGCCGCTTGCGGCGAGTTTTATAACGGGACAAGTGCTTAAAACTGCTTTATATAACACGTACGTTATACTATTTTTTCTAATTTGTAGTTTTTTCAATAAAAAACACATATTTAAAAAGAAAATAAATCCTTCAAATTTTGTAAATTTTTATGTCTAAATTTTATGTTGGTAATACTATTTTTTATCATAGTAGCCTCTGGACAACAAAAATTATTTTGCGAACTGTAATTTTTTGATTTATTGACCCATTTTCACCACGAGATTCGAAAGTTATTTTAGCGATATGAGATTTGAAATTGGACGGAATACGTTGTGTGATCCTTGTACATTCGGTACATATAATAATAATAATAATAATAATAATAATAATAATAATAATAATAATAATAATAATAATAATAATAATAATAATAATAATAATAATAATAATAATGATGTCTTTATTTCTGATTCAAGCAGTAAAAAAATAATTACATTACATTTCATAACTATAGCTAGTAACGGTTAGGTACAGCTTAATATCAGAAAAGGCGAAGTCCAGATGTGCATAACACTCATGTTATCCACCCTGATCGACTTAACCTCAAAAACAACAAATATAATAATAAAAAAAACCTTAAGAGTAGGTACGCGCGCAATATGTTATAACCATATTAAAAAAGAAAAAAAAATGTTTTGTGCCTTTTTATCTTGCAGCTTGCTTGGCGAACAGATATTTAAATGTATTTTGTCTAAATTTGTTTGGAGTGAGAGTCTTAAAGAAGTCGGGAAGTGAGTTGTACAACTTAGCAGAGTTAAAAGTAAAACACCGTTCAAACATGGAGGATTTATGTAGGGGTGGGGTTATCATACCCCGAGATCGAATATTTACGTCATGTACTTGGGATCTAAAAACCACTTTGGTATATAGATATGGGGGACTTTGGTAGGATAAAATTTTATGATAAAAACAGGCCTCATGTAACTTTCTCCTGTTCTCCATATTCAGCCATTTTGCATCTGTTAACTTATGAGATATTCTATCTCGTCGCCGAATTCCATATATAAAACGCAAACAACAGTTTTGAACTTTTTGAATTCTTTGTTTCTGATTGGATGTTAAGCAGTTTCCGTAAACTACATCTCCATGGCTGAATATAGAAAGCACAAGTGAGTCACAAAGCAAAATTTTGAGTTTTGTTGACAGTTCATGGCGATTACTATAAAGAACTTTTAATCTAACGTATGCCCGCTGAACACATTGGGTAACGTGTTGTTCAAAACGCAAGGGGGTATCAAAAACCAATCCCAAGTTTTTTACGTTTTCTCTGAGCGGTAAGGTTATATCGTCAATTTTTATATCAATTGAGTTCTTAATGTTATCGACGTCATTCTTTTTACCGAAGACCATTACACAGCATTTTCTTGGGTTAAGGTATAACGAATGTTCTAAAGAAACTGTTTGAAGATTTTTAAGATCCCTAGTGATATCCTGACAGCCCTCCGCAACGTCCTCCCCCTTACACGATAAATACAACTGGGTGTCGTCTGCATAGAAATGTTTTTTACATTTTTTGATAGCCTCTGGCAGGCATGACGTGTATATAGCATACAATAGAGGGCTAATAATGGATCCCTAGGGGACTCCAGTAGTTATAGCTAGCTCGCTAGATCTCTCCGCATCAAGTACAACGCACTGTCGTCGACTTTCTAAAAAGCTTTTAAAAAAGTTAATAGCATGGTTACTAAGGCCAATATAATGAAGAACCCCTAATAATAGTCGGTGGCCAATATACAGAGCGTTCGAAAATTCGGGCGATTTTGCTACTTTTTTTCGAATTTCAAAAGACGTGATTTTACGCCACGGCATTGCAATTTAGTATAGGGAAGATGGAAAATTCAAATAAAGTTGAAGTTAAAATCGACATTGGAAGGTTGGTAAATTGAATTTTGTATAGGATTTGGCAGAAAATTATAGCTTGAAGGATCTACAAAAGATTGATTTATAGATTTATGCAACCAACATACATGACTGTTATCCACACAGAATAAAAAAGTAGGTTATCAAGCTATTTTTCCTCTGCGAAAAATGGGTTTTCTTGTAAATCACAAAGGCCGCGCAAGTCAATGAAATAAAACATTTAAGGTTGAATTCTCAACGTCATTCAATCTATTGCCAACCCATAACCTATTTCTCGATGATTTTTTAAGTTTATTATTTTAATAACTAACATTTAAAGAAAATCAATATCGTCGGTACATTATTTAGGTAGTGTCTGATATATTACAAAAATATCAATTTATTTCATTGCTAATTTTGGGAGAATTGTACAGTGAAAGAACAATGAGTGACAATGACATAATAATGTTAAAAAAAATCTTACCCGATATTTTTCGTTATACAATTCTCCTAAAATAAGTTATGAAATTCCTTGATATTTATTAAATATGTCAATTGTTACCTATAGAATATCAAGTCGATACTGATTTTCTTTAAATTTTGTATAAAAGCTAAAAAACATAAATAAATCTACGCGAAATAGGTTATAGGTTGGCAAGCATGTAGATACTCCCACCTTAAATGTTACCAACATCAAATAAAGAAAAAGCGCGTATCGAAATAGCTTCATTACGATACGCAAATGCGTATCGTAATAGACTTGTTATGATACAAAATTAGAAAAAATTATATTGGTATGTCTTGCTCTCAGACGAATGTATTGCCTCACCGCGGTCCGGTCGGTCGTGGAAGTGCCTGACAAACCACTCTATAGAGTTTTGTTTTCAGTAATTCATCGAAATTTAGGGTTTTGGACTGATGCGTAACCAATAAAAAAATATATACACACATACAAAGTTTAAATTCGTTTTAATATCCGACACAATCCACAGACTGCGCCTCTGTTTAACCGTCGCAAATTACACAATTTATCAGCAATAATAAAGCACTTGTTTTTCTAACAGAGGCCAAAAATGACACTTAAATCTTTTTATTGCCACAAAACCATGTGGTATGAGAAAAATATCTTATTACTTTTTTATAGCGTAAGAGTAATTAAACACTATTTTTAAAGTTAAAGATATGGCTGGCAGCTGATGACCTTTGGTTAGAAACTGGTAAAAATGGCGCGAAAATGCTATTGGAAAGAAATAAACTACCTATTTGAACTGGCTTCCCTAGATAAAATGAATTCTGCTATAATATGTAGACTCCAAAGGATTTTAACTGAACTATAGATCACTGCTTATACAACTTATACAAACATGCAATAGGAAAAGTAAAAATACAGTAAGAAACAAGTCAGTTTAATACATAGATATTTACCTTTATGTTATTTTATAAGCAAGCAATAATCACGAAAGTGGTAAATTTATGGCCTCGCGCATGTAAACAGAGCTACACACGATTAGACGTGCGCACTGCAACATTATCATTTGACGATTGGGAAAATAGACAGATTATACAGGCTTTAAATTTAAGTTCTTGTACATGGTGATCGCGTATAATGTTACCCCCCTTTAACTTATTTGTTTCGCAATTAGGAAAAAACTGTTGAATACAAAAGTTGTAGGATTTAATGTAAACTTCTTGCAAAATATATTTTTGTAGATACAGGGTGTTGCATAAAAGCGTGACAGATCAATGTTATATTTTTTTAAATGAAATACCCTGTATACTGTTGCATAATTGGATTCTACGGACAATTCTAAACATAATTTTTATATACCACTATACCGGGTGTCCACGGAAGGTGGCTCGCCCCTCTAATTTTTTTGTTTTTCAAGATAATGAAATACAATTCCGGGGTTTTGTATACGACATAAAACTGCATTTTTTGACAGGTGACTCAACATTATGAAACTTCCTGTTTAACCGGAAGTGACATAAACTTTCGATTTTTAAATGGGACACCTGGTATATTTTTACTCTTTTTGACCCCATATGACATTCTAAATACAACGATGTGTTACTTGTCACTTTTTGTCACCAAGAAAATATTTTTTTTTCAAATTTATTGTTTTATCTAGAGGGCTATGAATAACTTACAATCACTTCTTTCAGTTCTCTAATCTTGGGAAAAATACAATTTTACTATTTTTGATCCAATGCTATGTGCTATGTAAAATTTAATCTTTAAAGTTGTATAACTCATTTTTTTTTAATGGCAACATGGTGGCTCGTCGGGTTAAGAAAAAAGAAGATTTTATTACGATTATTTTGATACCATACAATATTAGGTTTTAGAAAAGCTGTCATTAAAAAAATTTAAAAAGGTAACTTGGAACTTTCCTAAAATGAAGCATCTTTTGAGAATAAATTTAGATTTAAATGCATCAAGTAGCCTGTGACCAGAAAAACTGATAAAACAAAATCATGCTTTGAAGAAAATTGAAATGCCAACAGCTTCTGCCAAAGTAAATTAGTTTGTTTTTTAAAAAACATGGAAAATAATAGGTTTACAAGGAGTGAAGTTGATATGTTATTAGTGTTTGGAGAATGTATAGAAATAATTCAACCGATGCTGCACGACTTTACGCACAAAGATATTTTAATTGGCGTCATCCAACCCGGCACTATTAGGTACCCAAAACTGGTTCCGAAACCTTTGACATATAAGAAATACTGTGTATTATTTATTATGAATAAACTCTATCTATCTAACTATCAAAAGATGCTTCATTTTAGGAAAGTTCCAAGTTACCTTTTTAAAGTTTTTTAATGAAAGCTTTTCTAAAACCTAATAGTGTATATGGTATCAAAATAATCGTAATAAAATCCTCTTTTTTCTTAACCCGACGAGCCACCATGTTGCCAAAAAAAAATTAGTTATACAACTTTAAAGATTAAATTTTACATAGCACATAGCATTGGATCAAAAATAGTAAAATTGTATTTTTCCCAAGATTAGAAATCTGAAATAAATGATTTTAAAGTATTCATAGCCCTCTAGATAAAACAATAAATTTGGAAAAAAAAAATATTTTCTTGGTGATAAAAAGCGACAAGTGAAACATCGTTGTATTTAGAATGTCATATGGAGTCAAAAAAAGTAAAAATATACCAGGTGTCCCATTTAAAAATCGAAAGTTTATGTCACTTCCGGTTAAACAGGAAGTTTCATAATGTTGAGTCACCTATCAAAAAATGCTGTTTTATGTCGTATACAAATCCCCCGAATTTTATTTCATTATCTTGAAAAATAAAAAAGTTAGAGGGGCGAGCCACCTTCCGTGGACACCCGGTATATCTAAATTGAACCGTTTTCGATTTATTGATGATTGAAAATTACTACTTATATATTATATAAGAAAATAAGGTCATTCAAGTCAAGATGTATCGTTTCCATGGATAACAATATTAACAATGGTAATTTTATTCAGTTCAGTATCGTCATCCTGTTATCCATGGAAACGATACATCTTGACTTGAATGACCTTATTTTCTTATATAATATATAAGGTAGGTGCGGGTAATAAGGCCTGTCGGCTAATAAGGCCTAAATAATAAAAATACCATTTAGAATGACCGATGTGGTTGAAGGTCACACTCGTAGGGTATCTAACAGTCGTAGAATGGCCCCTCGAACTTATCGCGACGCGTAGCTCACGCGCTACCGCCAGTACTGCGTTATTCATTGTGAGTGGTGATTGCGCGGCACGAATAATAATAAATCGTCCGAATCAATCGTAAGTATTTTTTGTAATATTACACTTATATATATAATTTTGCGCTATAGTGTTTTGTTATTTGATGCTTCGACGACCTTTGATGTTTGAATAATATATTATTGTCCGAATTTTAATTCTTTTTAGGATTCTTTACATAACTTGTCAGCGGGTATTAAGGCCTACCAAATTTGACAGTAGGCCTTATTATGCTTTTTTTTTTATCAATATTTTTCTGCTTTATCGTTTATTTTATGTATTATTCATGTAAATAAGTAATAATACTATGTTTACTAATTTATTTATTGTTATTTTTAGTGACTACAACCACGATGCCGCGTATTTTTAGATCTTAGGCCTTATTACCCTACTATAGTATAATACTGACAAGGTTTTAAAAAATGTTTAATTTTGTTGTTGTTTACGGTAGTAGTTGCCATTTTTCGTTTATATTTTATAGTAACTGTTCTGTAGGATTAATTAACATTAAAATTTGTTGATTCGTATACATAGTTTTTTTCAAATCTCAAATCTCAAATCTCCCTTAGCTAGGCCTTATTACCCGCACCTAGCTTAGTAATTTTCAATCATCAATAAATGGAAAACGGTTCAATAATTTAGATATATAGTGGTATATATAAATTATGTTTAGAATTGTTCGTAGAATCCAATTATGCAACAATATACAGGGTATTCCATTTAAAAAAATATAAATTTGATCTGTCACGCTTTTATGCAACACCCTGTATCTACGAAAATATATTTTGCAAGAAGTTTACATTAAATCCTACAACTTTTGTATTCAACAGTTTTTTCCTAATTGCGAAACAAAGAAGTTAAAGGGGGGTAACATTATACGCGATCACCATGTACAAGAAATAGTAAAAGTTTACCTTCAATTTATTTTTACGTGTAAAAAGCTAAAATTTGCCCCAAATTCTTGCTAAAAATTGAAATTTCTTCTCAATTTTTGATCAAGTTGGGAAGAAAAGGAGTGATTTCTGGCGGTTTTAGTAGTTTGTTTCTAAAATTTGTTTAAAAATGATTCCGCGTCCTGTTTTTGGTTTAAAAAGGAAGAGAATACGTCAGTTAAACTATAAAACTAATAAAATCGAATATAAGAAATAAACAAAACCATCAAAATAACCAATCTTTGAGGTTAAAGTGGATTAGGTTATGAGAGGCATATTATGCAAATCAAAATATTTTGTAACCGTAACGAGAAAAATGGATTTGTGAAAGTGATTAGTTTAAATTGGTTATTGGAGTTCTTGCTCCTAGGAAAAACTAAGTCAATAGCCTTTTTGTAAGTTTCCTTTTTTAGGATTTGCTTAATTATATTTGAGTTATATCCGTTATTAACTGCAATTTGTTTTATAATGTTTAGTAGTATATATGACAGTATCAGTATGAGATGACTTATGGAAAACGAAGAAAACGTGTTTGTTATTTTCTCTCTAAATTTTTCTTATTAATATACCTCCTAGTGGAAATTTACAAGTTCAACTTTGTTTTACTGTATCCCATAATACTAAAATACACATATCTACAGTAGCTAATTTCTTTAGGTTGAGCTAATTTTCATAGAAAATAAAATTTTCCCTGGGGCTGTTATTTTATTGTTTGTTTTATTAACGTAATACATTCATATTTTGCAAGAAATTTTGCCGGAGCTTGGCACTTTTAATATTGAAAATACAAACATAAACAGGTAATCTGGATATAATTGTTTATTGAAAATTTAAATATTTACAGTACATAGACACGCCATATGGCTCAATCGAATGTCGAAAATCGTAAAATTTCTTAGCCCAGAACCTGATTTCGCAAGACTGATTAATTTTACAGATCGGGAGGTAAACTAAAAATGTGCGGTGTATCAGGTCAGTATTTAATTTTGTGGTTAGTTATCGTTTATATTGACCTGATTTTAAATTTTAAAATACACTGGCAGCACAGAATAATATAGCTTTAGCTATATAGCGGGTGTGCCTCTGAGGGTGGCTCTCGGCCGTATTTCAGAAAGTGTCAGTGGTATGGCTTACGGAAAAATATTTTTTTTAGTTAATAAGTGGCAATTAGGGCTGTGCGATTACCGAAAAAGATAATCGATTTTCGATTATTTGAAATAATCGATTATTTCCTATTAATCGATTAATCGAATCGAAAAATAGTTTTTATTCGATAAATCGAAAAATAGTTTTTTTCGATTAATAATCGATTATCGATTAATCGATTTTGTTGCACACCCCTAGCAGCTATAATATTTTTTAAACCGATTTTCAGGGTAATAGAGTTGCTAATTAATACATATATAGAGACTTACAGCAATTATAAACTAGCAACTTCAATCATCCAAAAACATACCTATATTTTCGAATAATCGAAAAATAGTTTATTTTTGTCAATTGAATAATCGAAAAATGAAACATCATAAATTATATTTTTTTTCGAATACCTAATTAATCGATTAATCGAAAAATAAATTTTTTTTTTTCGATTTTGATTTGATTTTTGATTAATCGGAAAATCGTTTTTTTTTTCGATTAATCGATAAATAGTTTTTTTTGATTAATAATCGATAAATCGATTTTTCGATTAATCGATAAAAAAATTATCTCTAATCGAATAATCGATTTTTTTGCACACTCCTAGTGGCCACGAGAAATTACTGGAGATTATTCTTAAGTTTCTAGGCTGACCGCTAGGGGGCGTAACAATAATGATCCAAGAAAAAATGGGATTTTCTTGAAAATCCTCATAGTACCCACGTAGCAAAGTTACCATTTTTTCAATCTAATGAAAATTCTGAATAACTCTTGTATTTGAGAAAGAAAGAAAAAACCAAAAATCTTCCTCCACAAAATTTAATAGAATAAAAATTCTCTAGGGGTCTATACATGTTTCAAACGTAGAAACGTTCATCATCAGGAGACAGAAAATTTATTTAGTGCTGATGGTTTTAGCAGAAGAGAAATGGTGTAGAACCTTAATGGAGCTTTTATGGAATTAAAAATTGATGTGTAGAAAAGACAGAATATGAAGAAAATTGATAAAGGGTAAACCATACTGAGTATGTGAAAAAGTTATTAAAGGGGGTCTAAACCGACCAAATAAACTGGGGAAGAAAAAAGCCTTTCTAAAAAGAAGGTGTCGAAGATTATTTAAAATTTTTTATAAAACTTTTCAAGTATATGTCAATAAGACATTATAAGATAAGGATAAAATTGTCATAATTATGAAGATATCACAATAAAATTATTATTATTATATTATTTTTTTTTTAATTTCAAGCTAATGTGCAACTTATTAATCAATTTTATTGGTTATAAATTAACTGCTTGCGGGGCGGGGTTACTGAGCTTTAAACTTCAGTACCTCACAAAACACTTTTTGCTATGTAATTTTATTGTGATATACATACGAGTAACATACAAAACATTTGAGGTCGACATTTTGACGCAGCATAAATTTTAAGGAAATAAATCAAACTTTATTTTATCAAAACTTTATAGATATATAAAATAGGTATTTTTTTCTAAAAAGTGTAGTTTTTCCACTTTTCTCTAAATATTGAAATAAATAAAGTTCTCACTATTTCATTTAAGTAAGTATCTACTTGCGTTTATAAAATTAGTACAATCATAAAAGTTTTTCTTGAAAACGGTAGAGCATGTTGAAAATAATGAAAAATAAAACTTTCACATTATTCCTTATTGATGATACAGCTGTTTAATACTATATGTGATAGCAACGCGCTTTCCTACTGTAAGACTAGACCGTTGTGCAGTGATAATTTCACGGTAATTTAGCCAATAGGAAATAGAAGTTAATGCTACCATAGAATGGTTTATAACCATTATTGCTCTGAATACTCACAGTAATTATCAAGCTTTATTGGGGGTGTAATCTGGTTTTATATACTGTACTAGTTCCCACTGGCAGTTGTAATGAAACTTGACAATAATCATAATAATACTAGCTTGCTACAGTTAGCAAAGCATATACTTACCACTAAAAATCATTACTGTAATTCTCAAAAATTTAAATAGGTTCTAGTGTAATATTGTACAAATACGTTGCAACGAATACTACGGCGCGCGGCGACTGCCGTTCGCTACGAACCCCCACCAACGTCTCGGTGGATTATAGGTTCTAACGGTTACATTTCGTTTTTGAGGACGCTGTTCTGCTTTCTTAATTGTAGAGAATGCGCTTTACTATGGGAAAAAATGCGTCGTATTGCGAATATACAATTTATTTCTTAACAAAATTGCTGTAGTTTATTATTCAACAATACTGTGCTGCTAATAGAACTGATTACTACCAATAAAAACACTGTTCTTGGAATTTGTTATAACACTAAAGCGGGTTTGATACACTAGCAATTTATTTAATATGTGTTAATAAAAAATAAACTATCAATACAAACTATGTCTTAGCAAATATGTTGTATTATATCCTTTTTCTCAGTGTAGAACCATTTGATATTATTGTCGTTACAGCCGATACCACAGGACCGTTAAAAATCGATATTGAATTCAGCTTTCTTCTTTATATTGATTGTCTTTTTGAGGATTTGAGGCTGGTGCTAGATTCTACGCTATCCAAAAAAATACATTTTTATAGTAAACCAACAACCCCTCGATGCGTTGTTGAGTAAATCCATTTCCACTGAAACTCCCACAGCATTGATTTCGAATAATTAATTCTTTTTTCGTTTTATTTGAATATTTGGCCTATTTTTATTTCGTTGAGTAATAATATTTTTCTGTGTAATTTTGTATGTTTTTGAATAAATATATTTGCCACTTTCTTTATATTATAGGATCCTTATAGTTTTTATACTCCTTTATTTTATCTTTTAACGATTTCAGTTTTTGTTACTTAAATATACCTAACTGTTATTTATTAAAAGACGTTGAAGTGGAAGCAAAAATTTTACGAGAGATGATCCTGAATTTTAAATGTATATTGCTATTTACAAAAAAATTGCAACTACCCTTTTTCCTGTAGAACTAATAATCGATACAACTTTAAATGCATTTTTTAAATAATTACTAGCTGGTAAACTCAACTAGCAAACTTACTCTATACCCAATTATTCTGAAAAAAAGGTATTAATAATTTATAACCTAACTGTTGTTCGGTGTCAATATTATGGTCCTTCCGATCAGAACGGCGAATGCCATTACATTATTATAGCAACAAGAAACGAAAGGTTCAAGTAACTATCTTGAGGCAAGACAGGTTTATAAATCGGCCTTTCTGCATCGGACCGTCTGGAGATTCCTTTCAAAGTGGCCGCAACACCAATGAGTCAATTTAGAAAAATTTAGCAGTTCTAACTAGAGCCCTGTCTGTTGCCTAATATTTAGGCAGTCATTTTAACGTTACTAGCCTTGAAACGACTTTTGAATATTAAAATTTGATAACTTTACTATGTTGCCAGCGAATAATAATGATAATTTTTCTATAGTACTCGTATGAAACCAAAAAGCACAATAATAGAAAAAGTAAGCATTGTTTATACAGGGTGGCGCATCGAAAACGAAACAGAGGCATTTACTGGCAGCTGGCAGCTCAGTTATTTTTTGGAAAAACGTTCAGACCCGTCGATTTTGTTTTCGGGGCGGACACAAAATTGGCAAAAAATCACGTGCAGCCCCCTGGGCGAGGGTGGCATCATCACTAAAATCTTAAATGGAAAGGGGGTCGAGTGATACCTTATTTTAAAGGTCTTTCAATTCCCTTTATAATGATATAAAATTCATGTACTTCATTTCAGTAGTTTTGGAGATTTAATGATTTAGCTTAAATAAAACTTTAATACATCCTCATTTGGAGATCAATACATTTGGAAGCAAAGTAGTTTAAAAATGAGGAATAAACTGACCCGTCAGCCAAGTAAATGTTGGAAATTAACACCATGACTCTCCATCATGTAGTAATAAAGATTTTGCTCAAAACGTTGCCGCACATTTTGCAATATTTGAGGAGTAATTTGAAGGCACTCATTCACAATTCTTTGTCGCAAATCTTCTAACGATGTTGGCTGAGTAGTATAGATTTTGCTTTTTAAGTGACCCCACAGAAAGAAATCTAAAGGTGATAAATCTGGCGATCTTGGGGGCCATTCAATGGCACCTCTTCTACCAATCTATTGACCTGGAAACGTCTGATCTAAATATTGTCGAACACGTAATGCGTAATGTGGTGGGGCACCATCCTGTTGCCTGTTGGAACATCAACCTATTCGCAATGTACCGCCGATCATTCTGATTTTTAATTATGGCGGTTAATGCAGGATCTATGGCGTCTTGCAGTAATTCCAAATACATTTCACCCGTCAAATTTCCAGGTAAGAAAAAAGGACCAAATATGATCGCCAAAAATGCCATCCCATTTAGGAGTCGAGTGATACCTTATTTTAAAAGTCTTTCAATTCCCTTTATAATGATGTAAAATTTATGTACTTCAGTTTAATAGTTTTGGAGATTTATTGATTCAAAGCTTAAAGTAGACACAAGCTACATTAGGTACATACCTACATCAGATTAGTTTGTACTACTTTCAGAAGAGAATTTGAGTAAAATTATTTACTTAATAAGTAAATGCTTTTCTTCAATACTCCCATGGTTTGTTTATCATTTTGATGTCAAAAATAGCGATTGGAGCGTTTTTTGTGGCAAAAAAAGTTGCTTCTGAAAGAAAGATAAGAAGGGAATGTCTCGTACTTATTTTAAATATGAATTTAGTACATAGTTTGCGATTGATTCGACCAAACTTTGTTGTTAAAATACATTTTAACGCTTTATACATAAATTAACCATGGTATATTCCACGGCAGAAAGGGTTGAAATTATCGAAACATTTTTCGGAAATAATCAGTGCGCTAATAGATCAGCACAAGTTTTTAATGAGCGACATGAGAACAGTAACGTGCATCGAAAATATGTTCTAGAACTTGTAGCTAAATTTCGGGAAACTAGATCAGTCGCCAATAAAAAACGCAACAATGAAAATCCCATAAGGAACGAAACAATAGAAGTGGGGGTTTTAGGGCAAGTTTATGTAGATCCTAAGGTAAGTACCTGCAAATTGGATACTGTGTGTGGTGTAAGTCGACGTACTTATCCAACGGATTCTAAAGGCCTATAGTTTTCATCCGTGTATATAAAATTCACCTTGTACAAGAACTTAATAAAGACGATTTTGATTGGCGATTACAATTTTGTGAAGATATTAAGTGAACGAATTATAAACGATGAACATTTTCTATTCAACACTTGCTTTTCCGACGAATGTTCCTTTTTCTTAAATGGCGTAGTAAATCGTTATAACTGATGCCGATATTGGTCCGATTCTAATCCTAGAATTTATCATGAGGTACACACACAGCAGCCACAAAAATTAAATGTTTGGGCTGGTATTTTTGGCGACATTGGTTGATCCTTTTTTCTTACCTGGAAATTTGACGTGTGAAATATATTTGGAATTACTGCAAGACGCCACAGATCCTGCATTAACAGCCATAATTGAAAATCAGAATGATCGGCGGTACATTGCGAATAGGTTGATGTTCCAACAGAATGGTGCCCCACCACATTACGCATTACGTGTTCGACAATATTTAGATCAGACGTTTCCACGTCGATGGATTGGTAGAAGAGGTGCCATTGAATGGCCCACAAGATCGCCAGATTTATCACCTTTGGATTTCTTTCTGTGAGAGTCACCTAAAAAACAATATCTATCCTACTCACCCAACATCGTTAGAAAATTTGCGACAAAGAATTGTGAATGAGTGCCTTCAAATTACTCCTCAAAAATTGCAAAATGTGCTGCAACGATTTGAGCAAAATCTTTATTACTGCATGAAGAGTCATGGTGGTCATTTCCAACATTTACTTGGCTGACGGGTCAGTTCAGTCAGTTGTACTGTAATTTTGCTACTGCTTAAGAATATTTTAAGTAGCATATTCTTATAATATTACACACTTAAAAAATAATTAAATTTTAAATTAAAATAAACTATGTTCTTACTAAATTCGGGTCCACACCAGATCGATTTAAAAACATTAAACTGCCTACTAATTAAATCAAATAGTCCGTCATTAAGATGTCTTATTTAAAACTGATTAAGAATCATCACTGATTATATTTTAATCACTTCATAATAAATATTTTAATTGATAATGATAGAATTACCTTCGATGTGATGACTTTAGAAGCTTATGAACAATATTTAGAGTTATAAAAAATGGTTTCTTATACTTTTGTAAAGGCTGAACTAGCATAAACTAGTTTTGAAGGCGCTGCCTGACCAATTTGAAGGGACTAATCTGCAGAGCACACAAAATTCCTTCTCTCCAAAAGTCATCAGGTTTGATGGAAGAAGAGGGAAGAATTATATTATAAGAAACAAAAACGTTTTTATTTTCTTGTAAGATAACAGTCTATATGTTGCTGATGGATTGTCAAACAAAGAAAACTTTAACTCATACAGTTTTTTTTTGTTAAAATCCTTTTATTACACAGAATGGTTAAGAGGGTAGTTTTAAAACACTGGAAGGCAAGGGCAACACATAAACATACAAATTTAAGATAAAGATTGGGAAGGTTTTCTGCGGTAAACCTCACCTTTAGTATTTTCACCCATTTGCTTATGTCACAAACAAATCCAAAATGAACCGGCACCGTACGAACGACACGTACTGCTAGTACTTCTGACTGATTAAATAGTTGAGAGTTAAGATATACGTCAGCAGCTTCCAAGACATTTTAAAACCCCTCAAGTCAAACATGATTTAAATTGTTGACATATTTATTATTCAATTGATCAGTATCGATTGAAAGTAATCTAAAATATGTATTTTGTGTAAAAACAGTACAAATAATACAACTGATTTAAAACTGGATTTAAATTAAAAATCAAATAAATGAAATCAGTCCTTGCTTTAATCAATAATTGAATTGTTTACTGTGATGCAGATGTAACCAAAGCGTTCTTTCATATTTTTGTATTCTCGCACAAGAGAGATCCGACAAATTTTCAAAACAGTGAAAATAATGAATGATGAAAGAGTTTTGGACTTCCATTGTCTTTATTTGTTTTAAATCACAACGTTTCAAGTAGTAAGTATCTCCAGTCGTATTCAGGTTAATACTAAATAAATAAAGTAACTACAGGACTATTTATACTAGCTAGGTGCACTGAAGCATAACTGAGGTGGGTGCAGTCATGCGTTCAATTGGCACGCGATCTTATCCTAAGATTACATCTATCTAACAAAGGTTTTCAGATATTTCTTATTTCTAATGATGGTTTACTAAAGCAGCCTGGGTTCTGGTGAATAGCAGCAACTTCCTTAAACTTTCTTTTTCGCCAGTGTGGTTCATTATGTAGGATTTCAGCTTCTGACCACATGATATGGTGACCATATCATGTGGTCACCTGAAGACGACTGGATATACTTAGTAGTTGAAACGTTGTGAAAATTGATAAGGACAATGGAAGTACAAAATTCTTTTATCATTCAAGAAACATCATTGTCTCCAACCTTCAAACAGTCAGTGAAAATAATGTTCACAAAGACCATTCAACATCAGAATTGCTAGCGGAAGAGTCCAGATTGACGCAGCACCGACGCGTATAGGAGAACGGAAATCAATGGTTGGGATTTTGGCTGAAACATTCCCTTGTACAGTTTGGTGCAAGAGAGACGCGCGACTTACCACACACGAGGTGACGAGGAACAGAGAAGAACATACAGAGTAGTACCTGTTCGGTGGTGCCTCAAGGCTGATCAACGGTGGATAGGTAAATTCCGTAAACCGTCATTTCCCACTTTTAAGGTGAGGGGTCAGTACTTAGAAATTACTCACTATTACTTATCTCAGTTATCTCAGACCCGTGGCTCTAATCTCAGAATCGTTGTCCTATACACGTCGGTTCTTCGTCAATTTGGGCTTTGCCGCTGGCAATTCTAATGTTGAATGGTCTTTGTGAATAAAAAAGATTCCTCCAGTGTTCCTTAGCCTGCTTTGTAGCAAGTTCCAAATAGAGTTTTTCTATGACGCTCTTAACAATGACGAAGTCGTCGGGTTTGTTCGACCGCAGAAAGACGAGTCCTTTTTTTTCCAGGAGATGACGGTAACTGATCCGGGATTTCTATCCTTTTAACATGCTCCTAGCAAAAAAAAGTCAATATTCATTTAAAAGTTTTATTAATCTCACACAATTGTCTAAATTTTATTTTTTAGTTGGGCTTGTAATATTTGGTGGGTTATATTTTTTATTATTATGGTACTGGTGGGTATTTACCCCCTCCCCCTAATATCTACGTCCATGGGTCCAGCGATATATATCACACCAGTGGCTTGAGAGTTTTTAAAAACAATTTTTTTTGGCAATAAAATTAAGATGAAATGTAGATCGCTTTTGCTTTTTTACTTCTTGACAACGCCATATGCACCAGATTTGACCTCAGAGACGGCAAACATGTGGTTTTCTAACTTGATATTGCATACGTGCACACACATAACTAAAGAACGAAAAAATCAAGGAATTATGTCATCGTTATATTGCAAAGCACCGACTGCACATAAAACATAATGACTCATGACGTCATGGTCATATTTGTCCTCCAACAACATGATACTGTTAATTAATTGTGCACAAGCAATTTAATTTAGATATGTTGATGAAGGCAAGATTAATTTTTATTACGGATATAAAAATGCACTTGATACCAGCATAGTATGCTTTTGTTTTAGTAATATATTTTTCGGGTATTTACTTAAAGAAAATATCAACTGGTTTAACTCTATTTTCGTGAAAATGGAAACCCTTTCTATTTTCCAACAAACCCAAATTCTCTTATGACTAATGACATTACAACTTTAAATTAAAGTCATATTGCTTTTCAAAACCATTTTATTGTTTTTCAAAGCCGCCTTTATATTTCTTTAGAAAAGAGAGGGCGGCAATAATGCATAACGCTTTTAAATTTGCGATTGGGACTTAAGTATAGCAAATTTTTCAGTGTTAATTTTAAAATAGCATAGTAGTGTATGGTATCAAATTGTTAAAAAAAAATGCTCGTTTTAAATATCCTAGTGAACCACCATCGTTCCATTTGGAAAAATGGAGTAAACGTCAAGAAAAGAAAATTTCATTTTTTAAACGCTTGTGAAACTTGGAAAGTCAATTATTATGACATAATTTTAATTTTCATATACTACTTGACTATAAATTAACAGATTTAATTAATTTGTAACACTCTTGATTGAAAATAAAAAAGAAATATAAAAATGTTATAACACGTCAAAAAATGACAAGTGAAGTGTCATTTTCCTCATAATATTATGCTGAACCCAAATAAGTAAAAACATACAAGATGTCCCATTTAAAATATTAAAGTCAAGGTCACTTCCGGTCAAACCGGAAGTGCTAACGAATTAAAAATTATGCCAATAAATGCACACTCATCTCTTATGCATAATCTCAAAATTTCATTTTAATATCTATAAATATAAAAAAGTTATAGGGGTGAACGTCTTTTGAGAAACACCCGGTATATAATACAGCACATATAACAATGAGCCAAATAACAAGATACTACTGGAAATCTCACCTTCACTTGTTGCTTTTCGGTTTTTTTAAACTATTTACCTTTGTGCAGCGGAAAATCTACAAATTTTTGTTAATTTTCTTTATCTTTATAGGACTCACATTGGCATTTTTCCATTAACTCATTCCTCTCGTGGTTACGACACAGCATTGCTGTGAAAATTAACCTAAACTGCATTAGATAATTTCTAAAATACGAATGACAAATCTAAAATACAAATATGATGAATTTAAAATAAATATGAATATTCTCTCGAATATTCTAAAATACAATTACATATGAAAATACTACTATGCAGGGTAAAAATCGGACTTGGGATTTCGGTAAGAAAATTGGACTTTTTAAAAACACATCACGGACTGTCCAGAAATATAGAAAAATTAAAATCTCCCAATGTCCACGACCAAACGGTACCAGAGTACCAACATTTCGTTTATTAGACTTGGCTAGAACTGACTACATTCAAACTTTATTTAATAAAACACTTTTCTTCAACATCTTCAGCATGACAAATTATTGTTTGTTTGAAGGTGGTAGACAATGAAGTAATATCAAAAAAATTACCTTTTCGGACTTCCATTGTCTTTATTTTGTTACCTACTGTGTAAGTGTAAACTAAATTATAATTCTAAGGCCACTGTCTTAAATACTACTTCAGTATACAGGAAACTTCAAACTTCAGTATACAGGAAACCCACTCACACCGGGCTATACCTTAATCACGGATCGAATCATTCAAAGTCCATAAAATAGGGCATAATTCAAACTCTTTATCACAGAGCATCTAACGTTTGCAACAATCCAGAAGAGCTAAGTATTGGAATTTCAAACATTCAAAAAACATTTAAAACAAAATAGTTACTATGAAACCTTTGTAAATAATACCATCTCCAAACATAAAAATCGGGAAGTAAAAACTAATACAGAAACGAAAGAGGAGCAAGCAATTCTTGCAATACCTTATTATATGTCAAGGGAATTTCTGAAAAGATTAGAAGGATAACCAAAAACTATAATATCAAAACAGCCTTCAAATCCGGAAATACGCTTAGAAGCTTTCTTACAAAAGTAAAACCCCCCACACTGATAAAAAGGATATCTTAATCTAAAGTAAAACGAATTTAAAACAAGGCCGCCATGTCTTTCGATATGACCAAATGAATATTTTCTTGGTAGGAGTCAGTCATGTACTTGGAAGCAAGTTCCGTAATTATCTTGGCCGAAAAAAAAATATCTTAAGCTAAGATAACAGATTATTAAAATACCAAGCACCGCCTTAATGTAAGTTCATACACTATCTTAAAGTAAAGCTAATTGTTTTTGTTACTTTGACCTAAGGATTTCAGTTCGTTGGTTAAAGGACCTATCTTTGACTTAAGATTATTATTGTACTTATCTCAAAGATATTGTTCTTAAATAGAAAGCTTGAAATCTAAATGGATTGTATATATACTTAGGGCAAGTATACGTGACTTTGGCTCAACAACACATTTCTTTGCCATTACTTAAGCTTAAAGGCTGCATCCTCCAGTTAAGACGAATTCATTTTGAATATCCTTTAAGGAAAGTTTTTATAAGTTTGTCTTAAGTTCAAATGGCTTGTTGCAAGGATATATTTCTTTACAGAAAATCCACAGTTAACTGACTTTAGATAATATATTTTTAGAGTTCAATTTTTAAATTTTGGTTTAATTGAAATAGCTTTAAAACTTTGCTTTAAGTACAAGCAGTTCCAATAACACCTTTCTTTACAGCATATTAGGTGCAAAATAAAGTTTGTTAGTGTTGTCGTAATTCTCATTCGCCTCTGTTTTATATGTATTAGGTACTAATAAAAAAATATAAATTTTTTTAACGTTTTATATTTAAACACTTTAAACAATTGCCTGTATGTCTAGGTACCTATATGTAGAAACTAAAACTGCAGAAAAATCTTAAATCGTCATTGATTACCTCGATTTCGCAGGTATCGTAATGATCGTTATTAATTTTTCTTTTTTACAAGAAGTAATCATGGCTTCTAAAGAAGTATCTTGATCCTGTAGGTAAAAAAAAGCTATAGCTAAATTCGTCAGACCGAGTGAGTAAAATACACCTACTACTTAGGTATACATATTACATAAACTTACATTTAAATCAGCAGTTTCTTGATACTTTTAATAGCTCGTTTTAATTTAATTTTGTCTCATATAGTATTGTTGGTTAAAAAGTTTATTTCTTCATCTGTTAAATAAACCAATATTTGCAATTCGTCGATTTTCTGCTCTGGAAAAAATGTGAGTATTAAACTATAGCAAAAAATAATGCAATATTTTTCACATGATACAGGTATACAAAAAGCCTTTGATTGAATTGATTTGCACTTCACTCAAATTCGAGGATCTTGTTTTAAGGAAATATCCTTGGTTCAAGGATGGCAGTCTTGACAATGTAGTTTCATAAAATCTAGTTATCTTTAAATAAGCACACACGTACTTGTGTTAATTTTTATTCTTTAGAGTTAATAAATAATACTTGAGAGAAGTACAACGTGTAGCATTTGCAGTAATTTTGAAAAATGTGCAATACTTTAGTTAGATTGAGGCTAAAATTATAGTTAGGGTTGGAAAATTATACATACAGGCTCTAACGTAGAACTCATATAATATTAAAAGGCATAATTATGTACATACATGCCTGTATAAAGACAAATAATATATAAATATGATCCTCTATAATACCATCAAATTTGTCGTTGAGGTGTTCAAGATTAAACTTCTTTAAAAATTCTTTAATTCCGCTCATTGCTTATATACAACACTTGCACTACTTGATCAAACACGAGCTTGTTTAGTTCTGAATTGGTTACTTGGTAAAAAACCTTGTTACAGTTTTACCTAAATCCTAAATTATTACTGCGCGTTTGCAAAAATGAAGACGAAGCAAGAGACGAATGCCGACTACCGGGCCGGGCTGATTAGAAACCTGCATACTGCATACTGTACCCATAATCTTTTGACAAGGACACAATAACTTTGGCGCAAGGAACATTACCTTCATTAAAAACTATATTTTAAGATTTTACAATCTCAAAGACGACAGCTTTTAAAGAAGAAATTTTGCTGCCAAGAACCTAAACAGAAATTATCAAAGACGTAAAATATCATGTTATAAGAAACCATTCGTTCCAAATAAGATTATTACCTTTGGATAAAGTAATTTACAGCCAAGATAACTTATTTTCTTGAGGCAAGTACTGCCTTTTATCAGTGCAGTAGTGAAAACACAAAAAATTGTATCTATCAAATCCCTTGCGAATGTGGCGAATCGTACATTGGAGAAACTAAAATACCTCTTCCTGTACGAGTTAAAGAACATCTGAAACATACTCAAAGAGGTGAAACTTCGAGATCCGGTATAGCGGCAGTGTACGAAGTATGGACCAACCAACATAATATACAGTGGTCAGAAGCAAAGGTTTTTGACACAGAACAGCACTGGAGAAAATGAAAACTCAAGGAAGCAGCTTTCATGGATCTCATCCAAAAATACCCATATATTTGGTAAACTAAGTATAGATATCCCCAGTATCTGGAAGCATATCTTGTCCAAAACCAACAGCTCAAACTTCACACTCCAATAAGCACGTAGGCGGAGTCATTAAGCTTCATTCCACATGGATAGTATTAAAGACAGTAGTAGCCTTAGAATTATAAATTAGTTTACACTTGAAAATGGTTAGAGATACTAACTAACCGAAACGTTGTGTTAAGTAACAAAATAAAGACCATGGAAGTCCGACAAGGTAATTTTTTTTTTATGACAAATTATTGTTTATACATTTTATTTAAGGATAAACCACCAGTATAAGACAACACGTCCCTATTTTAACTAAATAAAACGTTTATCTTTTCTTATTGTTAGGAGTTTACATAAAGTAGGAAATGTAAGTATGAGTCATCGATTGAATCTTGAATCCCTGAAGTTGAGTATTAAACTTTTATAACAGTAATGGAAGAGCTATTATTAGTTTTATATTGGCATAACAATAACATGCTCCAATTTAATAACCATGTTACGGTTGTTGTAAATTTCCTTGTAAATACCGAATCGTAAACTGCGATGATCACGTTACAATTTTTAAGTGTTAGAATTATATCATTCTTGTTATCACAAACATTTGTGCTGATGAAATTAAAATAAATAATAAAACGTTTAAAGATCTTAAAGAAGCCGAAAAGAGTAATCATTTGACCACTGACAGTCAGGTCATCTTATCATAACAGTTGGCCTAAAATTTGTACCCGCATTTTAACAAGTATGTCGTTTATGCCAATAACTCGTCGCAATCTAAAACTAAATTTTGTTTTATATCGTTTTAGGTTATATAATTTTTAAATTGGTATTAAATTTATTTAAAATATTATAACCTAAGTAAGGATATATTATGATCATAATTGAATGCGGCAACTCTGGGTGGTCCATGAAATATGAATCTAAAAACCATCGTATTAGAGCATCATGCTGTAAAGTAAAAGGAATGCCACATTTTGTAAAATATGAAAAAGGTAAAAATTTGTGTTTAACGTTATTATTGGGATGTATTTGTACTGATTTTTATATCCCTTTTATAATAGTGCATATTTTGTACACATTTTTGCTTTATGGCTAGTTCTTCTCCCTCCCCGCACTGAAAACGAATCCCGAGTTGGTTTGACTTATGGATAAGGACTTTTATATGAATTTACACTTATTTTGTTATACCCTTTGGTAAACTCGGCCTGTATAAAGTTGCGATGCGAAAGATAACGATGCTTGGTTTTTAAAATACAGGGTATTAAACATTCTAGCTATACCTTTGGAGCTGGAAAGAGACTCATTTGGCTGCGTTTCCTCTCTGAAAAATATTCCTGTCTTACACCCCGACACAAACAAAGCAAACTCTACTTTTATAAATTGGATAAATATGGAAATCAATTACAATACAACGTTATTTGCCTCGTCTTGTCTTCAAAAGTCCTCCATACTTCAAACGTTATTTGTAATTTCGAAAATAAAATGTCAATTTGTCAAAAGTAAAAGTAAAAAACGAAGAAGAAGACAACACCAGCCCACTTGCGACGCGAGAGCATCTAGCGGCCAATAGCGAACTAACCAAAAAACCGGGACAGAATTTGAAAATGCTGCCATTGTTGATCGGCCTCCTACCCTCTAGTTCTCCATACTTCAAACCTTTAAACGTTATTTGTTATTTCGAAAAATAAAATGTCAATTGTCAAAAGTAAAAGTTCAAAACGAAGAAGAAGACGGACGACACCAGCCCAATTGCGAAGCGAGAGCATCTATCGGCCAACTAGCGAACTAACAAAAAACCGGGACAGAAATTGAAAATGCTGCCATTGTCGATCGGCCTCCTACCCTCTAGTTCTCCATAGTTTGACTTAGTCAGATCGCATTTTGTTCTTAACCTCATTGAATTCAGCTTTGGCTACGTAGAACTTTAGATGTTAGTTATTTTTGAGCAAAATAGCCGAATAGAAAAAAATTATTTTGCGAACAGTTTTCGGATTTTCTAATCACTTTTTTGAGGTTAGCAATGTAATGCGGTCCAATCAAACTAAACTCGAACTTGGACCTGGCGACCTTAAACTCAAGTAATCGCTTTCCCGTCTGGACAATGTTTTGTCATTTTTCTAAGGTTCTGACAGAGTCAAACCAACTCCGGATTCAATGACCTCACAAACGTATAGACCAATTCGGTCAATTTGTGTATTATTATTATTATTATTATTATTATTATTATTATTATTATTATTATTATTATTATTATTATTATTATTATTATTATTATTATTATTATTATTATTATTATTATTATTATTATTATTATTATTATTATTATTATTATTATTATTATTATTATTATTATTATTATTATTATTATTATTATTATTATTATTATTATTATTATTATTATTATTATTATTATTATTATTATTATTATATAAAAAAATATTCCCCAATTATTACTTCTTAAAAATCAGTAATAACTTGGTAAAAATTCTTTAAAGTTTCGCGCGTGTCAAAAGCATTTCAAACGACTTTTTAAGCGCGCTAAGCCCGATGACGGCAGGAAGTATGACTTTTCCGTCATCCGTCATTCTGACCGGTAGCCGAACTACCGAGTTTGCATTTAGATTACCGTGTGTTATTGTTATTGTATTGTTGTTTTAAGATGGAATTCTTAAAGTCGTTCAATTAATTTCCAACCTATAACCTATTTCGTGGATGTCACAGATGAATTATTCTTCTTGACGTCACGACCCGTGTTTACCCGCTTGGGATAATAATTTGAATTTTGGGACATTTTTAAGTCTTGCTAGCGGTCTTTTGGGACGAAATATGTTGTTTTTTTGCTGCCATATGTTTTATGACAATATATACTTACTTAATGAATTATAGAATTTTTTCCTCATTTAAAATTTTTGTCAAGTTTCCTATTTCCTGGGTTTAACTCTTTTTCCAGGTTTGTGCTGGCAAAATAAATTGTGCCAATTAAAAAAAAAATAATAAATTGCGGATTAAAATACTACTTTTGAAAAAATTCATAAATATGTACTTAATGGTCTGTCGTTCAAGCAAATAGGTTAATAGAACAGCTACGCGCGTTTGGGGTGAAGGTTATCATTTTCAACATATTGAAAATATAAATTTACAAAATTTTAAAATAAACTTCATGAAGCTATGTTAGTTGTTATAGATTATTGTGTTCCACATTCTTAATCTTTTTAAAAATGTGTTATAGTTATTATAAACAGGATAATGATGGTGCATCATCGAAGTAAATTTAAAAATATATTGGTCAATGGCGTAAACACTGGAAATAGCTTTCATTTAAAATAATAAAGTGTACTTAATTCTCTGAAATCAAAGTAATCGAGACAGATAATTGTCTTCTTGTGTGGTCTATAAGTTTAAAGTTAATTTGCAGTAAGTTTCTTTAAAAATAATACATTAATCTGCTTCCCTGATAAATAAATATGTCTTTTCGATATTTTTAAAGGCGTGGTAATTTTTATTGCTTTTTTGATAATATTTTTTTCAGAAAAATAAAATATGGCCTACATCAAACATGACTTATAGCATATTATTTAATGAGCGTATAATTTAGGCCATAATAAACGAGGATGATCCGAGTGAATTATGGTTCATTATACGCGAGTTAAATACTATGCTTTAGCTACAACCACACATTTTATGTTTTAAATTTCAGCTGTTACCTAGGTATAGGTGTCGGTTTTGGACTACGTCCAAATTTGGCTTAATTTGGTCGATAAATTATAGTAAATAGGGGAGAATGACCCAGAATGATCCCCCTAACGGGAAACTCCCTCGTAAACCGGGTGTATGATTTAGGGAGATCCATAATCATAGTTATGGGATTCCCCAATTCTTATGCTTTCATATTTGGATGCGCAAAGTGTTTAATAAAAAAACCTAATAATGTTATTTATATAATTATAAACTTGGTCAAAAGGATCATTTTACCCTACCTGGTAGGGTAAAATGATCCCCCAATTTATTTTAAGAAAAAATGCAAAATTGTTGATTATAAGTCAATATTTACAAAAACAGATAGGCCGTACTTTATTATTTAAGAGAAAAAAGTAAGAAAACAGTAAGAAAATACAAACATTTGAACCATTTCTTATAACTGAAAACAAAATAATTTTGTTGAGAAAATAAAATTATTAATTATAATAATGTTAAAAAAAATCTTACCCGATATTTGTCGCTATACAATTCTCTTAAAATATTTAATGAAATTCCTTGATATTTATTTAATATGTAAATTATTACCTATAAAATATGAAGACGATAATGATTTTATTTAAATTTTGTGTAAAAGCTAGAAAAATTAAATACTTAAATATAGTACGCGAAATGGGTTATAGGTTGGCAAGCATGTTGATACTCCCACCATAAGTGTCTCGATAACCTATGACACAAAATTATATTAGTACCTATTGTTAAAACTTGTATGTATCTTCAAAGAATACCTATATAGGTACCTAAATTAACACTATATAATATTTCTTATATAAAACCAAAAAAATCTGGTAAAATGATCCCGGAATCGTTTTACCCTACCTCATGAGGGATCATTTTGCCCGAATGTGCGAAATTTACTAACCGCCATGTTTATCACTTAGTCGTTGAGTTTAAAAACTTTTCAAATATCTTAAAATATAGCTAAAGTAATAAGCTTCTAAGAAATATACTACATTTTAACATTCCTGTTATCAGTCAAAAGCTGTTACAAAAGTACGTAACTTAGATCAGAATAAGCAAAAATAACTTTTTTATTGACAGCGCACCAATGGCTAACAAGTTTCGATTCAACTGAAAAGCACAACTCGACGGAAAACAAGGAAGGTATAGTGGCTTACGAAAACTATAGATGGCACCATCCGTATTAACGATTATAGGGGGGGGGGGATCGTTTTGCCCGCTGGGATCATTTTGTGCCATCTTCCCCTACTAGTCAATTTTACAAAAGTCTTCACTAGCGTTTTTGTTATTACACAAACCATTAAGGTTTATTTTATTTTCATGTAGGTACTTACCTAACCATCATAAAATTTAGTGTTAAGATACCTATTTTTTTCTTTTGTTGTTAAATTATTTTAGATTTTTTGGCGAATGTCATCCAATTTCGATCACTTTTTGTTTATCAGAATATGCCCTAACCCCGCTGCCAAACGATCGCGTTTTTAATAATTTTTGAATACAGATCAGATATACATCGGAACATCGGCAACTACATTCACAATCCGTGGGTATATACACATCCATGTTTCGTATTTTTACCGAATATTTCAATCATGTGTAAAAAATTCCATAAGAGGTGTGCAATTTTCGAAAAATTACAACGATTATTTCCTTCCTATCAATTTTTATCAATCACTGACAAGAATTCGTATGTCATATTTAATTTTCAAGTGGAAAAATTGCCTGACAGCTCCTGTCAGTATTTTTCCGGAAAAATGTTTGATAGGTACTGTTAAAATAAAAAATTGTTGAATTTCTATCTAGTTATCAGCGAATGACTTTAGCAAAACAATTCCACTTAGCAACCTAACAACGCTTTCATTTTAAATAATTTTTTCGCAAAAAAGTAATTTTGTGCAACATGGAGCGTTTTGGATATGTTCCAAATTCCAGACGAAGAAATCAATCAAGAAGTAAAAAATAGCGTAACCAGTAATACAGTGAAGACACACAACAGCATTTGGCAGCAGTTTATGAGTTTTTGCTCTGAAAAAAAGTACGTAATTGATAAAAATACAACTTATCATATTACTAGTAAATAGGCTTTTTTTGTTCAGTCAGGTAATAATCTTGCCAAACATCATTCGTGCATCTAATTTTTCCTATGAAAAAATTTAAATAACTCGTTAATAAGTAATTTGTTTGAAACAAATGACTTGTCAACTCGTTTTTTCAAATTTTTTCGGAAAAATTAGATGCACAAGACTTATTTTGTTTGATTATATTAAACATTGATATTTTCAAATTAATTTGCGAATAATTGGTAAATTTAATGCTCACTGAGTAGGTATACAGAAAAAATTATACTTCGAAGGTAAGTTTCCTGCTAATATGTAAAAATATCTACACTTCTTTGCGTTATCAGCTAATGGATTTTGAAATAAGCCACAGGAATAAAGTGGTCTATGTATGAGTTTCTCTATAGGAACCGTAATCGATAGTATATGAGGGAAAGAAATAAGACACTTTAAGTCTTCCTCCACTGGTATATTAAAAAGTGTAAGGGGTAAATTCTCAACATGTTTCGAATACAGTAGCATTCAACATCAGGAGAATGGAATAAGGAAATTTGGAAATGTAACAGGTGCAAACAGTCCTAACGGAGCTACAAGATGATGGAAAAACAAGCAAATTGTATGGAAAAACTTTCAACGTAATGGTAAACCTACCGAGAGGCCATTCGTGACATATTGACAGAAATTAAGTAAAGTAAGATAATTGTCGCATTAATGAGAAAACACCATAAGTGTAAGGGATGTATAAAATTGGAATGTTAGATGTAGTAAAAAGGAGCACTCCTCAGACTTACGTAACCAGTTCACTAATATGTGACCTTTCAGCTACTCCCCATTTCAATACTCTTCTCCTCACATTTAAATCTCGAGTTCACTAATATGTGATCTTTCAACTACTCCTCATTTTATTATTAATATACTTTTTACTACATCTAACATTCCAATTTTATACATCCCTCACACTTATGGTGTTTTCTCATTAATGCGACAATTACTTTACCTAATTTCTGTCAATATGTCATGAATGGCCTCTCGGTAGGTTTACCATTACGTTGAAAGTTTTTCCATACAATCTGCTTTTTTCCATCATCTTGTAGCTCCGTTAGGACTGTTTGCACCTGTTACATTTCCAAATTTCCTTATTCCATTCTCCTGATGATGAATGTTACTGTATCCGAGACTTGTAGAGAATTTACCCTGTATTATTAAACCTTAAACTTTTTAATATACCAGTGGAGGAAGACTTTAAGTGTCTTATTTCTTTCCCGTTAAACATAATCTCCACTTAAAGTATGGACTATTTCTTCAAGTTGATAATATATAACTTTTTTCATAGCAACCATAGGGTAGAGCGGGGCTAGTTGAGCCAGTTTTTAGTAATAATCTGATTGTTCCGCATTTGCTTAACATTTAGTACAAATATATTTATCAAAAATTTCTTTGGTTATTTGCTAACCTAATTATCTCAATAAATTGTCAAAAATACCTTAGTTTCAGGGCAAGAATACACTTACTATAGTAGGGTTCTACTGGCTCAACTATCCCCACACTCGGGGCAAGTTGTGCCAATATATGGGGTAAGTTGTGCCAGTAGACTTACCATACGATATAGTCCCAACATAGCATTGGGAAATTAAAATAACATAAAAACAAAATCATATTCTTTATTAAGTAAATAAGAACGATTAACTATTACTCTAATCACTATCACAATTTATACAAACATAATAAAAACTACCATTGGGAGTGCATTTTGAATAAGCCCAGTTCTTGCAATAAGAACATTGTACCCACTTTTCACCCGAAATGCTATCTGAGAATTTTTCTAAACACACGAAACAGAAATATTCATCTTCTTCTGATTCTGAATCGGAAGTCTCTGATATAGAGCGGTTCTTCCTTTCCTTTAAGGCATTCTTCTCCAATGCTTGTTGTTATCGTGCTATTGCGTCTAAAGTATTTTCATCATCTGAATCCGATGATGAACATTTTTGTTGTTCTTTTTGATTCTTGTAAAAAGGATCGATTTTCTTGGTAGGGTTAGATGAATTTATGAAAACGGCCTTTTTCACAGCCTTCTCTTTGCTCAACTGACCCCGTAAAGTTTGGCTCAGCTAACCCCACCACGAATTTCAGATGTTCTTATTTAATATCAAAAATGTCGTATA